>OY998175.1:217232445-218432445 GCA_963921935.1 Galeruca laticollis
ACTAAACATTTCATTCGAAAATCGATTGTCTCGGCTGCATAAAACAAATTGATGTATCGCATTCGAATAATATCTCGTATTCCCTTATGAAATTACGTTGGTCGAAATCCAGCCAATGGCAGCGCGGCATTTAGCTACTGGTTTCGAAAGAATGTGCAGTTTTGAAATATGCGACCGGGTTTTCCTCAGTACCTACCAAGAATTCCAAAGTAATAACTCCAAGATGCAATCGTCGAGTGGTTAATATTTCTTCCGCAGAAAGAGGAGTTAACGTTACTGCTGCTTATGGCATGAATGCTATTGGAAACTTTATACCACCGTTCTTTATATTTCCAAGAGCAAAGATGCAACCAGTTCTTAAACATGGAGCACCCGAAGGAACCATGGTAGTAGCTCATCCTTCTGGACGTCTGAAAATTTTGTAAAATATTTAGAGCATTTTCTTCAATACGCTCGTCCAAATGAACAAAATACCGTGTTAATATCAATGGGTAATCATACCAGTCATGTTTCTTTGGAATAAATTAAACTGTGCCGGGAAAATCACATTACTCTGCTTGGTTTTCCACCCCATACTAGTCATCGTGTGCAACCGCTAGATGTGTTCATATTCAGACCTCTCAAAACAGCGTATGCACGAGCATGTGAAGATTTTTTGACAAGTAATCCAGGTCGTCAGTAGTGTAGCTATAAGGGTTCTGAGCCACTACTTCGAAAAAGGTCCGCTAGGCGACGGTGGCGCTGCTGTCGTTGGCGCTGTCGTCCATTTTTTATCGATTTCGCATTTTTACAGATTTCTTTTTTCTGTCGTCCATTTTTTAGTCGGCCATTTTTTTATCGATTTCGCTAGATGGCGCATTTCTTTTTTCTGTAGTCCATTTTTTATCCTGTAAATTTGTGCATGACGTAAAAATTTTTGCCCCGAGTGAGATTCGAGACCACGACCTCATCGTTCCCAGCCTAAACCGTTACATCTCCGCCATAAGGGTTCCAATGTATTATAGTTTTGAAATCTAACTGTATAAGATACAGAGAGTCTGATTTCACAACACGATGTAATTTTCTTCAATACTCCCCATAGTTTTCATCAGCCGTTTGAGTACAAATCAATAGCATACGAGTGAAATAAAAAGTGTCTACTCTTCGTTATTAAACATAAAATGTATACAGAGGGTGTACTACGTTCTTGTTAAGAAAAAAAAAGATATTTGCGTTTGAGTACAAATCAATATTCCGAAGGACCATTGATTAATTCACTGCATACGAGTGAAATAAAAAGTGTCTACTCTTCGTTATTAAACATAAAATGTATACAGAGGGTGTACTACGTTCTTGTTAAGAAAAAAAAAATTCTGCGGGGAATATCTACGTGAAATATACGAGGTATGTTATGATTAAAATTGATATATACATGGGGTGTTTGTAATTATTAAGACTGTAGAAATATGTAGATATAAAAGTTAATGACACACACAGTTTAGTAGTATTTTGAGCGGGATGTCTACGTAAATTATAACAAATATATGTCTGAATATGATACTGAGAAACCATCATCGTACATACAGATACCACATTTTTTATACAGGGTGTGGTCATAAAACATACCATTTTTCTTTATATACAGGTGTAGTCAAAAAGATGTGATGTTCATATATACAGAGTGTAGTCATAAAAAGATGCGATTTTATACAGGGTGTAGTCATAAAGATACCGTATTTTTTATATATACAGGTCGTAGTCATAAAAATACCGAATTTTTTCATAAAAGATGCCACAGGGTATATAAAGATAAGGACGTTACAATGAATCTCTGCTATTATTGCTCAAATTTTCATCGAACAAACCGCATTGGTAGATTATTTCCACATACAGGATGTTACTAGAACGACAACGACAATGACAGCAAATCCACTTTATTCGACAACAGAGGACACTCAAAGCGTTTGCATGCTTGAGATTTGTTGCTCGTACGACTACACTATAGTAAAATATGATGTGACTCATTATATTATTAAACGGATAACACACATCAGAAGTCTATCAGATAGATAGCAGAGGGGTAACAGAAGGGATAACAAACACACCCCAGACTCACATCAGAAGTCTGTTTGACAGTGCTAGTACTAACAAATTTACTGCGACACTTGGTTTATATGAATTATTTTCCAAGAAAACAACAAAATGAAGCAATGATTTCACAACTTTGTCATGCACTGAATGTCATTTTTATTATAGTTGCGGTGAAACATTAGCCAACTTTACAACTCAAGCAGAGGGACAGCAGACACACATCACAGAGGCACCAGACATGCATCACCGTTATACGTTTGACATTTTTGGTATCAAACAGTACTCTTTGAAACAAAATATCAGGAATCTTGTATTTCCGAATTTCATTATGAATCACCCAAAATATTTAGAGGGGCGTATGATACTGATGGCGATATTGGTAACCAACAAAAGAGCAACATATTTACAGATACTGGCATTAACGGATATCCATCGTGATAGAAGAGGACATCTAAGACATCAGGCTTGCACCCAACTAAATTAATATAATTAAGCTGTTCTTCAAAAAGAATGCTACGCTAATAGAAAAATCTTGAAGCAATGATTTCACAACTTTGTCATACACTGAATGTCATTTTTATCATAGATGTGGTGAAAGAAGAACCAACTTTACAACTCAAGCAGAGGGACAGCAGACACACATCACAGGGTTAGCACACATACACCACAGAGGCACCAGACATGCATCACCGTTATACGTTTGACATTTTTGGTATCAAACAGTACTCTTCGAAACTAAATATCAGGAATCTTGTATTGCCGAATTTCATTATGAATCACCCCAAATATTTAGAGGGACGTATGATACTGATGGCGATATTGATAATTTTCATAGACATTATAGCTATTTATAATTTAATCACGTTATTTGTATATTCATTTAATATAGTTATATGATTTTCTGTATTTGTAAATTCTTAAAATTAAACTGTGATATGCTTTACCCAAGTCCCAGTAAGACTACGCTCTTCAGGCACGGATTATTATACCGAAATGTGACAACACTTTCGACAACATGATTATAAAACTAACAATTTTAGTAATGGAACTCACAAAATTTTATTCAAATATTGTGATTTGTCTGTATAGGAGAGAGAATTTACGGTCGACGGGCAGGTAAGATTTTATATGAAAAATAACAATGACATTCTCGGAGGGTCAAAAAGATTTCACCTGCTGTGTGTTACATAAAATGTAAGGAATGTATATGCAATCATAGAATTTGTATCTTCCCATGATGGACGTTATGGTGCTAAAAATCTCATTTCTAGTCTGCGTTATCACAATAGAACAATTTTCAATGATGATCCGACTCTAAGGAAAATTAAAAAATCTCCATTTTCAATAAACCAATGTATATGAATATGGCAATTTTCGATATTTCCAAAATTGGAATGTACGACTTTCACTATAATTTTATGCTTCCAACAATGGGAGTAGTCAATTGTGAGCTATTGTACACAGACACTAACAGTTTTGCTCACCAACTTACTTGTAACGATGCATATAAATATTTAATTGACACAAAAATTGACAAATTTGATACATAAGACTACTACACTAATAATCCATACAATATACCTAGAGTTAATAAAAAGTATTATGCATAATGAAAGATGAGTCTAATGAACAAATCATCACACATTTCGTTGGTCCAAAATGTACGGTTACAAAGTTCAGTGTGGGAGTAAAGTCGTTAAAGAGTATTAAAAAATGTGTAGTAAAAAATAACTTTTGATGATTATGTCGATTGTATGAAAAATTGGAAACAGATGACAATTACTCAAAATACGATACGTTCCTTTGTCCATAATGTGTATAGTGTTGAACAAACCAAAATCGCGTTGAGTCCTCACAATGATCAAAGAAAATTACTTCATAATTCTTTAGATACACTTCCGTGGGGAATAGAATAATTTTTAGTAATGACTAAACTAACTTTTATAACTGAAGTTCATTTACCACATAATTTATTATTAAAATATCGCTCATCATTGAAAGAAGCAGATGATGATTATAAATTTTGTGATTGGTTTCACCAGCATCATATTAGAAATCTGATTCTAAGTCAATGCTGATGTCATATCGTTAATGAGATACAGGGCATTGAATTGTTATTTCAACTTTAATGTTTCATAACTCGGTTTGCAGTGCAGGAGGAGGAGGAAAAAGTTTCATATTTTGGCTTTCAGTACTTACAATAATTTTAACATGGACGAAATGTTTTATAACCAGATGATGACATTTTTATATACAAGATATGGCCATAAAGATGTTACTTGTTTATGGAGAAAATCAATTTTAATATGTGTGACATCAGAGCAGGCACATTTTCCATTAATATTTCAAAATGTGTAACTTCACAGTGATAGAACTTTGCAACAAATTGATGAAATCATAAACTCCTTGAACAAAATTCAAACATTTTCATATAAAGCTTTTCATGATAATATGCATCTTAGAAATTTTTCAAATTTTCGGTGGGACAAAAGCATAAAATTCATTCAAAATAACAACACACTTGAAGCGCATGAGATGTTTGATAAAAGTAGGGAATGGGGAGAAACAACATGTCATTGATGTTAGTAAAGAACATAAAAAGTCTAGTATTAATAGAGTCCACTGGAGAAAAACATGAATGCCGCCTTTGATAGTAGATTAAAAACGGGAATTATCATAAACTTGAATCATAAAGATATTAATTCATTCTTCACAGACGCTTCTAAATTTTCAATTTTTCAATTGGATGTCATGCAGAATTTTTTGGTAGAATCTCCCCTACCTTGGAGTGTTACCAAGCAAGTCACAAAAAATTTCTAAATATAAATGAGGTTTTTTAAATTGAATAGTTCAAAAGATCCATCACGCTTTGACAAAGATCTTATTAACTTTATTACTTGCTCACAAGTCATTCCATACAATCTTAGAAATGCAGTACTTGCTACATATTATTGGAGGAGAGAGGTATTTGGAAATAAACTTGAATATCGCGTAGGATCTAACTATTATAGAGTTGATGGATATAACATATGTGTTTGATGGCATTAAAACATGTTATAAAATAATTAAAAAATATTTTTTAGCAATCAATGACCATCTTCATAACGTTTACGAATCAGAATCATGATCTTTATCACAATAGACATTTTTTCTGGTGTCAAAGATGCAATCAAACAGTACTTTTGAAACCAAATATCGGGAATCTTGTATTTCCGAATTTCATTATGAATCACCTAGAACTAAAAGATTTAGAGGAACGTATGATGTTGATATCGATATTGATAATTTTGATTAACATTATACAGATTTTCAATTTAATCTCGTTATTTGTATATTTATTTAATATAGTTATATGCTTTTCGTATTTGTGTATTCTTTAAATTTAACCGTTATATGCTTTTCTTCGTCTTCTCTATTCTATTTTTCCGTATTTTATTTGTAAATTAAATGAATAAAACAATATGTATGTTGTAATAAGTTTGTTTATTAAAAAATCATCCTTACAACCCGCATGACTATAGGGAGAAGAGAGAGAAAAATGAAACGCAAACATTTCCATCAAATCGATTTATTACATTGTTTTCATCCAAACCGTTCACAACTTTTGACTTATAATAATTCTCTAAGTACAACACTACCACTACAATAACTCAAATTTCAATTATTTTGAACAAAATTCCTGGTTAAATCTACAATTTTTTAAAATATTCACAAAAACTTTGAGATTCAAAATAGGTGAGTCGGTGTGAAATGAGACAATGATTGACTTGTAGAATTTGATGAATATCTTCTCCACATAAAAGGAAGCTGATGTCATGTTTTATCACTTCCAACTATTTAATATAATCAAATATTACTTGTAGAATGGTGTAGTAGTCCCCACATGGCATCGTCTCGGGATCATATTCTTCGTAACATGCTGGAAGTGATGCACTTATAAATGAATTTTCATTCAAAATATTGGTTAACGTAGCCCATTCGTATGTGCTGAAGAAGATTTTCGCTGGTTTATCAATGTATGATTTACAGAGAAAATTTTTTAGGTAAGTACATCTGTATTATAAAACTACCTAAATATATTGTTGAGCAAATCCTGATACCAAAGAGATTCCAACAAAATTTTTTTGTTTCTACGTATTGATTCACTTTATTACGAAACTTTAGTTATACAATAGTCATTCATCCAAGTGTAAGAGATCTTCTTCTTTATGTTTTTCTATTCAATAATGTTTGCTAGAATGAGCTCTTCAATTATTTTATGAAATTCATCATCATTCGGGTGTAGTTGTTTTAATCTGTCTACCAATAAGTTCGGATCCGACCAATTAGAAAGAATATCATAGCTTTTTGGTGTGTGAAACCCTCTTGTAATTGGTTCATTGAGTTGTTTTATGTTATTATTCAACTTATTGTTAATGCAAAATTTATGAGAGTAATCGAACTGTTTTGTAATATTACCCGAATTTCCGGAGTATTTACGCTTTTTGAAGAGCGGTTTAATTATTTCACTGAATTTAGTGGGACAAGCCTGATGTCTCAGATGTCCTCTTCTATCACGATGGATATCCGTTAATTCCAGTATCTGTTTGTATAATTGTAAATCAATTGGGGTGAAATGTTTGGGATTCTTATATAATATTAACTGTTTCAAACCGGGTGTACTTTTAAATACTTTGCCACCTACAATTAGTTGTTCATCATTAAATTGTAGTTGTTTGTTTCCAAACATCCATTGTTCACCCTTTAATTGCGGTCCGTAAGCATGGTCGAGAATCCATTGTTCAATTCCTAATTCTGGAGTGTAAGCGCAGTCAAATTCTTTTGATACATTCTGATTATTGTCATTAAGTACTTGTTTGAGCGAAGAGTCTTCCCGCTCTACCTCATCTTCACTTATTACGGGCAGGATTGGTGTGTCTTTCGGTGAATCTCCACCTTGATTTGGACAGCCCAGTGATTCTGCTATTTGTTTGAGAGGATATGTTGCAGACTTGACATATTCCACATGACATTTCTTATTAATTCTATCAAGCGACTTATATTTTTTACGTAAAGCTTTTGCATGCTTTGAGACTTGTTGTTTGTATGACAACATTATAGTAAATTAAAATGTGAGGGTGCGCGATTCAATATATTATTAGACGGTTAGCAGACATACACCACCGATATACGTTCTAATGTGTCTCTGGGGTGTCTCTGATGTGTCTCTAAGATGTCTCTGATGTGTCTCAATGGTAAGAAGTAAACACCCAGTCGGACGGAAGACTGAACGGTATCATTTTTTTCATAAGTGTGCCTCTGTTGCGTCTCGGATATGTCTCTGGTACGCCTGTGATGCCTCTCTGATGTGTCTCTGGTGTGTCTGCTATGTTAGGTTACTCCACTTGTGTGTCTTCCGTCCGACTGGGTGTTTACTTCTTACCATTGAGACACATCAGAGACATCTTAGAGACACATCAGAGACACCCCAGAGACACCCCAGAGACACATTAGAACGTATATCGGTGGTGTATGTCTGCTAACCGTCTAATAATATATTGAATCGCGCACCCTCACATTTTAATTTACTATAATGTTGTCATACAAACAACAAGTCTCAAAGCATGCAAAAGTATTACGTAAAAAATATAAGTCGCTTGATAGAATTAATAAGAAATGTCATGTGGAATATGTCAAGTCTGCAACATATCCTCTCAAACAAATAGCAGAATCACTGGGCTGTCCAAATCAAGGTGGAGATTCACCGAAAGACACACCAATCCTGCCCGTAATAAGTGAAGATGAGGTAGAGCGGGAAGACTCTTCGCTCAAACAAGTACTTAATGACAATAATCAGAATGTATCAAAAGAATTTGACTGCGCTTACACTCCAGAATTAGGAATTGAACAATGGATTCTCGACCATGCTTACGGACCGCAATTAAAGGGTGAACAATGGATGTTTGGAAACAAACAACTACAATTTAATGATGAACAACTAATTGTAGGTGGCAAAGTATTTAAAAGTACACCCGGTTTGAAACAGTTAATATTATATAAGAATCCCAAACATTTCACCCCAATTGATTTACAATTATACAAACAGATACTGGAATTAACGGATATCCATCGTGATAGAAGAGGACATCTGAGACATCAGGCTTGTCCCACTAAATTCAGTGAAATAATTAAACCGCTCTTCAAAAAGCGTAAATACTCCGGAAATTCGGGTAATATTACAAAACAGTTCGATTACTCTCATAAATTTTGCATTAACAATAAGTTGAATAATAGCATAAAACAACTCAATGAACCAATTACAAGAGGGTTTCACACACCAAAAAGCTATGATATTCTTTCTAATTGGTCGGATCCGAACTTATTGGTAGACAGATTAAAACAACTACACCCGAATGATGATGAATTTCATAAAATAATTGAAGAGCTCATTCTAGCAAACATTATTGAATAGAAAAACATAAAGAAGAAGATCTCTAACACTTGGATGAATGACTATTGTATAACTAAAGTTTCGTAATAAAGTGAATCAATACGTAGAAACAAAAAAATTTTGTTGGAATCTCTTTGGTATCAGGATTTGCTCAACAATATATTTAGGTAGTTTTATAATACAGATGTACTTACCTAAAAAATTTTCTCTGTAAATCATACATTGATAAACCAGCGAAAATCTTCTTCAGCACATACGAATGGGCTACGCTAACCAATATTTTGAATGAAAATTCATTTATAAGTGCATCACTTCCAGCATGTTACGAAGAATATGATCCCGAGACGATGCCATGTGGGGACTACTACACCATTCTACAAGTAATATTTGATTATATTAAATAGTTGGAAGTGATAAAACATGACATCAGCTTCCTTTTATGTGGAGAAGATATTCATCAAATTCTACAAGTCAATCATTGTCTCATTTCACACCGACTCACCTATTTAGAATCTCAAAGTTTTTGTGAATATTTTAAAAAAATTGTAGATTTAACCAGGAATTTTGTTCAAAATAATTGAAATTTGAGTTATTGTAGTAGTAGTGTTGTACTTAGAGAATTATTATAAGTCAAAAGTTGTGAACGGTTTGGATGAAAACAATGTAATAAATTGATTTGATGGAAATGTTTGCGTTTCATTTTTCTCTCTCTTCTCCCTATAGTCATGCGGGTTGTAAGGATGATTTTTAATAAACAAACTTATTACAACATACATATTGTTTTATTCATTTAATTTACAAATAAAATACGGAAAAATAGAATAGAGAAGACGAAGAAAAGCATATAACGGTTAAATTTAAAGAATACACAAATACGAAAAGCATATAACTATATTAAATAAATATACAAATAACGAGATTAAATTGAAAATCTGTATAATGTTAATCAAAATTATCAATATCGATATCAACATCATACGTTCCTCTAAATCTTTTAGTTCTAGGTGATTCATAATGAATTCGGAAATACAGATTCCCGATATTTGGTTTCAAAAGTACTGTTTGATTGCATCTTTGACACCAGAAAAAATGTCTATTGTGATAAAGATCATGATTCTGATTCGTAAACGTTATGAAGATGGTCATTGATTGCTAAAAAATATTTTTTAATTATTTTATAACATGTTTTTAATGCCATCAAACACATATGTTATATCCATCAACTCTATAATAGTTAGATCCTACGCGATATTCAAGTTTATTTCCAAATACCTCTCTCCTCCAATAATATGTAGCAAGTACTGCATTTCTAAGATTGTATGGAATGACTTGTGAGCAAGTAATAAAGTTAATAAGATCTTTGTCAAAGCGTGATGGATCTTTTGAACTATTCAATTTAAAAAACCTCATTTATATTTAGAAATTTTTTGTGACTTGCTTGGTAACACTCCAAGGTAGGGGAGATTCTACCAAAAAATTCTGCATGACATCCAATTGAAAAATTGAAAATTTAGAAGCGTCTGTGAAGAATGAATTAATATCTTTATGATTCAAGTTTATGATAATTCCCGTTTTTAATCTACTATCAAAGGCGGCATTCATGTTTTTCCCCAGTGGACTCTATTAATACTAGACTTTTTATGTTCTTTACTAACATCAATGACATGTTGTTTCTCCCCATTCCCTACTTTTATCAAACATCTCATGCGCTTCAAGTGTGTTGTTATTTTGAATGAATTTTATGCTTTTGTCCCACCGAAAATTTGAAAAATTTCTAAGATGCATATTATCATGAAAAGCTTTATATGAAAATGTTTGAATTTTGTTCAAGGAGTTTATGATTTCATCAATTTGTTGCAAAGTTCTATCACTGTGAAGTTACACATTTTGAAATATTAATGGAAAATGTGCCTGCTCTGATGTCACACATATTAAAATTGATTTTCTCCATAAACAAGTAACATCTTTATGGCCATATCTTGTATATAAAAATGTCATCATCTGGTTATAAAACATTTCGTCCATGTTAAAATTATTGTAAGTACTGAAAGCCAAAATATGAAACTTTTCCTCCTCCTCCTGCACTGCAAACCGAGTTATGAAACATTAAAGTTGAAATAACAATTCAATGCCCTGTATCTCATTAACGATATGACATCAGCATTGACTTAGAATCAGATTTCTAATATGATGCTGGTGAAACCAATCACAAAATTTATAATCATCATCTGCTTCTTTCAATGATGAGCGATATTTTAATAATAAATTATGTGGTAAATGAACTTCAGTTATAAAAGTTAGTTTAGTCATTACTAAAAATTATTCTATTCCCCACGGAAGTGTATCTAAAGAATTATGAAGTAATTTTCTTTGATCATTGTGAGGACTCAACGCGATTTTGGTTTGTTCAACACTATACACATTATGGACAAAGGAACGTATCGTATTTTGAGTAATTGTCATCTGTTTCCAATTTTTCATACAATCGACATAATCATCAAAAGTTATTTTTTACTACACATTTTTTAATACTCTTTAACGACTTTACTCCCACACTGAACTTTGTAACCGTACATTTTGGACCAACGAAATGTGTGATGATTTGTTCATTAGACTCATCTTTCATTATGCATAATACTTTTTATTAACTCTAGGTATATTGTATGGATTATTAGTGTAGTAGTCTTATGTATCAAATTTGTCAATTTTTGTGTCAATTAAATATTTATATGCATCGTTACAAGTAAGTTGGTGAGCAAAACTGTTAGTGTCTGTGTACAATAGCTCACAATTGACTACTCCCATTGTTGGAAGCATAAAATTATAGTGAAAGTCGTACATTCCAATTTTGGAAATATCGAAAATTGCCATATTCATATACATTGGTTTATTGAAAATGGAGATTTTTTAATTTTCCTTAGAGTCGGATCATCATTGAAAATTGTTCTATTGTGATAACGCAGACTAGAAATGAGATTTTTAGCACCATAACGTCCATCATGGGAAGATACAAATTCTATGATTGCATATACATTCCTTACATTTTATGTAACACACAGCAGGTGAAATCTTTTTGACCCTCCGAGAATGTCATTGTTATTTTTCATATAAAATCTTACCTGCCCGTCGACCGTAAATTCTCTCTCCTATACAGACAAATCACAATATTTGAATAAAATTTTGTGAGTTCCATTACTAAAATTGTTAGTTTTATAATCATGTTGTCGAAAGTGTTGTCACATTTCGGTATAATAATCCGTGCCTGAAGAGCGTAGTCTTACTGGGACTTGGGTAAAGCATATCACAGTTTAATTTTAAGAATTTACAAATACAGAAAATCATATAACTATATTAAATGAATATACAAATAACGTGATTAAATTATAAATAGCTATAATGTCTATGAAAATTATCAATATCGCCATCAGTATCATACGTCCCTCTAAATATTTGGGGTGATTCATAATGAAATTCGGCAATACAAGATTCCTGATATTTAGTTTCAAAGAGTACTGTTTGATACCAAAAATGTCAAACGTATAACGGTGATGCATGTCTGGTGCCTCTGTGGTGTATGTGTGCTAACCCTGTGATGTGTGTCTGCTGTCCCTCTGCTTGAGTTGTAAAGTTGGTTCTTCTTTCACCACATCTATGATAAAAATGACATTCAGTGTATGACAAAGTTGTGAAATCATTGCTTCAAGATTTTTCTATTAGCGTAGCATTCTTTTTGAAGAACAGCTTAATTATATTAATTTAGTTGGGTGCAAGCCTGATGTCTTAGATGTCCTCTTCTATCACGATGGATATCCGTTAATGCCAGTATCTGTAAATATGTTGCTCTTTTGTTGGTTACCAATATCGCCATCAGTATCATACGCCCCTCTAAATATTTTGGGTGATTCATAATGAAATTCGGAAATACAAGATTCCTGATATTTTGTTTCAAAGAGTACTGTTTGATACCAAAAATGTCAAACGTATAACGGTGATGCATGTCTGGTGCCTCTGTGATGTGTGTCTGCTGTCCCTCTGCTTGAGTTGTAAAGTTGGCTAATGTTTCACCGCAACTATAATAAAAATGACATTCAGTGCATGACAA
This sequence comes from Galeruca laticollis, assembly GCA_963921935.1. Classification (NCBI taxonomy): domain Eukaryota; kingdom Metazoa; phylum Arthropoda; class Insecta; order Coleoptera; family Chrysomelidae; genus Galeruca; species Galeruca laticollis. The sequence continues at coordinate 217,245,048 of OY998175.1, forward strand.
AGTTGTGAAATCATTGCTTCATTTTGTTGTTTTCTTGGAAAATAATTCATATAAACCGAGTGTCGCAGTAAATTTGTTAGTACTAGCACTGTCAAACAGACTTCTGATGTGAGTCTGGGGTGTGTTTGTTATCCCTTCTGTTACCCCTCTGCTATCTATCTGATAGACTTCTGATGTGTGTTATCCGTTTAATAATATAATGAGTCACATCATATTTTACTATAGTGTAGTCGTACGAGCAACAAATCTCAAGCATGCAAACGCTTTGAGTGTCCTCTGTTGTCGAATAAAGTGGATTTGCTGTCATTGTCGTTGTCGTTCTAGTAACATCCTGTATGTGGAAATAATCTACCAATGCGGTTTGTTCGATGAAAATTTGAGCAATAATAGCAGAGATTCATTGTAACGTCCTTATCTTTATATACCCTGTGGCATCTTTTATGAAAAAATTCGGTATTTTTATGACTACGACCTGTATATATAAAAAATACGGTATCTTTATGACTACACCCTGTATAAAATCGCATCTTTTTATGACTACACTCTGTATATATGAACATCACATCTTTTTGACTACACCTGTATATAAAGAAAAATGGTATGTTTTATGACCACACCCTGTATAAAAAATGTGGTATCTGTATGTACGATGATGGTTTCTCAGTATCATATTCAGACATATATTTGTTATAATTTACGTAGACATCCCGCTCAAAATACTACTAAACTGTGTGTGTCATTAACTTTTATATCTACATATTTCTACAGTCTTAATAATTACAAACACCCCATGTATATATCAATTTTAATCATAACATACCTCGTATATTTTACGTAGATATTCCCCGCAGAATTTTTTTTTTCTTAACAAGAACGTAGTACACCCTCTGTATACATTTTATGTTTAATAACGAAGAGTAGACACTTTTTATTTCACTCGTATGCAGTGAATTAATCAATGGTCCTTCGGAATATTGATTTGTACTCAAACGCAAATATCTTTTTTTTCTTAACAAGAACGTAGTACACCCTCTGTATACATTTTATGTTTAATAACGAAGAGTAGACACTTTTTATTTCACTCGTATGCTATTGATTTGTACTCAAACGGCTGATGAAAACTATAGGGAGTATTGAAGAAAATTACATCGTGTTGTGAAATCAGACTCTCTGTATCTTATACAGTTAGATTTCAAAACTATAATACATTGGAACCCTTATGGCGGAGATGTAACGGTTTAGGCTGGGAACGATGAGATCGTGGTCTCGAATCTCACTCGGGGCAAAAATTTTTACGTCATGCACAAATTTACAGGATAAAAAATGGACTACAGAAAAAAGAAATGCGCCATCTAGCGAAATCGATAAAAAAATGGCCGACTAAAAAATGGACGACAGAAAAAAGAAATCTGTGAAAATGCGAAATCGATAAAAAATGGACGACAGCGCCAACGACAGCAGCGCCACCGTCGCCTAGCGGACCTTTTTCGAAGTAGTGAGTCAGAACCGGCATAGCTACACTACTTGTGGGTTTCTTAAATGTCTTCTAATTTCCAATTCTTCAAGGAAATCCAGTTCTTGATTCTTTTCACAAATATGCAGCACTTCTAGTTTTGTGTTAGGTGTCAATGAATGATTGGTGTCAAGTAGATGTTTTGCGTAGTGGAATTTATCTGGTTGTTTCAATCTGTATGCTCGTAAGTGTTCACTGTATCGGATTTCAAAACTCCTAAGGGTCTGACCCAAATAGACAGCATTCCATTCTGGACATTTGAGTTTATATATACCTGACTTCTTTAATAGTGGTATTTTTGTTTTTACATTTAACAATTTTGTACTAACGTTACTTTTCGTCATTTCATCAGCTTGTTTTGGAAATATTAGTTGCAATGCCACTTTTTCCTCTTTTTTACTAATTAACTTATTTATCATATTCAGTGGATAACCGTTGGATGTTGCTATTTGTCTAATTGTATTAATCTCTCTATCAAAATTACATTTGTTCATAGTAACTGAAAAAGCTCTATGTATCATTGAATTATATGCCACTAGTATGTGTGACATAGGGTGATTGGAATTGAATGGAATTGTCACATCAGTCTGTGTTGGTTTTCGGTAAATTGAATAATCAAGTACATTATTAACTCTTTGAATTTTTAAATCAAGAAAATTGATTGAGCTATTTTCTTCAATTTCTAATGTAAATTTAATTTTTGGGTGTAAATTATTGATGTGATTGAAAAATACATCTACTTGTCGTTCACCACCCATAAAACAAGTTAGTATGTCATCTACATATCTATACCAAAATAAAATATTTTTTGAAATATTACTTTCAAAGATCTTTCTTTCTAAATTGTCCATGAAAATGTTGGCTAAAATAGGTGATATGGGTCTTCCCATTGGTAAACCTTCATTTTGAATATATATCTTATTGTCAAAAGAGAAATAATTCTGATTAATGCATACATCAAATAATATAAGTATATCTGATATTATTCCTGGATTGATATTTTTATCTTCTAGTAATTTTCTTACCAGTATTAGACATTCTTTAGGAGGAATTTTAGTGAACATATTAGTTACATCGAACGAAATGAGTTTATAGTTATCTTGCAAGTGGATTGCTTTCAACTTTTTGATTAGTTCTATTGAATTTCTAATTGAGTACTGAGATTCATATCCGTAACTTTTAATTGAGTACTGAGATTCATATCCGTAACTATTGAGTATATTGTTGAACTTCTTTGCCAATATATTATTAGGAGCATTAACATAAGAAATTACGGGTCTAGTTGGTTTCGTTATTTTATGTAATTTAACGGTTCCATATAATTGTGGACAATGAGGATTCTTATGTATGATAGACTTCCTTTCGTAATCACTTGAAAGATAATTTGAATTATTAACAATATTTCTTACATTATTAGAAAACTTTTCTGTTGGGTCTGCTTCAAAAACTTTTACATCGCTAGATTCTATGAAGTTATATATTTTGGAATTGTAATTTTCAGTCGTCAAAATGACAGTTGTGTTCCTCTTATCAGATTTTGTAACTGTTACGTTATTATCTTCTATCTTTTTTTTATTGCATTTAAAACTGTAATGTCATTTTTCGTTTGACGTTTAACTTTTGAAGGTTCAATATTTTTTATTGAATTGGCAATTTTCAATTTCTCATAAAGAAAATTATTTGAATTCGATTTTAAAGCTATTTCTGACTCTGTAGCTATAATTTGTTCAATATTATTCGTAAATTTTGGTGGTATGCTGTACTTTAAACATTTTTTTAAAAATTCTATTACACTATCTGTAAAATTAGTGTCTGAAAGGTTTTCAAATCGTGGTGCAAAGTGTGTCGGTATGCAGATTCCATGAAGTAAGGGTCGAAACAGTTAGTTTCATTAAAAAATCTTCGAGAGAAGATTTGACCCAACAGTACCAGAAGTTACTACAAGAACGTTACAAAACATCACAAAACATTTGGTTTAACCAAGAATGCCTTAGGAAAAAGGCAATACCAAATTATGTGAATATAAAATGTCACACTAAAACACCACAAGCACAAAAAGCTATAAAATGTGCTCAACGAGTTTGAATAAAAGCAGAATGTAAGAAATGGTTCAAATTTAGAGACTCCTTAGACAACTACATAAAAGTTGTACATTCATAACTCACATTCCAATTACATCCAGTAGAATTTGACTGTTTGGATGACAAAATTAGAGAAAGTGTCAGCACGATGATGTATAAGAAATTTTAGAAACAAGAAAAGAAGCTACAGAATCTTGAACCCACACAACATAAAATTCAATACTCAAAACATCATGAAACTGTAAGTACCTACATACCAACACACTTTGCACCACGATTTGAAAACCTTTCAGACACTAATTTTACAGATAGTGAAATAGAATTTTCAAATAAAGGTTTAAAGTACAGCATACCACCAAAATTCATGAATAATATTAAACAAATTATAGCTACAGAGTCAGAAATAGCTTTGAAATCTAATTCAAATAATTTTCTTTATGAGAAATTAAAAATTGCCAATTTAATAAAAAATATTGAACCTTCAAAAGTTAAACGTCAAACAAAAAATGACATTACAGTTTTGAATGCAATAAAAAAGAAGATAGAAGATAATAACCTAACAGTTATAAAATCTGATAAGGGAAACACAACTGTCATTTTGACGACTGAAAATTACAATTCCAAAATATATAACTTAATAGAATCTAGCGATGTGAAAGTTCTTAGAGCAGACCCAACAAAAAAGTTTCCTAATATTGTAAGGGATATTGTTAATAGTTCAAATTATCTTTTAAGTGATTACGAAAAGAGGTCGATCATACATCAGAATCCTCATTATCCACAATTATATGGAACCGTTAAATTACATGAAATAACGAAACCAATTAGACCTGTAGTTCCTTATGTTAATGCTCCTAATAATATATTGGCAAAGAAGCTCAACAATATACTCAATAGTTACGGATATGTATCTCAGTACTCAATTAGAAATTCAATAGAACTAATCAAAAACTTGAAAGCAATCCACTTGCAAGATAACTATAAACTCATTTCGTTCGATGTAACTAATATGTTCACTAAAATTCCTCCTGAAGAATGTCTAATACTTGTAAGAACATTACTAGAAGATAAAAATATCAATCCAGGAATAATATCAGATATACTTAATTTATTTGATGTATGCATTAATCAGAATTATTTCACTTTTGACAATAAGATATGAATTCAAAATGAAGGTTTACCAATGGGAAGCCCTATATCACCTATTTTAGCGAACATTTTTATGGACAATTCAGGAAGAAAGATCTTTGAAAGTAATATTTCGAAAACTATTTTATTTTGGTATAGATATGTAGATGACATATTAGCTTGTTTCATGGGTAGTGAACGACAAATAGATGTGTTTTTCCACCACATCAATAATTTACACCCAAAAATTAAATTTACATTAGAAATTGAAGAAAATAGCTCAATCAATTTTCTTGATTTAAAAATTCAAAGAGTTAATAATGTACTTGATTATTCAATTTACCGAAAACCAACACAGACTGATGTGACAATTCCATTCAATTCCAATCACCCTATGTCACACAGACTAGCGGCATATAATTCAATGATACATAAAGCTTTTTCAGTTCCTATGGACAAATGTAATTTTGATAGAGAGATTAATACAATTAGACAAATAGCAACATCCAACGGTTATCCATTAGATATGATAAATAAGCTAATTAGTAAAAAAGAGGAAAAAGTGGCATTACAACTAATATTTCCTAAACAAGCTGATGAAATGAAAACTTATGAAACCATCACATCTGCAGGAAATATTTCTAATAATATTTCAAAGATAATATCTTCAGCAACGAATACAACAATTTCTTTCAAAACAGAAAGTAACGTTAGTACAAAATTGTTAAATGTAAAAACAAAAATACCACTATTAAAGAAGTCAGGTATATATAAACTCAAATGTCCAGAATGTAATGCTGTCTATTTGGGTCAGACCCTTAGGAGTTTTGAAATCCGATACAGTGAACACTTACGAGCATACAGATTAAAACAACCAGATAAATACCACTACGCAAAACACCTAATACAAAACTAGAAGTGCTGAATATTTGTGAACAGAAACAAGAACTAGATTTCCTTGAAGAATTTGAAATTAGAAGACATTTAAGAAACACACAATATGAAGTTTTCAATGAACAGTTAAATCTAAGGAGTTCTCCACTAATAAACTGTCTTCTTAAGTGGTAATTCTAAAGATCAGCAGCTATAGTTTTCCTGGTTCTCTATATCATTGCACAGTTATACTTATCTTAATTGGAAAAATTATATCCAGGATATCACCATAGGGCTAATAATATCTAAGCTTCAATATTAGTAATATCACATCTTCTTTTTTTTCTATAAACATATATTGAGTCAATCACAAGGTGGGTCACTTCTTGGTATAGCCAAAAATAACTACTAAACATCAGGTAGGCATCAAATGAAATGTAACTTCTGTCATTCTGACGATGATATTGATTTATCGAAACAATTGTCAATTTTTTAGAATTTTCAATAACCTTTATTATATTGTGGAATTAACTAGAAACCGTGAGTTTCGTTTAAAACACTAAATTTCCATTATTTTCTTTGTACAAAATGTTTGTACCGCGTAACGTAATGTTGTGCTGTGCCAGATATTTAATGACCAGTATAATTCTACCTAATGCTTCTCTCCAGCGTTTTCTTTCTTTTTCGATCAAAGTTAGCTGAGCTTGATTTATGCTGCATTGTTTAGACAGCCTTTGCTCACATTCCACCCATTTTTTAATACAGTTCGCGTGTTTTGCGGACTGTTCATGTTGTTGTAATCGTATACCTAAATGTTTCCAGTCACTAAATCCATTATCTGTTATTTTACCGGGTGAGTGGTTAGAGGTCATAGCAAATAATTTGTAACAAAAACAAAACACTTTATCTTTTGCTTTGGAATATACTAACCATTTTCTCTCAGATTTTTCACCGCTGGGCAACGATCTGTTGTAGAAATCAGAGGAAAATCGTCTTTTGTTTTCATTTACCGGGTATACATACATCACAGGGCCATTTCGGACAATTTCCTCAACAAGTGTAGAAGTAATATTATTGGGCCATTTGCCTGGATCGGCTGGATCTAGGTCGACCTGAGATGACACAATTGACAAGCGATCGACTTCATAATCGGAATTTTCAGAATCATGGGTAATTTTATTTACTGGACTAGTATCTATAGATACTAACAATCTGATTCTGACTGTTCTTATAACTGCGGTATGGGCGTGATATCGACATTTGAAACGGGTACCTGATCAGATGGTTCCGGCTGAGAATGGAGATATTTCTCAAAAGCACCTTTTTGTGACGCAATAAACTGTTCACGTTTCTGTTTTTTCTTCTCTTTTTGACTACCACTCAGATACTTTCTAAACTTGTCACGATCACGGCTCGACATACTATAATAATTTTTACAAGAATATTTACAATCAATAGTCTACCAACTGAACAAACTGTTATAGAACAGCAGATTTCACCCACATACACAAACAATAAATAACTACGAAATATTCAAGAAATAACTAAAACATAAATGTTGAAAGAATTCAGTGGACTGGACTTGGGCAGTGTAAATGCACAATAACAATAGCAAATGCGTAACAGACAACTGGACAAGTGATGACAGGAGTGTGGGGTCGGGGTGGCTCCACTGCGACCGCGCAGGCGCGGGGCGGGGCCAGTCGGTCGGTCTCTTTCTCTGGCCACTGCGTTCCATCAAGTACCCCGCGCTTGATCACGCTAAGATTACTATGTATCTCAGTTTGATTATTAGTGCTACATTTAAACTAGCAGAAGGTCGGGTACCGATTTAAAAAAAAGTGTTTTTATTAGAATATGAAGAAATGTGTATTTTTTAATTTGTTTCTAAGGTGCGGGGCCCCTAAAAGCGCGGGGCCCGGGGCGGTTGCCTCGGCTGCCCCTGCCTAAGGGCGCCCCTGTGCTTGATGGAGAGCGGCAATACTGATAGTTCGGCAAAGGTTATCATGTCATTAGATAATCATGCTAAGTCTAGCATGAACTATACGTATTCTTCGTATACCAGCCATATTTTTCCTAGATAGATCGGGATGGAGAAAAATTGATTAACTGTTGGTTGAATTCCACGCTGTTAACAAATAATTTAACTCCGGTGAATTTGCCAGTTGTAACGATTGATTTTTTTTAGGCTAGCTTTTTAGGCATTATAAAGCTGAAGATTCACCATGACAGTAGCAGTTGAGGCAGCTTCTTTGGCAAGGCAATCGGCTTTTTCGTTTCTAATAATCCCAACATGGGAAAAGACCCATGTTATTGTGACTGTTGTATTTTGTCTTTGTAGATGTTGATATATATCGAGTATATCTTGGACAAGGGGATGGTTAGTAAATCATTTCTTAATGGAATGGATGGAGGATAATGAGTCGGTGCGTATGGCTATGTGTGTATTTGCAAGTTGTTGGATATGTTTGAAGGCTTGTAAAATGGCGAATAGCTCACCCGTGTGGATGCTACAAATAGATGATATATTATAGGATCCGATCAATTCTTGTACCGTGGTTATGGAACACCCAACTCCTACTTCTGTCTTAGATGCATCCGTATATATAAGAGTTTCCCATTTTATATTTGCGTCGGAGCTCGGGGTTAAATCAATTTTGCTTAGTTCTTCATTTATTTTTTCTGTAAGTTGTTGTTTTACCATTGGGTTTTTCAGATGTGAAACTGGAAGCTGCTTTTTGTTATCTATGGCTGCTTGTTTCTTGAGGCGGATTTCCATTTTAACTATCACTGGATTGTGGTCTGACCCGATATCCGTACCCGGGTAGGTTTTGGCCGATTTGATGGTATTCCGATATCTCTTCTGCTGAATTCAATAACTTTTGATTTAGCATGTGAGATGGTAACTCATAGAGTGTAAATTTTGGTTTGTAGGTCATTTACTGCTTGCTGGAATATTTTGTAAGTAGTGACATTGATTTTGCCATGGTAGTACATTATTAGGTCATCCGCGTATAGAAAGCGTTTGAGCGAGGAAGGAAGATTGTCGCATAACTTGTTAATGGTGAGGATAAACAAGGATGTACTTAAAACGGAACCTTGCAGGACTCCATCTGGATGGGTATATGAAGAGGAAATAGAGTTATTAACAGAAACCCTGAATGTCCTAGATGTTAAACAAATTTTATGAATGTATATATGTTACCAGTGAGATTGTATTGTGTGAGGTTTTGGAGAATTGCCTTTCTAGAGATGTTATCAAATGCTCCGTCAATGTCGAAGATAGTGGCTATTACATCTTGTGTGTTATTAATTGCGCTGGAAATGTGGGCTTTTAGTAGTACAAGATTATCTCTGGTTAAGCGCTGTCGTCAGAAGCCGGATTGTTCCTTTGGGATGATACTATGTTTTCAAAAAATCATAAAAGAGCCCTATTGATCATCTTTTCCATTAATTTGCATATAGTACATGTAAGTGAAATCGGTCTGTAAGATTGCGGCAAGATAGGTGACTGATTCGGTTAGTACCGGAATAACTATAGACTTACGCCATTGCAAAAGGAACTTTTGTGACATCCATATGTAATTCTAGACATTCAGAAGCTTCGTAAGACTGTAGGTGGATAAGTATTGACATTCGTATGATTCCTGGACATTGATTCGAAAAGACTTGCAAGAATATTGGAAATATGTTTATGTGATCCAAAATCCGAGTCAGGTAATTTTGTTATTAGTTTTGTGACCTTGAATTTATCGAATTTTTTCCATAGTTGACTGAAGTTGGAATTTTCATTTATAGTTGATACATAATTCTTCCAAGATGATTTCTTACTCTGCTCTACTACGAATTCAACTTTAGCCTTGAATCTTTTGTAGCTAATAACATTGTCGGTACTTTTGTTTTTTCAAATATTGATTCAGTGCTCTTTTGGATTTGCGTATTGCGTCACCACAAGAGGAGTTCCATCAAGGAACTACCCTATGATTGGGCGAAAAAGACATTTCACAAATGTGGGTCTTGGCAGCCGAGAGAATTGAATCTGTTATTGATTTTATCAAGTCATCAACATCATTGAAAGCGTAAGCATCATGTGCGAGTAAAGCGTATAAATTGTCCAGGAATACTCAGATCTGTTAGCTTTTTTGAAACACCAATAATTTTTTTCGGAAACTGCTTCATAGTGATTGTCTGATATTTATTGGGTAGTGATTACTATCATCAGCTGTTTTCTAAGTCATAAAAGGGGCTGATTTGGGATCACTTATGCTTAGGTCTATGGCAGAAAAGGTACCGGAGAAAACATTGAAGTGTGTATTATACCCTGTATTGAGTAGGCAAGAATATGTACAGTTCAATTTATTTTCGACTACCTTTTCGCGTCCAAATGTCTTTTGTGAACCCCACATGCTGTTATGAGCGTTAAAGTCTCCTGTGAGGATAAACGATATTAGTTCAAGAAGCTCTTTTTCTTTCAGAAGATGATCTGGAGGAATATATATATATATATATATATATATATATATATATATGTATATATATATATATATATATATATATATATGTATATATATATATATATATATATATGGAACATATGGTTAGCTTATTGGGGCAGTATGTCGTTATGGCGACTGCCTCCAGGTTTGTTGTCAAAGGAAGTAGTTCTGAATACATTTCGTTTGAGGCGAATATTGAAGAATACTCGCTGGCTGTTTTGCAGTTATTTCTAATAGAATTTTACCCGTCAAAATATTTACTTCGTGGGAAATTAGTCGTTTTAAAATTGGTCTCCTGTAGACACAGGATATCTGGGCGGTAAATTGAGGTTTGATGCTGAATTTGTTCTAGGCGCGGATAATATCCGTCGCAATTCCATTGTAAAATACTGAATTTTAAAATTAAGAAAGATTGAAAATGTATTTCGGTGTTATGATTAAGTATTGTAATGAAAGGCTTTTCCACCCTGAATATCAATTTCCCTATCATACCGAACGAAATGTATCATTTCGCATTATGTAAATAATATAATTCCATCTATAAATACAAGATGGACAGCTACTCAATCTTATTTATATCTTGCGTATCATTTTATATAAAAAATTATGGATAAATCATCTTACTTGACTGTTGCATAAATGAATCCTCTTATAAAGTCCCACGCAGCCGCTACCCAGATATTTACTATTCTGACGTCGCCGCCTTTGTCTGCGGATGAACCTGTGAACAATGAGATAAATAATTTTTATAACAACGTGTGAGAAGTTCTAGAACAAAGTGAGGAAGCGCCACGGTGAAGTTTGCATTCAAAATAGTCCTTTACGAATGCGACCCGGAAATAATATCCTTCGGTGATTATTGATAACACTATTGTCGGGATTACTTTGTTATTTATAGTTCAAGTCACAGAAATCTGTTGAATCATGTTAATTTTAAGTATATTATTGCTGATATTTGTCAAAAGTAGGTTGGATCTCTCCACAGGTCTCGCTTGGGTGTTTTTTTTATTGGAGGTCTGAGGCGGCAATAATCAGAAAAATGAGCGAGAACACGTTTGTAGAACGTAAAATTCTCTACATCTTTTTTACAGGCAGAGCACCTTTCTCAAGTTATCGCGATTATAAATCTTAAAAAATACAAATGTGGGCAGTATAGATCATTCCGTTGATTCAATAATTTAATAATGCTCTAATTATTTCGAACAATACGTTAGTTCAGTTTAGGTATATGTAAATAAATAAATAAGTCGTTTGATTCAAGTTCGAAGAAATATTTCGATATTTGCTATTGAATTATGATATAGAAAATTCTTATCTCTTTCTTCTCCGTATAATATAGATGAAGTTTTCCGCTCCAACGGATCCCACTTTAGTTAACCGTTTTACATGTACTGTAATGACAGAATGCACCAATTTTCATCTTCGTGAAAGATGTCATCGTGCAGGCATTAGGCAGTGTCCGAGAGGCAAACAGCACAAACGAACGTTTGACAGCGCTTTGATTTAATGCCTCATTGTTTGGGGGCAGTGAAGTGGTCAGGGCGTGAGATAACGTCACTTCCTCTATTCTGCACGCCCGAATGTGCACATACCTTTTATTGCGAACTAGCTGACTATAATTAGCTTTCAGTTATTTTAAGATTGAAAGATTTACGGGAAAATATTTTCGTTCATACGGTTATTATAAAGGCACTTGCAGCTTTATCAGTTTGTATGTGTACGGCGAAACTACACTTTTCACAAAACTCACCGGTAGAACATCTAATAATCCGGCTGCTTGCAAAAGAACATTTTCTGTCGTGTCAATATACTTATCATGTCGAATGGCTGACAATCTATTATTCTAAGTATATGGCAATTGTTTTTTGGAGAAGTTTCGAAGCTGTCTTTAAATATTAATTTATGCTATTATTGAATATGATGAGACGACAAAAATAAAAATGATGTTTTTGAATACCTCATGAAAAACTAAGAGGAATGGGGAATGAGGCGTAGAACATCTTATAATTTAATTCACAAAATTTTTCGGAAAACTACAAAATGCAATACCATACTGGGTGTACATTTTATATCAACTGAAATCATTAATTACACAATATAATGGTAACACTCAAAATTGTATTATGGGTTGGCAATGCCGAGGGACATGTATTTAGTTAGTGTGTATTTGAGTGAATCGTTGGCATATCGTAATAATGTAAATGTCGTAAATGAAAAAAATATTTTTATGTTATATTGTAATTTCACCGAAGTAAATATTTTCTTTCTAAAGGAGATATTCAATTACTACCACCATAAGTTTCCACCACAGGTTATGGGCCCAGTGTAAGTCTCGAATTGTGGTAGTAATCTGAAGTTTTTTTTATAATTTCGGCTTGCGCGCCATAGTAAAAAGAAAATGGAGACGATCGCTAACAAACTAAATAATTCAAATTGGAATATTTGGAGATTCCAAGTCAAAGTTGTGTTGTTGGCGAAGGGACTATTTGAAATTACTTGTGGGAATAAATCTATACCTGTTGACGATGAAGATAAAATTACTAAGTGGAAAATAAAAGATCCTTGTGCACAAGAATTATTAGTTTTGAGAATCGAAGATGAAATTTTTTCATATGTAATACAGTGTGAAACCGCAAAACAAATGTGGGAAAAATTAGAAAGCATTTTGAGCGAAAATCTGAGGTTAGTACACATCTTTTGAATGAACAGTTTTATAATCTGAAGTATCAAAATGAGACAGTGAATAGTTTCATATAAAAAGTCACCAATTCACAAGCAAAACTCAAGCAGTTAGGAGAAGATATTCCAGAGAAAATGGTTTTAACTAAAATCATAATGGCACTTCCTGATAAATTCTGACATTTTCGTTCAGCATGGGATAGTGTTGGCTCAGATAATCAAAACTTAAATAACTTAACAACCCGACTGTTAATTGAGGAAGAAAGATTAGAAAAAGAAGAAGATGAATCTCGATCAGCTGAGACTAGTCACGTATCAAGACCAAAGTTATTGTCAAACCAAGATGTAAACAGAAATAAAAATAATGTATAGTTTGCGGAAAAGAAGGCCATTTGAAAAATCAATGCCGAAATATCGAGTGCAGTTATTGTAAAAGAAAAGGACATTTACTAAAAGATTGTTTTGTTGGGAAGAATAAAGAAGAAAGGAACCAAAACCAGAGAAATAGAGCCAGTAACAGTGATAATATCGGTTATGGCTTTACACTTGTCTTTTCAAATGATATCCAGTTCCAAGTAAATATGGAATGGTTCATGAACAGTGCGGCTTCATAGCACATGTGTAAAGAGAAATATATATTTTGCAATTTTAAGAAGTGGGAAGTACCCAAATATGTATAAATCGGTAATGGTACAGCACTACAAGCGGAAGGACTAGGTAATATTTGTATTTTAGCTTATAATAGTAAAACTTTTCATTGTGTCACATTACAAGATGTTCTCTTTGTACCACAAGTTAACGTCAATTTATTTTCACAAGGGAAGGCTTTAGACAAGGGGATATCATTGATTTCACATGCCACAAATGCACAGTTCGTAAACAAAGCAAACATCACTGTAGCAGTAGCAATCCGCACAGACAAACTTTTCAAAATCATGTTTAAGGGGGCCAGCTCCTCTGAACACACATGTCAACGCTTTAAAAGTTATAATTCTGATAAAGAAAATTGTTATTTCGTAATGGGAGATCAGTATATTAAATGGTGGTATGAAGCTTTATGTCATCAGACCTTCAGATATGTAAGTTATATTTTGAAGCGTAATAACATTGAAATGAAACAAGCAAATCAAATGTGTAATTCTTGCGTACAAGCAAAACAATGCAGAAAACCATTTAAAGTAAATGAAAGTAGAGCGAATGAACCTGGGGGAATAATAGATGTAGATTTATGTGGTCCTATGGAGGAACCTTCTTTAAACAACTCCCTGTATATTTTTATGTTGAACGATTACTTTAGCAATTATGAGTTTGTTTATTTCATTAAAGATAAGTCTGATATTTTCAACTGATTTTGAAAATCAAACGGGAAAAAAGCGGGAAAAAAGGTTAAGGTCATAAGGAGTGATAATGGTACAGAATTTGAGAATTTCTCTATGAAAAAACTATTAAGAAACAATGGTATAAAGCATGAGTGTACAGTGCCGTACACTCCGCAACAGAAGGGGAGAGCTGAATGGGAATTCCGCACAATAATAGAAGCAGTAAGAGCCATGATTTAAGAAAATAAATTATCAAAATGTTTTTGAGCAGAAGCAGCAAATACTGCTGCGTTTTTATTAAACAGGACTGGTACAAGTCCTGCTGAAGATAGAACTCCTTACGAGCTCTTATTCAATAAAACATTTGATATAAAGATGGTAAAAGGAATATTTGGAAGCAAAGTTTGGGCATCTTACTGTATTATCAAAATATAAAATATGTCAATTTTATGTTTTTCGTTGTTTGTTTCACCTCATTATGTAGATAAACCTTACGTGGCAGAGAAAAACCAATATTATTTCTGAAATCAGCACTAAACACTACATAATAATCAGTTATCAAAACTAAAACAATTTGAAAAATTATGTTTTCGCAGGCCTGTGTTACTGAGAGTCACAGTCACTTTAATAACGGTTAAAATGTCTAAATTAGAGGTGAGCGTTATATTTATGAGAGTGGTGTAAAAACTAACCAAAGTACATTGTTAAATATTTTTCCAAACTGAAAACGTATTGGAATTTTATTTGTTTTGGGGTATGAAATTAAACACTTTACTAGTTGTTGAACGTTTTATATATTAGAATCAACTGAACTAAATTTTGTTTTGATATTCTAACACTCCCAATAAAAAAAAATAGCTAATAAATGAAATAACTTTACTAAAGAAAATTTGATAGAACAAGAAAAATAGTAAAAGTAATATAGTTTTAATACTCATTTACTTAAGGCTTAATTTTAATCTTAATTTTGCGAATTTCCCTTTCGCTAATGGCTTGGTCATCAAATTGGTTGGTTATTGACCTGTGGATAAAAATTTCAGAGCTATAACCTCATTTTGAATATTTTTCCTTGTATAATGTTACTTAATATCAATTTGTTTAGCCATTTTATAATTAGTTGGATTGTTTCCTATGTTAATAATATGCATTATTATCCTCATATATTATTAGCGGATGAGAATTTACGAATTTTATACTATTTGTTAATTGTCTTAACCACTTTGTTTCTCGCGTGTCTTCAGAATGAGCCATGTATTCAGGTTCAGTTGAGGAATCAGCTACTGATTCTTGTTTCTTGGTATTCCAGGAAAAAGTGCAATAATTAAATACTTTTTTCTACTTCCGTTACTAAAACCGCATTCTGAACATAGGTTTGACATGCACAAAACAAATCTTTAAACACTAGTGTCTAAAATGTGAAAAGTCACATCTCGTTTATCTTTGGATTTTTAAACGTCAAAACAAGTGTATCTATCGTTTGTATGGTAAATTTCATGTTCCGTGATAATTTTGTTGTTCTGTGTCATTTATCTATCTATCGTCCGTAATGTTATGAATATAATTGAAATATAATATAATTTTCTCCTTCCTGCTGGCGAAGAAAAAGTATAGTAAGTACTCCGTGTTAAAAACGTCTTTAGTCACTCGCTTCACAAGGCACTTGTTCCGCTTTACTACACTCGTGCCTAGTAAAACTCGTGACTAAAGTAACCTTTTTGACACTTGGTACTTAATATACTATTGATAGGTATCCCGTGGTACTTTTTCTATTAATTTCACAGCCTGCCCAATCTGAATCAGCATATCCAACTATTACATCATCATAATGACCTTTACCGTATGTTAGGTTTAAATGCGTTGTACCTTTAAGGTATTTTAACACTATTTTTAAGGCCGTGACTCTTCATAATTATTATTTTGAAAACAACTTAAAATGTCAATTGTAGCACATAGGTCAGGGTCTTTTGTCTTTAAAATTTCCTGGATTGAATACTTCTTTTCCAGTGTAAAGGACCTTGTTGTACACATTTTCCTGCATAAATTCTACCTCGTAATCGCAACCTTGTTTTTACGAAGGCGATATTCAGGTTTTCTTCTCTCAAGGATTCGACAGCTGTGATTAAACCATAATATGAGGACAGTTATGTTAGTATTAGGTGGAACACTTTGTCTATTTCCTCAAATTTTGGTACAGCAGATATGAGATCCGTCACTATCTCATCAAAATGTGTGAAATGCTCTATTAAAGTTTTAACCCCTTGCAGCTTCAGGCTCAATAATTGCTTCCTTAGGGATAATTGTGTAGCTACTATTCTTCGCTTATACACTTGATCAACACTTTGTAATCTAGATTTTGCAAAATTATTTTCCTTAGCAAAACTAAGAAATGCATCATTCAAATACTTTATAATAGTATAACTTGCAAGAGTGTTTTTCTAATTCCATTTCGGTGATTGGTTATCAGGAATATCCTTATCGATACCATTTAACACATCCAATTCGGTCAGTAGTGCACTGATACGGAATTTCTACGTACTGTACTTCTCACCATTGAACGCGATAATGTTCCTTTTACAATTTTTATTGTCCATTTTTCTTTCTAGGAATTTCACAACATATTGAATTTAATTTTTGTCTTTTCCTTTAGCTATTAACAAACTATTCAACTATCTATATACACTATTTATAAGCTAACGTAGACTGGGCCCATAACCTAGTGGAATTTTATTTGGTTTGGTTATGAAATTAAACACTTTACCAGTTGTTGACCGTTTCATATATTAGAATCAACTAAACTCAAGAAGGAATATTTCTTAGGCCACAATTCCTGGAAAGATCCCGTACGTACCTTTACACAAAATTAGCCGTCTTTACACATCTGGCGATTTTCAGAATACAATCATAAAACACTAATGTATCAGATGAGGATAAATTACGGACAATAAGCTTTAAAAAAATGGTGAAAAAGTATTGTAAACTACTATAAGATTTTATTTATCTTATTTATTTTGTTTTGATATTCGAACAAACCTCTCCTCCAGACTTTCGCAGGCATAGGATTGACAACAGTAAGATGCTGGCGTGTTTGAAATTTGTTTCATATAGTGTGTCCCAAAAACTTTATACAAATTAGGAAAGGCTTGGTCTAAACGTTTATTTAAAATGATAATAGGAAACAAAAAAGTATTTTTTAATTTAGGAAACTGGCTTACATACAGCGTATAAAAAAATGTATACAAATGGAATGACGAATAAAATGGATTTCCCAGTTAAAAGTTGAAGGGTGTTTGAATATAAATTTTTGTTTGGCTAAATGTAATATGGGCTATTTCCCTATTTGTATAAGACTTTTTGGGGACAACATATTTTTGTATTTTAACATTTTTTGATTTCCATTATTTTGTCCAGAAGACTGTGGTGCTATGGGCTGATTCCAAATAGTGGACAATGCTTGCCTCAAACAACCAATCATTTTCATATACTATATTGGATATATGTTGATGAAAATTACACGTTCTTCCAATGTCTCCAGTCCGTCGCTCAACGAAGGTGGAACCTGCAGATTTGGTCACTGAGACAAATCATAGTGAAGATCACTGGTAACGTGGACGCCACCAGCGAGCATTACTAAATTATTTCTGTTGAAACATTTATTACTTATGTAAATTGTAAAAAAGTTTAGGTCACCTAATTCATTAGACGCCACACCAACTATACGTAGGAAGGATATTTAGCCCACAGGTGAATATAAAACTCCTAGGAAGCTAATAAGTCAGGAAACCTTTAATTGGGAAGGTAAATCCCCCTGCAGTAAGTCCGCCGTCGGTGTTATCTTCCACCCTAAATCCACTCACTTCCCTAATAAATTCCCAAAGTTGTAGCCAAATCTACCTCAGTGGACGAGTGTTTCCCTCATCTACCATCTTTAAACAAGTACAATCACAATGACCCTGAATATGACACTGAACTCGCGGCAGCTATAATCCATCTCCTAAACGACTCAGCTGAAACCAGAGAAAGGTATAAGCAAGTAATGGCCACTCCTTTCAAACCGTGAAATCCCCATACCTCCTCACATCAAACCTCAAAAAAAACTTCTTCGCTTACTCAACATCCTCTAAACCTCAAACTTCCCTACTTCAAACATGCTCAAAACCTCAAACCTCTCCTCATCAAACATCAAAACACACTTCCTTCTCATTCCCCCTAGATCTTACGTTTCCTCCCTAAGATCCCACTCCCTCAATCACCCGACAACCCACCGACCTAGTTAAACCTCAACTCCTATCAACAAACCCAAACTCTAAACCTCAGAAACTCCCCACAATATTCCACCCAGAAATCACTTTTCACCCTATTAAAAACCCTCGAACTCCTACACGGACAAATCCTTCAACTGAAAGTTAATTACAACCGAACCGCTTTCCTAAAACCCCCTTCCCCAATACAACACTCCTCAAAAAAATCCACAGTTCTTCCGGCGATCCCAAAATCACCATCAACATCCTTAACAACGCACTCCTTGTCTTGCCAAAACACTCTCATTCTCCCTCGTCTGCAGAAATGTAGACGCTTCCATCGCTCTTGAGTAATTTGAAGAGATTCTTCAAAATCAAAACTTCCAGATACTGAAAACATAGAGAATCGTCCCCGAGTCCAACAACAAACCAACTTCCATGTTCCGTAATAATAGAAATCCTAACCATCACTGATATGAATGCCATTCCAAATTCCCGAGAAATCATAGCCGAAACCCTCCGTCATCTAATACCTTCCTTTTACAAACACAACTGCACTTCAACTAATATGGGCAGACGTACTCACTTCGCTTTCACTCCCATCAGGAGAGATAGCAATCTCAATGATCGAGCGATCCCTCATCCACCCGTCGGTGTTACAGTTTTTCGGAGGTTTTCCTGTAACCTGGTAAACTTGTTTACCAGCGAAATGGCCGACGGCAGGGAATAATATAGCCGCATCTGTACCCGTACTCCATTTAATTGATGATTATTAATTCAATTCAACAGAACCACCAAATTTTCCACCAAACAACCACAATCTCGCTTCTCCTCGATGCACTCAAACCACCATCCACCCCCTACCGTTTCGCATTAAATTCCAAAAATCTTGAAACAACTGCAATTTCAGTCAACGTTCCATAATCATCTACAGTCACTTTCAAGTCACATCATTCTAGACTGTTTTTTACACATTTCTTGCTAGTGACCTTTTAAAATTCGCCCTTTCTTCTAATCACTTACTCAACCCCTCACACAAGCGCCGCACTAAACAGAAGAACCCCTATAAAAAACGCCCAACCCTTGCCCGGCAGAGGAATTCATCCAATATCTGAGCCATTTTCTGTAAACACTCTCACTGAATCATACAAACCCAATTACAAACTTTTTTCGAACACCTCTCTACGTTTTTTCTCTAAGTTTTGATTTTTTGATTTATCAGAACAGAGGGCGCCACGAAGAGCGTTCAGTTTTAAGGTTAAAATTTTTTTCACCACCGCAGATAAGATCAGAGCAATTTCTAAGGAATTTTGGGAAAATTGTCCATATTAATATTGCATCATCACAATAATATGTTGATTTGTCAAATATTTATGCGGTGATATGTTATATCGAGCTGTTAATACATATCTGGATATTTAGTGGACTATTGTAGAATCTAAGGTTTGTTATTATTCAAGTGGTAACAGAGCCTAAATTTTTGAATGTTAAATTTAAAAAAAAGTTATGATTCTCTTGTGATTAAATAAAAATGAAATTCCGACACTATCACTATTTTTACACAGAATCATTACACTGCTCACACTTATTATTAATGATACAATGTTACTGTGCGGTTACGAAAATTTGCTACTTAATAATTACTCGTTTACTAATCAAGATCCCGAGAGCAAGAATTGCGAAATATTCTTGAGAATGTATAGCTCAAATAAAGTGAATTACGAGATATACGGAGAAAGAGGAGTGTAAGAATAATAAAATAAGTTACAAGAGTTACTTCAGTAGACTACTAAGATGCAACTTGAGCATTACTCAAAACTGGAGCTGAACCGATCCACTTGAAGAAACATTCACGACTGAGGGTTAAAATTGATATCTTCTTTCACGAAAGATCGTGTGCCATCAATAAAAAAAGTGCAAATCTTACAACACGAATAAAAATTTTCTCTTCTAGATAAAATTATATTGCCTCAATAAACAGAGAATAGGTATCTTTATAAACTGATTATGGAATATTTCATGAGAAGAAATGCGTCAGGGTATATATTGATCGTGGCAAGTAGACCTTGAATATTATAATGGGGTCCGCAGTGATTCGAGCCGCGCGGACAATAGTTTTTAAAATACAAAAGGGGGTTGGGAATTCTATCGCAGCACCAATGCTCAAGAATGAATAAATAATATTTATTCTTGTGACAATGGGTTGTAAATTCGATACAAAAGAGAATTTATCAGAAACAACAATGTATTTTCGAACACTGTTAATTAATATTAATGCCAAAATATTTGTGACTGACTTTTGTAAGAAAAGGTTAAATATAATGATATTAGAGTTATTGTTTTCACTCCCTGACCCACTAAATTGGGAAAAAATATTTGATTATTAGTAAAAATAAAGGTCAACTATAGGTATCAGACCATAATACAGTTGCTTTTGTAGGCATGGTATAAGAAAATTAACATTTAAACGTTTACTTGCGCAAAACTTGTCAACGACTTATATACACCATGCGCTCATGCCTAATAATATCAACACCGACATTCACGTCCACTTTAGGGCCGCTGTAGGGGGGGGAGAGGGTTTATAAGAGGGTGAAAAAATATTTCGAAGACAGTATAGCTATAGGTACTTCAAATCCAGAAGTAACGGCTCCAGATTTAATATTTAGCAAGTTGAACCCCAACGAATCTTCTCTCTCAGACGCTATTTTGATTTTTTCGGTAGCTCGAATAATAAAAAAAATCGATTTCGGCCGCTCATTACCGTCGGATTGCAGGAGGAGTGGAGGTGGACATATTTTTTATGTATGTTAATCATATCTACAAAGTCTAACGATTAATCTCACAGATTTTTTTATTAATTTGTTTCGAAGTTATAACATTTAATGTTTTTTTCGAGCAATTTATTTCATTTCATTTTCTACACTTTTTGTCTGAAACTTTCAGTCACGTCTTTTATGTCTTTGAGTTATTATAACAAAATTATTTTGGGGTTAGCTTTCAATTATTTAACACCCCTCCTCCAAATGAAATTCAACATTTTTCAACTACACTATTTTTTGATAATAATGCCAAAATTTTATAATTCTTTTTATTGAAACTTTTGTCAACAATAGACACCATTTGGTATAGGTTTATAAAGTATGCCTTATTCAGAAAATGTTTTGGAAAGTCTTTATTTCAAGAAAATCGTGTTTATAAGCATCAACACACAAAAATTTATTTTTTAAATACAAGATACACAAAAAACAATAAAAACATCAGTTATAATAACTTCTCTGTCTATTTAATCCCTTGTATTATCTCCTCAAGCCTGTATAACAGTATTCATTCTTCTAGGTACACTGTCAATCAAGTCGAAACATTCATTTTGTGGAATCGATACCCATTCATCTAAATGAGCAGGTACTCGGCATCGAATGCTTCTATCAAGCATGTCCGAAACAAGCTCGATGGGATTTAAGTCAGGACTGGCCATGCTATTTGGGAAATGCGACTTCGGTTAAATATTCTGTGACAATTCGGGAGGCATGAGGACGTGAATTGTCATGTATCAGTATTAAGTTGTCTCCAATAAATAGTGCGTATGGGACAACATAATCTTGCAGTATATGTTATGGACCAAGTGATTAATAGGACATTGTAAAAAGTGCCCGCGCAGTTTGAAAAATGCCCAATATGAGATTTGAAATAATCAAATAGTCCGGGCATTATGTATAATGTGTGTCACGTATGGAGCAGAGTAATTAAAAAGAGTTTTTAATACTGTTATTTTTATTTCGAACAGAATCAGTATTTAAAAACAAATAATATATTTCCTTCCATAGGAACTCTGCTAACCTATGATAATAAAATTGAAAATCAGACCTATAATTTGTACTTATTAAATAGAGATTGTAAATCTTCTAGTTTTTAGTAGTTTTAATCATAGTTATTTTTTCAATTTAAAAGTTAAGCTGTTGTTAAGACTGATTACAAATAAATAAAATTAAACTTTAAAAACTCCACAGACTAATCAGACTTATAATATATACTTAGTAGATATGTGGAGGCTGTAAATCTTCTAGTTCGTAATCATAGTTACTTTTTTAGTTAAAAGTTAAACTGTTGTTAAAACTGGTTACAAGTTGATAAAATTATGATTTAAAAACTCAAAAAATAACAAAAACAAAACTACCCGCTTTGATGGCACTTTGAGTTGCAATGTTGTTTGTTTTTGCGACAGCTGCATTTGACAGACTTACAGCCATCTTAGCAAGTACAGCGACTGTAACCTTGCCCGCCACATTTCGACGACAATCTTACTCTCACTCTCAATAAAATCTTTGTCTTCGGAACATCTGCAGTCGAAATAAACTTTTCCTTGCACACTGTAAACTGGTTTCTAGAATAAAGTTGATTCAAAACACCATGTTTCGTTCCCAATTTATAGATATTAGCGGGTGTTACTTCAATTACAGTAGCAAGTATATTTCTTCTGTCACTACGAGCTCGATCGACATCTGGAACTCGGACCCTCACTGTATCGCCAACATTAGCTACGGGATATTTAGCATTAGATGCATCCAACATTCTTTCGGCTTGTTTCTGCAAATTAATTAAATCTGATTTTCTAAGAAGCATAACATTTTCTGTCTTACGCTTCACGTTTTGTTCTGATGAAAGAATTTCTTCTTCAAATATTGCATTCAAATTCAAAGTTTCTTCATCCTGAGCATCGAAACTAATAGGTGATGAACATAAATGTATTGCATTGTCGCTGGATTCCACATATTTTGTTTTGTTGGACTCTAGGGTAGACCGGGGGCAATTGTAACAGGGGTCAATTGAACTATCGTTAATAGTTCCTAAACCGCCGCAATTGTGTGAACGTCGCTTCAACGGGTGGTGCATCTAGTCCCTCCCGTCACGCTATTAGTACAGCTCGAAGGAGATAGACGGCTACTGTGACGAGTGTTCTGTTTTCATATAGACAACGTAAGTTTTTATTTTCTACGTAGATATTCGATAATTATTTCCCTATGTATATCATTAATTCTATTTTTACATTGAGTGGTTTGGGCGCTCTTTTAGATCATCTTGAGATTGTTTTGCACGTCGACTTTGCTTTACAATTTTTTCTTTTTTGCTCTTGAAGTTCTGAACACGCATTGGGGTCACTTGTATCATTCTCTTCGGGGTCGATTGTAACGTTACAATTCACCCCGTTCAAATTCTGTGAATGATATTCATGTATGTTTTTCCTTATTATAGATGCCACGGACCAGAATTCAAAAGACTGAGCGAAATTTGAAGAGTATTCCTACCTATGAACGAGCTTACGAACAAGTTCTTGGTGGTCAGTCTGTGCGGAAAGCTGCTAAGGAATTTGGCCTATGTCATGTCTCATTGATGCGATACAAAAAAAGAGAGAAGCAAAAGCAGAAGCAGAAAATGCCGATCAAACTATTTCCATGGGGTACAACTATCACACAAGAGTTTTTTCTGCAAACCAAGAGGTTGAAATGTCAAAATACATCATGAAAGCAGCAGACATTTACTTCGGTCTCTCTCCGGAAGAAATACAAATATTAGCCTAGGAACTGGCTGAGAAGTACCATCTAAAACCGCCTACATCTTGGGCTACTAACAAGATTGCGGGAGAGGATTGGTTTTCCGGCTTCATGAAAAGACATAAGAATTAATCCATTAGGTGTGCCCAAGCTAAAAGTCTTTCGAGGGCTACAAGCTTCAACAGAACGAATGTAAAGGCCTTCTATGACAATCTGAGCAGAGTAATGGACCGTGAAAAGTTTGCAGCGAAAGATATCTACAATATTGACGAGACGGGTGTTACAACTGTCCAGAAACCCAATAAGGTAGTGGCCTAAGAAAGGAATTCGGCAAGTAGGTGCACTTACATCTGGTAAGCGTGGAACTCTTGTGACAGTTACTATTACTGTGAGTGTCATAGGAAATTATGTCCCGCCAATGTTCATTTTTCCACGCAAAAGGTATGACGATCATTTCATAAGAGATGGTCCCATAGGGTGCATTGGCACAGGAAATTCTTCAGGGTGGATGCAAGAAACCGAATTTGTGATGTTCCTCAAACACTTCCAGAACCACATAAACTCATCGGTGGATAGGAAAGTACTACTACTATTAGACAACCACTCCTCTCATATCACGATAGAGGCACTGGATTTCTGTAAGGCCAATGCTATAGTCATGATGTCATTTCCTCCCGACTGCTCCCATAAGCTGCAGCCGTTAGATAGATCTGTTTTCGGACCTTTCAAAAAAGCAGTGAACAGGGCTAGCGATTGATGGATGCGAAATAATCAGGGTAACCCCATGAAAATCTACGATATACCAAGCATCGTATCTACTGCTTTACCCTATGCATTAATTGAAACCAACATACAAGCTGGCTTCAAGTGTACAGGAATATGCCCATTTAACGCAGACATATTCACTGACATCGATTTCGCACCCTCTTATGTTACGGACAGACCGATCCCCATGTCAGCGCTCCAAGATACACCTTCACTCCAAATGGAAAGCAGTTTCGCTCAAAATATTTTGCCTCAGCCAGAAATTGAAATAACAGCTTTTCCAGTTCCTGAAAATTCACTTGCCGATGTGGAATTACCAGAAATTCCGAATCCAACTGAGAATGTGACTAACCAAAACATTCCATCAACATCGAAAGATATTGGCGCCACAAAGGATACAATGGCATTTTCTCCTGAATATGTGAGACCATTTCCGAAAGCAGGACCCAGGCAAATTACAAATAGAGGGAGACCAAAAAGGGAGTCTGCTGTTTATACAGACACTCCTGAGAAAGATGCTATAAGAATAAAATCGGAAGCGAGAGAAAATAAGAAAAGAGCACAGATAGTGGAAAGTAATCTAACAGATGTGAAAGGTAAAGGAAAGAAAAGTATTGCTAAGAAAAAATGTCGGAACGAATCTCCAGAGACAAGTGAAGACGAACAGGAGTATTATTGTCTGGTTTGTATGGAGTCATACAGCAGCAGCAAGCCGGGGGAACAGTGGCTGCAATGTTCCGATTGCAAATTCTGGGCGCATGAGGAATGTACTCCAAGTTTATATCCATATATTGATCACAATTGTGAATCAGACTGATTTTTATATTCCTGCTCTTTATGTTTCATTTATACGAGTATTATCACAAATATGATACTTATTTCTTAATAGTTCAATAAATACCGATTTTGACAGAAAAAATTGTTATGTTACTAATGACCCCATTAACTGTTACAACTGACCCGGGGTCGGGGACGGTTGTAACATTGCTCATTTTTTTTAAATACATAGGTGACGCTTTGCTAGGAATCTCGGAGAAATTTGAACACATTCACTTATTGATCAATTAAGTGACAAATTATTAGGTGAAATGATTTTGTTCTAGGTTTATTACCCTACATACAAGTGCAAGTGTACAAAGTCAAAGTGTTACAATTGCCCCCGGTCTACCCTACTTTATAATTTTCAATGGATTCTCCTTGGCCTGTTTCATTTTCAATGGACTCTACTTTATAATTTTTAATGGATTCTCTTTGGACTGTTTCATTTTCGATGGACTCAATTTGATCATCTTCAGTAGTCTCTACTTGATTATTTTTCTTGGACGCAACTTGCTCATTTTCGATAGCAGTACCCTCGGTGGATGAGAGTTTTTCTAATTCTTCTTCTAAATTAATATCCACCAAGGCCTCATTTGGTATAGAAGAACTTTTGAGTCCTGCTTTTAACTTCGTCCCAAACATGGCTCCATATGGAGTACAGTTAATGCATGTGTGATGCGTTCTGTTTTTTATTAAATGAATGAACCTCAATCCTACGAACCATTTATTGGTATTGTTATCTTCCAACCACGTACTGAGAATATTCTCTATATCTTGGTTGGCTCTATCAACCGACCCTTGGCTTTGAGAGTGCCTCGGTTTACCATGTACAATTTTTAATTCGGGCCACATGCTACAAGCTTCCTGGACAATTTTATTCGCAAACTCTCTGCCATTATCGCTTTGAAGAATGCTAGGTGCACCGAATATTGTAAAAATGTCAAGGAGTGCATATGCTACTTCTTCGGCCTTTTTGGTATTGAGCGGACGCAGCTGAACGAATTTCGTAAGATGGTCTTGGTATACCAATATAAATTTATATGGATCATCTTCTTGGGTCTGCATGTCAATTAAGTCGACTTGACATCTTGCATTCATTTCGCTGCTAAGAATAGGTGTGACTACTAATCCTTTCTTCGGAACGTTGCGTTTTTTTTCACAAATGTCACATAAGTTCAAATAAATGACAATCATTTATCTCGTAATATTTCTATAGCGCAAATTCAACTCTTTCTCCATCCGGTTCCTTCCACCATGTCCAATTTTTAGATGGGTCTCGTGTAGAATCTGAAATATTTCGTTTTCATTCAGGTAATACCTGATTATGTTGTCATCTTTGACAGGGACAATTCATTCTTTCGCCTCTCCAATAGTTATAACATCGAATCTCCGCAAACGCTGATAATCTTCTGGTTTTTTATTTGACACTTTTGATATTGAAGATTCCACCTTTTTAATCAATTCAGTGTAAGTTTGGTAACTAAGAAACTGAATATTTTTTTCCTTTGAGTGAAATCAATTCTTCTAATCTTTCGTCAAATCGACGATTCATGTCGACTAATTTCGATTTATCCATTGCAAACTAACAAAATAATTGCGAAGTAACAAGTGCCTTTCACTATAATTCAACACAGAATCACGAAAATATAACCTTCCACGTTTATCTGTATTCGCTTTGAATGCAAAACTAAACTAAACATGACGTTAGCTCGTAACAGTCTGCCGTCGCGGGCTCTGATTGGTCAGCGCGTGCCACGTGTTTGTTCACCAGCCCGTACCCCATGCGAAGAGTATTATTAGATTGCCCGTAAACTACATGACAATATTCACAATGTCTAGGCAATGTGATAAATAAGGAACTTCAAATTATAATTAATTACTTCGCCCTAAGTAGCTTTCCATTATTCATAATGCCCGGGCATTAATAAAAATGCCGCAATTTATTACTGGGTCCATAACATATACAATTTATGTACCTATCCGCAGTCACATATCTCTTAGGGATCATTTACAATTCTGTACGCGCCTCCGAAGATATTTCAACCCACCCCACAACTGAACCCCTTGAAAACTTACTCTAGGGCTATAAGTGCACTCGGCATATCATTCACCTTCTCTTCTCCAGATTCGTTCGCGACCATCCGGGGATCGTACATAAAATTTGCATTAATGAGTAAAAAAGACACATCTCCAGTCGTCTTCATTCCAGTTTTGATGATCCTTAGCGAATTGTAATTTGGCTACTCGATGTTCCCCGCATATTTCTGATCCTCTTGCGGATCTTCGAGATCTTATATTAGCTTCATTCAACCGTTTTCTAACTGTTCGTTAACTAACATTTGCGTTCCTGACATGTTCAAGGTTGTTTCTAATATCTTCAGCAGTTAAGCGACGATTTCTTAGTACTGGAGATACAATAAAACGGTCATCCCAATGAGTAGCTCATCTCAGGGGATCGGTTCCAGGACGTCAAGTGTAAGCTCATGTCTCTATAAAACTTGTAAAATTACCTTGCGCGGTACTGCGTGAAACCCCGGATCTGTCTGATTTATTCCGTCTTGAATGAGAGCAATAATAGATGCAACAGTTTCTGCGATAAAAGACACCCTCTAATTAGCACTTATTGACTCAAGCAAGTAATAACACTTAACCTAATCTGACATTACCAATACTTTACCAAAATGTCATCGGGTAAACAATTAAAAATGAATAGCTTACATGAAAAAAGAAGGGCATGTTGGTAACTAGTAACTATCACATTGTTAATATTTTCGTACAATATCTGAAATACAGTCAATTTGGATGACATTTATTGATGAAAAGTCTTGACTTAATGAGTAAAACGAAATTAAAATACAAATTAATTAATGAAGGTTCTGTTATTAGAAATTAAGTGTGAACCCGTTTTTCGTGCTGGAGAATCTATAAATCCTTCAAATATATGGTAAAATGAACCGACTTTTAAAAACGCAGTCTTGCCTTTTGGATGGTAATTATTTGAATCTCAATTTTATTGGAATAATTAATACTAATAAATTAGTAATGAATTATAGGTATTGCATTTAGTTAAACGACGCGTATACGGATCGTAAAAAATGTCGGAGATAAATAAAAAAAACACAATAGTAAATTACTTCGATTGTTTTCAAAAGTGCATTTAAATATTCGATTTAAAAAACCATCAATGTTATTATAATAAAATTGATTGTTGACGGGCTCGAGCTATCGGGAAACATAAAACCAATATTAGCATCTTTATTGATATCTACAAAAATTTTATGGGTGATTTATTTTAATGTTTGTATGCATTCGGAACAACGGCTCATTTGATTTGCATCCAGAATTTTTAAAATAATTATTTAAACTGAATCTAAACGAACACTGACGCGAAAAAATCGGTTTTTTTATTGTACAAATTACAGTCGTAAATGTAATAGAAAGTTTAGCGAATGGGAATTCATTCGTCTCGTGGCTTGTACAGAGAAGTCAGATACTAACAAAGAAAATACTGGGAACTCATTCAACATTTCGGACAAACACAGAATGTTTTGTTGAATTAAGTTACTATTTTTGATTAGAATCAATTTTTTCACAACTTAGAGTCGTGTTAGAAAAGTGCGCACAAGCTGTATGATTTTATAGCTAATTTTTTGGTGAATATTGGTGTCATAATATTACCCTCTTCATTATATCCATGACATTGTCAGTTATGTTACAAAGTTGTCAACAATTTTATGTGAGTTATTTTCTATAGAATAAGGCCTTATTCTAAAGGTAATCCATCTACAATTTATTCTACAGAAAATATTAAATGGATAAGCTACGTCACCCCTATCATTTAGATATAGATGTTACACTTGGAAACGCAGATCAACTTTGGAATCATTGGTACAGATCGTTCGTGAATTTTCTGGAAGCGGCAGATGCGAAGGACAACACGGAGAAGCTGATTCTACTAATAAACTACGTGAGTCCAGTCGTTTTTGAGTCCATTAGTGAAAGTACAACGTATGAAGATGCCATAAAAACCTTTGAGAGCCTCTACGTAAAACCCACAAATGAAATATTTTCTCGATATTCTCTCTCATCAAGAAGACAGCTAGCGGGTGAGTCAATTGACCAATATTTACAAACTTTGAAGCAGATGAGCAAAGACTGCAAATTTAAAGCTGTCACGGCCGAACAGAATAGAGATTATTGTATCCGAGACTCATTTATCAGTGGTTTAAGTTCACTACAAATTAGACAGCGGCTTCTAGAGCACTCTTCTCTGAGCTTAATTCAAGCGTTTGATACTGCAAGAACGTAAGAAATAGCCAAGCAACATGCTGAATCATATTCATCAACTTTTGATTCAAGTGTTGCCTTTTTACAAAATGCAGAACCGTCACAAGATTCTGAAAATTCATCAATCAGGCAGTTAGCGACTGCTGCATTTTTTCAGAAATGTTTCTTTTGTGGCAGAGATAGACACCTGCGCGAATACTGTCCTGCTAAAAATGCAATTTGCAATTCCTGCAATAAAAGAGGTTATTTTTCAACTGTGTGTAGATCAAGTAACACCAGAAGAACTCAGAAAACATCTGCTGCTATTTTGTCTACAATTTCTGCTGTTTCTAATAGTTATGTATGCAAATCTATTATGCAAATTAAAATAAACAACAATCACACATGCACTAGTCGATACAGGGAGTTCTGATAGTTATATTTCAAGTAAAATTGTTGCTAGTAGAAATATTTGTGTCATTACATCAAGAATTAATGGCTTCAACATCTCTCACGTCGCAAGCTCTTGGATATTGTATTGTACGCTTACAAATTTTGGATAACATTTATTCAAATGTAAAGCTTTTAGTCCTTGCTGAGCTCTGCACTGAAGTGATCATTGGTCATGATATTCTGAAGCAACATTCCCAACTCGAAATTCTTTTTGGAAGTGACAAATCAACCCTATCAATATGCAATTTAGCAGTAGCAAATGTTGAACCATTCAGCCTATTTTCAAATTTGGCGTATAATTGCAAACCAATCGCAATAAAATACCGTCGATTTTCAACTTCAGACCTCAACTTTATTGAGCAAGAAATCAAACATCTTGTAAAATAAAAGATCATAGAACCCAGTATCTCCCCTTGGCGAGCTCAACCTCTGATAATTTCAAGTGAAAACCACAAGAAACGTATGTGTATTGACTATTCTCAAACCATAAATAAATATACATTATTGGATACATACCCATTGCCAGAGGTAGAAGACATTGTAAACCAAATTTCGAAATATTCCGTTTTTAGTACAATGGACCTCCATAGTGCCTATTACCAAATTCCAATTAAAGATGAAGAAAAGATCTACACAGCATTTGAAGCTTGTGGAAATTTATACCAATTCACTCGAATTCCGTTTGGTGTTACCAATGGAGTCGCTTGTTTCCAACAAACCGTCGACAGTATCATCAAGAAAAAAAATCTTGAAAGCGTCTATGCTTATCTGGATGACGTCACTGTTTGCGGTAACTCACAAGAAGAGCATGATCAAAGTTTACAAAAATTTTTGGATGTCATTGAGAAGTACCGTTTAACAATGAATGAAATAATGTCAAGATTTTCCCTCAAATCGATTTGCATTCTTGGTTATTCAATATGTGACAAAACTATGAAGCCGAACCCAAAACGACTTAAGCCTCTCTTAAATTTACCAGTACCTGATACTACAACTTCTCTTCGAATAATTCTAGGAATGTTTGTACACTACTCTAAATGGGTTCCTAAATTTTCCGAAAAAATTCAGCCGCTAGCATACAGCACAAGTTTTCCATTGTCTGAAACAGCAATTTTGGCATTAAGACAGCTCAAACAAGACATAGCCAACTCTTCGATTTCTTCAATTGATGACGACGTTATGTTAACTGTTGAAACCAATGCCTCAGAATTTGCGATAGCTGCTCAATTATCTTAATCAGGAAGACCATTATCATTTTTCTCAAGAACCTTGTCCTCTCAGGAACAAAAGCATTCGTCAGTTGAAAAAGAAGCGTACGCAATATTAGAAGCACTGAAAAAGTGGCGATATTTTTTAATTGGTAGACATTTTCAGCTCATTACGGATCAGAAGTCAGTGGCATTTATGTTTAATAACAAGTCCTCTTCCAAAATAAAAAAAAAATTCAACGTTGGCGTTTGGAATTGTCATGCTACATGTATGATATCATTTACAGGTCAGGAAGTCAAAACACGGTAGCTGATGCATTTTCCCGTATTACTTCTGCAATCATGTAATCGGCCGAAAAAAAGAAATTAATTGATTTACATTCTTCTTTGTGTCACCCTGGTATTACCCGGTTCTTCCATAGGATACGCTGCAAAAATCTCCCTTATTCTGTGGAAGACGTCCATCAAATTACCTCCGCATTTCCTGTTTGTACTGAAATTAAACCAAAATTTCATAAAAATGAAGGAACTGCAATTGAAGACACCTCACCATTTGAGCGTCTTAATTTGGATTTTTAAGGTCTTTTGCCTTCATCTTCAAGAAATAAGTACTTACTAACCGTTGTTGATGAATTTTCCAGATTCCCATTCGTATTTCCATGTTCCGACATATCATCCTCTACAATTATCCAATGTTTGCGTCAAATATTTTCTACATTTGACACTCCGATATATGTTCATTTTGACCAAGATACTTCTTTTATGTCCCATGAAATTAAGTCATTTTTAGAGTCTCGTGGTATTGCTTCAAGTCGCACGACTTCCTATAATCCTCAGGGTAATGGTTAGTGCGAACGATTTAATGGAATTTTATGGCAAACCATGCAGTTGGCTTTAAAATCTCAAAATTTGAAAATAAACCAGTGGGAGCAAGTTCTAGTAGATTCTATTCACTCTATTAGATCTCTTTTATGTACTGCTATCAACTCAACCCCACATCAACGTATGTTTAAATATGTGAGACGCTCAACTTATGGATCGTCAGTTCCTACTTGGCTAGCTGCACCAGGACCAATACTATTAAAGAGATTTGTCCGTTCTAATAAATACGAACCCTTAGTTGACGAAGTCCAACTCCTAGAAGACAAATCGGAATACGTCCATATCCGACTGGAAGATGGAGAAGAAAAGACAGTCTTAACTCGGCATTTAGCTCCTCGAGGAGATATATCATTAATTCGCTGCGATGAAAATTCTGTCAATCAAGATCAAGTCCATTCAAATCAATAGCATTGAAAGCAAGACCAAAGCATTCAAGAAAATCAAGACCAGCTGATTCAAGACCACTCCATTCAGGAACATAACAATCAAGACGCAGTACTTAATATCGATAGGCCAGATAGGGCGCGAAGGTGTCCTCAATATTTAGAAGACTTCCTCGAGAAATAAGGAGGCGGAAAGTTTGTCATAACATTATCCTCTTGATTATATCCATGGCATTGTCAGTTATGTTACAAAGTTATTTTCTGTAGAATAAGGCCTTATTCACTACAATGGGGTTTTTATTTTAAGTTTTGTATATAAGAATCAGTGGCGGCTCCTCCATTAGGACATTGGGTCAATGACCTCCCATTAAAAAATAATTTAGAAAAATATTTAAATAGAAATATAAAAAAATAAAATATACCTACTATACATA
Organism: Galeruca laticollis; assembly: GCA_963921935.1. Taxonomy (NCBI): domain Eukaryota; kingdom Metazoa; phylum Arthropoda; class Insecta; order Coleoptera; family Chrysomelidae; genus Galeruca; species Galeruca laticollis. The sequence goes on from OY998175.1 coordinate 217,278,137, forward strand.
TTGTATAGTATTAAACACTAATACTAAGTATTTCTCTTAAATAAAAAATAAAATTTACCTAAAATATTTCAAGACCCCGTGTAAACGTTTTCCAAGACGACCGTATAAACGTTACTTCGCAGCGAGTACCTAGAACTCTGCGAAATTCAAAATAGCAAAACGGGCTGGTATCCATCGATGGATGTGGACGAAATCTGCCGAACGTTGACAATCTTCGTAACGTGAAAGAAACACGCCCGAAGTTTACATGTGTTGGGTCAAATACCCGGGTTAATATCGATGATGAATCGACTTACGTCGTTCGATTATTACACGCTTAGAAAAGAGACGAGTAGAGGGGTTGTCAGGCTGCGCTATATTTTGATTTAGAGGAGATCGTTTTGAAGTCAAATAAGATTTGTGTTTTGATGTAATAAGTAGTTATTGTTATTATTTTGATTTTTTATTCGTTTTTTTAAGAGCTTGTGTTTTAATTATTTGGTGTTATTTTATTCTACGCCTTTTATCATGTCTGTGGTGCAAATGGTTCAAAATTTGAGAACGAAAAGTGAATTGAATTTTGAAAAACTATTAAAACTAAAGGAAGGTGGTCGTCCTCTTCCAGATTTAAAAATTAAACAGACTAGCAAAGACAAAAATAAAGAAGTTCATCGCAATTTTCGCAGGTCTATGTATGATTTGTCTGATTGGATTTGCGGATGTTAAGTAAGTGATGCATTTTACTGTTTCGTTTGTCTGCTTTTTTCGAATAATTCTTTATGATGTAAAAACGGTGTCCAAGACTTAAAACATTTAAAAGAGAAAATAAAAAAACATAGTTCATCGGCAGATCATATGAAATGTGCCATGAGTTTTGCTACAATGGGTACTGTGGATATTCGTTCTCAATTAGACTATGCTTATAGACAATCGGTAAGAATTTTTAATGAAAATGTGTCGAAAAACAGATATATTATAAATAAAATAATTGACTGTGTGAAATTTTGTGGGGCGTTTGAACTTGCTTTGCGAGGGCACGACGAGACAGAATCTTCTGTAAACCCGGGAATATTTCGTGAACTTATAAATTTTGTTTCAGAGCTGGATCCAATACTCAAAAGAATACTTGGATAAGGCTACGGTTTTTAAGGGTACTTCTAAAACTGTACAAAATGAATTACTTGATTCAATGTTATCGGTGGCTCAAGTACAACTTAAAAATTGGAGATTCAGTCAGCCGAATATATCGCAGTCCAGGTGGATGAAACTACTGATAGCTCGAACTAAACTTAAATGACTTTTATTATACGGTACATTTTATCCGGTGTCGTTCACGAAAGGTTTATAAAATTTGTAAATCCTACCGGCACCACAGCCGAACATTTATCGAGGACAATTTTTAAAGAATTAGAGGTACTAGGAATTAATAAAACACCGGAAAAGTTAATTGGACAGAGTTATGACGGAGCTTCTACTATGAGTGGTCGATTAGGCGGAGTACAAAAAAACATTAAAGAACGATATTCTCAAGCAAATTTTATTCATTGTTATGCTCACCAATTAAATTTAATTCTGCAAAAAGCAGCAAGTCAGAATAAGAATGTTAAAGTTTTTTTTTGCCAGTTTACAGGGAATTTCCACATTTTTTAGTCGATCTCCAAAACGTACAGCGATTCTCAATGAATTTGTTAAAGTACGTTTACCTAGAGCGGCACCGACAAGGTGGTATTTTATTACGCGTTGTGTGGAAACCGTATTTTTGTATCAAGCTGATATTCTGGCTTCAATAGAAAAGATAATTGAGGTTGAAGAAGACTCAAATACAATTAATCAAGCAATAAGATTAAAAACTTTTTTGCAAAGCGTGGATTTCCTTTATTGGCTAAATTTTTTCCATTTAATAATGCCTAATTGTGAAGTTCTTTTTAATCAACTTCAAAAACATGGTATTGACGTGATATTGGTGAAAAAAAATAGACTCATTTAAAATGCCAATTCAAAAAGTCAGATACCATATTTTATTAAATAAAATATTTCCCGAAGCACCTTCATCTTCTTCAACACTTGGTGCAAAAAGACCAAGGAAAAATGAAGACTCAAAGCGCCAAGTTGCTTTGGAGGTTTGCGACATAATAATTTCTGAGATTAACCACCGCTTTAGTTTCAGTGTCCATTTAGTGATTGCCCAGTTATTTTACAGCGAACAGTTCGAACAATATAAAATTAATTTTCCAGATCGTATTCTTAAGTCAATAAGAGAAAACTTTTCTAGTATTAATTACTCAAAACTAAAAACTGAACTTCAAGTTATTTATGACTGCGACGATTTTAATAAGAGTTCAGGAGCTGTGCCAATGCTGCAATTGTTTATTAATAACAATCTCTCGGAAACTTTTTCGGAAACTGTAAAATTGTTGACTATTTTATGTACATTATCAATGACAACTGTAGAAAGCGGAAGATGTTTTTCTACATTAATAATAATAATAATAATAATAATAAATTTTATTGTTCCTTTGTATACATATAATACATGAACAAGAGAGCCAGCTGGTACTACATAAGATATTCTACAATAAGCAACTCTGAGTTTGAGCATATAGGTACTGAACGATTGCTCTGTAATTTTGTATAAACATACCCACGTAGTCATATATATGTACAACACATACGTATACAAATCATTTTTTGGCTCATTATTCATTGATTATGAATGATCTGATTTTCATTGCCTCGTTCATAAATCGATATAATTCCTTCAGTTGCTTTCTGTCTGTTGAGGTAAGTAGTGAGTCTAAGTCATCTGAATGGCACTGGGGTTTAATAAAGTGAGCTCTTATGCTCTGATACATTGGACACACTAAAATTATATGCTCAAGCGTTTCTGGTAATAGTTTATTACAGATTGAACAGATTAGGGTTGTATTTATTTTGTGAGACATATTATTTAAATATATATACAGTACTTCGGAGTTAGCGGTTCGGAGTTGTGCGACGAGCCTTTTAATATGTAATGGAGAATCCCCCTGTAGATAATTGCTTGATTCATTTCGATCTTGTAAAAGGTATTTATACGATGTATGATGTGTACTGAGAAGTATTTTATTTGAATCCTCATAAAAATTTTTCTGTAGGTATTGTGATAAAAGTTTATTGATATGGTTTGTGTTAAAACTATTTATATCTAGATCATAATCACAGTACGTCGCTATATCGCGGTATAATTGGTCGATCCAGTTATATTTTTGACATAGGTTAAAGTGATCTTTTAAGTGGATCAAACGGAGAAGTGCTCTATGAGTGTATCTTCTAGGGTTGTGATCCTTTAACCTGAGCAGTAGCTCTAACGCCTGCTTTATTATAAAGTAGCTTATTTTACAGATACCTACCTCACTTCTGATGATATAGGCTGCTGTTCGCGTTTGCAGAAATAAAAGATTTTTCCAAAAACTACTCTGAATTTTTTCAGTTTGTTCCAAGTATCTTAACGCCCAAATACTGCTTGCATATGTAAAGGTGGGTAGTACAACATTGTTATACAGGGTCTTTATTGAATTAAGAGATGATATACCAGCTGAATTCATTTTTCTCAGTGTTGCTCCTTGGGAGAGTCTCGCTTTTTGTTCTCGTTGCTTTAGGTTGTTTAGAAATATTCCGTTAAATGTGAAAATTGTTCCTAAATATTCATAGGTATTCGAGAGCTCAATAGTGACATCTTTATAATCAAATTGTGGCTGTTGTCCCATATTAGCACTTCTGCGGAAAACCACTATTTTAGTTTTACGTGTGTTTACTTCCAGTTTAAATGTTTCACAATAGGCTTCTAAAATCTTAAGGTTTCTTTGCAGCTCTATTTGGGATTCTGCAAGTAGGACCATATCATCTGCGTACAGCAGCATATTGATATTTTCATTGTTATCAAGAGTTACTCCTTTAGCACCATGATTTTGGAAATAAATTTCCAAATCCGAGATAAAGAGAGAGAATAGCAAGGGGCTTAAGATATCTCCTTGTAGGACACCTTTAGTTATTTTAATTTTATCGGAGATTTGACCACCTTGTTCGATGAACAGTGAGGCTGAACTGTAGATATTTCTTAGTATCCTAATAATTTTAGTGCTCACTCCAATATCGAATAGCTTTTCCCACAGTAATCCATGGTCCACAGAGTCGAATGCTTTCCTAAAATCTACAAATAGTGCAAATAGTTTCCTAGACGGGAGGCGTAAATAATTATTTATAATTGTGTAAAGGACAAAAATGTTATCATCACAGGATCGCGTTTTCCGAAACCCTGTTTGACACTCAGGTAGTAGCTGATATTTTTCAGCATAATCTCTGAGTCTAGTGCTAATGAGCTGCGTAAACAGTTTGGTTATGTGATTGATTAATGCAATACTACGGTAATTGTCAGGATCATCTACTGGGCCTTTTTTATGAATATGAATCATTTTAATATTTGGCCAGGTGGATGGGATTTCTTCATCTTGTAGGATAGTATTGAAAAGCAATTTTAAGTGCATTATCCAGTTTAAAGGCATGTTTTTGTAAAACTCGTTACTTATATTGTCTTCCCCTGGCGCTTTATTATTCTTAGCTAAGCTTAGAGCATTGTAAATTTCACAAGTAGAGAAAGCTATATCAAGATACGGGTGTAAAGCATCTAGGCCACAAAAAGTTGAATTTGGTGTGGATTTGTAAAAATCTTTATAATAAGTAATCATTTGATTCATGTTAACACCGCCAATTTTTGTTTTAGTTTTGTGTGAATTAATATATTTCCAGAATTCATTGGGGTTGCTTATATTTGTTAATTTATATCTCATATTTTTTTCATATGCATGTTTCTTACTTTTAATAATTTGGATATATTCTTTTTTAGTTTGCTTGTACGTTATTACAATGTTTTTACTAAAATTTTATGCTACTAAGTTTCTTTTTGCTACGTTTAATAATTTTTTAGAATTCCTACACTGTTCATCAAACCAAGGTTTAGCTTTAGAACTATTATTGGGGTTGAATGTTTGTATTTTTTCCATGTCTAGAAATCTTGTTGTCAGTCTGATTGCCTCATGTATTTGTCTATCCAATCTTTCTACAGTATTTAAGTTTAGATCAAAGTCATAGTTGTCTATAATATTTCTGTAGGACTGAAGTTTTGTAGGGTCCCATCTAATCAGGTGTTTATTATAGCTGTGTGTAGTCGAGTTGATTTGATAGAAATTATTCTCTAAGGTTACTAAGCAGCTCAAATGATCAGAAATTAGTGTTTCACTAATAGAAAAGTTTAAAATAGAATTTTTGTTATTCAAATTAGCCCAAACCAAGTCAATCACACTACAGCCCGTGTGTCCAATGTAAGTGTATTTACCTTGGTAATCATCATACCTGCCGTTTAGTACGAAAAAACCTAAATTTCCAAGTGCTTCTACAAGTAGTGTACCCCGTACATTAATCACGTTGTCCATTGTTTCGCGGCCTTCTAAGGGAAGATCAAAGTTCAGGGGATTGCTTTCCCCAGAGCCATTGAGATGACCTATCCTTGCATTAAAATCGCCATATATGATAAACTGATCATTAGGGTATGTAAAGGTTAAATTTCTAGTCGTTTCTTCCAACATTTCTATACAAGTGCAATCGTCCAGCCCCGGTTTGAGATACTCAATACCTAAAATAATAAAAACATTACATAAATTTAATCTTACAAATATCCACATATTACTTAAATCCACTATATTTACAGTTTCAAGACCCGGAAAGTCTTTTGCTATAAGGAGTAAGATACCTCCGCTTCCTCTTCCTCGTTGTTTGTATTTCATCGCTTGACTATGGAAAAAGTTGTATTTCGTTAAATATGAAGGCAGCCTAGGTACTGATTGTGTAATCCAGGTCTCCACAAGACCAATGATAGGAAAACTATTCAAATGTTCAATGTCCTGTGTTTCAGCACCATTTAAGGTGTTTATTCCTTGGCAGTTCCAGAATAGCAACTGAAGGTTATTTAATTTACCACTACATTTTTTGTTATTTCCTTTTTTTGGTTCATTACTTGTTTTCTTTACCGTTTTCGTTGGTCCGTCGAAGTCGTTGCAATTTAATTCGTAGAGTTTTTTGAGTCATTGTTTTGGATGTTCTGAGTTGTTGATTCCTCCAACATATTTGTGTTTTTGTTCCATTTCCACTGAATACCCTCAATCGTTAGTTTTTGATATCCAATTCTAACTGATTTTCCATTGTTCCTTTCTTCTTTTGCTTTGGCTCTCATTTTTTTTTCAATTTCCATTTCTCCTTTTGTTCTGTCATTATTTATATAAATCTTATTTTCTTCCATATTTCTCAACTTATATTTATTTTTCATTACTTTTAATTTTTCGGCGCTATTTCCAAATTTAACTAGGCAAGTTTTAAATCCTAATTCACGGGCAGATTCTATACTAACGTCTGTTTCTAAATTTTGTTTTATAAACCTTGTAATCCCTTCTTTAAGTGCATCTGGATCGTTTGTATCTAAGGGTAGTCCCTGTATAACAATATTGTTAACTTTGTTTTCTTTTTCTAGCTGCTCAATTCTATTTTTAGTGAATTGTAGTGCTTTTTTGATTTCTTGATTTTCTTTTGTAGCATCTTGGTACATTTTGGACAGCCTATTTATCTCTTCGTTCATTTGTCTAAATTCCTTCCCATTTTCTTGCTGTTCTTTTCTTAGCTGTTGTAATTCGATTGTAGTTTGTGTTACTTGAGCTGTCAGATTTTGCATCATGCTTAATATTTGATCTATTTTTTCTTCGTTTTTAGGCTTAGTTTTAATTGGTGTCATCTTTATTTTCTCATTTCTGCTGAAGACTTCATCATCTATCTCTCTTCCACGCTTCTTGCTAGTATCATCCGACACGTCATCGCTATCCATGATGTACGTATGTACTCCTGTCTACATTTCACACTTGAAATTCTGTCTCACACTATGTTATGTATTGTGAGATTCTGTGGGATAAATAATATTCAGTTTACAGCACTGCGAAACTGAATTGTCCTAGATCCGGATCTGTATTTTATTTGATTCTAACCAGTAATTTATTTATTTTATTTTCGTATATCACTTAACTTGTTCATCTGGTGTTATCGTTTTTTGCATTAATTAATGTGCTGGGAATCGTTATGTTTTATTTATACACTTTGGAATTACTTGCAGTTATAATTGTTTAATAAATATCAGAAAGTAGGTATTACCTGACTTCTTATGCACTTGAACTTGATCTTGCACGGGGATTGAACTCACTTTACAAATTAATTTGTGGGTTTTTACTAGGAAATTTTCGAATCGATTTGAAGCACAACTATCATTTTTCATGCCAGGATCGGCTCTTCTACATTAAAGAGAATGAAGACATTTTTGCGTAATACTATGGGACAGGAGAAATTGTCGGCGCTAGCTATGTTAAGCATAGAAAAGCAATTTGTGAATAATATTCATAATTTTAATGAAAGGGTTATTGATCACTTTGCAAATACAAAAGATCGAAGACTTCACTCAAATTTTAAAAAGATTTAGATTAATTATCATTCAATTTAAGTTTGTCATATTTAATATGTATAAAAAAGAATAAAATGTGGTTGTTTTTTAAGAGAGCATTATTTTTATATAAAACAAGCGTGGCCCAAAAATGTTTTTGCCTCCCTGGCTTTGGTAAAGAACTCCACAAATTTTGCGTTTTTAGCGATTCTTCTGGGCAGAAATTGGGCATGGTTTTTCGAAAAGGCCTCCGGGAGACTGGTCAGTGTCGTTCTGTATTTTAAGATTTTGATCACATCACTTATGACCCCCCTATAAAATTAACCACGAGCCGCCACTGATAAGAATAGTTAGAATAATCATAAAATTATGAAGTTTTATCATTGAATCATAAGTAAGGACCAATGAATAAAAATAAATGCCAGTGTAATAGCATCTTTTTGAAATTTTATGGTAACAAAATTTTTTTTTTCGATATTTTAGGCTAGAAATAACATATCGGGATGCGGTTATCGCTAGCCTATTCAGGTATTTTTTCACTTCACTCCATTCTTAAAAAAAATCATATTACCGCATCTAATTTTTTAAAAATATTTGCAAGTTCCTGTTATTATATCAAAAAATGCACTCAAGTGTTTTCAATAAAAATTAAGCCGCGTTCTCACGTTTCAAGTTTAGTTGTTTAATTATAGTTGATCAACATTGGTTTCAACCGGTTAGGCTACATTTATTTAATTTCACGCCTACCGATAGTTTTGACAAAAAAGTGAAAAAATAAGCGTTAAGTCGTCGGAAAATGTGACGCTAAAATTGTTGGACTTATAACATAAGTACGATTGTCTTTGGAACGATTAGAAAGATATAAAAATAGAGAAGCAAGAGAGAATACTTTGGACTCTATTCTCAAAGAGATGGAAATTCCTCATCTTACTACTACTGATATAAAAAACATAATCAATAGCATTAGAACGATGTACAGTGAAGAACATTTTTTATTGGTTTGTAACTAAAAAAAAAAAAAAACGAAATGGGAACAGTGGAATTATAAGTGCCAAAACTGTTTTGGTACAAAAGAGCGGATGTATTTCTAAATGGAGTTACAAATACAAGAGCTACTTCATCGAATGTAGTGAGTATACTATTTATTCTTTAAAGTAATTTTACATTAACTGGTCATTATTAATCTTAATGTATCATATCCAGTTGTCAGAGCACAGCTCCTTGTTCAGAAAAATAGTCAGCATATTTATCACGTACACTAGACGCTGATCTTGTACAGTTACGACTTCCTACAATAAATTGAAAATTAAATATACCATTCACTTCCGTATCCTGTGTTCTCCAAGAACCTGGTATAATGCGCCCAGTATTAAGATCTTCAGTATAAAAAGAGCCTGTTGATGTATATCTTTCACTCGAAGTCATTTTTAACCAATTATGTAATACTAAAGCTGCTTTGGTAATTCCGTCAACTTCAATACTTTCAACAGCTATGGGTCGTTCAAAGACTCTGAATCTAGAAACCAAAATTTCAAATGCATTTTCAACTATTCGACAAGCTATCGACAAGCGATAGTTGAAACATTTTTGTTTTCTAGATAAATTAGTACTTCTACCAAATGGATTTAAAAGGTGGGTTATTAAGGAGAAAGCATCGTCAGCTACTAATACTCCATCTTCTGGAAAATTAAGTCGATTCTTAACGTCTTCTAGCGCTGCATTAAAAGATGATGTTGCAAAAACGTCTGCATCATTTGCTCGCCCATTTGTGCTTACGTTAAAATAATGAAAGCAATAGTTAGCATCAACACATGAAAGCAAAATTACGCTATATGTGCCTTTGTAATTAAAATACTCTGATCCACTACGAGGGACATTTCGTATAAATATGTGTTCTCCGTCTAACGCACCGCAACAGTTTAGAAAATTCCATCGAAAGTAGTACTCGTTTTGAATTATCTTCCATTCTTTTTCAGTTTGTGGCACCTGCAATAATTTTTTCTTCACATTTCACTACATGTTAATACAATTTTTAGTAAAATATTGTATTTTAATAAAATTACAATGCTTTTTTAAAATTTATCACAACATGATGGATCTGAAAACGGAGAAAACGAAACGGTCGAAAAGGAATGTCCTGGATCAAAATCTGTATCTGGTAGTACTGGCAATTCTGATCCTCATAACGAAGCGATACATGCAGAAAAAAACATTAACTTCCAATCCGTCTACTACAAGGCCTACTCCAAAACAATTAAAGCCGACTAATGTATTTCGTGCTCCACAGAGTCTCAAGCGGAAGATGGTAAATGACAATATTTCAACTATAATTGAAGCAATTGACAAACTTGATAAAGTAGTGCAAACTAATAATAATGAGATTGATGACGAATTCGACATATTTGCTAAACATGTCGCTGTTCAGCTAAAACAGATGCCTCTTTATGATTCAATCATTTGCCAGGAACAAATTCAAGGTGTAATAAGACAAACGCGATTTGAAATCTTATCTAGACAGTCCAGTTATCATACAACTCCATCACCAGCGTTCTCACCTTCTGATCAGGTTACAATTCCATCTTCATATGATATGGAAGCAAGAGAATGTTGGTCGTCGACAGTTTCAAATTAATCACGCAACAAAGATCAAAACGCAAAACGAAGAGGATTCCCAGGAGTCAACTGATATTCTTTCTAAGTCTCTAACTAATACCTTTTACTAAATGTATTTCTTTTGTTAATACAATATACTTACCATTAGAAGCGATACGTATAAGACTAGATGAAAAAAAGGAACAGAAGGTAACCAGATTGAAGGGACGTTTAAGCCAAGTTCGAAAAGTTCTAATAGGAAATCCAAAGGCAAACAAAACGTAAAGAGAATAGTTATAGTTGTTACACACTCCTCAGAAGACGACGAGAAAGTTATTCATGAAGAGTGCATATTTTGTGGTGAATCTTATTCAAATACTATATCCGGTGAAGGCTGGATCAGTTGCTCAGTATGCTTTAACTGGGCTCATCATCTGCTGGTGTCGAAGACGATGATGCAGATGACTTTATATGTGATTTGTGTACTCAAAAATCTCATTTAAAAAAAATTTGGTGTTAACTCTAAGTTATTTTGTAGTTTTTTATTTATGCCATTTTTTCGTCGTTAATTTTACATAAATATGTTTTTTTGTGGCCATAACAACCTAGTTTTACTTTTATTTCAATAGAACGTTGGTTATTAGTATTATTTTTTTACGTATAGATTATCTTTCCTTGGGATCGTGTTACCCCTGTTAAGGTAAACATATTACCCCACATAGTAGAGCAAAATGATCCCTTTGTATTATGATTTTTGTCATATCGGCAGCCTAGTTACAATTTCTATTGTCAAAACAAGACTCACTGAAGTAAATACATTGTGCTAATCACAGTATAATTTTCATAACTTTCTTTCGTAATCAGAAGCAGTTACAAGTCATCAAACTTTAAGGGAATTAACTGTCTCGACCCTTACTTCGTGGAATCTACTCATATTAGTGTTTTAAATGAAACTCAATGTTTCTAGCTAAATCCACAATATAATGAAAAATGTTGAAAATTCTAAAAAATTGACAATTGTTTCGATAACTGAATATCATCGATGATATTCAGTTATCGAAACAATTGTCAATTTTTTAGAAGTTTCAACATTTTTCAATATATTGTGGAATTAGTTAGAAACATTGAGTTTTATTTAAAACACTTAACCTTAAGGGGATCATTTTTACCCATCTCCCCTATTTTTCGTTTAATTTATAGCATCATGAATGGAAAAATCATAAATTGAAGTTTAGGACGAATACAATATTTTCTGTAGAAGTGTGTATACAATTGTTGAAGTTAAATGAAAAAAATTGGTATTGATTATAAGTATTACTTAAGATAAAGGTTATAAATACATTTGATAATTTTCTTTCCAATCACCAATTTGTATGAACGAATAAGTGAGTTTAAGAAGAAATGAGGACATACCTAGAATCTGCAGGTTGATGGATGCAATGCCTTATTTGTTGAGTAATACCCCCGCCGCAACTTCTTGAACATGGAGACCAGGGGGACCATTCTGACCATTCGCCTATAAACTTTGGTATTTTCTTTAGTATTTGGTCTTTGTACATTTGGTGTACCTGAAAAGAGGAATAGAACAAAATCAATATTTGCAGCATTTCCTTATTATTTATAGAAGCAAACTACGAGTATTAGTTGGTATTGCAGATAACGGAGGGTTGACTTTAAATTAGCTTTTGTCAGCTAACCTCGATATAGTTTACTCTTTAATATAAAAAATGATGATCTATTTCTTGCATTCATCGCTCACAGATCACCTTTCATGCATGTCATGAACATCGTTGTAAATAAAACCTTTTATTAAAATGTGTTATCAATTCCGAATAGTTACAGAAGGATAGTTTCTTTCTAACACTTTCATTGTCTTAAATAAGACGCCTGTCATTTCTAATTTGTATTATTTTTATACAATTTCACACGTGCTGCGACATTATTTACTATCTCATGTAAATTCTGATTGTGTTCACCATATATCACAGTCTGTCGAATTATTAACGTCAGTGGAATATAAATTCCAGTTGTACACAAAAAGAAAACGAGTCGAAATGATGTTGACGAGTTATAAAGAATCTCTTTACGCCAGTATGTTTTTTCAAAAGTAAGACAGCTTGTACACATTGTCAAAGAATTTACAAAGAAAATAAATTGTGAAATATTTTTATGATTGACATGGTTCTTTTAAAATACCAGTGTGGTTTCAGTTTGAGTATGTTGGATCACTTTGGAATTCATCTAAACGTTTCGTTATTGTTTATTTCTATTTTCTTAAGTAAAATAGGATGATGAAAAATAAAAAATACTTGTTCAGATATTTCTATAGGGATATGTTACGATTTGTTTTTTATGTGGGAGCTTCAAGAAAAATGTATTTATTATTGAGTTTATTCATATTTTTTCGGTTTTCTGATACTATTATCTCTCAAACCATCATCGAAGAGTATCTGTATTTTCTCATTGCTGCAACTCTTCTTTCACCATTTGGTAATTATTGCTAAATGTCCATTCATCCTTTTTCTGATTTTCCTGCTCTTTTTCGTCGATCTTTCCTTCCCTTTCTAGCAGTATTTCTTGTTTCTGGTACTGTTTTAACAATATTACTCTAAATATTCCACTCTCATGTTTCTGATTCATATTTTCCTCACGCTACTAGACCACTTCTATTGCGTTTTATCTTTCTTTCTTATATAGATTCTTTGATTCAGTAGCGTAACTTCAAATCCGGGGCCCCCCGCAAGGATTTAACCGGGGCCCATCATATAAATGAACAAATAAGTATATGTATTTACAAGTAAAGGGTAAGGGTTAGTCATGAACCAGCGTTTTCTGAAAAAAGACATACATACGTATATAATTTAGAAAAGGTAACAATAAGGCACATATAGGAATATAAATGTGTACATTCCAAAATAAAAATAAAAAATATCACAAAACGTATATTCATGTGTTGGAAATACCACACAAAAGTAGAAAAATCTTACATATAATACGAGTACATATTTATATATTGAGATAAACAAACAAAACATCATATTATGCATAGAAATAGTATACCTATGCAAAACCTTTATTAGTTATTAGGTACTTTTGTCTCTTTTTACCATTGTATTGTCATGATAACACAATTTTAAAGAGAAACAAAGCAATGACAAAGGGTAGGTATTACAAATCAACTTCTTCACATAACTGAACAAGAAAATATTTAAAAAATAAAAAAACCTGTGTCAAATAAAGAAAAGATCAATACCTAGAATTCTCGGGTCTTGTGGTTGGCAAATGCCTGAACTAATTCAGATACGTTCATTTTACTAGCTTCCATAGCATCTATGGAAAGTAACCCCAATGCCTTTAGTCTAACTTGTGACATGGTGGAACGCATGGAGTTTTTTATAAGTTTGAGCTTTGGAAACGAACATTCTGCACTGGCTACCGTAACAGGCAACGTCAAAAATAAGACTAATACGGAGATTACTTCAGTAAAACTAGAACTAAGTTCCACATGTTTAATTGAGATTAAATTGAGTAACTCTCTTATCGTAAAAATTGAATCTAATTTGGATTTAAAAGAACTAATTATAAAGCAAATCCTTCACTAATATCATTCTCATAGTTTTCTTTTAATTTATTAACATGTTCTATGATTTCCAAGTCATTTAGTTGCGATAAGCGCTAGAGTTCAAGAAACATAAACTTATCGCTTACATGAAACATTCCTTCAAACCCAGTTTTTAATTTCTGTGTAACAATATCCACAACCCTATAAAAACGTTTACTCTGTACATAATTATTGAATCGATTTTCTACTGATAATTCGTCACAATGTTTTTCAACTGTTCTAGCTCTTTTATTAGAAAATATGTGTATCTCAATACCCCATTTCTGACAAGTTAATTTTGCCTCTGTGATTATGTCCGAAAATTTCTCTCTGAGATCTGTTACATTAGTTAGACATATGTTTAATAAATTGGTAGCATTAGATAAATCTTGATCGATTTTTTGTAATTTAGTAGAGGCCAAATTAGTTATAGTTAATAACTTTGTAACAATAGTGAGCGTGATAACGAAATTAAACGTTCCTATTTTTTCTTAAGAGATAAAGCTTGATTACGTTCGTCGGCTTTTTTACTTTCAAAATTTATTTTTGTTAAGGACTTCTAAGAAGCGCAATTTAACAGCTGTACAAGATAATAATTGTCCAGACCAACGAGTTGGATTTAATTTTTTTAGTGTTACCTCTGATTCTCCAGTGATGCTTGATAAAATATCCCATCTATTAATACTGAAACCAAAAAAACTATAAAGCTCTTGCAAAACTGTAAAGAAATTGGATACTTCTTGGACACCATTCAGTGCATCGTTAAGAACGAGGTTAAGGTTATGTGCAGCACAATGAACAAATGTAGCTGTCTTCCTAATTTGTTTTATCTTAGTTTGAACTCCAGAATAAGCACTACTCATTGTGCTAGCTCCATCGTACGTACCCTTGCCCCCTACATTTCTTAATGTCTAAGGCTAAGTTTAAAATTATTCTAAAATTTGAGAAGACATCACCGGCCGATAGGCCTGTTACTTTATAAAAGCCCAAAAAAGATTATACGATATTTAATATCGGTATTTGTTTGTTTTGATCAATTTTTACATATCTAATAACTATGCTAAGCTCATATTACCTTACTCACATCTTGAGTGGTATCGACAATGATGGAAAAAAATGGACCGCGCAATATTGAATTAATTAGGGTGTGTTCAAGGTTTTTGCCCAAAAGTTGAATCAGTTCATTTTGTATTTGCGGACCTAGGTATTTGATAGTTCCCTTTGGTAAGTTAACAACTCGTTTCATAACATCATCATATTCAGCTAACAAACATACATCGGAAATGAAATTTCCATTATATACATCATTGAAGGATTCTCTGTGACCTCGGAATGAATCAGAATTTTTAGCAATTTTAAGTGTAATTTTTATTAGTATTTCTATGATCTGGGCCCAAAAACTACAGGCGTTTTTAGTCTGCTTTTCTAACTCGCTATCTAACGTAAAGCCTTTTTTCCATTGTTCATTTACTAAGCAAGCTTTTGCGTGATCCTCTGATTTTTCATGTTTTCTTATTATTTTTGAAAGTCCTTGCCAGTCGTTGATACCAGATATCCAGCCTGATCCGTCCGATACTTGCCACCGTTCACAAAATAGCCAGCAAGGCTGACAATATACCAAGTTTAACTTAGGCGAGTAAGAAAGCCTAATATTTTGAACTTCAATACCTGCCTTTGAAGTACTTTTATAATAGTTTTCTGAAAAACAACGATTTTTTAAATCTCTTGGAAACGGACCTTTTGGTTGACAAGGTTCCATACTTAATATTAACCTTTTTTGTTCTGCAGTAGGTCTGTCGGGAAAGTTGTTACGTTTTTTTTTGAGTACCGTCGCAATTATAGTTAGTGGTGTGTAGTATAATATTTTTATTTATGTTTGTTATTAAATAAACCTTGTATTTGCCCTCTTGAGTTAATAAGAACAAAACTTTATTCGGAAGTATTATGAGTACTGTCGTCTAGCGTCACCTAGAAGACGAGTACCAAAGTACGTATCTGGTATCATCGTTAGGTTTCTGTGATAATACGATGGGAATAGAACAAAGGTACCTGTGGGTAATTCGTTGATATTCCGTCGGCACTTTCTTGGTCAGTGGTTGGTTTTAAAAAGTTTTTGTACGTGATGGCGATAACTGATTGTTGTGTACAAGTGTGATATTGGTAATTTTCACTTTCATTCAGTCATCCATTAAGTGGGATCAGTCACTATCATATTTTATTGGAATCCAGTCGTTGTTGAATAGATATTTTGGTGCTCTACTGGGTTCTGGACCGTTTGGGATTTTTTTATGTACATTCAGTCGCTATTTCCACGTGTTGGGAATTTTACCATTACCGATTCCAATCAGTATAGTATTCAGCAAGAAGCCACCGTAAACCCCTATCATATTCTTGTCCATCTGGCTGATCATTGGGTGTTACGTGTTTTGAGACGTCAGGATCAAGCCGTAACCCCTTACTAACATAGGGGTTTAGTGGTTCCCGTTTCTTTTTGGTTCCCGGGTATTTTGGCTGGTTTCATGCATTTGGGAGACGACTGGAACACGTCTATGGAAGTGGATCACTCGTCAATAGCTCGCATACAGGGTGATTGATGCGTTGAGGCTGTATCGGGGAACTTATTTAAATTTATCAATTTTTACGACAAATGTTTCTAGGGGTTGTAATTTAGAATACACGTACCTATACCGGATGTATCATAACGATTGAAAAATATTTGTATTTGGTCGGACTCCCTTCCTCATACTTTTGAATACATTGGCCGAATGTTATTTCAATATTTATGAAAAAGGGAGTCCGATCAAATACAAATATTTTTCAAACGTTATGATCCTCCCGGTATAAGTACGTGTATTCTAAATTACAACCCGTAGAAATATTTGTCGTAAAAATTAGTAAATTTAATTAAGTCCCCACGTTGGGCGCCAAAAATGCGACGTACAATCCTATACACGGACTAAATATCGATTCTAAGTTGTACCTCACAGCATATTTTCCGGTTCACTCAGTGAAGATGGGGAGGTTCGTTAAAGACCTAAAGACCTCCTAAATACCAATCGGGTCTTAATAGGGCGCCAGGCAAGTCAACACCTCAAATATCCCAAGAACTACTGATCACGCGACCTACCAACGCAAAAAGGAACGGTACTAAATTAGAACAAATGTTTAATAAACGATTCTATTCCGTTTTTAACAACAATGAGTACACCAACGTAAGCAGGTGTTGACGGATTAAATTAATTCAGCAGCTTAGTGGTAAGCCATAAAAAAAACAATCATAAATGAAACATATAACTTGAAATTATTATAAAAAAAATACCTAAATAAATAAGGAACGCTATTGTAATTTTATGTACAATTGGCAGGGAAGTTGTATCAATACAAAAAAAAAATATCAAATTATTAGTCTCCCGGGCTTGAGCTCATGCGCAGGTGACCAGGGAACAAAAACGAGTTTAACAAAATATATTAACAACAGCGCAATTACAATTACTGTGTGGCGAAATCTAATTTCAAACGTGACCGTCAACCACAGCCATAAATATTATAAGTATTTGAAAACAGTACAGACTTTTCATAAATATTGAAATAACATTCGGCCAATGTATTCAAAAGTATGAGGAAGGGAGTCCGACCAAATACAAATATTTTTCAAACGTTATGATACATCCGGTATAAGTAAGTGTATTCTAAATTACAACCCGTAGAAACATTTGTCGTAAAAATTAATAAATTTGAATAAGTTCACCGATACAGCATCAACGCATCAATCACCCTGTATGCGAGCTATTGACGAGTGATCCACTTCCATAGACGTGTTCCAGTCGTCGTGGAATCCGTAATGGTAAAATTCCCAACACGTGGAAATGGCGACTGAATGTACATAAAAAAATCCCAAACGGTCCAGAACCCAGTAGAGCACCAAAATATCTATTCAACAACAACTGGATTCCAATAAAATATGATAGTGACTGATCCCACTTAATGGATGACTAAATGAAAGTGAAAATCACCAATATCACACTTGTACACAACAATCAGTTATCGCCATCACGTCCAAAAACTTTTTAAAACCAACCACTGACCAAGAAAGTGCCGACGGATTATCAACGGATTACCCACAGGTACCTTTGTTCTATTCCCATCGTATTATCACAGAAACCTAACGATGATACCAGATACGTACTTTGGTACTCGTCTTCTAGGTGACGCTAGACGACAGTACTCATAATACTTCCGAATAAAGTTTTGTTCTTATTAACTCAAGAGGGCAAATACAAGGTTTATTTAATAACAAACATAAATAAAAATATTATACTACACACCACTAACTATAATTGCGACGGTACTCAAAAAAAACGTAACAAAGTTGGCTTTGTCGGAGGGATACAACTTGTTAGAATTAGAACTAGCAGTTGTGTTTTTATCTATTTTGTTTCAAATTTCACTATCGATGATACAGGTTTCTGAGGCCACATCATAATCAGTCGATTCTATGTCACTCGTTTTATTAATACTTGACTGATGCTCCTCACAAATGTCATCATCATCATTATCAGCGAATCCAATTGCCGATTTATCAGTCTCAGTAATTTCTTTAATGGTAACATTTTCTTCATTTATTGACTCTTCAGACGTTGACGTTGATGCCTTTAAACTTGTATCTTTTGTTTGTAAAAAAAACTAGTTAATTTTGGTATATTTGTTAATTGTTCATCTCTTCTTTGTTTCTAATTTTCTTGTTTTTTTCGTGTATATGCACCACTTTCGCATCTTTCTTTTTCTTGGCCTGCTTGCATTTTTACCTATAAATAATTTTATTTTTAAAACATATATTCTATCTCACCTACTATTTTAATTATAATAATCACACACTTAATACACTGAATATAAAGTATGTTTCGTTTGCGACAAAACTAAGAAAGAAAAAACAATATACTTACTTAGTCAGTATTCCAGTATGTTCAATATTCACAAAATTATATTTCTTTTCACGTAATGTTTTTTTTCACAAAAGATATAAACTATATAAAAATAACTAAGACAAATTAACAATACAGCTTATTTTATAAACCAGGAACTACACTGATGACTGATCAACAAAAACTGAAGCGCTCTGCCTACACAATAAGGGACGAGAAACGAGAAACCATATTTTACAACTATAAAGATAAAAATAAATGCGCTACCCACATGTTTGTAATGTATCTCTAAAGTATGAAATAAACTGAAAATTTATTCAAAAAAACCTAAAAGAGGTTAATTTTTATTAGCATTAGCAGATTGATGAGGGATGCGTAACTGATAATAATTATATCTCGTAGGGGAAGTGGGTGCTGCCATACTACCATTTACCGCGCCTTTGCAAATATAGTACCTAATTGAAAGTAAATTAAATTTAAAATATTGAGGGTTTGGTCTGTAAAATAATGAGTTTATAGTTTAGTACTTTTTCTTGGCACTGGCGCTTGATGTCCCCGGGGCCCCCAAAACTACGGGCCCCCCCCGCAACTGCGGGCCCTGCGGGACCTTAGTTACGCCACTGCTTTGATTATCTGCTATTCACGGTACTCATTCTCTTTTTGGTTTGAATTCTGTTGTAACAGAAAATGTATTTACTTTCACATATAAACAGTGGATTCTACCATTAAAATTATTATTGTTATGTATATTTCGTTGTCGCTTATGCATACATGTCTTGTTATTTCATTTAATTTCAAATACATGATCCGGGAAATGCAAGTCTTGAGTAAATATGTGTAATTTGCCCCTATACATAATGTATGAATACGCTTTATTTAGTCGGCGTGCATTTGCATAGAGCAAATCGTGAAATAGAAGCAATATGTACAAGGTTTCTGTTCTTGGATTATTTATCAAGCGAATTAAGTTGTTTGGAACCAGTCATGTATCTTTCTGGATATTTGTCATTGTATATTCTCAAATATTACTTGCACTCCAAAAACTAGTTAATTAGTTTTTGACGCAACTAAACTCCGTGCCGAAGCTGTTAGGAATTATTCAAAAGTTCCCTGTTTTGGAATATGTTACAAAGTGTACTAGAATCAATTTACCATGGAATACTTTTATTTTTGTTATCTTTTGAAAATATTTCATGTAGAATATATAAGAAAATTAAAATACTATAATTTATTGTCAAAAATTGCGTTTATTAGTTTCGGCTTCACAGATCCCATGATGTCATTGAGTATATTTTTTCATCGCTGACTTTCATACTTGTATAAGTTACTATCTTCGAGATATTTTTAAAAAATAAATACTGCCCTCCTAAGCCTAACCCCCGTATTTGAAGATTTGTAGAAATGGCGGAATATTGATTCATAGTTTCTATTTTTTTGTAGCTTCAACGAACCTTTGCGTTAATAATATTAGCTGGTCATATTTTATTGTTTTTATGCTATAAACATCCATACGAGTAATTTTTCTATTTCTATTTGGCTAATTTCCTACGCAAAATCCTCTTATTTACCAAATACGGGTATTTGATCTCGGCCACTGTCAAATTTTCTAGGGTATTTCATCGTATTTGGCAAATACTGGTAATTGTTTAATTTTCTTTACTCAGTAATGTCAATGTCATGTAATGATATTTAATTTTTAAACAAAAATATCAAGTGGGTGAAAATGTAATATGTCAATAATAATTTAGTTTTTTAATGTCATGTCAGTTTTGATTTCAATAAACTATTTTTTCAAGATATTACTATTTTTCTAGTAACAATTACGATTAATTATACAAAATATTTTGGCCCAACACGAGCCCGGATGTTTAAAAATATATATGTAGCCCAGGAAATATTGAATTCAACAAAAATAAAGCAAGCAAGTTGAGTTGAGCGATCTACAGGAAAAAGGTCAGTATTCCAATTCATTGATGCTTTTTCTATTACTGTATTATAAAGTTGTGTATTTGATTTCTGGATGTTGCAGTATTGTCTATTATATTTCAATAATTTCTAATTACCATAAAATACTACAATTATTTGGATTGATAATCTATATAAACTAGACCAATTCACAATTCATTGCAATTTAAAATTATCTATTACCATAAACTCTTACAATTATTTCGATTGGTAATCTATTTATACTAGATCTATTCACAACTCATTTCATAGCATTATTTCGATAGAAAATATAGAATACGGCAACTTACAATTCATTTCAATTGGATAATATATAATACTTACTCACAATTTTCAACATATTTAAGATATTTTCAAGTTATAACAAACAATTTGGCACTATTAATATAGATTTTTACCGAGTATCCATCAAATAGTTACAATTTTAATACAATAAAGTTTATTAACAGCAGTTAGAAATTACGCAAAATCTATTTAATTTGATTATGTCGCTTAAGAAATTGATTCGAAACAGAGATTCTCTAACACAAAGGTTAGAAAACCTAAGAACATTTGCACTTTCTTTAAATGTTAAAAAGCCAGAATTAACTGATGTTGAATTCATACTTGATGCGTATACAAACATTCTAGTTGAATTTCAATCCATTCAGACAGTTATAGAGGAAAAATGTTTAGATTCAGAGGTAGAAGACCATTATCAGTTTAGACATAATTTTGAAAGTGATTATTTTGATATTATTGGAGCTTTAAAAAATTATATCAAAGGAAACAGCACAATTGCCGCTCAAAATAATAACTCTAACAAAACACGTAGTATAGACAATTCAAGTAATTTCTTACTGAAAATTAAACTTCCTACATTTAAAGGAGACTATGAAAATTGGTTAACTTTCAAAACAAACTATTTATCGATTGTACATAACAATGAATCAATAAATTTAGCAAACAAATACAATTTCTTACGTACCTCTTTAAAAGGGTATGCGAGGCAGGTAATTGAAGGTATTGATTTTGTCGAAGAACAATATGAAGCTGCGTGGAAAACACTTTGTGAAAGATTTGACAAGAAACGTATACTAGCAAATAATCATGTTATATTTAAAACAGAAAGCATAGAAAAAGAGTGTGCAAGTTCCTATAGAAGATTAATAGATGCAACTTCAAAACATCTAGCTGCATTAAAAAATTTAAAACTAAGCGATGAAGAAAGCTGTAATATATTTTTAATTTACATAATAAATTCTAAATTGGATTCAAGTTTACAAAAAAAGTGGGAAGAGTTTCAACCAACAAATGACTTGCCAACTTTAAAAGAGTTTTTTGATTTTTTGAATAAAAAGGCAGACACTTTAGAAAATTGGCAACAAAACCAATCTATTAATTTAAAACCAAATTATTCACATAATTCAAACTATTCACACAATTCCTACAAAAAACCATTTGTTCCTAGAAATGAAGTAAAATGTAATCTTGCAGTCAATACATTAAAATGGAACGTGTGCCAAGCAGATCACACCATATATACTTGTAACAATTTCTTACAATTGTCACCAATAGAACGATTTAATAAAGTTAAAGAGTTGAAACTCTGCATAAATTGTCTTATAACCGGCCATATCAAGGATCAATGTAGATTAGGACACTGTAAAAAATGTCCTCAGAAGCACAATACACTATTGCATAATAATTCACATAATAATACAACCAATGATAATCCATTATCTAATACAACCAATATCCAAACTCATTGTGTCACCCCATCGGATCTGAATCAAATGCAATTATTAGTTAAAAAGAAAATATCAGCTTCCCAAGTACTATTATCTACTGTCACCTTTCAAGTTAAAGATACAAGTAACAATTTACACTTAGCCAGAGCAATTCTAGACAGTGGAGCTCAATCCAATTTAATTACACAAGAATTCTGTCAAAAACTTAAGATACCCTTATCGAACACTCATATTTCAATTATGGGCATCAACCAAACTGAATCTATTGTAAACCAAAAATGTTCTATTACACTTTGTTCTAATATTCCCAATTTTTCCACTTCTAGTGATAGCACTCCATCTCATTTTATTAGTCACTTTCAATGGAGCATACCAAAGGATATAAAGCTATCTGATCGTCTATTTTACGAACCTAGTAATAATGATATATTGATAGGAGCTAGAGAATTCTGGAATCTTTTTTCTGAAGGACAAATAAACCTACGTAAACATTTGCCAACTCTGCAAAATACCAAATTGGGTTGGGTAATTGGAGGTGTAGCTCCTATTTCAAAATCAAACACTAGAGGGTCACCTATTTTCCATTTATCCAGTAATAATCATTATCCAGAGGACGATCAATTACGCAAGTTCTGGGAACTTGAAGAAATTCCATTTAGTCGTTTTATATCTAAAGACTACCTTGAATGCGAAACATTGTTCAAAAATACTACTTCTAGATCACTTAGTGGGAAATTTATTGTGAAAATCCCATTCAAATATTCTCCAAGTCTATTAGGAGATTCTTTTGATATAGCTGTAAATCGTTTTCATGCATTAGAAAAAATATTAAATTCTAAACCCCTATTAAAATCTCTCTACAAGCAATTTATTGATGAGTATAAAGAACTAGATCACTTACAAGATATAACTCAAACCAAATATGCAGAGTCTCAAAGCTATTATTTACCACATCATAGTGTATGTAAAGAATTCAGCCTCACAACAAAACTCCGTGTTGTTTTTGATGGAAGTTGTAAAACCACTAGTGGATGGTCACTGAATGACATACAACATGTCGGTCCAAAAATACAAAATAATATTTTTGATATTTTTATTAGATTTAGACAATATAAGTATGTAGTTTCCGCTGATGTGAGTAAAATGTATCGTCAAATATTAGTGCATCCTGACCATCAACCGTTTCAAAGAATTATTTGACGAGACAATCCTAATAAATTTTTATCTATTTTTCAACTAACTACAGTCACATATGGTACAACTTCAGCTCCTTTCTTAGCAATTAGATGTTCACACCAATTAGCCGAAGACAATTGAAGGAAATTTCCAGAAGCATCTCATACAATTCTTAATGATTTTGATGTTGACGATCTTTTGACTGGAGCGGATGATCCTAATACTTTATCAATACGACGTACAGAAATTGCTTCAATACTAAATTCAGCTCATTATCAACTAAGAAAATGGATTTCAAACGCTCAAGAGCTTCTTGATACAATTCCAAACAAAAACATTTCCAATTATATTCTCCAGATAGGAGATATTGAAGTTTCCAAGACTTCGGGCATTCAGTGGCAAAGCCAATCCGATAGAATAACTTTATCTATTTCTGAAAATCCCAGCAAATCAAATCAGATAATAACTAAGCGATTATTACTATCTCAGATTTCAAGAATTTTCGATCCTTTGGGTCTTCTCAGTCCAAGTATTGTCATTGCTAAAATAATAATACAACAATTATGGACAAAAGGCCTAGCATGGGACGAACCGATCACAAATCAGCTCTTATCAATTTGGAATGATTTTTCTAGTCAATTACTAATTTTTAATAATATAAAGATCCCTAGAAACGTAATACCTATCAATTTTAAACTAATCGAATTGCATTGCTTTTCAGACGCATCTCAAAAGGCATATGCTTCATGCATATATACACGTAGTTATAACTTTATAGAAGAAAAATATGAATGTTGTCTTCTTTGTGCAAAGTCCAAGGTTTCCCCTATTAAACACACAACAATTTCATGATTGGAATTATGTGCTGCTCTTCTTAGTGCACAGTTATGTGAACAAGTCAATATAGCCTTATCTAATTCAATTCCAACAGACTATTGGAGTGATTCCTAAGTGGTGTTGGCTTGGTTGAAATTAGAACCATTCATGCTTCAACAATTTGTTGCAAATCGAATTTCAAAAATACAACATCTTACTAACATTGAAAATTTGAATTATGTTTCCAGTCAGCATAATCCTGCAGATTTAGCATCCAGAGGTATCTTGCCTACACAACTGATACATTCTTACTTTTGGTGGCACGGTCCACAATTTTTAAATCAAAATTCAGATAGCTGGCCTTGTAATACATTTACTATTGACAATGAGTTACCAGAATTAAAGAAAGAATCGAAGATCTTACTATCTTCAAATATTCCCAAAAATAATCCTACATTCGCTTTATTTAATAAGTACTCATTGTTCGGAACACGTCCGAAATATTACTTATTTAAATTTAGATAGGCAGGGCCTGTCAGTAAAAAGATTGATATATATTAAAAAAAGAGGAATGTCAGAGTAGTGTCAAATAATTTCCATATACGCAGAGCGTTAATTTCCTTTAATAAAAATTCTGTTAAGTGTTTTGAAGCGATAAAACCAATTGTAAGTAATTATTTAAATTATATTTGTATTTGGAGCTGATCTACCTAAATTTTCCTGAATCAAAACATAGACTTTTATTAGATAATTATAATATTTCACCAATCCTTAGAATTAAATAAACATTGTCAGAGATTATTCTTATATGAACTGGCGTTTTATTTGGAGATTCCAGTCCGCTATAAAAGGTACTATCGAAGAGAGAATTTGAGAAGTTCCAAAAAGTGTCAAAGTCAGACCCATCAAAAGGCCGGCTTTATCATATGGTCATTCGAGCCTAGATGCATTAGATATTTTCTGACAAAAATAGTTCCTGTTGGTTCCTGCATTGTATTAAAAAATACAATGACCTTTCAAGTGGTGATTACAAATATTTTCTGGGTGAAAATATCTCGTTCTTGTTTCGTTCCTGATATCCATTAGGCAATTTGGAGAATACTTCTGTTCTGTTTATTATTAAAATTTGTTTTTTATAATTAGATTAAGTTTCTTACAGATATATTTCTTATTTCAAGGTAGACAGCTCATTAGTAATTAGTAATATTGTTCTTTTTAAAGAAATTCCAGGCCCGTATGTTAAATAATTCGAACTCAATGTCCATAAATTAAATAAAAATTCAATTTCTTCCATTTAGTTAGTAAATTAATTATTAAAAAAGTTGTGATAAATATTCCAGGGCCGTACTAAACAATTTTCCATTCCATAGCGATTTATTTGTTCTAAATAATATCGCCTACAGACTGTTATTGACTGTTTAATGATATATTTTATTTTGATTTCGATTAGTTTCTTTCGAGAAAGAAAAACTTTACGTTTGTAGTGCTTTACATAAGGTCGCTTCAACATTAGTGTCGCATAAGAAGATTCGATTTCGTGTAGTGAAAGCGAGCGAAAAGTACATTTTCCACTGAACCCTGCGCGGTTCTTACATTTTTAGAATAGTTGTATAATTTCTACTTCCAATAGTTTGAGTTTTTCGTTTCAAAACACACAATGCAAGCCTTTCTAAAAGCTAGAAAGAATGCGAAATCCGCGATCACACAAACCCACAATTGGATTATCGCAAATATAGATTCTGAGACAGATATTTTCCTTCTTAAAACTAAATTAGATAAATTGGAGTGCGAGAAAGTTAAATATAACGACGCTCAAAATGAAATTGAGGATTTGGACGTTAATAAAAAAGATACGGAAGATAGAGATTCATATCAAGATAAATTTGATAGATCAATTGCTTGTCTTAAACAAAAAATTAACAGTTTATCTGTACCTCCTACTCCAGCTTCGAATCCTAACCTTAATCAATCCGCTCCAATAACAAATGAGCAAAACTTAGGGGTAAAACTTCCCCAAATGTCTATACCCCACTTTGCCGGTGATTACACTAAGTGGGCCACGTTTTATCAATTGTTTACAGCCTTGATAAAGAATAACGTTCAGCTAACAAATGTTCAAAGGTTAATTTACCTAAAGTCCTATTTGAAAGGAGAACCGTTATCTCTTAATTGATCCTTAGAATTAACCAATGGCAATTTTGGAATTGCAGTCAATATTTTAGAAAGTAGGTACAAAAAAAGTTTTCTATTATAAATTCAATAATAGATACTCCTAGCATAACTAAATGTAGACCATTTACCTTGAGAGAATTTTTAGTAAATGTGCGAAAAAATTTAGAATCCTTAAAAAATCTAAAATGTCCAACCCAACATTGGGATTTAATTGTCCTTAACATCCTCATGAAAAAGCTAGACTATGGGTCTAAAAGAGAGTATCTATCCAATAGAGATTCAAAATCAGATCCTACTTTAAAGGAATTTTTCGAGATTATCGAAGCTAGATGCAACGCCCTAGAATCCTTAAGTACTCCTTCACACTCCGCTTCAAATGAAGTAAAAACCGAAAAAGGTGCCTCAAAGGCAAATTCCAAAACTTCGTTACATGTAAAGAACGTGTCTCCTAGTATGCCTACGAGTAAACGACGAACTTGTTGGCTTTGCAAAATTATTGATCTACAAGTGCTCCATTTTTTCCAGACTTAGTACTGATGAAAAATATCAGTTTCTGAAGTCGCAATCCTTTTGTTTAAATTGTTTGGGGGCAAAGCATTCACTGACAGAGTGTAAGTCTAGAGGTTGTTCCTTATGTGGCAAAAAACACCACACACTCCTTCACCGAACTTCTGTATCAACTAATAGTTCTCCAAATGTTCATAATTCCAATTATAGTCCGAGAGCGTTTTCTAGTCCACAATATAGTACCGGAGCCATTCCTACGAATGTTCAAAATTCCAATTATAACCAGGATCGGCGAGCACAGTCTTGTCAATCGCCAACTCCTAACTCTGCAGATGCAATACCTTTTCGAAATGCCGAGCCTGAAGCTCAAGTTGATGTTTCTCCGCCCTCGGGACCATTCTCCCTCTTTGTAGATCAAGGTGGTCCCGAAGTTCTATTGGCCACAGCGGTCGTACATGTTCATTCCGATAATGGTAACCTTGTTAAGGCTAGAATAATTCTAGACAACGGGAGCCAATGTTCTTTCGCTTCTGAAAAATTCGTTAGAAGAATGCATCTCAAAACCTATGATAATCAAACCCAATTTTCCGGCATTAAATGCACTCCTACAATTTCGAACAAAATGATAGACATTCTTATTTTCTCCAATACTAAGGAGGATTATAAACTCAAAGTTTCATGTGCAGTACTTCCTGTAATTACTTCTATGTTGCCTAGAATTCCGTTGAATAGACATAAGTTGAACATTCCTCCAATGTTCAAACTGGCTGATCCAGATTTCCATGTCCCGTCCGATGTGGACATCCTCTTGGGCGCTGATGCTTATTATGAAATTTTACTTCCGCAGATCTATCGACTGGGTCCTTAACTTCCTACTCTCCAGCTGACAAGGTTTGGATGGGTAATTGGAGGACAATTACCTCCACAAAGTGCTTCTAAAGACAATAAAGTTGCTCTTTTTTGTCAAAATACTTCCGAGCATGGTGACTCGTTAGACAAGATTCTTTCAAAATTCTGGGAAGTCGAAGAACTCTCAGAAGTCAAGTCCTTGTCAGCTGACGAATTATTGGCTGAACAAAGTTTCATTCAAGCACACGTTCGTTTGGAAGACGGAGCTTTCCAAGTAAATTTTTCTTTCAAAGATCCCACTGGTAATAATCCACTCGGTAATTCTTTCCATATTGCAAAAAAGCGATTTTGCAACTTAGAAAAACGTTTCCAAAATAACCGACAGTTATTTTCAGATTATAAAAGATTCATTGATGAATATGTTTCTTTGAAACATGCAACCTACGTTCCATTTGATGCCAACGACAAACCCGTTGAGAACAAATACTTCCTTCCACATCACTGTGTGATCAAACATTCCAGTGAAACAACTGAACTCAGGGTAGTTTTTGATGCTTCCAGCAAAACTTCGACTGGATTTTCCTTGAATGATATCCTACACAAAGGCTACGGAGTTCAGTCGGACCTATATGACATACTATGTCGGTTTCGTTTGTCCTGACCTGCGATATCGAGAAAATGTATCGCCAGGTTAGAACGAATCCTTCGCAATTGCACTTCCAGAATATCTTGTGGAGAAACTCACCGCAAGAGGATCTTAAATGCATCCAACTCTCCACAGTGACTTATGGAGTCACTTGTTCGTCATTCCTTGCTACAAGAGTTCTAAAAGAACTCGCTTCCAATTCCAATGAATTTTCTTCCGTGCAAAGAGCCTTGTTACATCAAACGTACGTAGATGACGGACTTCATGGTGTTGATTCAATATCCGAGTTGGAAGAGTCCTATCACCAGCTCAATACATTATTAAATTTCGCGGGTTTCCGACTGCATATATGGTCATCCAATTGCTCGCAATTTCGACAAAAATATTGTGTCTCCTCTAACCCAATTCAACTTGAAATATAAATAGAAGACACTCCCAACAAGGTTTTGGGGCTATGCTGGAATCCGTTCTCGGACGAATTTGCCATCTCCTTACCTAAACTCATTCCTTCAGAAACTCCTTCTAAGCGCAAGGCGTTATCCCTCATAGCTCAGATGTTTGATCCAATCGGATACTTGAGCCCATTCATAGTCGTAGGAAAGATTTTCATTCAAAGATTGTGGCTATCAAAGCTTTCCTGGGATGAACCTCTAACTCCTGAACTAGCCCAAGAATGGAAAAAATTCATATCCTCCATTGATTCCTTAAGACGTTTGAAAATTCCTAGATATCTGTTTTCCGATAAATCAATAATAAAGGTTCAAATTCATGGCTTTGCTGATAGTAGCGAGCGAGCTTATGGTTCCTGTTTATATTTCAGAACTATTTATTCCGACAACACCGTCTCCAACACTTTAGTAAGTAGTTCCAAGTCGAGAGTTACGCCTCTCAAGACGGTTTCACTTCCGCGCCTTGAACTATGTGCAATGGTACTACTTTCTAAGTTAACCCAAAGGATTCTCAAGATATTCGAGAACTGTGTAGAAATCGAATCCATCAATCTGTGGACTGACTCCCAGATAGCCCTCTGCTGGATTCAATCACATCCTTCCCGCTGGCATACATTTGTAGCGAACAGAGTTTCCCAAATTCAAATTTCCATTCCGCAAGCTAATTGGAGGCATGTTCGCTCTTCTAAAAATCCTGCCGATTTGCTGTCCAGAGGAGTACTCCCTCCCGATCTCTTAAATTCCGAGATATGGTGGAATGGCCTGATTTCCTGTCCGGATTAAATGTCGACTTTTCTAAATTCACGTTGAGACCTCCGAATGTCGTACCCGAACAAAAGGGCAACAAGCTTCAAGTGATGGTGGCGACCACCAACTGCGAATTAAAATTTTGGAACCCCATATTTGAAAAGTTTTCTTCGTTCAATAAGTTGTTGCATACTATAGCTTATATAATCCGGTTTGTGTCCAATTCCAAGGGCAAGGAACCAAGACACCACGGCACCATGTCCATATCAGAACTAAATTCTGCCTTATTGCTGGTCCTTCGAAACTTATAGTTCAAATACTTTTCCAAGGAGATTTCAGAATTGAAATCTCTCAAACTCATTTCCGACAAAGGTATATTAGCCCTTAAACCTTTTATCAATGATAAAGGACTCCTCTGCGTCGGAGGCCGTTTGCGACATGCAGACGTTCCTGAGCCTCATAAGCATCCCGTGCTCCTTCCTGCCAAATACCACGTAGTTTCCCCCCTGCTCAAGAGAGAGCATGTCAGATTGGGACACGCTGGTGCCCAATCCGTTCTTGCTAACGTCCGTTTGCAATATTGGCCCCTGAATGGAGTCAGGGAAGTAAAAAGAGTGATTCATGAATGTATGACTTGTTTCCGTTTCCGAGCTGTTTCTGCTCAACAAATTATGTCCGACTTGCCGTCAGACCTATTGTAAAAGTCTGTCCAATACCAAGCGCAGAATTATAAAATTTATCCAAGAGCTCTTGTGCGTTATTAGTTCGCAAAATAGGTGTTTATAACTAGGAGCTCTTTCCCCCAGTATTGTTTTTTCTTTTCTTTGTTGTGTGTTGAAATCAGAGATTTTTTTGATACCCGAAAAATCTAAACGGAAATATGAAAAATGTCACAGCAACTTCAAAGATTGGTGTGTCAACCAAAATGTCAAGACGGTGTCAGAAAACATAATATTAGGATATTTGATGCAGCGATCAAAAGTTGTGAAGAGTTCAACTTTATGGAGCATTTATTCTATGTTAAAGAGTATGCTTAACGTACGAAATACATTGTTATTGTCATATTTCAGAAATGTTAAATGCTGTAGTGGCGTTCAGTTTGCCGGCAGTCACTATGGGAACGGCCGTAAAAATGTTTGTCGGCCGTCACTCTGGGTAACGGCCGCAAAATATCATTTTGCGGCCTCTGTTGCGGCTGCAAAATGCTTGTTTTGCGTCCGGTTGCACGAAAAATAATAAACTATCACATTTACTGCCATTTTTGGATGAAGATGATATCTTCAGAGTAGGAGGTAGATTACGCTTTACTCCATTAAATTATAATACCAAACACCCAATTTTATTATGTTCCAGACATGAATTAGCTAAACTTATTATCACTCATAAACATAAAGTACTATTACACGCAAGCACGCAATGTTTATCAGCTGCGGTTCGTCAAAAGTATTGGATAATAGGTGCCAAAAACTGGGGAAAAAAAGTAATCAAACAATGTATAACATGTTTTAAGACAAAACCCAATTTTTGTGATGCACCCATGTCAAATCTTCCCAGTAATCGTGTGACACAGTCATTCCCGTTCCAGTACACATGTATAGACTATGCTGGTCCGTTTTATGTGTCAGACAGAAAAGGTCCAGGGCGTTAAATTACTAAAGCCTATGTATGTGTTTTCGTTTGTTTCTCGACAAAATCAATTCACTTAGAGTTAGTTAGTGCACTAACAAGTGAAAATTTCATTTCCTGCCTGCGTCGATTCACTTCTAGAAGAGGTTTGCCTTCTCATGTATATTCTGACAATGGCTCAACGTTCAAAGGGGCTCATAATGATTTCAAAGAAGTTGGTCAATTTCTATATGATACAAAAAATACTATAATCGAGTTTGCCTCTACTCAAGGTTTCATTTGGCATTTCATTCCACCTTATAGTCAAAATTTCGGGGATCTATGGGAAGTTTCTGTAAAAAGTATGAAATTTCACTTAAAAAGAATTCTCACAGACACTATTGCAACATTTTAGGAATTGAATACATTACTAATACAGATTGGAGGAATACTCAACTCAAGACCGTTATACGTATTATCCAATGACCCCAACGATCTCCTTCCGATTTCTCCGTCACATTTTCTTATTGGACGATCCATCACTGCCCCTCTAGAGTATGAACTACAATATATACCACCTAACAGATTATCCAGACTACAATTTATACAGCAGCTACAACAGCAATTTTGGAACAAATTTTCGAAAGAATATGTCACAGAATTGCACAAACAATACAAATGGCGAGAAAAGCCAACTCCTATTGATGTGGGCACATTAGTATTAGTAAAACGCCCACACCAGCCATCTTTCAATTGGAATATTGGCAGAATTCTGAAGCTTTATCCCGGAAAAGATAATGTTTCCCGAGTGGCAGACATCAAAACTACTCAAGGAACCATCCAACGACCTATACGAGATTTATGTCCACTTCCTACCGAAGATGACTAATGATTCACAAACCTTTTAGTGAAAATATACAAGTGGTTAAACTGTTTCTTTTATGGTTTTTAACCATTTTGCAAATTTTATGAACTATTTTTGTTTAGTCTTCTATTTTGCTATTTTGAAGGTTCCCTTCAAGATGGGGGATATGTTTAATTTTCTTTACTCAGTAATGTCAATGTCATGTAATGATATTTAATTTTTAAACAAAAATATCAAGTAGGTAAAAATTTAATATGTCAAAAATAATTCAATTTTTTAATGTCATGTCAGTTTTGATTTCAATAAACTATTTGTTCAAGATATTACTATTTTTCTAGTAACAATTACGATTAATTATATAGTAATCTACCTAGGAAATCTAGCCATTAATGAAATGAAAATATAGTAATACATTATTTTTTAAGTTACTTTAATTTTTAAAAAAACTAGAACAAAATGTGAAATTCTGAAATATTTGAAATACTTTAAAAAACTAATAGTAACTGAAAAACACATTGTTTCGGTTAGATACTAAATAAGTACCCCGAAAAACCGTTTTTAAAGAATAACCTTCTCTGGAAAGTCCTTCCAAAATTTTTTTCGATTATCTGGCATGATGGACTCTAGAGCTTTGAACAAATTGTAAACTTTTTCTCGTTCAAACCCATTTGGTGCTGTTTTTATCGAAGGTGTCGGCATTTCACCAATATATTTTTTAAGCAAAAAATCCAGTTTTCTCCATTCTTCATTGGATTTGTTTTTGTAGTGAACTATAAATTCATTTCTCTTCATCATTAATTCAGTTATTTTGGCAATATAGAATTTAGGATTTTGATTTTTAATTTTACTAGCCGAACTGATATTTTTCTATAATTGAAAATCATTCACTTGCATGGACTTAATCTGTACTTTTCCTTTGTTGCTTGATTTCACAGCATTTTCAAAGTCTGCGAAATCGTATGTTTTCTTTTGTCGTTTCAGTGATTCTTCCACTTGATGATGGAATTAATCCGCAGACATGAAGGTATTATGCCCTGGTTCAAAATAGTTTACATGTATGGTTTTTGCAGCCACACCTGGCGAATTCACAATATAAACCAAGAAAGACAGGAAAGCACAGTTTTTGTTCTGGCTAGAGCAGTTGTCCAGCCACAAAGTAATATTCTAACATCTCCATGGTGGAGAAAAAATGCATTGAAGGCACTGATAATATTTTCTTGATGTCGCCCACTGACGGCCTTATGCCACAAAACGGCATACGGGACAAAGTGTCTGATTTTTCCTAAGGGTACAAAACTTGTATTGTAGACTATTAGGCGGTGAAAAAATATTGCTTTTTTGAACATTTCCATTCTGGGTAACATTATTACTTTTTGAAGGTCAACAGACACGCATAAATGTTCTTGTTCTTCTTTGCATTTTTTTTGTTCAATGTGTACCTTCTACGAGATTCTATTGCCTTCTCAATATGATCCTTCCAACTGTAGCATATCTCACAATCTTCATTCAAGGACTCATCTGTGTGTTCTGAATTATGTATATGATAAGATTCACAGAGTTCACATTCTTCGTTTCCTAGCTTGGCAAACGGTACATTTTTCGATTTAAGGACTTTTCTGTATTTTTCGTATGAGCAAATGAAATCGGGATATTTTTTTCTAAAGTCTGCAAACATGAGGGTAACATTCAAATCACTTGGTAAGTACAAACGATTAGGAGCGTGGATTCTTCTGTAGTGAGACACAGATGGATTAAATGAGTCGATGTGACTTTCTATTTGGGTATTTGACAGTTTCTTAGGAGGGTGTCTACCACGTCTATCTGAATCATTATGAACTTGATTTTTGCTATTAGCGCTAACCCAAACCGAGTATATTATCCAATCATGAGGATTTTTGTACCCTAATGTTGTGAAGAAAAAAATTTACAAACACGTCTTTTCGCACCATTAGCGTCTTTCAAAAAATATGTCAAAGTTTTTTCTTTGAGCCTTCTACTATGCGCCTTGGTATTTAATTTTCAGTTGAATTCATAAGAAACGTTCTTTTTTCTTCCCAGGTCAATTTCCAAAATTCTTTATTTGTGTTGTATAGTTTCAATGAAAATTAAATGGGCATATAAAACTATATTGGTGACTTTATCGTTTTTCAATAAAGTTGAAAAATTGAATTTTAGATCTTTGTTTTCTATTATATGGATAAAATTCAATTTTATTTTTGCAATTTAATATATTTTTTCTACACACGTCAGTAACATTATAAATTTTAACCCTCAGTGTCTAAAATGTCATTTTATGACACGGGTGTTAAAAGTAAAATACTTTTAGCACAAGTGCTAAAAGTGATTTATTTTCAAGAGAAAGTATAGAAACATAATTTGAAAATGCAAAATCGGTGAATCTACAATTATAATAAAAAACTCCATGGCCAGTCTCATTGGTAGATGTAACAGAATTTATTTTGGTGAAGCTTGTACCAGGGCAGAGAGCAATGTTATCCGCCGAAGTTTTGGACAAAATTTGATTCGCAATGTTTTGTTTTATTTGTAGCGAGTCTTCTATATAACCCTCTGCTACTATACTGGACTTCCATCCACCGTGTCTTTCAATTATTGTAAGATTAGCACCAGAGTCCACCAACTAACTAGCTGAGGAACATCGCAAACAATGTCCATTGTCCAGTATGAAGATGGAGATCAGGCAAATTTAGAAATTCAGCAATTTTGGCAGGCCTCTTACCAAATGTATTTATTCCAACTGGAATCCTGGCACGTTTATTTTTAATGCATTTTATAAAAACTATTGATTGAATAATATCCTCTGGACGAAGGGTTATGTACTTTTTCTAGTGCACAACTAGTGAAGTTCCAGAATCTTCGATATTATTTAATGTCAAATCGCACAGTTCTTCTCGACGACAGGCTCCAAAAACACGAAAAATCACAGCAACTTTCTGCGTTAGATATATTTCATCCGGGACTTCTGAGAGAAATTTGTCGATTTGTTCCTTTGTCAATATTTTTGACTTTTTCTGTGGATATCCTTCACCCTTTCGCTTCAGAAAAGCGACAAGCTTGTAATATCAGCTTATGTCATGATTATTTATGCTCATCGTCGACTTTAACATAGAGTAATTTGACCAAAGCGTTGACGATTTCCATATTTAGGACTTTTATTCAAAGTATGCAAGAAGCACATTTCACTGGCCTCCTTGCCACTGATATTTTTCTGATCACACCATTTCAAGAAACGATCGTGTGAAAACTTCTACTGTCACTTCAATTTACTAGGC
This sequence comes from Galeruca laticollis, assembly GCA_963921935.1. NCBI lineage: Eukaryota > Metazoa > Arthropoda > Insecta > Coleoptera > Chrysomelidae > Galeruca > Galeruca laticollis. Next base: position 217,313,558 of record OY998175.1, read on the forward strand.
AATCATTCAAAAGCAGCTTTATTGGCAGCTTGTTCAATTTCCGGCGGTAGAAATTCATCTCCTCGATCACTTTCCACCGAAAAACGAAGAAAGGAGAAAGAATAATTTATGATTTATTGACGTTAGTTGTAAAAAATACCAATCAACAAATTCGATTTTTGTTTACATTGGCAACTTGTTTCATGAATGGATTAGATGAAATTGGATTCAAAACGGATAATCTTGAGGCTATTATTTTATCAATCAATTAATGTGACATATGCGTTAATTTGGATTTTCACTAACGTTTTTAGAAAAAATAGTGTATGATATACCTGCTAAAAGTGATTTAATTTTATTTGACGGGATGGAACCTTCTCAAAAAATAAAATAAACGGTTTTAAGGATTAAAACTAACTTTTCCGCATCTGTGAGATGCCCTGATTATTATTCTATCATAAAATTGTCATTTGTATACACTTCGGGGGATGTATGTGTTAACCAACCAAAATTTCTCGAAAAGTAATCAAAAATGCATTATATATGGATTTATAGGACCCGCTGTACTCGTTATAGTCAGCTGAAAATCAGTAATGTACATATGTGAGACACCTTGTATACACTCCGGAGGCTGTCTCGTACTAAACCCGAAATTTCTCCAAAAAGGACAAAAAGGTGGCACTTCAGGTACCATAGTACTCGTTGTACTAGTCCTGGTGAGGTAAATATCAATAAGGTTCATCTATAAAACGCCCTGAACAAGAATCAATCATAAAATCGGTCACTTGTATACACGCTGGAGACTGTATTGTGCTAAGAAACTAAAAATCAATAGGGTTCATCTGTGAGATGTTCTGAATAATATTTAGTCATAAAATTGGTGACTTTTTTGTACTTCGGAGGCTGTATCGTGCTAACAAACTGAAATTTCTCAGAAAATGTCAGAAATGTCGTACTTCAAGTACCCTATTATCCGTTGTACTAGCTATTGTGAGCTGAATCGGGATCATCTTTGAAATGCAATACAAAACATGTAACGAAAAGTTGCCGACGACAACGACGACGACGACATGCACACAGGATTTTTTTTCTAAAAACCATTTTTTCGTGTTGTTCTTGATGAAAAACGCAAAAATAACTCAATTTTTTTTTCAAAATTTCTACTTTTTTGTGGGTAAACCAATACTTTTCTCGCATATTAGATAGGTTGGGCGGAAAAGTAATATCACTTTATATCATAAATAACTATTATACACCCGATTCATATTCGTCTGATGTATAATCAAACCAGGACGTCGTCGTTTGGAGGAGTGAGATGAGTTTCCATATTCCCGTTATTTATATGCTTTCTGAGTGTACAAAAAACGTGTTTACATCATTTATGCTCAATATCATCGTAACAGTTATAAATTAAGAAAAAAATAAAATGCGCGAAATCTATATTCTATTCTACACAAGTCATTGTAAACAGACGTGGCATTTATCTTAATAACGAAATCAAAGGAGACCGATGCAATTGACTATTGTCGATTCATTAGACACGGATAACGTGATAACGACAGTTGGATGTACCTACATAATAGTATTTCAATTGTTATGAATACTGAATATTTATTATTCGTGCCATACTACCTACTGTTAGCACGGTCTGATTTGTGGATGTGGGGTCTTCAAAAAAAGAAATGTGCCCGTTGTTTTCTATTGCTAAAAGCGCAGGATGCGCCTGGTATGATTTTAATTTTCACGTCATACGGTGCGTTTCAAAAATTGAGGTTAATATTATGCAAAAAATTGACAATGTTGTAAAATAACATAAGAAAAATGCAAGCATGACTCTATTTGGCCCAGCGCTGCAAAATGGTAAAAGAGGGATACAAAAGAGAAGGCACGTATATACAGGGTGAGTCGTCTGTATTTATACGTTCTCTAGTGGGCAAACGGAGACATTTTTCTTTTTCTTCTCATTTCCTTTTACCATTTCAGGTGTCGGATAGGAGTTTTATAGATAGGTACTATTATATCATTTTCCCATTCTCTCGGTATTTGTTTTTTTTCCCATGCTTCTTTGACCATTGTCCACATGCAATATATTCCTTGTTTTCCCACCCATTTGATACATTCTGGTACTATTCCGTCTTCTCCGTTTGCTTTTCCTGTTTCAATGTTCTGTATGACTTCTTCTCTCGTTATTTCTTGCTGATCAATTCCTGTTTTTTCTACTTTTGTGTTAAATATTCGAGATGCACCTACCCGGTGACTGAATATGTCAAATAAAAGGACAATACTTGGAACAGGATGTAGTAAAATACCAGAAAACTTTTATCTTTCAATGAATTTTCGTTTATAAAGTGCAACTTGTCACTTCAAATTCAATCATAATTAATTTTACAAAATGTCAAAAATATGACGTTTCAACAAACTTGATTATAGAAAAAAAAACACAAAGCGACAACTTTTCGCGACATTAGCGACAAATTTCCGCGACATTAGCGACAACTTCCCGCAACATTCTCCCACCTTGAGTTTATTTAACCGTGTCCAATAACTCAATGCTCGAGTTGCTACATTTCGTATCTTTGAGGAGGTTTTACTTTTCTCCCATATCTGGTGGTAACTGATGAGGGAACTTCAGGAGTCTCGTAAATTTCTTCCACGCTTTCTATTTGATTGACATCAGCTCTCTTAAGATCTGGCTTCTCTGAAGGTTCCAAAGTTTTCGATACGGAGTTCAGATCTAAATCATCACTACAGTTCAGTTCTAGCCGGTCACAATATTGATCCTTTGATAGTTTTCAATTTCACAAGTCGTATTTTATTATCTCGTCCAGGAATTAGTTCTTCGATATAAGCTAAAGGCCAGTCTAGCCGTTTCAAATTATCATTCCCTATTAGAACGACATCACCTACTTTAACCTCTTTCGCATTGAATTTTTTGGATGACAATTTCAGTTGTCCCAAATATTCATTTCTGAATCTCCTACGAAGATCATTTTTCAATTTCATCCTGTACCTCAAATGTTTTCTAAGATCTGCACTTTCCACGGCATCCAAATCAGGAACTCCAGATTCTTGAATTTCTCGCGAAAACATCGCAGGAGTTAATGGAATGAGGTCTCTGGGATTTTCGTGCATATACGTCAGTGGTCTGGAATTTAATATCGATTCGCAGTCGCATAAAATGGTAGATAATTCCTCATATGACAGAGATGCTTTCCCCAATACCTTTCGCAGCAGATCTTTGATGATTCCAATTAACCTCTCCCACCAACCACCCCACCAGGCAGCTGTTGGAGGATTGAACTTCCATTCTATTCTCTCCGCAGTACTAAAAGATTTAATAATTTTCCAGTCCAACTTAGCGAATTCATTTGCCGCACCAATTAAATTTGTGACATTGTCGCTATAGACAGTCGTCGGTCTTCCCCTTCTTGCCACAAATCGTCTAAATGATTGTAGAAAAACATCCGTAGAAAGTGAAGACAGAAGTTCCAAATGCACAGCTCGATAAATGGCACATGTATAGAGACAAATCCATACTTTTGCTCCTGTTCGAATAAACAGTGGACCGGCTAAATCCACACCAATTACTTCGAATATGTGAGCTTGTCGAACTCTATCTAATGGTAGTGGAACAGGGGGTACTTCCACATGTTTTGCATTGAATCTTCGGCAAATTGTGCATCGAGAAATGATAGACCTTAAGGTTTTCCTTCCTTTTAGTATCCAACACCTTTCTCTTAGTAAGCTGAGTAAACATTGAACACCGACATGCGAAGCTTTCACGTGTTCATCAAATACAAGTTTACTAACTACAGGATGCTTGGATGGCAAAACAATTGGATAGCAAAAGTCCATGGAATCATTCCGTTCAGATATTTTCATTTTCAATCTGATGATATTATAATTATCAATGAAGGGACACAAACTTTTCAGCTTTGGATCATCAAGTCCATCAAAAGACTCATTCTGCACCAACTCAATAACGCATTTCTCAGTTACGAGGATTTCTGCGATAGATACTTCTTTCTCCATCAATCTTTCATCTGTTTGAAGACATCGGCAATTTGAGAGAAATCTTCTTATCGTATTTTGAAATTCGTTCATGATACTAGGAAAAATCTATTTTCGTAGATAAGTTAGATGATATTGTACGTTTTCCCATTTCAGAATTTATTGATTCTTCATCCCTGATAAAGTTTTGGTTCGGCCAGTTCTTTGGGGATTGTCTCAGCCATTGAGGCCCCTTCCACCATTTTGATTCCATCAGTCTTTTCGGTGAACAGTCACGGGAAGGTAGATCAGCTGGATTCAGGTATCCAGGAACATGAAACCAATAATTCTTATTCGTTAAGCTTCGAATTTCTTTCACACGGTTTCAGACAAAAGGTTTCCAATTTTCGTCATCCTTTATCCACGACAAAACTGTTGTCGAATCAGACCACCAATAAACTAGTAGAGCCGGGTCAATAATTTTAGTAATTGTTTGAGATAATCTGGCACCTATTGTAGCTGCTAACAACTCAAGCCGAGGAATAGTTAATCGTATCACTGGAGAAACTCTGGATTTTGCTTGGACGAGTTGTATATGAACGCCATAACATGTTTCGGATCTCAAAAATATAGCTGTGGCGTAAGCATGTTGACTGGCATCACAGAACACGTGCAGACTACAATGATTTCTTCCTTCGGATGAATTCAACAACCATCTAGGGATTTTCAGGTTCATGAGGGTTGAAATATCAGCCACCCAATTCAAAAAACTTTTCTTAACTTCTTCTGGTACCTGTATCCCATCCAATCTTAGACTCCCAAGTTTGCTGCAACAACAATTTGGGGCACAGGGAAACCGTACATGAAAAGCCAATTGGATCGAAAAGTCGATGGGCTGTTGATAAAATCACTCTTTTCGTAATTATTTCGGTATCAAGTTCTTGGAACCAATCTGAATTCAATTGTAAAGTATCCGAGTTTCTATCCCAACAAAGTCCCAATACTGGAGAAACATTCGAAATTACTGGGGGCTTGTCCAAAACTGTGTGCTCCCACCCTCTCAAATCGAACTGGGCAGAGGCAAATAACTCTGTGGAAACTTCAATGAAATTCTTCAGTTCTTCCTTACTGTTAACACTCGTTACACAGTTATCTACATAAAAACTCTCGAGTAGTTGAATTATTGTTGATTTCGTTCCAGAATTGTCCGTGCTTTCCAAGATATTTCTTAGGTGACATTCAATTACTGCTCCCAACAGGAAGGGACTGCAAGTCACTCCAAAAACTACTCTTGCATGGCGGTATGATTTCAATTTTCCTGTGTCATCAAACCACAAAAAACGCAAAAAATCCCTTTCTTGAACAGTCAGACTAATTTGCAAGAAAGCTTTTCTTATGTTAGATATAACCCCAATTTTTGATAGGCAAAATCTGATCAATAAAGACGGTATCAACTCAATTAAATTGATGCCTTTCTCCAGACATTGATTGAGATGAGAGATGGCTGATTTTTCTCTCTAGCAGAGGCATCGAAAACTGGTCGTATTTTTGTAGTCGCATTGCCTTTTTTCACTACATGTCGGTGGGGTAGATAATGTCCCTCTCTTTCTATATCTATTTCTGGAACATCTTCAATGATACCCTCATGCAACCACTCTTTCAATACGTCGTTGTATTGGTCACACAAACCATCTGAATAAAGCTTCTTTACCAAGGAAACAAGTCTTTTAGAAGCTATCCCATAATTACTCGGCAGAGGGGGGTGATCTTCTATCCAAGGCATACATACTTCATATCTGCCATTATCGTTTCTCCGAACAGAATTGCGAAAATGATTCATGACGCTTTCCTCGATTTCTTTCTGGGTCCTTTCTGTACAGGATCAGATATTCCAAGGACATCTAAATTCCACAAATCAGAAATGCATTCATTCCTGGAAAACATAGACAGTGCAATCAATGTTTCAGGTTTTCTTTTGCAACAGTCGTCAACTTTGCTCATTAATGTCCAACCCAGAAGAGTTTCTAGTGCTAAAGACCACTTTCCAGTTGATAACGGTTTCCAGTGAACAGTTTACCTGCGATATCAGCTCCAATAAGGATATCAATAGGTCCTTCTCGAATGTCAGAGATTTCAATACCAACTGATTGTAATTTGCTCATCCATGGACCTTCTCGAATACATGCTACATTGGTACATATCAGAGGTTGATCTAATGCTTCAAAATTACAATAATATCCATTCTTCAAACTACTCAACCTTATACGATAGCAGTTGTGTTTCAAAGCGTTCGTTTTAGTGCCACCAAATAAGACGTGAATGATCTCTTCTTGTCTCAAGCATTCGTAACCCATCTCTATAGCTGCAGACTTTGTCACATATGACTTCTGAGAACCAGTGTCAATGATCACACGAGCTGTTCTTGACTTATTTGCCCCACTTAAATTGACAACTAAAGTTTGCAGAAAAACTTCAGAATACGAACTATTCGATAAGTTGTTTTCTATGTTTGTTTTTGCTGTTTCGGGAAGTTCCGAGTCTATTTCTTCGTTTTTGGGACACATAATAGCAAAATGTCTACCATTACACTCAGTACACACTACATTAACCCGACGTTTTCTAGAAATGTGGCCGTATTTCAGACACTGATGACAACATCCTTTTTCGATAAGCTTCTTTTTGCGTTCAAACAAAGTCAACTTCTTGGCATCTGCACAAATCTCACTAGAGTGGGCTCCGCTACAAAAATGACATTTCTTTTGCATTTCATTATTCATTAACCCAGAAGTTGTCGGCAAAACATGAGTTTTTGAAGAATCAAACTTCTTTTTTGGTTTGCTATGCATGTCGAATCCTGATACAGCCAAATTAATTCTTTCCTCGTTCTCTACTTCTTTCCGGACAAATGACATCAATTTATCCAAGCGATCTTTGAGAGTAGATTGACTATCGTAAAGGCTACTCCTTTGCCATACTCGTATAAGATCTTCAGGAAGGCAGGACTTCATCAACGGATACAACATAGCCGCACAAGTATCAGAAGTAACATCAAGAGTTTCTAACGATCGCAGTTGGGATTCCATTTTATCATAGAGAAAACTGAGTTTATTATTATTCGAAAGATTGTCCAACACCAGCTTCAATAATTCTCGTACATAAAACTCCACCAGAAGATCTTTCCTTGCAAATCTGCTCTTGAGGCTTTCAATCGCTTTCGGGTAATTTTCCGCACTCGGTGATCTTGTATTTAGAATGGTCGCTTGAATTAAATATTGAAATTTATCCTCTGGAGCAATGTCCTCATCGTCATCAATTCGTTTGAATTGGCTCCAGAAGGGGAGCCAATCTTTAATTTCACCACCAAATTTCTTGAACTCAATGGTTGGTAACTTGAGTTTCCTTTTGAAGTTGCTGGAATACTGAGAAATACTATCTGCTACATAATCTTTATTCGAAATATTGTCAGCCAACATCTTCACCTTATAATATTTCGTAGAATATTCATCGGCAGTTGCAATCTCAAAACTCAAAGCTTCATCATCATCTGTGAGGTAATCCAAAACTTGCTTGTGAAAATCCATCAGGATTTCAAATTTCTGTTCCAAAAGGCGTACATTACTATGTATTTCTACCTTATCTAAATCAGTTTTTGGGAACAGTATCATAATTCCATCGAAAACTCGGTCAAAAGAACTCCTTTGAACCGCAAGTACTTTTTCCACCTTCTCCATAGTCTGTCCTGTCACGATCGCCAAATGTTAAATATTCGAGATGCACCTACCCGTTGACTGAATATGTCAAATAAAAGGACAATACTTGGAACAGGATGTAGTAAAATACCAGAAAACTTCTATCTTTTAATGAATTTTCGTTTATAAAGTGCAACTTGTCACTTCAAATTCAATCATAATTAATTTTAGTAAAATTGATTGAATTTGAAGTGACAAGTTGCACTTTATAAACGAAAATTCATTAAAAGATAAAAGTTTTCTGGTATTTTACTACATCCTGTTCCAAGTATTGTCCTTTTATTTGACATATTCAGTCACCGGGTAGGTGCATCTCGAATATTTAACACTTTGTATCTTCGTTTTCTGGTATTGTGTGGAATTTGTCTAAATAGTAGTCTTTCTATGTATCTAGTATTTGTTTACCCCTTTTTGTGGTTAATTGTTTTTGTTTTTTATTGCTTTTATTTCCTTCTTTCTGCTTCCCATAAATTTTTTTATAAGTGTTCAAAATTTTCTGTTAGGGAAAGTGGAGGAATTGGGAACACTAAATTAAAACGCTCAAAATTAATAAAAAAAAGTCACGGATATAATTCATTTTTATTACAACATGAACTTTGCTTGCCTATCTACTTATTAGTGATAAAATAATTCATAATAATCAACATTTTATTAGAAATACGAACGAAAACAAAAAAAATTGCCAATCATTTTTACCCGATACCCTATGGGGTAATTGAGATCATCCCGCGGGGGAAATGGGAACAGTATGGGGTAATATGGAACGACACAACACTACAATAATAAATTAATTGCGTTTGTGTGGCTCATATCACATACGTAACCTTTACTTGTCTCGCCAGAGTAGACAAAACTGAAAGAAAAGAAATAGCCCCATACGGCTTAATAATAAAAGAAGGTGGAAAGAGTTACAAGGAAGTATTGGGCCAAGTTGAAAAGATTATTGGAACTACCTCAGCTATCAACGCCATCAGAACTGTTAAGAGTACCAAGGATAATAATCTTCTCATAACAATGGACAAGGATGAAAAAGCGATGGATAAAGTGAAAGAAGCTATTAAAAATATCTCAGAGGGGATGAAGGTTAGAAAACTAGGCAGAAAAGACGAATATGAAGCATTACACATAAAAGCAACTAGAGAGAACCTACTGGAAGAACTAACCAAGATCCTTGAAACCTGGGATGAAGAATATAATAGGCTAAGCGAGCTACGCCCTCAATCAAACGAAACTGAAGCAGCGACACTTACAGTTAAAAAAGAAGGAGCGGCGAAACTTCTACGAGCGGAGCAAATACGAGTTGGACTAGGCAGATGCAGAATAGAAAAGAGACTAAGGATAAGCAGATGCAAAAAATGTTGGAAGTATGACCATAAGGCAAATGACTGTAAAGTGCCTATCCGCGTAGCACTATGCTATAAATGCGGGAAAGAAAACAATGTAGCTGATCAGTGTAAAAATGCAGAAACATGCCCAGTATTTGATAAAACCGGCCACAAAGCAGAAACAATGAAATATCCAGCCAACAAAAATACCACCATTGAAGAAGTCAGGTATATATAAACACAAATGTCCAGAATGTAATGCTGTCTATATAGGTCAGACCCTTAGGAATTCTGAAATCCGATACAGTGAACACTTACGAAAATACAGATTAAAACAACCAGATAAATCCCACTACGCGAAACATCTACTTGACACCAATCATTCATTGACACCTAACACAAAACTAGAAGTGCTGCATATTTGTGAAAATAAACAAGAACTGGATTTCCTTGGAAAATTGGAAATTAGAAGACATTTAAGAAGCCCACAATATGAAGTGGTCAATGAACAGTTAAATCTAGGGAGTTCTCCACTAATAATCTATCTTCTTAAGTGATAATTGTAAAGATCAGCAGATATAGTTTTTCTAGTTTTCTATATCATTGCACAGTTATACTGATCTTAATTGGAAAAATGATGTCCAGGATATCACCATAGGGCTGATAATATCTATGCTTCAATATTTGTAATATCACATCTTCTTCTTTTTTCCATTAACATATATTAAGTCAATCACAAGTTAGGTCACTTCTTGGTCTAGCTAAAAATAACTACTAATCATCAGGTAGGCATCAAATGAAATGTAACTTCTGTCATTCTGACGATGATATTGATTTATCGAAACAATTGTCAATTTTTTAGAATTTTCAACAATTTTTATTATATTGTGGTATTAACTAGAAACTGTGAGTTTCATTTTAAACACTAATATAAAAAGGTGCTTAATAGAGCAACGAAAAAAATAGAAATAAAGTTACGCCGAACCGATACGGCCAAGCAAAATATGGAAGATCACGATTTAAGGGAAAACCTAGATGTGGACTACCCCTGTGGAGAATCTCATAGGCTGATACAATAAGCAGAACATACTCCATATGCCATTGACAACACAAACTAAAAATGTGTCTCAATTCAATTCGAATTCTACAGGGCAATATAGACAGAGGAAAGGGAGCCATGGACTTGATGTACAATATAGCTGATACTAATAGCCGAACCTAACAAGAAAAAGCTCTTACCGAACACTGGATCGTTGATTAAAACATAGACGCGGCAATAAAAGAAGCATTAAAGCCAATACCAAAGGTAAAGGTGCAGGTTTTGTGTGGGTTGAAACATGTAATACGGTAATGTGCAGCAGTTATATATCCCCAAATGTAGAAACAATAAAATTCGTAGGTTTCCTAGCAGTCTGAAAAGGCATAAGAAGCAGATTATAGTAGGCGGCGATTTTAATGCGAAATCCTTCGTATGGAATTCAAACATTGAAGACAGGCGGGAAAATTTTTATCGGAATGGTTAGCAGAATAGGATCTCGTCATCATAATCATGGAAGTGTACCTATATTTAGAAGACAAATTAGCGAATTATATATAGACATCACTTCTAGTACAAGAGAGGTTGCCAAACAGGTCGCTAACTGAAGGTGCTTGAAGAAGAAAATCTGAGCCTACATCAGTATATTTTATACGAGCTGAAGGAAGATCGCCAAGAAGAACACCGACAAAGGTTTCCATCAAGTAATGGATGGCAAATTAAAAATGAGAAAATACCTCGACTCCTAGAAGAATTTGAAAAAATAGTGGGCAATAGAGACATGATATCTTGACAGCTGAAGAACTGACAAAGGCTATAAAAAGCTTGTTATAAGACCTTCCACAATAAACAGGGAAAATAAAAAAGAAGACCAGTGTACTGGTGGTCCGAAGAGGTAAGCGACAAACGGAAGATATGCTAACGAAAAAGAAGGACGATGCTAAAGGCTAATAAAAGTACAAACGAAGACCACAAAACTGCATGCCGAGATCAGTGGAGGCTAAGTAGATCCGAACTTGAAATAGCCATAATACTCGCAAAAAAAGCCAGCTGAAGAAAAGTTATTGATGAAGTCAACGCAGATATTTGGGGCAAAGGATATCAAATCGTTACAAATAAGCTTGAGAAAAATCGCCCTCTAATCATGACCGACGAGGAACAAATCAAGATAGCGAAAACTCTTTTTCCGGAGCAGCTAACGAGAGTATGGAATAAAATGCCAGTAAATACAACGAAAATACCAAAATACCCACTAGAAGAGCTACTACAGGCAAACGAACGGCTGAAAGAGAAGAAAGCACCGGGTCCAGACAACATCCCTGCCGAAGTGATAAAGGCCATAGTAAGGAGCTACCCAGAAAAGTTCTTGCTCGTATTAAACGAGGTACTAACTAAAGGCGAGTTCCCCAAAGAACTAAAGCTGGCAAGATTGGTGCTAATTGAAAAGGCTAAGACAGGCCAAAATAGTATAAGTTACAGACATATCTGTCTACTGAACGTCCTGGCTAAGCTAATGAAACATCCGATAATCATAAGGCACAAATCCGAGAGATGGGGAGATCTGGATACCGAGCAATATGGATTTAGAGAGCAAAGATCAACAATCGATGCACTAAAAAGGGTACAGAACATTGTAGACGAAGCATGCCAAAGACATCGTAGAAGGCTTTGTGTACTCATAACGATCGACGTTCAAAACGCCTTTAATTCGGAACCATGGCAAGGAATTCTCGATGAACTGACCAGCAAAGGGATAAAACCATATATCTATAATATGATACATAGTAAAAAATGGAGGTAAATTTACATGTAGTTTACATAAAAAATAGGTGGAACTTCACAGTAAATAAAATGTAAATGATTATTGCACCCTGGATTATAAGCGAAATTACATTGTACATGTACTTCTTCAATATTTTTGTGGTTATACAAACATTTTTCAATTTTTCTTTAAGATTACATAGCATTTTTACGGAATGTATGTGGACAATCTATCACCCTGGAAATATTTTATTTTATCTTGTGAATTTCAACAATTACTATGTGAATTTCAAAAATTGTTGTAAATGTACATGACGCTTACACGAATAATTCAGTGTAACTTTACTCAAAGTATATCAAACTTTTTATGTAGTTTTCAAGTAAAATCAGATTAGGACTGTAATTTTACAATGTGCATATAATTATACTTATATTTTTTAATAATCTTGAACTTTACAGAGGATTTTGATGTAATATTTGTGCAAAATTGAAATGATGTGAATAAATTCTTTTAAAATATAAATTTCAATAGTGAACATGCGACGTCAAAAAATAGTAGTATACATGGAGTATACATGAAATTTTGGTTCATAAAGAAAGAATAAAGAACTTCATTGAAAATGTATTATAAAATTTTGTAATTTGAATATGTGTGGATTCTAAACAATGTAAAACTATATCGATTCCTAAACATTCATCTTTTGACAAAAGAGAAAAAGTGATACGGCTGAATATGCGGTTTTTTCGAAAAAATCGGTATGATGTTACACCTATTTCTTTTCATATTTGGCAAACTAAACAACTAAGTTACTGTTAACATATGCTCAAAATACATCAAGGGCCTAAAATGTTATTGTTTTCCAAATATTAGCCAAAACTTTTTTGCCGGAGGTATGGCATTTCATTGCCCCTTGAAAAGTTTCAAATTAAAAATAAACTTCCACTTTACATAAACTAATAATTTTAAATGGTAAACATTTTTCCCTAAATACTGTGATTTTTACAAAATCCGTTTAATGGAATTACACCATTTAAGGAATTATACACATCATTAACCTAAAATCAGTTGATTTGCGTAATTATTACATTATATGTGTGATCCTATTTCCCACGTGATTAGTTAAAACCAATGAGAGACGATTTCTCTTATCGACAAAGCAACAGCGTGTGTCTTTGTTAATTTATGTAGTAGTTTGCAGACGAGTTTCACGTGAGTTTCATTGTTCTGCAGGATAAATAATTTTTAGGTAAGTTTCTATTATTTCTCAAAAATTTTGTTGGATACATTTTAAATGTATGGCCATTTTAATGAACAAAAAAGCAACTTTATGGCATTTTCACAAACTGACCAATGTCGATATAGGTTCTCTTCCAACCAACATGATAGTGAAATAAGAGAGGTTTCAGTTGTTTTCTAAAAATCAGAAAAATATGAGAATTCCAGAATGCTTAGAAAATCCAGTCCATGAATCCTTATATATAATGGCGATACACTTTAAAGAAGATATTTCTCACCTCTATAGGGATATTAAGGTAAAAGAACATTACTATCACTATAATTATTTCGTAATATGAAAGCTGATTCCTATTTAAATAAAATAATATAACAATAGTTTAGTAATACTATAATTTCTCTTTTCAGGAAGATTCAAAAAATGATGTGAAAATTGATACTTTGTCACCTTGCATAATTAAAATAGGTAAGTGAGGTAAAGCAATGTACAAATAAACAAATATTTGAAAAAAAAGTAAATTAAAGCTTCTTGAATAGCTGATATCCACCAACTATAACATTTTAGTCTTTATTTGTAAGTAGATGGTTAAAAAGTAACAATGGGGAAATAATTTTTTTTTCAACTTTCAATATATTTCATAAAAAAACTCAATTTTTAGAACCAATAAACTATGATAAAAAATACTTAAATTCGAAATTTTTATGAATTTTTTATGGAAGAATTCCTAATTTTAGGAAAAAGAATTGAGCTTTTTTTCTTCACAAAAAGTTTAGTTTATTGATTTAGATTTATTGAAATCAATTCTACAAAGAACATTGACATACAAAGTATATTGGGTTATTTTATTCGGTCTAGTGATCATACCACGTATGGCTAAAAAAATATATCATCCTAAATTTACGTTTTCTCATGAAACTTGTAATTGCCGAATATTCTTTCCCATTTATTTTGCTCGTGTAATTACACTGAACTCAAAAAATGTACAAGGTCTGGCGAAACTTCGCGTCATACAATTGTATAGTAATTGTAATTAATAAATGTTTGCCATTACTTTCCATCTGTCCATTAAACTGCAGACGATACTAAAACAACTTTAAACTCACGTTGTAAGTAAACTAAAGCTATGAAAAATGTGCGACTAAGTTTCACTGGATCGATAAATGTGATATAATTTAACCTATAAATTGGTTTTTAGAAAGAAGCTACAAAATCTTTTCCGAAAAGGTACCAGTATAGTTGATTCAAGTTTTCCACAAGCACTAAAGTTTTGCTTCGTGCTGTATTTCATTATTTATAATCTAGAATATCCGAAAGAAATTTTGTGTGTTCTAGAAATCATTCAAATATATTTTTTGAAAATTCAGCCAGATGAAGGAAATAAATAAAAAAAATTCAGCAACTTAATAACCAAATCCTCATAAGTTTTTTGTCACGATAACTAAGGAAATGTATTTTTTCAAAGAGTTTTCATATTTATTTTACGTTTTATACGTATTTATTCATTATAGTTAGGTACTTGTTGCTTGGTAGAGAATTAAATTATGAACTTCCACTTTCTCTATACAGTTTGTCCAAACTCACTATAGTTGATAATATTAGGGAGATATTCGATCAGATATGAAAAAATATCTAACATTGAATATGATTCTACTAACATTTTTAAGAATTTCTTGTGTTCGCCAAATGCCGTGTAATAAATTGTATTTAGTCTCAAAAATGCTTTTTCAAATTTCGATTTTTATTGAAATGTGCAAATATTAGAATAATAAAAGTAATAATGTTAGATCATAATTTAAGTTTCTCACTGTATCCATAATAAAACTATCTAATCAATAATACATGTTTGTCACATTAGAAATTTCAACATTTCATTTGAAAATTTAATTTGGGCACACTGTATACCTATGTTAATAATTAGATACTTAGAAGGCGCCTCTAGGTATTTGATTATTAATTTAATATATGTATTAAACCAGATGAGTTTATTTTTTAAGTATTTCATAAATTGTGAATTTATATATTTTATTTCAATAAATTTTTTAAATGATAGACATTGTTTCCTATTACCTAGTTTGAAAGATTTGACTTTCATAATACAATTTGCTACACTTAAACGTTCTAATTTCAGAAGTCTAAGGAGAATGTAAGGTCGATTTATGTACCGTATTAGAATTGATAAATATTTGGAATATTTAATATTTTAATTTGAGTAATCACGGAATGTCAACATTTTTACTTTTTTAACTTTTGTGGATTTGTGAATTTTGACAAAATACAGTTAAAAAATTTTCAAATTCCGGATTACTCAAATGAAAATATTAAATATTTGAAATATACGGTACATGAATCGACCTTTACATTATTTATGTAGAACAAAATTACATTGATACTATGAAATTCACACATTTTAGGTAAACTCATATCTTCAGTGTATTACTAAAAATTCCTAGCTGTACAGTATAGGGGAAATTTACATCAACCATGTAAAACCAAATTACACTTATTTTGTAAATTTCACATAGGTATTTTAGGAAAATTCACATCTTTAGTGTATTACTAAAAATATCTAACTTTACATTTATACAGGAAATTTACATCAACCATGTAAAATAGAACCACATATATATATATATATATATATATATATATATATATATATATATATATATATATATATATATATTGTAACGGTTATAATAATTATTTATTATTTATTATTTATTATTTGACACTGAAAAATCATTAAACATGTATATCAACTCTATCAAAGGATAGTGTTCAAGTGCGCCATTCAAATTAACTCTAATTATTGGTTTGTGAAATTAAAATGAACAAAATTATGATTTCAGTAATTTTTTTAAACATAGAAATTTACAAACAGAAAATGTGTACAGATATACAACAAAAAAAATAAAACTACTATTACTATTGAACAATTGAAATGTTTTTTTAAATAAAGGCCTTTTTCAATTTAGAGATCTCTAATGTAATATTTTAAAATGGTACCTTTTATTTACTAGGTTTGTATCCACTTCAAACTAATCTTCAATTGGACATTTGATAAGATGAGGACAAAGTTCTGAACAATTTATTTTGCCTTCGCCTTTTGGACACTTAATGATTTCGTCACATCTGTCTTTATACGGGTAGAAACATCTATCTTGTTAAATCAGAATGGTCTGTACAAAACGAATTCTGCTGTTGGAGAGTTTGTTTCTTGACGATAGTACAACAGGTTTGGATAGTATGTCGTTACTGCACACGTTCAATTGAATATTGTCGAAGTTTCTAATTAACAAACACGTGAAATTTCTTGAGAAGTTCAATTTTGATATTCTTAATGTATTTATTGTATTTTCTGGTGAAGGTATTACCCAATTACATAAACTATTACTGTTTCTGTCAGATGATATATATCTGTATTCTTACGTTCTTCTTGACGAGATCAATTATAATAATACTTTTTACTTTGACATTTCAAAAAACCCACTGACTTTTCTCATTTTCATCATAATCTATCCCGTTGCGGGTTGCTATCGAAACTTTCCTATATCGTATTAAATGTATAGATATAGTGTCATTAACGACGATTCACTGTTTATATTATCATGATTTTTTAAGCCGTATATGAAACATGAAAATGACATTTTTGTATTAGAAATTAGCATATAGAGATAAAGATTTTTATACATATAAATATTAACATAACTTATTTACTATTTATTAAAATTCCTGAAATCCCTTGCATAAAATAACCTAATTACTAACTATATGAAAATTTAACGCGTTTCTTTCAAATTTCATTTTAATTACTACGAATTGTTTTGAAATTACATATAACATAATCTATTGAATTATTATTAAATAGTATCATGTACAGTTTTTTTTTATTGTGACAATTGGTCTTTTCATTTATGTTTGCCTACACTCAGGGAGCATGTCTTATCGTGCCACTTTTAATGACCCTTAACAGATCAGTTTGCTATGAAACTTACTTTGATATTTCTTCTGTGTTACATGTTATACACTATGTGTTATTGTGTTATAATATATATATCATCATCATCATCATATGCAGCTCATTCAACCATTTTGTTATGGTGTAGCCTCCCTTTACATATCTATATATTCCATTTCCATGTGGGCCCATTGTTGTCTATTGCTAGCTCCAAGTTGATCCTGCGAGTTTCTTTATGTCGTAGTCCCATCTTAAGTTGGGGCGTCTTCTTGGTCTTTTCACGCCTCGGGGATACCATTGCGTTATCTTTGTGGTCCATCTATCGTCTGTCCTTCTAGCGAGATGCCCCGCCCATTGCCACTTTAGGGATCTGATTCTATTTATGACATCTATCACTTGGATCTTTTGTCTGATCCAATCAAGCCTTTTTCTATCTCTCCTTGTTATTCCAAGCATGCATCGTTCCACAGACCTCTGCGTTACCTGGAGTTTTCTTATGATATCAGTTTTCAGGGTCCAGGTTTCACAGCCGTATGGAAATACTGGTAGTACGCACTGATCAAACGCTTTCTTTTTCAAACGGAGTGACATTCTAGACTTGAAGATGATAGAGTTCTGTCCAAATGTTCTCCATGCTAATTTGATTCTTCTGTTTATTTCTGGAAGTAGACAGCCTGATATGTGTATTAGTTGACCCAGGTATATGTATTCCTCTACTATTTCCAGGGCAGTGTCATTAATTGTTATTTCTTGTGCGTTTATCAGTTCGTTATACATTATCTTGGTCTTACTCAGATTTATTTTAAGGCCTACTTCGTTGCTTGCTGCATTCAATTCATTTATTTGTTGTTGCATTTCGCCAGGGTTACTCGCTATCAGGATGATGTCATCAGCGAATCTTAGATGGTTCAAGTATTTTCCATCTATATTCAGACCTGTGTTGTTCCAGCCCAGTTTTCTGAAAATACTTTCTAGTGTTGCTGTAAATAACTTTGGTGATATTGCGTCTCCTTGTCTAGCTCCTCTGCTGGTGGGGAATTCTGGTGTGCCCTCCTATATCCTAACTCTCGCTTTGGCTTCCCTATATATATTTGCTAGGGTCTCAATATATGGCTTGTCGACCCCTTGTTCTGTTAGGGCATTTATTACTGCTCTGGGATATATAGAGTCGAATGCTTTCTCAAAGTCGATGAAGGCTAGTGCTAGTGGTTGGTCGTATTCTTTGGTTCGACTGATAACCTCTTTGAGGGTATGGATGTGATCTATTGTACTGAAGCCTTTGCGGAATCCAGCCTATTCTCGTGGTTGGGCCGAGTCTAGTGTATTTTGTATTGTGTTGTGAATGATCTTTGTGAATACCTTGTACGTCACTGGTAGTAGACTTATTGGTCTGTAGTTCTTAATGTCTTCTTTGATGCCTTTCCTGTGGATCAACACTATAAGGGCGCTGTTCCACTCTTTAGGTATGCTCCTGGACATAAGATAGTTCATGTATAGTTTGGCAAGGTACTTCCATGTTTTAGCTCCTGCATATTTGAGTATTTCGGTCGTGATGCCGTCATTTCCCGCTGCTTTGCCATTTTTCATGCTTTTCAGAGCCATTTCTACTTCCTCCACCAATACTTTTGGTATGGCATCTTCTGAGTGTTCTATTATTTCTTCCAAATTTTCAGGGCCTTGTATAGGTCTCTATAGAATTTGGCTACTAGGTCTATTATTTCATTCCTGTCTGTGGTTCTTGTGTTTCCATCAGTTAATGCAACTATCTGTCTTTTCCCTATCATTACTGCCCTTTTTGCATTTTTGTAACTTTTACGGTTTTCTATTGTTGTTTGTACCAGTTTCTCGTTGTAATTTCTAATATCTTCTGCGTTTTTCTTTCGTATCGTCTCGCACAGTTCGGTGTATTCAATTCTTTGAATGTTTGTTCTCTTTTCCATTTCTCTTCGTTTTTGTAATAGTGCTTTTGTTTCCGGAGTTAGTTTTTTGTGTTCACCTCGTTGTTGCAGACCTCGCACTTCTACGGCGCAGTTTCGAATTGTGTCTATCGTTCAGGGTTGTTATATTCCACTTTTTGTAGTATTTCTTCTAGTAGTGCTTCATATTGGTGAGAGTTATTTTTCAGCCTTTCGTTGTTTATGTTTTTCGTTGTGTTGGTTTTGATTAGTCTTGACCTTTCTAGTTTTATATCTAAGACCAGTCGAGCTCTAATTAGTCGATGGTCGCTTCCTGTAGTGAACTTGTTGAGCGTGCTTAGATCTTTCACTGTGTTAATTTTATTGGTGAGGATAAAGTCTATTTCGTTTCTGATAGTTGCACCGGGGCCTTCCCACGTCCATTTCCTGTTAGGGTTCTTCTTGAAGAAGGAGTTTGCCACATACATGTTCTGAAAGTGTGCGAACTGTATTAATCTCTCTCCTCTTTCATTCCTTTCAACAAATCCATATTTCCCCATTCCTTTTTCTTGGTCTTTCCTGTGTCCTACTTTGGCATTAACGTCTCCCATTATGTATTTGAAGTGACTATTGTCGTTGCTGAGCGCTTGGGTTATTTCATTATAGAATTCTTCCATTTCGTCGTCACTATGGCTGATTGTTGGGGCGTATACCTGAATAATCTGGATAGTATATCTTTTGGAGAGTCTTACTGTTATGCTGGCTACTCTGTCTGAGGTGCTTGTTATCCTTATGATTCTATTTTTCCAGGTTTTCTTAATTAGGAATCCTACTCCGCTTGTTCTTCCTGTTGGTGTTCCTTGGTAGTATAGAAGATTCCCTGATTCAAGTTCTATGAGTTCTTCATTTTCTCGTCTTATTTCGCTAATGCCCATGATATCCCACTTTATTTTTGCTGCCTCTGTTTCCAGTTTCATAATCCTAGCTTGATTAGAGAGTGTACGGCAGTTATAAGTTGCTAGGTGTAATGTAGTTAATGGGTAGTGGTTTAGACTCCGCAGATTCTTAGCACCCTCTGCCCTCGTGGCTGGTTCCCAGGATCTACCCCTCCTAGGGCCCTTCGGGCTTACGGAGAATGAGGGCCGTAACTTGTCTTTGTCTGTCATGGGTTGTGAGGCGTACCTTACCACGCTGCCTCAATGCGGGTTGGCAAGGGGCGAGGGATGTTATCCGCCAGTTTTCGCCATTTACTGACAGACCCTGTACCCCCAGATTTTTAGTGGAACTTTTTATTTATGAAAAAGCCCTTACTAGAGTGAGATTCGAACCTTCGTCCTTCAGGTCAAGAAAACCCAATTTCCGGCGCTCTAACGCACTCCGCCATCTGGGGGAATATATATATATATATATATATATATATATATATATATATATATATATATATATCGTAAATTTCACACACATTTAGCAAAGTTACATTTTTAATGTATCGGTAAAATTATACAATTTTACAAATATATATAAAATCTACATTAATCATGTAAAATAAAATTACACAATTCCTGTGAATCTTGCAATTCCAGGAAAATCACATATTTAGTGTATTACCATAAACATGACAATTTAAAATAATTAGGAAAATTTACACTTTTTCTGTAACAAAACATACAGGGATGGCGTGAAGTTCACACATACCTACGAGTAAAATTCACTTGTTTAATGTAATTATTTAATTACATGAAATATTTGCTTCTACAACAAAAATGTAAATTATGGGTAAGAAATTATTTCTATTCAGAATCGTTTCGCATTTATCCTGTGAATAACAAATCACAACAAAAATGTGATATTATATTTTTACAAAGTTTAAGTATAGTTACTTAAAATTGGTTGGTCACCCAAAAGCATGAACCAGAGTGTAAAATGTATTAAAGACTTTTCACTGTTAGCTATCTACACGAAAGGTCATTATTGGTAGGAACCAACGGCAAGATAAATGTCACATGCGGAGTACCACAAGGCTCAGTAATAAGTCCTATGCTGTGGAATGTCTACTATGACGGAGTACTGAAAATATCCGTTTCTTGTGGTGCACAGCTTATAGGATATGCAGATGACATTGGAATAGTCGTAACGTCACCAAATTCTGAATCTTTGATAGTAACAGCCAATAGGACTCTAAGACAGATAAATGAATGGATGTGCGAGAAAAAACTGAAGCTGGCACCACACAAAACCAAAGCGGTACTTTTGGTAGCGGGCAGAAAAGTAAAATGTATTACAATCGAATTGGATGAAACAATGATTAAAAGCCAGGAAAGTCTGAAATACTTATTCATCTGGAAAAAAACGTGAAGATGGCGAAATATATACACGAAGTGGAAAAGAAAGCAGAAAAGGCCTTGGGAAATATCAGCAGGCTGATGTCAAATATAGGAGGGCCCAGAGAGGGGAATAGACGTATTCTATGCTCAGTGCTGCAATCTATTATCTTTTATGGATCTTCTATCTGGAGAAGAGCTCTCAACAAACAGATATATTTAAATAAGATAATCAACATACAAAGAAAAACCGCCATTAGAATTATTGGAGCGTACAGTACTGCTTCCACAAGATCAGTTCTAACTTTTGCACAAATACCACCAATCAACATCCTAGTGATGAAATTGGGAGATACGCCAAGAGCAGAATCCCTACTGCTGCAAAGAAGGCAAGAATGGTGGCAGGAAGATGCTGACACAGGGACCTGGACGAAGAAACTTATACTAAACATACATACAAGTATGGGTTAAGAGGAAACACGGAGAACTCAGTTACTATCTGACACAAATGCTGACCGGTCATGGATGTTTCCAAGCATACCGAAAGCGATTCTACCATACCGAACTATCAACGTGCATATACTGTGACGAAGAAGAAGATACAGCAGAACACACTATATTTATCTGTTGTAGATGGCAGATCGAAAGACTAAACATTGAAAACAAAACTGGAAATATAACGCAAAAAATGCTAGAAGATCCAAAAAAGTGGGAAGCAGTACAAACATTTACAACTACCATACTAAAACAGAAAGAAAACGACGTAAGACAAAGATAATGTAGAAGGTAATAGTCCAGAATGTATAGATGCAACAACAACATGACAGTCATTAGCAAAAATTATAGCCGTCGGACTTGAAGTATTGCTAAACGGCGGTTCAGAGTCCGACTAACACTGGCTACCGAGGTGTGGTTTGGTGGTGTAGGCAGGGACTTGGACTACTTATAACCCTGAGTCCTACACTTTCTGTCGCATAAGAACCATAGCGCAGGAGTTGAACATGAGTTTCCACACCCGTCAAAAAAAACTTGTCTCGCCAGAGGAATATTCTTCAAGAGCCCAGAGTTCACAAATGGTGCACATGATCCAATCTTCTGTTGGTTGAGATTCATATTGTTCGTTACAGATTATACAGTAAACTCTTGTAAAGCGTCAAATTTCTAACTACTTTACCGTTGACTTGTGGCTTTTTTGTATAGTTGTTTTCTCTTGTTTATCTTTCCTCTATCTTTGTTATGTTTTTCCTCCAGTTGTATTTTTATTGGTGTGCTGGATAAAATCTGAGAATGCTTCCCATTCCGTCGCTTAGAAGTGGTGGGGGAAGAAGGAATCACAGGCACATTGATAATTTGGTCAAGAGACTCAGCAGTGGACGGAGGAAATGTAACGGTGATAACGCTCACATCTTTGTCACTTTCAGGAATAGAAATGTCATCCTCTGTTAGTGTTTGACTTTGGATGACAGTGTTATCAGACTCATTCAAATTTTGCTCAACTGCAGCTTGATAAACTTCGCATTCTTGAGTCTGACTGGTGTACGGTTCATCAAATATTGTATTTTTAAAGCATTCTTTAAATTTGTCTGGATCAGTAGGGATGAATTCCACCGGTTCTAAATCCACTGACAGCCTTGCTTATGTTAGCTGTTTTGTTGTACGCCTTTGTAAAAAGTTCTCCAACCTCGTATTGGCTTATTTTTCTGCCAGGACTGTTAACCATGTAGAGCTCACATTCTTTATTGTCTCTGTTACAGCCTTTAATTAACAGTTCGTTCATTCTCTCCCTTTTGAAGATGAACATGGGAGGTACATATTTGCCAGTTGCGCTGACAGCACAAACTACTGTTGTTGTTACACCGCGTTCTCCGCTGGTCACTTTTGCTATCTGTTTTAACTTTTTGGAGCCAAAACTTGTAATAATTTTTGAACTGTGCTTATGCCGGTTTCATCAATATTAAAAATTCGATGACCAGGTATATTGAGTTTTTTTTGGATCGCTTTTAGTTGATCAAAAAACAGATTTACTTCGGTGGCGTTAAAAACTGTTACTCTATTAATATGAGTAGCTTCTGGTATCCGTAAGTTGATGGAAGGATGTCGGGACATGAAGCCATAGTACCAGTCTTTGCCTGCCAGCTGGGTTTCTTCGTTAAAATTGTATTTCAGTTTGTTAGCTTCAGCAAATCGAAAAGCAATTCTCCGTAATTGATTTGGTGTTATGCCATAAAAAGATTTGCAGCAATCGAGTATATACTTTTCTAGCTGGTCTTCTTGTTCTACATTAAATACAGTGTGCCGACCTTTTTTTGGTATATTAAATTCGTTTTGTTTTAGTTGATCGAATAATGCTGTTTTTGGTACTGACTATTTGATAGCAGCTTGTCCCAATGTGAGTTGTTTACTTTTGACATCTTTGATTGCATAGCGAAGATCTTCAATTTGGAATTTTGGTTCAGTCTTTCGTATGTAATTTCGAGGCATCTACAACAATTGTTAACGTTAAACCATTTTATACAATCAACCATTAGCACTAGGGGCAATAAGGAATGCAAGGGGAATTGGCAAGGTTCCCAATTACCCGCCTAAGGCCGTTCCCAACTGCCCACAGTAGTCAATATAAATCAAAATGGCCGCAACCCTCAACAATAATTCTGGTGAACCACAAATCACGTGGGGTTTGAAAACATATAGTACGTACATAATAGTAACGCAATATAGTGCCTTTAAACTCAAAAATATCATATCTACATCTATTACAAGACGCGACTAACTATAGGTGCGTTCTTTTTGACTGAGATCTCAGTTAATCTCAGCTCACATCAGTCATGTGAGCGTTCTTTTTGTTTTACTCACTTCAAGTGAGCTGAGATTTTTCCTCCCCCTTCACCGATGCTGAATGTGTTGTAAGGGGGTATCATTTGGAATTGAGTCGGAAATAAAGTGGAGGGGATGAAGAAATATTTGATTTGCTTGGTTTTTTTGTAGTTTTGACCAAGGTTATCTAAGGTTTTAACTATTGACATATAAACAATAAACACACATAATCTATTTTTCTTTTGTTACAAATTATGGATACATTAATTAACAATATTAGATGCTGATACGAATCTGTCGTATAGTTTAAATCTATCGACAGATCGCGCGCTTCAATTGAGATGTCGTTCTTTTTGGTGCGTACTCACGTCACTTTATCTCAGATCACCTTAACTGAAGTGATCTGAGATCTCAGTCAAAAAGAACGCACCAATTATAACAGATATACAAAAAAATTGTTCGACTTACCGTGGCAGCGCGCGTGCTTCCTTTCACTCTCAGGCTGCAACCACATAACTACGTGATCACGGACATCCGTATCCGTTAAACGTATACGTGAATTTCACACCATCCCAACAGAGCATCCGTGATTATGTATCCATGACTGTCAATATTGTCAATTGTCATTTCCATTTATTGTTGTTTGGTTTTGTGGGCTATTACTTTTCCGCCCAACCTATCTATATGCGAAAAAACTATTGGTTTACCCCAAAAAAAAGTTTGAATTTTGAATTTTTTTTTCAATTATTTTCACGATTTCCATCAATAACAACATGAAAAAACGAATTTTAGAAAAAAAATCCTGTGTGTATGTCGTCGTTGTCGTCAGCCACTTTTCCTTACATGTCTTGTTAGCACGATACAGCCTCCGAAGTGCAATAAGTTACCAATTTTATGATTGAATATTGTTAAATACATGTCACAGATGAACCCTATTTATTTTCAGTTCATCAGAGCCAGTACAACTGGTGCTATGTTACTTGAAGTACGACATTTTGTAATTTTTTGAAAAAATTTAGTTTGTTAGCACGATACAGCCTCCGAAGTTCAACAAGTCAACAAGTCACCAATTTTATTATTGAATATTATTCAGGACATCTCACTGATAAACTCTATTGATTTTCAGCTCACCAGAGCCAATACAACAGGTGCTACAGTACGTTAAGTACGATATTTTTGTCATTTTTGGATAAGTTTCAGTTTGTTAGCAGGATACAGCTTCCGGTGTATATACAAGTGACCAATTTTATGATTGGATATTATTCAGAACGTCTCAAAGATGAACTCTATTGATATTCAGCTCTTTAAAGCCAGTACAACGGGTGCTATGGTGCTTGAAGATCCAAATTTTTGTCATTTTTGGACAATTTTCAGTTTGTCAGCACGATACAGCCTCCAGAGAGGATACGATTGATCAATTTTATGATTGAATATTGTTCAAGGTGTTTCACAGTTGTACCCTATTGATTTTCAGTTGACTAGAGCGAGTACAGCGGGTCCTATAAATCCAGATATACTAAATTTTTGGAGAAAGTTCGGTTTGTTAGCACGATACATCCCCCGAAGTGTATACAAGTAACAATTTTATGATAGAATATTGTTCAGAGCCTCATATGCGGAAAAGTTAGTTTTAATTTTTAAGACCGTTTATTTTTTTAAATGTTTTGAACTTTCGATTTTCCGTATTAAATCAATATTTCTATCTAAATTGTTCATTTTCTGTCAGAATCTAGTTTTTTTTGAAGAATGACTAGTAATAATTATCGTTTACTTCTTGGAGCTATGTCCAAGGGGTTGAAAAAGAAAACTGTGTGGCAACGATCAAGTCAAAGCCACAATATCCGCATTTGAACTGCGTTTGATCAGACGACTTCGTAAAACACAAACTTGAAACGTTCAAAACCCCAAAAACAAAACCGCCAAAATAAATTTAAAAAATGTAAACAAAGCGGACAGAAAATACGTACTGAAGTGGAAATTAACCCTCTTTTCCCTGGAGGACCTTCACGAACGTACATAAAACCATCCAGCACACTATGATTGGTTGGTAGTAATGACGTGGATACAACGGATCCGTGATCACGTACTCATGTAGATGCACACTGACTGTAGGGTACGTACTGAGGGTCGCTGGATGCTTCCGTCGAATAGATGCAGGGCGGTATAGTGCGAAGGCAAGTATGACTTTTCTAGCTGCTCCCAATTACCCGCCTTTCTCAATTTCCCCACTCTCCCCTACTTATCCTATGAGGTTCTGTTATCTCCTCTCCAAATTCTCTCCAACTTTATGTTTTCTCTTCTTTTATTTTAATTTCTACAGCGTTTCTCTTCTTTTTGTAGTCATCTTTATCTTCCACTGTCTTTGTTTGGAGATATTTTTCCATGTCGTTTTCTTGTCTTTCACAAGGTTTCTTATTTCTTCAGTCCACCATTTCGTTCTGTCTATGTTCTTATTAAATTTTCTTCTTCCACATATTTTCACTGCTGATGATATCACTGTTTTTTAAAATATTTTCCATTTTTCTTCTAATGTCCAGTTTTCCCTTTCATTCACCCGTTTATGAAATTATTCATTTGTTGGCTTTTATACCTCTCTCTTTTTTCTTTTTTTCGAGTTCATGTATTGCTATATTACTATAATCTATTTTTTCTTCATCGTTCCCAAGATTTAGTTTCAATTGTGCTGTCACTAATTTCTGATTGGTTCCCGCTTCTGCTTACTCTCTTGTTTGTATTTTTTTATAACTTTTATTAAACTTTGGGTATATACAATATTTTCAATCAGACTTCTGGCATTTCTTTCTTCTGTTACCAAAGTGTATTTTTCATCCATTTATTGACACTTTATCATATTTACGAATATTAAATCATTTCTTCTGCAGAATTCTATGATTTTATACCGTTCCTGTTCATTATTGGTTCTCCGTAAATTCCCATGCATTCCATTCCCCTGTTTTTATTATTACCTACTCTGCTGTTCCAATCTCTCATAATTATTGTTGATTCGATTTCTCCTTCTACCTTTTCTAGTTCTCTTTGTAGTTTCCTGTAAAATTCCGGTATACCTTCTTCAGGTGCTCCTTCCAATGGACCATATATTTATGTATTTGTATTATATTTATTATGTCTCCTATATCGTTTATTTTAATCGATAGTGTTATGATTCTTGAATCCACTGTTTTATATGTTACTACGTTCCTGTGCATTTCTTCTGTGGCAATTATGCAGACACCCTCTTTTGCCCTTTGTTCTTGTAGTACTCCTGAATAATATAATTTGTGTTTGTTGGTTATTTTCTTATGCCCTTTTCCTTTTTTCTTGGTTTCGCTAATTCCCAAGATCTGTGATTTACTTTTTTCCAGGTCTTCGCTTGTTTCTATCTCATTTCCTGTTAATGTATTCATATTCTATATCGCTACTGTTGTCTCCTTCTGTTCCTTGAACATTTTTAATTTTGTTGGAGCTATTCTTCTGTTTCTTATTTCATTTTATTTAGATCCATCTCATTTGTTCCCGTTTTGTGTTTTATACTGCTCTCTGTGTTTCCCCTTGTAACATGTCGCTGAGATATGTTCCTATCTTCATCAATTATTTTGGATCGTTACTACTTATTCGTCGGCTACTCCCACCTCTAATTCCAAATCCTTTTATTTCAAATATTAGGAACACATCGGTGATCGTCTTTACCATCGTTAAATATCCACTTAAACTACGATTCAAGTCGAAATCGCTCTCTTTTGTTTATTCTTCGCTGATAATCAACTTCGGCATTCAGTTTCCAAATAATTTTGTGGGTGATATTAATTCTTCTTGCTGGTAAGTTATCTATATCTTTTCAAATTGTAATTGTGTGCTTACAAATCATTATATTTAAATTTTTATATTCAGTTGAAATATTTCGTTTTTAAAAAAACAATGTTTTTGTTATGGCGTTTTCCAGTTTTTCTTCGCCGTTCCCTTTAAAAAAAATTGGTGGCGTCCAAAGTTATTTTATGAAGCGAATTTATAACAGATTCTCCATATGGTTATTTTCCACCGATTTAAATTTGCTTTTTCTGATTATTTTGGGAACAGGACGGATAATAATGAACAGATTTCTGTGGTTTTATTTTGAAAATTAAATTCAATTTTTATATGTTTTGGAGTATAAGCTCCTCATCTGTTCATTTTATTCCTCCTTAACAAATTTTCACTTTTCCACTATTTCTCCTGTTTTTTTTTATTTCTTTCCCTACAGCTCTGCAGCCTTCACCTGTACGGACCTCTACGCACCTCTAACCTAACCTAACCTAACCTTTAAGAACCTTTACGGACCCTCCAACGATCCACTCTCCGGACCATATCGTTTCAGAGTCCAGACAACGACGGCTCAAGAACCATACTGCTGCGAGCTGTACGTCTCGAGTCTTCACAAGATATGTCCCTAACTTATTTTTAATAAATATAAAATATTGAGTTGGACATTTTTATTGTAATAACTGATTGTTGTTCGTATTGTATTGAGAATATACGGCTTATGTAAATTTATTTTTTTGTCAAATAAATCCATTTGTCCCGAAATTTTGTTTGTTGATAAAAATTAGTGTAACTATAAGGCCGAATTCCCCACCTGAGGAGAGTCCCAAGGTAAGGTAAACTTAAGAAAGTGACACCCTGTTTATTTTCAACATTTTTGTAATTGGGTTCTTCGCTTTTATCCCTTTTAACACCTTCTTTCTTTACATCATTAGTATCCCTTTGGATCCTGTCTTCTTGATTACCGTGTTTGTCCGTTGGCTGTTAATTCATCTGGTATATTGTTTTATGTCCTACTCCATTGTTTAAATTCATCCTCCTTCCATTGCATTCTCCGTCTGCATTTCCCCGTCCCGTGTTATTCCGTCTATTAATTTTTTGAAGAATGTGCCTGTTTAGTATTTTTCCGGATTTGCTCCAATTTTTTCTGCGTTTGAGGTGCTCTATCGGTTACCTTCTTTTTCCCCCATTTCTTCGGATTTCTCGAAATTTTGCTATTCTTGTTCGAAGGTTTTCCTGTCATACACATATCCATCTATTATCAGTTTGTCGTTTCTCATGTACACATTTTTCCCACTTTGTTTAGCCCTTTTCATGTGTGGAATTAGTACTTTCCTATTGCTCAGGGTTTTTCTATAATAATCTTCATTTATTCAGATATTGCTGCCCTTCAATTTCCTTGTCGCTCTAAATATTTCCATTTTCTTGTCTCATTTTATTAGTTTGATTAGTATCGAACTCTTCCTATTTCTTTGAAAGGATCCTATTTTCTTCAAGAAGTGTCAAGATTTTCACCCAAACTCAAGGCGTATTGGGCTCAGTGGGACTCCCTTGTCCTGGAAGAAGGCTTATTGAAAAGAATCCTTGAGAACGATTATGGTTCCGAGAAGACTGACAGTTATCCCGAGAGCGAGAGTGGCTGATGTACTGAAGAAGTTACACGACAGTCTATCGGGAGGTCATCTGATAGTGAAGAAAACCCTTTAGAGAGTCCATGGAAGATTTTATTGGATGAATAGCTCCGACGATGTGGAAGACTGGTGTAAGAAATGTACGACTTGTGCTACGAGTAATGGTCCACATTGCAAGAGATAGGCACCTATGAAACAGTATAATGTTGGAAGCCCTTTCGAAAGGACTGCTTTAGACATCGCTGGACCATTTTCTACGACATAAAATGGTGGTAAATATATCCTGGTTATAATGAATTATTTCACAAAGTGGGTGGAAATTTACGCGATCCCGAATCAAGACGCCACAACTGTCGCGGATGTATTGGTGAAAGAATTCATCAGCTGATATGGAGTGCCTTTGGAAGTCCACAGTAACCATGGGAGAAATTTCGAAAACCATCTATTCCAGGAGATTTGCGACAAGCTGGGAATGGAGAAGACCAGAACAACAGCAGTTACATTCACAGTCAGATGGAATGGTCGAGAGAATTAACAGGACCATTGGAAAATACCTGTCCAAAGTAGTTTCTAGCCATCAGAGATATTGGGACCAGTATCTTTCCCTATTTCCATTGGCCTATCGATCTGCCGTGATTGAGTCCACGGGTGAAACTCCTGTGAAAATCCTGTTAGGACGTGAAATGAGGCTTCCTTGTGACCAGGAATTTCGCTGTCGGCCTGGAGAAGCTCTAGCAGGCGAAGACTATGTGATCCAATTGAGAAGAAGGCTGGACGATATTCACGAATTAGTTCGAACAAATCTTGAAGTTGTCAGCGACAGAATGAAGTCGGTACGATACAGAGACCACAGAAGGCGGTTTCAAAGAAGGGGACAAAGTATGGTTACACAACCCGACGAGGAGAAAAGGATTTTCTCCAAAAATACAAAAATCCTGAGAAGGTCCATACTTAATCAAGAAAAGGATCAAGATGTTATATATCGCATGAGTAAGATCCCCATTGGAAAACCAAAAGTAGTTCACCAAAACCGACTAGCGCCATTCGAAGGAGACCCTGACCTAGAGAAAGAAGTAAACCATATTTGAGATGTGTCTGACCCTACCTTCGATGAATTTATGGGCGCGTATGGAGGTACCGGGAAAGCTAGATATGGAGTCACTTCAGAACAACGACAAGATTTGTCCACTCTCCCGGAAGATTATTCACTGGCATACAACATCCCCGCCCGTCTCAAGAATGCACGAGGTTTGGCAGTCGTCTTTCGAAAGAAGTTCGGGCAATTAGAAAAACTTGAAGGCCAGATTCCAGCCCTTGGCAAGACACTGAAACTGAAACATAATTCGCAGTACGTCTTCTACGTGGTAACTAAAAATGAATTTCAAGATCGATCTACCTACCGCGATGTGTGGGAAGCACTTCGAAACCTCCGAGTTATGTGTTAGAATCCAGCGTGAAGAAACTGGCTATGTCTAAGATAGCGTGTAACCAGTTGGATTGGCGAGTTATCAGGAACATGGTAGAGATTATCTTTCGAGATACCGGTGTCCAGATATTAATTTGCAGCTACAACCCCCTTATCAGTATCCGATGAATACGGTGCCCTGCTATTTCCTGCCCTGCTATATAAGATCGGAAAGTGTAGAAATGGGGCTAGTTGCCGATTCAAACATCCAGTCTCGGCTACACAAAAGTTCCAGGAGGAACTGCCATTTAAGGAGGGGGTAATGTTACGAAACAGCACACTGGTATAGTCCCTGAATCCGACTCTGTCTAAGCCACGTATGTAAGTTAAAATTATGGCGGATGCGCCGGCATTCCTTAGAATTGTTTACGATTGTGACTATCTTATCTAGACATTGTTTTCGTGACCAGTCTTATCTAGAAAATGCGAGAACCAATTGTTTTTGTGTAAGCCCGGAATCTAGAATTATCTAGTAAAAAGGGCTCTAATTTGTATAAAGAACCGACCAGGAAGAGTTCAGTTTAGTTTTTGAAGTGATCTCGACAAATGAACGAGAATACACCGGAATAGCGAACAGTAAAGTGTTGATATAAATTAATAATAAGTTTGTGTGTATATAAATTAAGTGTTAGTGAGTACTTTAGTGTTTAAGTAAATAAGAAAAACATTACAATATTATGACTTTCTTAGTACTTATTTGTCTCTGTTGTCCTTTCACCTGCAATTTTTTTAAACTTATACAATCAACACTAGTTAATATAATTGATTTTTTAAAATTTGGTTATTCCTGAAATTTGATTTAATTGCGGAGCGAGTCACAACCACGTTTATTCACTTTTCGTCCAGGACCAGCATCCTGTGACATTTTTCAAAAATTCTATCCCATAATATAAACATCAATTAAAGCTTCGACCTAAAATTATTTATAGCCATACAGAATGTCCCAAAAGTAGATAAACATATCAAATATACGATTTTTTAAATGGTACAGTAGATTTTCTGAATTAATTCATATCATAACAAATCTTCTGCTCATTTAAGTGAATTACACCATTTCTTTCGAACATTTTTTCGGTACATAAACCTTTCATTTTTCTTTTTGATAAATCAATTCTACATATACAACAATATTAATCATGTAGCTGTATTCTGAAACATCTTTGTTATGATTAAATAAATTGAAGATATCTATTATTATATTAATATAAATACGGAAGCTCCACAGTGACATTTTTATAAATTACAAAAAACACACACACCTAGTACCAAAGATTAATCATCGCTAGTACTAATCCCACGTTATATATTGAAACGTTTATTTCTATAGAATCAAGGTAGAGGTTTCAAGTGATAATTTATATAAATAGGTCCGTTCTATTGTAATTGGATCATAATATATTGGGCGATTTGTCTTGTTCCTGCGGTGTTTCGAATATCATATTGTTTGAATTTCTCTGGTTAATTAGTAGGTGGGTGTTATGTGCCATACTGTGTTCTCGATAAATATATTTTCTCATTGGAGAGAGAGAAAAATACTGGTTTTTGGATGTGAAGGGTTACGAGTTGAACTATCTTTAGGAAGCGATTCAATGAACTAGACGAAAATATTAATGAAAGTCACAATTTAATGTTTTATTGAAGTTTGATATAATTAAAATCTGAAAATTTGGGGTATGGAGTTTTCAGATATGCATAATGGATCTACAATATTAGTTGTCGCCTACTATTTCCAGTTATGTTAGAATTGAACAGAAACTTCAAGATTTTGTGGATGAAATAATTTGTAATGTACAGGGTGGTCATATAAAGTGCTGTATCTCGAAAACTATTCATTGTACAGACTCGCGGTAGAAAATTTTATTACTAAAGAGGCCAAAAGAAATTTGTGGAAAATATTTCCAGATTTCAGATGATCGCCAGGAAGCGTAGTTGCCATCTTGCACTTTAAAATACAACTATTAAATATACAAGAAAAAAAAAATATATATATAAATATATATGTTTTCGAAAGCTGATTTTTTTTATTTAAGAAAAATAAAGCGCATCAACCCTTGAGGTTATTAGCGCTACCAAATGTTACAATAATAAATATTAAATAGTACTACAGGTATTACAGGTATAGGAACACAAACGATTATAATATTAAACGTTCAAATTTTGTGCAAGAACTGGATAGTTCGTAGATAAGCTACCAAGTTTTCCATATTGAATTCTTCTCCGAGCAAATGGTACATAGTAGGTGGAATGTTACGTGACACTCTTTGCTGTAAAAACTTTGGTCAGTCTATTAATACATGTTTGACTGTTGAAGGACATTGACACACTGTACATCGGGATTTTTCAGATTTTGACATTAAGTGTTCATGGGAAAATCGGGTGTGACCTATTCGAAGACGAGTCAAGATAACTTGTTCCTTCCTATTTTCTGGAACGCTCCTCCACGGTTTAAACGTTCTTTTCACTTCTCTGAATTTATCGTGAGATTGAGACCACTGATGTTGCCAAGCGTTGTTAACTGATACCTTAATATGTATTTTGATGTCTGACATCGTAGCTCTCGTGACTTCGGTGGCTTAAGGATCCTGAATTGCAGTTTTGGCTGCTGCATCGGCTCGCTCATTTCCCTCTATTCCTGTGTGTGAAGATACCCATAAAAACTGTATAACTGCTCCTGAATTGTATAGCTGGGATAGTTTTTGCTTAATGAGTAGGGGAGAGTGGTCGAATATCGACCACTTAAGCAAAATTGTTCATAACTGTATATGTAATATATGTATAAAGACGCTTTGTATATGAAATTACCTCAAAAACTATAAGTAACGTTATGGCAAAAAAAGATAATCGAATAAATAATGTTTGTTCTTTTCTAATGTACAAAACTCATACCGGTACTTTTCTGGATAATATCGACCAGTCGGATAAAATCAACCATAAAGTCGGGTAATGTCAACCATATCGGGTAATATCAACCAAATTTTTTAAATTTAGTTTATTCAAAAAGTAAGGTTACAACAAACTTTTTAACATTTACTACAAACATAATCTTCAGCATTTTCAATGATTGTGCAATCTGCATGCGTCCACACGGCACATGAACGGCATCTCCACCATACTTCATTTGATTTTCCAAACTCTTGACAAACAGAACATATGTCGGCATTTGTAGAATTATCTTTCTTTTCGGGAACTATACGTCGTGAAGCTTTTTTCAGCTTCTCCTGTTTAATATCTTTTTGTTTTTCTAGCTTCTTCAGTTTTTGTTGCTTTTTTTCTTCTTTATTTTCCAATTCCTCTTTTAATGGCGTTGAGGTCAGTATCTGGGAATGCTTGGTTTTTCGCGATTTGGTTCTAGTTGTTACTGTTGGCAAGGGTAGAAGTTCTGCAAAGCTTCTATTTTCCACGGGTAGCTGAAGTGTCGGATCATCATCGTCGGTCAATTCATCGTCTACAATTTCTTCAAGCTCTAATTCTGAAGATTCACTACCAAAGGAAGGTGTACGGTGACGTTTTGTCTTAGATGGTCCAGGGATAGGCGACGGAGCTTTTAATGGAGATGGTTGTTGAACTGTGGAGGTAGGTGATATAGGAAGTGCTCTTTTCATGGAAGGTGGATCGTGTTGTTTTATCTTAGATGGTCCAGGTACAGGATGCAGTGTTTTTTCTAATCGTGTTATTGCATTTGTTTCAGCAATTATCGGTTCTTGATTCTGCTCAGCATTTGGCGCTGGATCGACTAGTAAGCTACTGAACTCTTCATCACTGAATACAGATCGGTTAAATGCCAGTAGTTTCGAAAGCCTTGACCCCTTTTTCTACAGCTGCCACTTTATTAAAAGCAGTTTTAAATAACTCCGCAATATCCGTTTGCAGAATCTTCTCGTGTTTTCTTGCTTTGATATATCTATCGCATTCTTGATTGTATGCACTCTTTAATGGTCCGAAAAAACCAACATAGAGCGGTTGCAACCGGTGTGAAGTGTGGGGCGGAACTGAAACAACTTTAATGCCATTATCTCTGCAATAATGATATGACCTTAAAGTTGAATGAGTGGAGTGGTTATCCATTAATAACAGGACCGAATCATCTTTACTAGCTTTTGTAAACTTTGCAAAATGTTGAATCCAGTCTTCAAAAATCTCCTCAGTAATCCATCCAGACTTAGAGCACCTATATACAGCACCAGTTGGCCCGTTTCTTTCTAGAGCTTCTTTCATTCTCTTTCGTTTGAAAATAAACATCGGTGGAACAAACGAACCTGCAGCACTCATCGCTACAACAACAGTTACAAGTTGGCCCCTCTCACCACTTGTGACAGCTCCTACCTGTTTTTGACCTTTCTGGGCAATAATGCGGCTTGGCACGTGAACGTTACTAATCCCTGTTTCGTCTACATTGAAGATGCGATGAGCTTCAAAAGTGTGTTCAGAGTAGAGCTTATCTAAATTATCATAAAATATCGTAACTTCATCTTTATTGAATGCCAACACACGGCTCAGACTTGTGGCTTCCGGTTTACGGCAGCTCAATGTCGGGTTGCGCCGCATAAATGCATAGAACCAATCTTTTCCACATATTGCTTTCTCTTTATTAAAAGTGTTTTTCATTTTATTGGTTTGTGCAAATTCAAATGCAAGTTTTCTTATGGACGAAGATGTTAGTCCATAAAAAAGGCGAGAGAGGTTTATAACATGTTTTGCGAGATCTTCTTCTTGCTGAACAGTAAAAACAGATTTTCTGCCCATTTTGTACTTTTTTGTAGCGAAGCGACCTTTTAAACGGTCTTGTAATGTTCCATATGGAATATTGAACATTTGTGCAGTTTTTCGTATGGAAGCAACTTTGTCATGTGTTGTCTCAAGCGCACGTTCCATATCCTTTTCAGACCACGAAGCGCGAGAAGTTTTGCGTGTATACTTTTGACGAGGCATCTGTAAAAGAATAAACGCCATTGGTACAATATCGATCACAGTAGGAAAATATCGATCACCCCGGTTGACATTAGCCGACTGCACGTGGTAGACAAAAAAGATGAATTACAAAAAAAATCTGTGAAAATGTAACGATAATTCATCACACATAATAAGCACATACATATCTAATTACCTTACTGCACAAAAATCAAAGCTACAATCAAATTAAATCATTACTTACTTTCGTATCGGTGTCACAAATATTATAAGGAATAAGGCAAAATTTAACATCAAGCATTCACCACGGTCAAACATCGACTAAGTGCGTAGGTGACTGTATACATAGTAAATACCATCCCAGCGCATGCGGTCTCGCTCTATTAAGAAGTTGAAAAGCTTCAAGAATTGGGTAGGGGTGTGTGATCGATATTGGACAGCGGTTGATACTCGACCACTCTCCCCTATCAGTATTGGATTTGAAGGATATGTCTGGCACAAACTCTTAATTGAGTTCAATCAATCCGTTACTATGAGCAAGTGTTTTGAATTTTCTCTATTGGCATGGACTAGAGCTTGATATATCGTATACAATTCTACAACTAGAATGGTTGTAATATGAGGTAGTCTAAATTTGATTATTGCATTTGGTGTTACAAGTGCGGCTCCAACTCCAGTATCCATTTTAAAGGCATCAGTGTAGATATGAGTATGTTGTTGGAAATAAGATATTTTCTCATGATATTTTCCTCTAATTAGGGTATGGTTTGTTTCGTTCTTATCAAAACTTGTCAACGATGTATCACATAGTGGTGGTTTTATTATCCATAGAGGAGGGGAGGAAATGAATTGAGGAATCGTTGGAGGAATAGATATATTTAGAAAGTTGAGGGATCTGTTATTTCTTTCATGAAGTGGTGGATCTGTTCTTTTCCTCTTTTCATAGTCAGCCGAATAATGATTGGAGAAGGTGTTGTCATAAACTGGGTGATTGGGATTTGCAGATATACTGATCGCATAAGAGAGGCTAAGGTAAATCCGTCGGAGGTGGAGGGGGGTTTCGGATGCTTCACTGAGAAGGCTGTCGGAGGGGTTTGAACGAAAAGCACCCAGGCAAATTCTGATCGCGGTATTCTGGACTGGATTTAGAAGATTCAGTACTGTTTTTTCGCCAACGAGTAGGCTACGCATCCGTAATCAAGGCGTGATCTAATTAGTAAACTATATATACGTATTAAAGACGTTGAATCAGCGTCCCAATTACTATTAGATAGTATTTTGAGCAGATTATAACTTTTGTGAGTTTTACAAATCAGGTCGTTAATAGTCAGCTTGTAATCCCAAATCATACCGAGATATTTTATATGATCTGAAAGATTCAAATTATTGTTGTATAACTTGAGTGTAGGGTTGAAGGAAAATGGATTTTTGGAAAAAATAATGTATTTGGTTTTCTCTGTGGAGATTTGGAATCCTGTAGACTCAGACCAGGTTTCAAGATGTCGAATATGTTGTTGCATGACAGACGTCATGTAGTTTATGTTTTTACCCTTAATATATACAACTAAATCATCTGCATATAATTTCCCCTTCAATGGCTTTTCAAGATTATTTAAAATATCGTTCATTGCGATTAAAAATAGTGTTACGCTTATTATCGAGCCTTGAGGGGTGCCATTTTCTAGTTCTTTGTTATTCGAAAAATGTCTGTTCAATTTCAAACGAAAGTATCTTTTATGTAAATAGTTTTCCATGAATGCAAGCATATTTCCATTTATTCTCAATCGACTAATTTTAATAAAATTTTATGCTTCCAAGCTGTATCATCTGCACGTTTCATGTCAAAAAGTACGGCTAGAACAGTTTGCTTGTTACGGAATGCTTCGTTAATGTCGGAGTCTAAGTCAATTATATTATCAATTGTTGAGCGTCCTTTTCTAAAACCGTTTTGTTCACTGATAAGTAAGGAGTTGGATTCCAGGAACCAAACGAGTCGGTTATCAATTATTTTTTCTAATAATTTGCAGACACAAGAGGTAAGGGAGATATGCCTATAGGAATTAGTAGTATTTTTGGGGCAGTTTGGTTTTAAGATCGGTACTATTGCCGCTTCCTTCCAAGTATCAGGGAATTGTTGTTGAAGCCAGTGATAATTGAAAATATTTAATAAGAATATTGAAGCTTGGTTGGAAAGGTTTCTTATGAATGCTGTTGGAATATTATCTGGACGGGGGCTACTATCTTTGACCTTTTTCAGGGCTTCGTAGAACTCATCCAACGAAATGGAAGTGATAAGAGGAGAAATATTGTTGGAATCGGTACGAATGGGATTGAGTTTTTCAGTGAGATGTTTATACTCAAGGAATTTACTGTCATAATTGGTATTACTGGAGAATTGTTCGAAAGTGTTTGCTAATGTATCGGAAATTTCCTGAGTACTCGTTAGATCTTGTCCTCGTTCTGTCAGTATGTTGATATTAAAATTGGAGTAGGTACCAGATATTCGTCTGATTCTATTCCAAATTTCTGTAGGGGGCGTAGAGATGTTTATGCGAGATACAAAGTTTATCCAAGACTCTTTCTTAGATCTTTTTATTATGTACCGCGCTCTAGCTCTGAGATTTTTGATTTGTTGTTGATTTTGTATGGTATTATGTTGTACATACTTATTAAATGCTTGTTTACTCAATTTTATCGTTTCTTTACATGCATTATTCGACCATGGTACGGTAGGACCATTGTGAGATAGAGATGATAAACCTATCGCTATATACGCGGCTTTTGTGATGATGGACATAAATTTATTCAATAATTCACTATTGTCGATTTCGTTAAAGTTAGTTTGACTTAAAAGGTTGTCTACAAGGTTTTTATACAATGTCCAGTTTGCAGATTTTAACTTCCATTTACTTGTAGGGTGATGTGATGTCTGGTTATATCGGTTATTTGTTAAAATTATTGGAAAATGATCGCTTCCGTGTAGTTCTGAAAGTACGTTCCAAGTAAGGTTAAGTCCTGTGTTGGAATCAGAAAAGCTTAAATCTATGTGTGACAAATTACCATTATAACTGTTGAAGCGTGTGGGACGGCCATCGTTTAGGAGTGATAAGTTATTTTGTTCAATTGCGTCGTATATTATTCTACCACGTGGGTCATTATAGGGGGATCAGTAAGATTGGTTAAGCTCTCAATGTTAATATCCTTACTGGAAGGAAGATATATGTTACATATATTTAATTTGGTTATGCCTTGTATACGAACTACAATTGCTTCTAAATTAGTTACTAATATAATTAAATATGATTCTATCTCTTTTTTAATATAAATTGATACGCCGCCGCTGGCTCGTCCCCTGTTTTGTCTATTCAGAAAAAAGCCGTTGAAGTTTTTAGGTGTATAAGTCTTTTTATTTGTGAAATTTGTTTCTTGTAAACATATTATTGATGAGTTTTGCATTTCTAGATGTGAGTATACGCCGTTGATGTTCCACTGCACTATATTATTGAACGCAATGAAAAAAAAATAGAATTAAAATATTTGATTTTCAATAAGTTTCCTGCGATGAATCGCTTTCAGTGTCAGTAGTTTGAGGATTACAAGCATGCTTACATTTTTTCCGAATTTTAGTGCATCTGGTTTTAATACTGCGATCAGAAATATGTGGATATATTTCTTCAAGCATTTTACACATTGCTGGCAAGTCATTGGTGTAATTTTGAGCAGTCAATTCGGGATTGGGTGTACCATAGCAGTTATCAAATAGATCAATGAGTTGGTCGCAGTTAAGAAGAAAACGAGAGTCGGGATCATCGATAAGAGACTTAGTGGACTTAAATAGTTCTTGTATGGGTTTTTTTATTTGTTTTTTTTGGAGCCTGGGTAACAGGTTTTGCAAATTGAGGATCTGTGTTATTGTGAATTTCTGAAGATTGTCGATCTGATGATTTTCTGTTAACTTGACTCGAAGTGAGTGGTACAGATTTTTATTGAATTGGATTAGAGGAGGATGTTAGATGTGATACAGTACTATTTTCCTGAGAAATTGGTAATGTTTCGGGTTCTGATGGCAATGTTGATAAATTTGAGTTATGAATATCAGTAGTTGGGGCATGTGATTCTATAGGAGTAATGGAGATTATTGTGCATTGAGATGCTATATGACCAAGCTGTTTACATTTTAAACAGGACATTTCGTCGATGAACAAGAAGATACGGTGGAAAGTGTTCTCATGGGTGACTAGGATTGAATCTGGGATATTTGTATCGTCATGTAGAGGAGTCGAGTATACTTGACGTCGGAAACTACCGATATGGCCATATTCTGTTTTAGAAAAACCCGCTATTACGGAACTTACAGGTGATAGCAGATTGAAGCCCATCTTTGTTAATTCTGCCTCTAGAGTTTCGTCGGGAATAGAGGGATAAACATTTGATAGTAAAATACGACTTGATGGGGTAATCAATCTTTTTGCTGATACAATTTCGTTAGTTATAGATATTTTACCATAATTTGTTAAATATTCTTCTAATGTAGATTTACTTGATAAATATATGCAAATTCGATTGTTTGAAATTCTTGATGCAAACGTTATATTTTTTGGTTGAACTTTAGGGCCTAGTGCATATACATATTCTTCTAATTTCTCATCGTCTAAAGATGGAAATATGAGGGGCCAGTGCTTTCGATGGGTAAAATTTCTTAGAGGCTGCTTGTCAGTAGGTAGGTTGGGAGATGTGATGAGTTATCGTTTGAGTACTTCTGTAGTAAGAAGACTCAATCGTTTCTACGTTCATTGTTGTTGATAGTATATTAATGGACATTTGTATAAATGCGGTCCTGTTCGCTATTGAACAGTCCGGATATTAAAACTGGCTGCCCAAGCGATAATATAATTAAAAACTATCCTATCTGATTGTGTTTATGTATGGATTTGAATATATCATCAAATTATTTGGAAGAAAAACATTACTCACTAGTTTTCCTCAAAGTTGATAACGTTGTTGGTACACTTACACAAACTAAATACAAATTTAAATAAATGTTCACTACCAAATTATTAAAATAATAGGAGCTGATATCAACACACCAGTATGGTATCAAGCTGAGTTTTTACGAGTTATTTTTGTACCCTTTTTGTAGACCATTATCTTCTTTTTTACTATTTGTTTAGAGGCATTTTCTGGCACCGTTCTTCCAATACTTTACATTTATCTTCTTCAACTAATTTTGCACTTCTAGCCATTTTTTCTCGATCTTCCTCATTTCTTTTTATAATGCTTTCTGCAGTGAAAAATACCTGCATCTACAGTCTGACATTCGTCTTATGTGGCTCTTTGTGCTCAGACTTTTCAAGTTATTTTTGGTCTCTCCCATACAAGCTCATTATATGATTAAGGTACACCGAGGTAAGTGGAAATATGGGGTAAGTGGAACCCACTGCCAAAAATATTACTTCAAATGGTGTAACGAGCGCCATCTGTAAGAAACAGTATTTAATGGATTCCCCGCTCCCACTAAAATACACCTACTTAATTCATTTGCTGCCTGCGTGGAGATTATGAATGTGTTATTTCAAGGTCAAACACTTCCTCGATGTTGAGCTGTTCGCTCGCATATTGTTTTGACTGTATGTCGTTTAAAATGGAGTTACATTGTTTTTTCTGCTGGTAGGTATTGATTCTATGTGTATTAATGTTATTTATTTTGTGGAAGTAATCAATTTGACAACTTTTAATTAAAAAAATTGATAGGTTCCACTCGCCCCACTTTTTTGTTGTGGTTGGGGCAAGTGGAAACCAATAACACAGGGGCAAGTGGAGACTATTTTCCACTTGCCACGCTGATGATCCCTAAATTTTTATTCGGCATTTTTTTGACAAAATGCGTTATTTTAATTATTGTTACAGATGAAATGGTACAAAATTATACTAAAAAAAGAGCACCTGCACCGTATTACAAAGAACAACTGGAAGAAGCAGTGGAAGCTGCTCGAAGCAGAGTGATCACTCTATATAGAGCTTCCAAACACTCTCGTATACCGAAAGCGACCTTGTTTAAAAGAGTCAAAGGAAAGAGAGGCGTAAAGAGCACTTTAATGGGAAGACTTACGGCTATACCCTTTGACGTTGAAACTAAGATGGCAGAGTGTATTAAGACCTTGGAAAAATGGGGGTTTGGACTCTCCAAAAAAGAAGATATTTTTTCCATTGGACAGTACGTAAAAGAGAATGGGTTGGAAACTTGTTTTAAGGATTCGCTTCCTGGAGACGACTACTTTACAAATTTTCTCAGAAAAAACTACAAGCTGTTGAAGTAGCTAGAAAGAAAAGCGTGGGTCCTTCTGATATTGCTGATTATTTTAGTTTGTTAAAAGAAGCAACGTTAAATGTTCTACCTGAACAAATCAATAACATGGATGAGACTAGCTTATGTATCGATCCTAGTCGGGTAAAAGTCGTTGGAGAAAAAGGCGAAGCTGCTCATAGAATTACCGCTGGGCCAGGCAGTGAAAATGTTTCTGTTCTAATGGGTGCTAATGTAGCTGGAGAAAAATTACCCCACTTATCATATTTAAGGGGAAAATGTATGGGATACGTGGTTATCAAGCAGTGAAGATGAATATCCTGGTATATCATATTCAGCAACATTAAATGGTTGGATGGAAACACAAACATTCGCTAATTATTTTCACCGAACCTTCTCAAATCACATTCCAAAAGACAGGCCGGTTGTTCTCGTTTATGACGGGCATTCTTCCCACACTTCAATAGGTCTTATAGAAAAAGCTTTGCAGGAAAATGTAGTAATATTGAAATTACCCCCATATACAAGCCACCTTCTGCAACCAATGGACCCATCAGTATTCAAACCGTTAAAACAAAATGTACGACGAGGCCATTATTAAGTGGCAGAGAAAAAAATTATGGTAAAAAATTACCCAAGTCTGTGTTTTCTGTGATAATTTCCGAAGTATGAGAAGAATTAAATTCCGATATTATCAAGAGTAGGTTTCGCAAGTCAGGAATTTATCCATTTTGCAATTCGATAATTTCCGAAGCTTTAAATAGATTTAATCATTGTCATACTTCTGTATCCATCTCATCACTTAACGAACAATCCTTAAATACCTGCGGTTTAGATAATATTGTTCAGGAATGTGAAAATAAAAACGAAGAAGGAATACAAAATAAAACTGGCGTACAACAAGAAGGAGGTCGAAATATCTTTTGAAAAGAATCTCCTTGAACACGTTAAGCAAAATCCGTTAAACACTAATCAGAAACGAAAAAAGATATGTCCTGGAGCTGAGACTATAACATGTCTCGACTATGTGCAAAAACTGAAAGAACAAAAAATACAACTAGACGCAAAATTATCTGGGAAAGACAAACGAAATAAAAAAAAAAGAGTTTTGTTTCAAGAATATGAAGATTGTAGTGATAAACACCGAGATGTATTACTACCTGGGAAAGGCAAGCAAAAGGAAAAAATGAAAAAGTTTTGTTGCACGAAAATGAAGATAGTGGTGATAATGAGCACCACAGTTTATTTTCGAAAGATTTAAGCTCTGACGACCGGTGAAGCTAGCTAAAATGTCGTCCACATATCGGTGCCAGTACATAAATTTTTTACAAAGGGGGTGTTTATGAATTATTTTTTCAATATTATCCATGAAAATTTCTGCTTTATTAAAAGTGTGTTTGAATCAAAATTATTTTCATTTCAATGGTGAGGTTTACAGCAGTAAAGATGGTTTGATTATGTGAATTAATTAACTCAAACTTTCCAAGCATCTATTCAACCTTCGAGGTAACAATTCATGATAATAATTCTATCAATTCTCTAGAAGTAGATCTTTCTAACGCGAATTTTCAGTTTTTTGTGTTTTAGTGAAACCCATTGTAATAATGATGGCATATTTTATACAAGAATATCAAATGCTTCAGTTTAGTTGCATATTATTGCAGAAATTATTTTGAAAAAGGCCTGAGACAATATTGTTCTGACAAAAACTTTGATTGATTGTAGTGATAAACACCGAGATGTATTACTACCTGGGAAAGGCAAGCAAAAGGAAAAAATGAAAAAGTTTTGTTGCACGAAAATGAAGATAGTGGTGATAATGAGCACCACAGTTTATTTTCAAAAGATTTAAGCTCTGACGACCGGTGAAGCTAGCTAAAATGTCGTCCACATATCGGTGCCAGTACATAAATTTTTTACAAAGGGGGTGTTTATGAATTATTTTTTCAATATTATCCATGAAAATTTCTGCTTTATTAAAAGTGTGTTTGAATCAAAATTATTTTCATTTCAATGGTGAGGTTTACAGCAGTAAAGATGGTTTGATTATGTGAATTAATTAACTCAAACTTTCCAAGCATCTATTC
Source organism: Galeruca laticollis (assembly GCA_963921935.1). NCBI lineage: Eukaryota > Metazoa > Arthropoda > Insecta > Coleoptera > Chrysomelidae > Galeruca > Galeruca laticollis. The sequence goes on from OY998175.1 coordinate 217,357,811, forward strand.
AACCTTCGAGGTAACAATTCATGATAATAATTCTATCAATTCTCTAGAAGTAGATCTTTCTAACGCGAATTTTCAGTTTTTTGTGTTTTAGTGAAACCCATTGTAATAATGATGGCATATTTTATACAAGAATATCAAATGCTTCAGTTTAGTTGCATATTATTGCAGAAATTATTTTGAAAAAGGCCTGAGACAATATAGTTCTGACAAAAACTTTGAAATTTGTGGCATTTCTTATAAAACAGAAAAAAACAAACTTATATTGTCTTAACATGTTACCACCGTTTGCCTTTAGCGAACCGGCAATTCTTAATTTCAGCATTGCGAAAATTGGGATGAACTGTATAATCTATCAAATCACGATACTGCTTTTGAGTTGTTTGCGACTGTTGTTCGTTTTTATTTTAATATGTATTTTCCATTAAGAAAATATTATGATGGAAGTATTAAGAATAAGTAGTCCATTTCAGATGGAGTTAAGTTCTCTAATGTCAAATTAAAAGACTTATATCACTTATAAAATCAATATCCTAATTTTCGTGCGATTTGAGAAAAACACAACATGATTTAATGGTGAGGAATTCCAAAAAATCGTATTATCAAAACAGATTAGCGGCTTCTACCAATAAAAACCAAACTACATGGAGTCTTATCTCAGAGTTAAGTAACAATAAATTTGAGTCTAAGGTGAATATTGAAATTAATAAGGTTGGCTTACTGTATGATGATGCAACAGAAGTATAATAAATTTTTTGTATACAGGGTGTCCCGGGACTAATGGGAAAAAGTCAAAAGCTTATAATCTGAGCCAAAATAATGTTAGTACTTCATATAAACGTTTTCAATGCAAGCCCTCGTTTTCGAGTTATAGGCCTCCAAAGTTTTAATTTCGAATTTGGTTTTTATTTTTATTCTTTGTACTAGATATTTGATCTTTATAAAATTTACAGCAAAGCTATATTGTATATGTATGTTTATTTTGGAAAGGTAAACAGATTTACAGTAGTGCCTTGAAGCCAGGGACGGACTACTCGCAATGGTTAGTGATCCAAAAATTTTGCAGGGATGGCACACCCTATATTAAATTATCGAAATTAACTTCCCCACACATTAAGCTAACGAAAAGGTACACCTGTTGGAATTCGATCAAATAAGCCGTTTGGCTAATATTTACAGTTTTATTAATGCACTACGTACCAATTTACCTAACTAACTCATTAATCCGATGTCCAAGATTTACCTACCGTACTACAAAAAAAAAATGATGATAGCAGATGATAGAAACATCAAGAACTTATTCAATGGGAATTAAATAGGTAGGCAAACAACGTAATTAGTTGCTTTTAATCAAAATTACGAACACAACATTATTATGCCATTAAGAAAACCTCAAAAAACACAAGTTATAAAACATTAGACTAAAACTAATTCCTAAACAACAACAAAAACTAACGTTATTCTAATAAATGTTCAATATGTGTCCCACTTCCACGTACATTCTAAGCTTACGAAGGTTGTTTTTTTGCACTTGAAAGAGCAGTCCCATATTATTTCTAATAACATTGCAGTGTAACACAATTCTGTCAATTAAATCTTGCCTTGTTTGCACGGGTGCTGCGTATACCTTACTTTTGAGATAACCCCAGAGAATGAAATCAATAGGATTAACATCTCCTGATCGCAGTGGCCATTGAAAATGGCCTCCACGACCAATCCATCTATTAGGAAACCATTTGTGTAAATGCTGTCGTACATCTAAACTGAAATGAGGAGGGGCTCCATCATACATGAACCATAAATTCCTACGAGTTTGTAGTGGCACATCATCAAACAGGTTCCATAACTCATTTTGCAAAAACTCCAAATATCTCTGACCGGTCAAAGTACCGTCATTAAAGTATGGCCCTATCAAATGATTGCCAACTATTCCTGCCCAAACATTAACCATGAATCTATGCTGGTTCCTAGTTTGGATAATGCCATGTGGATTAACATCATCCCATGAATGCATATTATGAGAATTAATGACTCTATATCTGGTGAAACCGGATTCGTCCGTAAAGGGAACGTTACTAATAAATGTATCGTCTGTTTGTTGTTGTCGCAGAAACCACTGGCTGTACTCAAGTCGTGCAGGATAATCAGCCACTGTCATACTGTGTACTTTTCTCATGTAAAAAGAATATAACAGCTATTCTTTCAGGACGCGATCAACAACTGATTTCGAGACGTTATGTTCTCTTGATAATTCACGTAAACTCGTTGATGGTTCATTATCAACTGCATTTAACAAGTCTTGTTCAACTGCCACAGTACGTAAGCTTCGTACTGGATCTACTCCACCTTTTTTTGGCAAAAGATTTCTCAAAATTTGTTATTTTGTTTTGTATACATGGAAAATTACATTTCTTTTTCATACCTGTTTCTCGTAACCTGAGATCAATACGCTCAAACATTCGTCTATCTGGCAATGCTCTGTTTGCAAAATGTTCTGCATAAAGCCTTCTGGCCCCTCTAAACAGTTTAAACAGTTTCGAGAAGCCAGTCCATACATTAAATGCATATCTCCGTACTCAATAAGAGTGAATTGTAACTGTTACATTAAGGACTTATGAATTACTGACAAGTACTGACTACGAACTATTCTACACAACGTTTGACAACTAATCCTATGGTTACTTGATAAACGGTAAAAACACTTTTAAAAACTTTTTACCAACTTTCGAATTAATAAGTCGTTAATGTTTTTTATCTTCTGCTATCGTTGATGTATTTTTTTGTAGTACTGTTGGTAAATCTTGGACATCGTATTAATAAGTTAGTTCTCGTTGTGTACTTATAAAAATGGTGAATGCGTGAATTGGTACGTAGTGCATTAATAAAACTGTGAATATTAGCCAAACGGCTTATTTTATCTAATTCCAACAAGAATACATTTTCGTTAGCTTAATGTGTGGGGAAGTCAATTTCGATAATTTCATATAGGGTGTACCATCCATGCAAAATTTTTGGATCACTAACCATTGCGAGTAGTCCGTCCCTGGCTTCAAGGCACTACTGTAAATCTGTTTACCTTCTCAAAATAAACATACACGTACATTATAGCTTTGACGTAAATTTCATGAAGATCAAATAACTAGTACAAAAAATAAAAACAAAATTCAAAATTAAAACTTTGGAGGCCTATAACTCGGAAACGAGGGCCTGCATAGAAAAAGTTTATATGAAGTATTAACATTATTTTGGCTCAGATTAGATACGCTTCTGACTTCTTTCCCATCAGTCCCGGGACACCCTGTATATGTAATTATGACAATATTAACATCGGACCCAAGACTTTTTAAGGATAATAAAGCAATTAAATGAGAGTTTACTTGAAATTTTTATTTTTGATAGTGTTTCCAATAGGTATATAAATATTTTCAAGTATTTATAAGAAATCGTATTGTTGCAGCTCTCAAATTACAAAACGTTCTTGATTGATGTTGAAATATAAATTCCAAAATTCAAAGGAAAATGTCAAAATTTTTCAAAAACCACTTTTTTCATCGACCTCTACAAAAAATTACATTTTACGTACTGATTTCCGAATGAAAAATCGACTATATCTGACCGCAGGTATAATTCGTCCGCAGACACTTTTCGCCCGCAAAACATAGACACTGTGACAATAACTGTCATTTGCAGTTGTCAAATCAATTATTTATGAAATCCGCTAGATTTTACGAGTGAATAAGATCGTGGTGTGAATATTAGTTATCATACTAATCATGAATGAATAGTGATAGCGATTAGGATATCAGTAACACTCCTTATCAAACAAACGAATCAAACAGGAATGTAGATGGGACAAAAACAAGCATAAAAAAAATATCTGCACGGAACTACTGCACCACGCCCAACACGGAGAGTCTCGCGATCTGTATGATAAACTACGATATCTAGCTAGATAATTTAAACCACGAACACAAATTATAAAGGACAAAAACGGAAATGTTATAGTAGATCCAATAATAATAATGGAAGTATGGAGACAACACTGCAAAGATCTATATAAGTCAGATAGCCCGACAACATCCGAAGAACAAGCAACACCACAAGAAAGAGAACCTGGAATCTTAAAACAAGAAGTTGGAAAAGCTTTAGCTACACTCAAAAATAGGAAGGCAACTAGGATAGACGGCGGAAATACTTAAAGCCATGGGACACTACGGAACAGATGTAATGCACGCGTTATGCTCTAAAATATGGGAAACGGGCGAATGGCCAATGGAATGGTGCGAATCTATATTCATCCCCATCCATAAAAAAAGATCACCGACGGAATGTAATAACTACAGAACAGTAAAGTAACTCTCATTCCACACGCAAGCAAAGTATTACTCCACATCATTAATGAACGCTTGAAAACATTTCTACTTCCACAAATAGTGAGCAAAATCACCATCCCCTCCTATCGACGAAGGAATACACCGAGAACCAGAAGACATTGTTTTGATGAAGTTTCCCATTAGAGAAACGACCGATCATATTTATTTTGTGGCTAAGATTTTGAAAGTCTTTGAGATAGAGGTTGAAATTAGTTGCCTACGAAAGGGCGCTAAAAACGATGGAAGGTTTTATTTTCCTAACGTGGAAGATATTTATATTGATTTTAAAGAGCAAATAGAATTTGTTTTGCCAAATTCAAATAATTTGAAACATCTAACAAAAAGACAAAAGTCTATCGTTTCATTTTCAATATCCTTAGATCAGTATAATGTTCGTTAAATAACTACTATTTTTAATAAAATTTCGCTTAAAAAACTATGTATTTTTTATTTCCACAACTAGTAATGGAACTTTAACGATTACTACCCAAAAAAAAATCTTTACACAAGTTTTAAACCAAATTAGTGATTTTTTAGGTTCCACTTACCCCGGTGTACCTTACTTGTTCGTCTTCTCCATTCTCATTCTGCTGTAAAACCGTGAAAATGTTTATGCATCAAGTGTTTTGCAATAAAACATAAACATTTATGAAAGGTAATTTACTTTATAAACTTATCGAAAAGTTCACTTGTTAGCTTTGTTCCAACCTTCAATTACAAACAGATTTCTTACAGTTTCCAAATCGTTTCCAAAGCGCATGTCTGCGAGATACTGGTTTCCTGATAAATTTGTGGTTTAGGTTGGAACAGCTGATAAAGAGTTTGAACTGTGTGAGTAAACACTTCTTCAGAATACTGGGGCACTATTTCTTCTGAAAATATCATAAATAATAATTCATTGAATGTTAAAAATAGCTCCACACCTACCTAAATAATTTCGGATTTCAATTATCTGCTCGTTTAGTAGCAATTCTAAACTTATGTCATCACTACTTTCCATGGACGATATTATGTCTCACTAAAATTTTCGACGCTCATACTTAACGATTTATTAAAAGATATTTCAAAACACTCAAATAGAAACAGATTTTCAATAAGGGATTTATAAGTTATTTATTATTTGGCTGGTACGGAGTTAAAGGTTATATTTATATAAGAAACAGTAATGCGCATGCCCCAAACACATTGCTAATACGCAAACCGGTCTGATCGTTTACAAACAGGTTTGAAAATCAGTTGGAACAGAAAACTAATCGTTTACTAACTGTCAGGAACACTGGTTCGAACACATTTGAGGTAGTGCGCAGAATGCTGACTGTAAGAAACTGTTTCTGACGCAGGTTAGAACAAACCTGTTGTCGACGCCTTCATTTTTTTCCAGTGCGCAACCTGAAATTGTATCCTACGCGCATGGAGGTAGTGCCAACTGATGATTTGAGAACTTATTAAGCAGCTAACTACTGTGCGTAATAAGTGACAAATCTTCTGCGCATCTTGAATTTATTTCCTAGGAGTGGATGTGAGTAAAAGAAAATATAGGAACAGTAAAATCGGCAGAGTGATCTTCTGTTTCTGTGTAAAAATCAGTAGGAAACTTTTAACTGTTTCATAATAAAGAGATATAAACAATCTGCATACAAAATTAAACAACTGAAATCTAGATGGTCAAATCAAAATATTTTAAAAGCTGGTCTTACGAATACCGAAAATGTTGTTTCAGAGGCTGTACTACCGGGATCCAATATTATTTTACGTGGAGTACCGGATTTGGAAAACGAATGTGTTGCCGTAAATAATGTAATGTTTTTCTTATTTATTTAAAAAAATTTATTACGACGGATGGGATAAATTCATACTCACTTTATTTATTCACTAATATATATTAACTACACAGTATATTCACTGACACTAATTTATATAAACACTTCACTACTGTTTATTCACTTAGACTATTTACTTGTTCACTGTTTATATCACGAGATCAAATTATAAACTGACTCGTTGGTAGGTATAGCCTCTCTTATATATTAAATGCCCTTTTTTCTAGATCTCTCTAGATTGCGGCTCACAAAACAATCGCCTCCCTGGAATTGTCTAGATAAGACTGGTCACAAAAACAATGGACCTCACTGGAAATGTCTAGATAAGAATAGTCGCAAAAAATAATGGTAAACAATTCGAAAAAATCTCTGCTCATTCGCCAAAATTTTAACTTTCATACGTGGCTTACACAGAGTCGGATTCAGGGACTACACCAGTGTGCTATTTCGTAACGTTACTCCCTCCTTAAAAGGAAGTTTCTCCTGGAACTTATTGTAGCCGGAACAGGATATTTAAATCCTGGCAACTTGAAGATTCGCTTGAACCAATTCGTACACATCGTCCGTCCTTCTTCTCAATTGGATCACGTCATCTTCTCCTGCTAGATCTTCACCAGGCCGACAACCACACTCCAGGTCACAAAAAAGCCTCATTTCACGTCCAAATAGAATTTTTGCAGGTGTTTTACCTGTGGAATAATTTATGGCCGGTCGATAAGCCAACCCAAATCGGGAAAGGTACTGGTCCCAATCTCTCTGGTGGCTGGAAACTACTTTGGACAGGTATTTTCCAATGGTTCTGTTCATTCCATCTGATTGTGGATACAACGCTGTTGTCCTGGTCTTCTTCATTCCCAGCTTGCCATAAATTTCCTGGAATACCTGGCTCTCGAAAATCCTTCTATCATCGCTGTGTACTTCCAAGGGCACTCCATATTGGTTAATAAATGCTTTCATCAATACATCCTCGACAGTTGTGGCCTCTTGATTCGGAAACGCATAAATCTCCACCCACTTTGTGAAATAATCCATTACAACCACGATGTATTTACCACCAATTTCTGTCGTTGGAAATGGTCTAGCGATGTCTAAAGTAATCTTTTCGAAAGGGTTTCCAGCATTATATTGTTTCATGTGTGCATTTGTTTTGCGATGTGGACCATTATTCGTAGCACAAGCCGTATATTTCTTACACCAATCATTCACATCGTCGGAGCTGTTCATCCAATAAAACCTTTCACGGACTCCCTGAAGGGTTTTCTTCACTCCCAGATGACCTCCCGATGGACTGTCGTGTAACTTTTTCAGTACCTCAGCTACTATAGTTCTCGAGATAACTATCTGTTTTCTCATCTCGGAACCATCATCGTTTTCAAGGTCTCTTTTCAACAGCCCTTCTTCCAGGACAAGGAAGTGCCACTGAGCCGAATGTGCCTTGAGTCTGGGTGAAAATCTTGACATTTCTTGCCATGTAGGTCACCGATTTTCTTCCTTCCATTGCCGAATCATCTTTAGGTGAGGATCATTTTTCTGATCTTCTCTGATCCTGGTGGGTGACCATCAATCGTTGACTACAGTAGTTCTTGAAACTGCAGCTTCCCTATATTCCGCCTTATTGCAGGGGGAGCACGGCCGTCTGGACACGAAGTGGGCATTTCGGTGACTCATACCAGCTCGATGTTGAAATCGTACTCATGAAATCGTTCAATCCATCTAGCGCTCTAGCCCTCGGGATTCTTGGATTGCATTAACCACTTGAGTGTTGCGTGATCAGTCCGGACTAAGAACTTCGTTCCATGGAGATACTGGTAAAAGTGTTCCACGGACTTCACTACCGCCATAAGTTCTCTTCTCGGGACGCAGTAGTTTCGTTCTGGTTTGGAAAGGACTTTACTTAAATATCTCAACACTCTTCCAATTCCTACGTTGCTTGCGTCAGTGTCAAGAATAAATTCTCCCTCTGGTAATGGATATCCTAATATCGGCACCGTGGTTAAATACTTCTTCAAGGTTTCAAAAGCCGTTTGACAGTCTTCGTCCCATTGGAAAGCTCTTGTTCCTCCAGTGATTTGAGTAAGGGGCTTGGCAATATCTCCAAACTCCACAGATAAATCTTCTATAGTATTTGCAAAGTCCAAGGAAGCTCCTAATTTGATGTTTGTCATTTGGATGCGACCATTGCTGCATGGAAGTAATTATCTCTGGATCCACCGCCACTCCTTCATTACTTACTACATGACCTAGATAGTTGACTCGATTTTGGAACAGCTGACATTTATTTGGGTTTAACATGAGCTGGGCAGCTTGGAGTCGTTTAAATACATCTTTCAAATTCTTCAGGTGTTCGCCAAATGTCTTCTCTAGTACTACGATGTCGTCCAAATACACCAGGCATGTATTCCCAGACAACCCTCACAAGACATTTTCCACGAGTCTTTCAAATGTCCCGGGCGTATTACAGAGCCCGAATGGCATGACGTTGAATTGCCATAATCCAGATCCGGTGAAGCAGTCTTCTCTTTGTCTTCTGTGTCCATTTCTACTTACCAATAACCAGACTTCAGGTCCAAGGTGGAAAACAGTTTGCTGCTGGCCAAAATATCTAGCGTATCGTCGATTCGAGGCAGAGGTTAACTGTCTTTCTTCGTCACGTTGCTTAGGTGGCGATAGTCCACGCAGAATCTCGTAGTTCCATCCTTTTTCTTGACGAGCTGTACTGGAGACACTCATGGACTAGTAGATGGCTCTATTACTTTTTCTTCGGCCATCTCTGGAATTATTCTTTCAGCTTCTTCTCTCTTTACTCATGGTAGTCTTCGAACTGATTGCCTAATTGGCTTGGCATTACCAGTATCGATTTTGTGTTTGACGGCTGATGTTCTACCAGTCTTTCCTCCTTTTGCTACGAATAGGTCTCGATACTGCAAGAGAAATTCTCTTATTCTATTTTTTTCACCTCGATTTAAGGATTGATCAGCTACTGACAATATCTGTGTGAATCTGGTATTAGATTTGTCAGTGGTCGTTGTTTGACGAACTATGGACGCCACTGGTACGCAGGATCCAATCCAGGTTCCCTTCTTGATGGTAACTGGTTAATCGTTCTCTGGGATCTCTTTCGCTGATATAACCAATCCTTTTCCAATTAGTACGCCTCTGCCAATTTCTTCGTCGTGGTTCCTTGACTCCATCATAACCGGCGTACCTTCCTCCACGATTCCCTGTAGTCGTGCTACTATCATTGTTTCGCTTCATGCAGGTAGAACGACATCCCCCTGTACAGCTGCCAACACCGCGTTGCCTTCTTATGGATGGAGGAATACCTCCTCGGAACGCACTTTAATGGCTCTTTTTCTAAAGTCCAATTGGAAACCATGTAGAGTCAGTAAGTCCATTCCCAAAATCACGCCTTCTTCAATTTTAGCTACGATTACTGTATGCGTAAACTTTTCTGCGCCAATTTCCAATTGGATGTCTCCCCGTAAACGTTGGCATTCTCACCTGTGGCGGTCCTAAGTCGCAGTTTCATTGGTAAAAGCTTCTTCTTGGAGTTTATTATCTATGGTCGCATAATGGTTCTAGTTGCTCCAGTGTCAACCTAACTTAACCAGTATATTTCTTGTCATTCACTTCGCCATGTACATATGCACTGTCTTTGCGACATTTTAGAGAAGCTATCAGTATGAGAGGGTCTTTGGAACGATCATGGGTCGGGGATGCTCCCTCGTATCCGACCCGTCCTGGGGCGCTTGCACGAACTGCGTACATGTGATTAACCCATGGTTTACTCCACCTATATCCGTCGTCAGATTGGGCAAGCAGGATGGTGGTTGGAAATATCCAAGGATATTTAAGACTGTATTCTCAAACGCTCATGCTGCCAGATCCATTTTAATAAACAAAAGGAAATTAATTGTAACTCAGTATAAACATGTCAAAATTGAAGATGAGAAAACACCATTGCAACAGAAATATCTGAAAGAATTATGCGCCATCTTCAATAAACGTATTGATGGCGGTGAAAAAAATATAACAATAACATATAAAAAAGAAATTCTTTGCATGGTTAGTTCTAATCCAAATAACTAAGCCCATGTTTCCACCAATGAACTATTATGTACACGAATATAGCCTCTATTATGGCAACATAATTTGAATTTACTGCTTTTGTTCAATATGAAAACCCTTTTATATTTCTGATTTTTGATAGATCGACATATTTACCTGGTTATTAAATTTTCAGAACTGATCGTATGACTAGAGGTGGTAGATATTGTATAAACATTAAAGAGATTCACTTTTGCGAGTTTCCAATAACACTTGTAATTTTCTCCGCTTTTCAATATGACGGGTTATTATTAATTTTTTTTTTCAAAAAAGTTTAAACTCAATTTCTTTATAACCAGTATTTTGGGCCTAGCTACAATTCAATTGAGTGCGACGAAGACTTGTATAATAAATTCTAAATTGTAGCAGTTCTTACATAAATATAAAACGGTCATATTTCTTGGTTATTTTAATTTAGGTAACGTTTCTTGGACAGTACAAATGTACCCTTGTCTCAACTATTTATAAATTTTTGGAAAATTTTGGTATGCAGCATTTGGTAAACGAGAGATCTAGTTTTCGTCTTTAACAATAACCCTAAATACTTGATCTCCTAACCTCTGATTATCATTTTCTCACAGATATCAACATTATTTCCTCGATTGGAAAATCCGATCATACTGTAGGTAGTTTCAACCTCCATGCAAATTCTGAAATACGGTGAGGCACACAACAAAACATTCGTAAGGTATAATAAAATTAAGTATCACCAAATAAATTCTGAAATTTTGACTACAGATTGGGATAATAAACTTCAAGGAAAAAAACGTGGAACAGCAATGGGAAATCTTTGGAAAGGTCATAAGTGATTACATCAGCAAGAACTCTTATTATATACACTCTGTGCGTAATTCAAATAAACCTTGACTAAATTATGAAATGTTTGAAATGATTAAATACAAAAAATATTCATGGAAAAAATAATTAAGGACCAAATCAGATGTCGACTACCGCAATCATCGAATATTGTCAAATACTTCAAGTTACAAATTTTTTGAAGAAAAACAGACTTTTGAAAATCAGTTAGCTTCAAACAAGAACAAAAAGCCGTTATCTCAATATATTCGAATTTTTTGTTTATCAAAAGTATCCACACCTGTATTAAGAAGCGAAGCTACGGCCAACCAACAACAAACAAGCTAGAAAATATGTTTAGCAAAAATGTTCAAGAAGCTTTTACTATTGAAGATGATATGCCCAATATATTGCCCATTGAATATACTTGAAACCAAAGTGACTTATGTGAAATTTTGTTTGAACAGGACCTTAGTAGATAGAAAATTATGTCTCTCAAAACATGCGCCTCTCCCGGATTAGATGGTATAACTGCAATTTTATTAAAAACATGTTCTGGGTCTCTAAATTACCATTATCTATCATAATGTAAACATCCTATTCAACTGGATACCTGCCCAAGTTATGGAATCTATAATAAGCGAATCTTTGGTGAAGTTTCCTATTGAACATGATAGAATCCCTTCTTCTCAACACGGTTTCATACGAGGCCTATCTGTAGTGATAAATATGTTGATTTTTGAAAATGATTGGTCTCTAGCTCTAGACAACAAACAACCGTTGGATATTATATATTTAGACTTTTCCAAAGCGTTCGATCGAGTCTATTATTTAAACTCGAGCATAACAGAGTTATGTGCAATCTGCTAAACTGAATTGAAGCTTTCTTGACTGGTCGAAGGTTTTGTGTTCGGATTAGTGATTATTTCTCTGCAATGGCAATGTGCTTAGTGGGGTTCCACTGGGATCGATTTTGGGACCAGTTCTGTTTTTAGTGTAAGCAGCAGATCTACTTTTTAGTGTAAGCAGTAGATCTACGACTCGACGTCGAATGCTGATGCTTTGCTGATGAACAATCCTGTAGATGAATACGATCAACTGCAAGCTGATTTGAACCAAGTGTCGGAATGGGTAGATATCTGGCTGTACCTTTAAATTCATCGAAGTATTCAGGGCTTCATCTTGGTAAAAATAATCCAAGGAATGGGTATGTACTTTCTAGAATAAATTTAGAAACTGTTTCTCAGCAAAGGAACCTAGGCATATTCGTTACAGAGACTTTATCGTGGTCTCAACGTATTCAGTGCATATGTAGTAAAGTTCACTGTACCTTCTGTTTTGTAAAATTTTACCGCTAAATTTTGTGAAGATTTTTAATACATATGTGAGACCATCCTTAGAGTTCTCTGATCCTGTGTGGAATACCGACTGGGTAGGAGATTCCAACCATCTTGAATCGATGCAGAGATGTGCAACAAGAATTACATATGGACTACATCGTCCTTCTTATAAATTACGCCTGAGGCTGATAAATTGTTCGGCATTCAGCATTGAATAATAGTCTATAGAGCTTTAAATAATAAGTTTGGTTGTGACTTGTCATATACTTTAACAGTAAAGTGTCCCCCTTAAAAATAAGTGTGACGTGAGTTTGTGTATTTTTGATTTTTCTGTGGGTGTCGAAATATAGAGAGTGGTGCATTTTCAAATTGAAACCTCGTATACAAAACATTGAATGCTGTTTAGAAAAATAGTATCAACTGCAAGACACATTCTGACAACATCTCACAATAAAATAAAATAAATGATTTGATATATTCAATTGAAAGTAATAAAGAAAATGATTAATAAGTATCATTTAAATTTAGATAATCTATTAATCAACCCGAGACAACGCGCCGTTACTTTTACTCACTTTCCTTCATACTTAATGACCCATTTCATATCGACAAGAATAAAACCTTCAAGGTAATCTAGTTTTTCAAGTGTTCAAGACTAATGATAATCGATAGACCACATGATGTAAAAAGAACTGTTACCGATCCCATGTAAATAAATCATGACATCAAAGTGGAGCTACCGACAAGAACGACGTGTAACATGCATGTTAAATAGTAGTCTTATTCTTGTATGATTTTTTCTCTTTAACATAACCAAGGGTGCCACCTGAATATTATTATAAAAAAGTTTACATAAAAACGACGGAGGTTTATTTGGAGGAGTAAAAAAATTATAACGTTTTATTGAACTTAACAATAATTCAGTTGATTGTATTTGAATCTATCGAATCTGTAGAAATCGATGTTTTGTCCCTATACTTCACACAGTTGAAAATACACATCACAGGTGAATAATGCCCCAGTATGATAGATGTAAGGATGTAAGATATACGGGGGTTGTAATTGAGCAGGGTGTGTGTGGGTGAAGAATTCCTAAAATGTTTCGACACCTTAGGGCAATTCGAATAACTTATTGAAATTTCAGGAAAATCCCAAAAAATTCTTGAAATTTTGGTAACATTCTAACAATATTGCATTTTTGTATTATGTTTTTCTCATATTGATTCCAGTTGGCACTTGAATTCAAAAACAGTATACTAACGATAAGAATCTTAAAAATTCATAACTTCAATGGAGATCAATACCAGCAACAACGTTTCACATGTACCAGATTGACTCCAAATTTGGATGTCCGAAGCAACAACATTTTTTGTAAATAAACAATTTAATTTTGACGTTGAATGTCATACAAAGTGATTTTTATCTAAACTAAACCAGTGCAACAAGTACAGTACAGTACATATATATATATATATATATATATATATATATATATATATATATATATATATATATATATATATATTAACATGGAAAAGAACTTGCGACACATTGTATACGATAATATGGAATGAACATGCTACACATTATATGTAAATACAAAATTTAGAATTTAATTACCATTTAAATCGTCAGAAATATAGATAATCTATGGAACGAAAATCATTCAAGAGAGAAAATAAAAACCAATCAAACCGAAGAAACATAAAGGAAATTTTCAATGTACCCTGTAAATGCACATATGTTAGAGATAACATGAAGTCTAGCTATTGAAAGAAAACCTTTTTAAACGTCACCTTATATAAATTGTAACAATCTATTTCTCACATAGTAAGAGTCAAAACAATAAGATTTGTTTTGAAATATACTAATTAGATATTGAAAGAAACTCTTTGATAACATTAGAAAATTATTTTAGAATATGTCAGGGAATAAAGTCAAAATAATAATAACATTGAGGTTATAAATGTATGACATTTATGAAACTAATTGTCATTCTGAATAGAGCAAATGAAAGAAAATATAGTTGTCAGTTTTAAATATTTTGGAAACTATATAAAAGGAAGTAGTATATCAAATTTGATTATTTAAAACTATTAAACGGAATGTCCTAAAAAGATAAATAAACAATTTGAAACCTGAAATGAGATTTACCAACAAAAATTTTTATAACCGATTTGATTGGTGAATTATAATTGAAAGGTTTTGATCAGCGGCAAGCGGATAAAAATTTAAAAAAAATTAATGGTGAAGTTTGTTGATAATGTACACTATTAACTAGGTAGGATTTTTTTTGTAACAATGAATGGGGTTGAAAAGTAAAATCTTTGGAAGATAATTTTAAACAACTAGAAAAGCAGCACCATTTGAATGGTAAATATAAAAGAAATACATTATTCTTTAATATAACTCAATAAAATTCATAAATCAAACTGATAAATAGAAATATAGCAAGAAATTGGTAAAAATAGCAGTGTACTAACCTCAAATATTTATCCGTATAAGCAAGTTAAGTTTTGTATCGTGAAAATTATATCTCCACGATACAACTCAGGAAAAATTGGACTATGGAATCCCATCTAAAATGTATTGATGTATATGAAATATAACATCAATTTTGTTCATACCCAAACACGATAAACTGTACCATATCCGGAGAAGAATCCACAAGGAGTGAACAATGGTGACTTGGACATAAGTGAACAGGTATTTAAAAACTATTTCGTTTTAAAAAAGTTAAATGAACTCACTTGTATTGTGTGAAAATAGTTGAACTTTGAAATTTCACAAACGTTGCTCATTGCCACCATTTTATATCCTAGAGTTTTTTTTAACATCATCAGATGTTCAATGTGTGTAATATGTTGCATAGTTGTAGTTGTATATATAAATAATCCATTTGAGTGAATGTGTTTTGAATGACCGATCATCATAGATAAGTTGTTCTTTTTGAAGATTTTGTAATTGAATAATGTGTTTGTTTTCTTTAATTTCGTATTAAATAACGTTTTTCATTTGAAAGATTTAAATGTATTGTTGGAAAATTTCATTTCTAGACGACTGTTTCATTTATTATTTGACAGTTGGCATCATTGATCAGACGGATCACAACTAGAGAGGGGTCTTGAAACAGAATATACAGGACCGTTCTGTAGGATTTTATAGAGAAAATAAAAGCAAGTATTTTTTTAATTGAAATTTTTTTATAAATACAAAAGATTTTGTTTTTTGGCGCTTATAATATAAATTAGAATAATTTTATCTTATTCCATGAACCCTAAATCCTGAGGTTATTGAGTTTTCATGTAAATAACAAAAACTATGATTTTAAAGTATAAAAAAGGTGAGTGTAATTATTTCAGGACATATGTTTTTAAAAAAATTTAATATACCGGGCAAATCAAAACACATAATTTATATAAACTTAACTATAATACAAATAATAACGGTACCACAGGAGTACTAAACCACAATAATTTGTCACCGCAACGTGGGGCAAATATAAAATAAAATCAATCCACAATAATTTGTCGGCCCAACGTAGGGCGATTAGAGAAAGTTTATTGAATAGAGGAAATTTTAAAACATTAACATTCGACACCTAAGATACCACAATAATATATATATATATATATATATATATATATATATATATATATATATATATAATATATATATATAGTTTTCAGGACAACAAAGTTCTCAGGACAACAACCAACATCGACACGGAGGCGCATATAGCCCCCCCGCCATGAACCTTCCTATATATATATATATATATATATATATATATATATATATATATATATATATATATATATATATATATATATATATATATATATATATATATATATATCAATTCATTATTTTAACATCAATGTAAACATTTTTGAAAATGCTCCGAACTTGGGAGCGAAACGTTAAATAAAAATATAATTTATATATATATATATATATATATATATATATATATATATATATATTTATATATATATATATATATTTAGTTAACATATAAGGTGGGCTCCTCCCATGTTAAATCTGAGGTATAAGTGAGCTCCGCGGTAAAATGGGCTCCGATATACGGAGCCCAGTTTACCAAGTCCTAAAAAAAGCATCAACTACCTTATATTTATGTCTAGATTGATTTGGCATAGTTTTTAGAAGGAGCTAATTTTGGCCGTTTTCGTGAATTTGTATATTTTTGTAGTGCGCGTGTATATTTCTAGATGGCGATATGTTGAAAACTTGATATACATTTTATGTTATATTTCTAGGTCAAACAAGGATCCGATAACTTTGGCACCACTGCAGTTGAGTACCACATCACTGTAGCGGTCAGAGTGAGCTCCTTCTAGTATTATTATACTAAATTGGTAACATCATCGGTTATTTCTTGTTACAGTTAAAGTATTATTCAAGAAAATCAAAGCTATGAGTCTATTTTTAAATATATATTTAGGAATGAGATACGTATACCATGCTCACAAGTAATTTGACATCTTCAACGATTCGGTAACGGGAGCTTTGGAGTTGGCTGTTTTTTGTTTTAGATATGAATGCAAATTATAATTATTTTAATTCATTTAGATAACATAACTCTGTCATTTTGAATCTTGAAAGTAATTTTAATAAAAATATTCAAAACGTTTCTATTACATTGTATATCTTATTGACTCGAGGTGATAACAATTTTTATTATATTGTAAATAGAAAGTGTGAAATTAATAATCTACTTTTTCGGATTATAATTTTACTGTTTTAATATATAAGTTCTTCTTGAATTATAAAATGGCTGATTAATCACGATGTTCATTTCATTGCCTTTTTGTTCCTATTTAGGTTTGAGTTCAATATGGCATATATATTTTTGTTTTTTATCATTATGTTTATAGATTATATCTACCGGCTTTAATTTTATGGCAAGATAGACTGAATGAATATAACCAAATATTACGTTAATTACATATAGAGACTATACCAATGAAGAGGGACAATTACCTAATCTGAAGCCTTCGGATATCCTAAAAACTTTCTAGGAAATAGGACTAAAGTAAATACTCTAGTTGCTCAGACTTTTCTCAGGAACTAAGTAGAAAAAAGGAGGCACAATAGATCTCTTAGGTCTCAGTGAATATCACCCCAGTAAACATTCATACATACACGATACCAAAAATTATTTACTAAATATATCTAATTTGCATCCCAACTGAGCTAAAGTTTTTTTCCAATTCTAGCTTTTAATTCTTGTACACATACGATGTAAACATCAAAATTCTTTTACGCGATTTTCGTTTTCTTCATATAATTTTCATACTTGCATTTTAAGTTGGCGTCATGAAATTATGAGAATTTTAAGTGTCCAAACACAACAAAAATTCAAGTTGTTTATAAATACCATAACAAATATTATACTTGTTCAACCCCAGTATATTTTTAGAGCTAAAAACTTATCATGCTTCGCTACACTGATTCTTAAAATGGGAAATACTAAGAACAAATTATTTATTACTGAAGCTAAGTATCCAAATTATAGCATGATCTTGATAAACACTCTTCTGTTTTTGTTGATTCGACATAATTTTGAGATTACTAATCTAATTAAAAATCGAGAGCTTCCGCTCGAGGGCTTTGATGAATTGACTATTAATATAACATTCCATTGAGCAATGAAATTTCATAAATTTTAAAACAAACCAATCGGTAATAATTAATAGCAACTATTAGCGACTACAGAAATAGTAACTTTCATTTGGAAACGTTGAATATAACTTCAAATGATTCTGACAATTTTGGCAGTAATTAAATCGTCATGTCATAACAAAATTTGTCCACGGCTGTTTGATAATTGATAAAGTTTACATTTTACGTGTGGAGCTTCCTAAGAATGATGACGTTCATTATTCACTAGTCAATAATAAGTATTGATAATCAACAAATCCCAGACAGGCCGTCGCAGGGCGAGTTCCAGCGACTACAATACAGCTGATGGCTAGTATTTTAATCATTATACTGAATTAAAATTACCAAAAAGTTTAATATTAAAAATGAATCAGACGGTGAAATGAATGTTACCCTGCCGAACATAAGGGAAGCAGCACAAATATGTAGACTCATTAGCTTGTACCCGCGACTTCGTTGACGTAGATCGTCAAATTAAATATTATGCTGATATGTAACTTATCTTGCTGCAAAAGATTCGTTGTTTTTTTTTAATTCAAACAAATTCAATATTTAAAACGAAACAAAGTGGAATTTTATTATTATATATTATTGTGAAGTTAAATAAATTTTTGCAATTATACATATCCACACATGTAGTAGTGTGTGCGCAACATTAATTTAGTTCAGCTCGTAAGTTTGAAAAACTCCAAAACTGTGTACTTTTTTTAACTTTACTACTCCATATCTAGCAAACTAGGGTAAATATAACATACCAAAGTCCTAAAAAATGGACGCCTCTTTGCATAAAACAGCGCGATATATTTTCAGTATATATAGCAGTTATTTCGGGCTCCAGTGGAGTACAAACATGTACTGTACAAGGCACGTGGTTAGAAACAATTATTGTATAATTGTTATCTGTATTGTGTGAGAATGTCCACGATGACATTTCAATTTAAGAGAATATTAAATTTGGCTTTAAATCGGGTTCCAGATTGTTAGTATTTTTACAAAGTGTGTGATGACAAATAATGTTTATATTATTACTTTTAGAAAATGAGTCAATTTTTCTGAAACATTTTTACATTGTTTTCAAGCTTAACAAAAGCCATCATATAACACATCCACAATGTTTTTGAAAAAATATTATTTTTGTGGAAGATTGAATTACCATATAAAATATGCTATTACAAAGCTGGTCAGAATTAAATACATTGATAAAATATCAAATGGAAAACAAAATATTTTACTTCTTAAAACTTTTCCATATCTAGTAGGACGGCTGGCTGTATCTGAAGAACCGATAATCGTTGATAGAGAAATTACTGAAAATTGGATTTAAATTAAAGTATTATGTATTATGGAATATCAGCACTACCTCTTTTGTTATCATCTATCAATTCTAAATTATTTTGAATAAAAAATCCTCAGATAATTGGTGTACGGAAGGTCAAATTGAATGAATGATTATAACCCGTTTATTTCAATAGAATTTAACAAAATTGGTTGAATTTTTTACCAAATGATTGACAAATCGGATAGTTTCAAATCTCTTTACGGAGATATACAACAATTTCATCATTTAATTTCAAAAGGTTTAACAAGGTCTTTAATTTCAATAGTGATAAAGTGAAACAGAATTTCAATTTTTCTTACGAGCACGAGATACTTTTAACAAATTATGTTGCATCTGTATAAGCTTTTTATGGGGTGTTTCATTTAGAATTGTTCATATGGTAACTGGAGGTACCTATACCTCCTTACCGATACCCAGAAAGTTTTATTATAAATATTATAAAACGATTTAATCCCGTTGTTTTGACACCTTCCAATATTTTTGTGCGTACTTGGGAAACCATTCACATATGCATTTAGTGGTAACATATTCCCGCTATAACCAGAGGCGTCTAGTGGGATAGAATAAAAATAATAGTTTTTAATGTATATCTTCTTAGAGTGAAAATTTGATAAACATCAATATGAAAAGATCATTTGAGATGGAATCAACTAAAACTTATAAATTTCATAACCAAATTAGCAAAATAGTGTTGACTAATGCGAAATAAGAGATAAAATAAAATTAGGTATTATAAACATTCCATTTAATCTCGAATAACTTGAAAACTTCGTACTGTATCGCATAGAGACAGGAGGTTAATATTTACGTGGAAAGTAACGGAGTATCGAGAAAACATGCTGAAATCATTTTTACGATAGTGGCGTAGATTGTAGGGGGAAAAGAAGTATTTATCCCTACCGCATGCCTCTAGTGATAGAGGAAAATTATATTTTACCACTAATTGAAGTATCCTAATATATAAAAAGTGGAAGGTGTAAAAACAATGGACTACAATCATTTCAAATAATTATGATATAACACCCTAGATCTCAGTAAGAAGGAATATTTTACTGAAGTGTTCTCGAATCTTCATATTTTGTGCTAAGGTTTCTCCAGTTACTATATGGACAATTGTTAATGAACCACTCTGTATAAATATGACTGTTGTACAAGTGAAAAACACCATTTTTTACGATAACGTCAAAATTCTACTAAATTATGTTAAATCTGACGTTTTTACGTAGATGTGAGAGGTTCTGTGTTTGCTTGTATTTAGTTTATGTAGCTTCAATTACCTAGAACGATCGGAATAACTAATTTAGTAAAAATAATGAAAAACTGTTACACCTGAACTTTTATAAGTGAGAATGATAAAAAGGTTTATGATAACCCTGAAAAATATGGTGGTTTAAGGGTTGATGTATGCGGTTGGAAAGGAATGAAAAATGGTATTCCTGCTATTTACAGTGAAAGGTAAAGTCGTACGAAAAACTATCCAGTGGAATAATTGTAGATACTAAAAAAGTCTGCAATTATTCAAACACATGCTTAAATCTTCTTTTTCTGTGTTGTTTTTCTTTGTCGTCAAAATAATTTAATGTGGAGGAAATTGAGTATACGAGTATGTACACTATTTCATATCTCAAATGAAATTATTTTAGTGAAAACAATTAATAAGCTTGCGAGATATTAATTTTTTCTGGTCAGAAACACTTTGTGAAGAAAATTGAACTGTGAAATATCATGGTACAGAATAACCATAAACATCCGTCTTAAGCGCAACAAAGCGGTACAATAAAAGGTACTTCGAAGATAGGGCGTTGAAAAATGACTATTAATATACAAATAATAATTATTTTTCAATAAATAAGAAAGATAAAAAAATCTCGAGAACCATTACATTCAGGCATAGGGAAATGTTAAGAATATATGGTTGAAATCTTATATAGAATTGAGGCGACAAAAAATATGTTTGCCATTTAAAAACACACAGTTATTACTATTATTCATTATCCAAAATTTACGTTAATTATTCTTCACCCTGTATAAAAAATGGAACACGTTTTTCTGGGATATTATTGAGTTACCTTACAGTGACCGATGTAGGTGGTGGAAATTCAGTAATTATAATTTATCATCAAATTTATAGTTTATAAATAACAGTCAAACGGGAATGTCCGTAATAAAATAATTATCATCTCGCCATGAGACTAAAGTATATTAGTTTGTCATAATAAGTTGTTGATAATTATATCAGCAATCTAAAAAGTTAAAAATATACTGGGTGTTTCATTTGGAATAACGAAGTGGACTGCAACATAACTATGAGTATGTATCAAATAAATCATAATATATTAGGGGTAAGCTGTTTACCTAATAGCAGATAAATATTGAACAGTTTGTTCATAACTATTATAGATGAGAATATTTTCTTGTTTCATACTTTTTTCATTAGTCGGGTTTTATTTTTTGAATACTTTTTATTCCGTATGCGACTACATCCTCTAGCGGGTACTCTAAATATACTTTTTTAATTTTGAAATGTAGGAAATGTAGAGTCATGGGTTATCTGTTTACAGAACACAGCAGGCATCATTTAAATTTGCACACCGCCTAAAGTTGTGCAGGTTAATTATAAGTAATTAATCTCGTGTACTGACAAGAAGGGTGAATATTGAAACAATCCTTGAAATTCATAAAATTTAAAAATGGAAACTCATTTGACATAAAACATAAAATTGGTAGTTTTGACAAAAGTTTGATACTGTATTATTTTCATAAATGATTTAAATTGTCTAATTTCATAAAAGACATTGTTTGTTAGCACTCGACAATGTCTCAGTATCATGGAAACATCTGGTTCTGAATATTTACCATCCGAGGAAAGTTTTTTTCCAATAATTCAAACAGAGATAACAATCTTTTTGACTCATCAGAGCGTATCACGATCCCACAAAATAAAGTGCCGTTGACAAGCTATGCCGTTTTACAAAACTCTTCCTTGGATTTCCACTACAATTCCAAAAATGAAATCGTAACACGGGATTTAACACTGGGAGATTCTACGTTTTAAAAAAATAATGATTCACATCTAGAACAGATGTCGTTTTCATTTGAACTTGATACAGTATGCTCTTTAATATCCGAATATAATTCATCACTTAAACAAGTAAAACATACAGCACTGGATAAATCTACAGAAAAATCCAAACCTCTTGGTTCTGATGTTCAAGAATTGCCAAGAATATCTAAGAAAAAGCGACAACCACATGATTCCCCATATTGTATACAAGATGTTCAGAATTTTGGAAGGCATTTGATGCGTCATCATTCCGATGAATTTGATATTCAAAGTTTTTTATCTTTACACAAGGGCTCAAAACTACGAACGAGAACACGCTTTGGATCAAATTCGACGTCATTGAAATTTTGTAATGATATAATTCCGATTAGCCAGAACAAGAAAAGCAATGTGAACCGTAGTATTTCTTGTAAATTTTGCAAAGGATATTATGCCAATAAGTCTTTAAGGCGGCACGTAAAAAAATGGCCTTCGAATCCTGATCCCAAAAAACCTTTAAGATCACAAAGCGAAGGTGACACGGTTATGCCTAAATGATCCTCTAAGACTGAGCGGAGTACTAAACACACTGACAGGTGATGTAATTCTCTCATTGCTTAAATAGACCTAACAATTTGTACGATAGAAGCCGTTAAAGTTGGAATGTAGCGGTTTATCGAAAGTACTATTTCGTTTTGGTAGGACTTTTTATTATTAATATTTTGCAGGGTTGTTAATCCTTACTCATTCGGCATTAGTTTTAGACTGATTTTCGACCCAAAAATATATATAGTTATAGGGTTAGTGAAAAAATATTTGAAATAAAATTCTTAGTAGTTCTTATTTTTTTCTATTTTCTGCAATTTTATTTCATACAGTGTGAGACAAAAAATAAAGGACGGTAAATATTCCGAAATTGCAATTTTATTATAAATGATCCTATATTTAGAAATGTCGTCGGTATATTTCTGCATTTTTGTGTTATTACTGTCAGTTTTGGTACTTGGTAGAGATATACGTTTTTAAAGTTAGTGCCAATCAGGATTTTGTTTGCGTCAAAAATTACCATGTAATACAAAATAGATAGTATACTTAATTTCTTTTATATTATACAACTGTATATATAAATAAAAAGAGGCATATATTTGAGGGATATTTTTAAAATAACATACTAAACACGTATGGTAGCTTTTTAATTTTTTTATACTATATATGTGATATTCAATAGCCTACCTATGTGTAAAGCAATTTTGCCGGGTTTTTCATTTACGATTTTAGCCACCAATTCTTAAATGTTTTAGTTTTTGACACAGGAGCTATTGAGAACTTATTCATTTCACTGTTGATCACTCGTACAACGAAAACAATTTGAAAAAGCGTTTAATTGATTAAATAATGAATTTAAACCACTGAATATCACTTCAGAAAAAAATCCTCTGTTATGTGTTGAGCATGTTAATTTAAAAATACTCATTAATTACTTACCTAGTCGATATATTTAAGAACACTCTGTATAAATAAGCATATTTTTATATTATTGTGCGATCTACAAAAACTGCATCTAAAATATATTTTCTATATTGTATTACACTAGAAATTATCATAACAGAATCTTAATTGTTCATGACTTTAAAAATGTATATTTCAAAAACTGATCATAGGAAAATCTTAAGAATTCAACACTTTCATTGAGTACCAAAACTAGTAACAAAAACTTACAGACATTAACCAGAATTGAGCTGAGCCTATCAGCAATTTAAGTAACTGGATCGAGTACAAATGCATATCAAGTTTTCAAAGAAAGATACCAGTCGCCACTTTCCATAAAAATTGTAGGGTCCTTATTCGGATCAACTATTAATACAAAATAAATTAGGTGTGCATAAAATGGGAGGGAGAAGGTAGCATATTCTTGTAAATGCATCAGTCAAAAATGTAAATGTATATTTCCATAAAAATATATAATATGAGCTTGACTATTGAGCTTATTTTGTCAACAGGTTTTTATATGATATGCAAATATGCTAATTTATAGGTATTATTACGTATTCGTTCTTTCATGTTATAAACAATCTCAGTTTAATATAAGTCAATTGTTTGTAATTTATAATTTTTATTTCTCATAGTTGTTGTTTCAAATTAACAATTTCAGTCTCAGATAAAAATTTCTCACGAAGAACGCCGATTGCAATCGTTTTATACAATGTCAATACCGAACTGGCAATTATTCTTTTGATTGTATGTATTAACTGGCCGATAGTATATGTGGCAACGCCGCAAGGAGTCCATATTACCTGAAATGCATCATATACGGAGCCTACCTTGCTTTTGAAGTATGGAAATATACACCAACGGAGCCTACTGTAACCGCTACATATAACGGATCCCACTAAGACGTCAACTTATATAGTGGTATACATGAAATATACGCTAGGAGCCCAAATTGGACTACAGGTATAACGGAGTCCACATTAACCTGCAACAGTATATATATATATATATATATATATATATATATATATATATAAGCAACGAATAGATTAGTGGGTATTGCACGCATATAGAAGAAGGGGCTACTGAAAAGAGCGATAAACGCAGACATTCATGTTTCTGGCTCATTAGCCGTCATCGGTAGGGTACAACCAAGAAAAGATGTGAAACATGGGAGCAAAGGTGTTGAATGAAACATGAGAAAATAAAACAGAATTCAGCATGATAGTCAAACACAACATTTGTGTCAGTAATATTAGAAGATCTCGAATATTCGAGACAACAACCAACATAGACACGGAGGTGCGTATAACACTCCAGTCTGAAACTTCCGACCCAGATTAATGAAATAATAACAAGATGTACGAATAGTGCCTAACATATGAACAATAAGGAACGAATAGATTAGTGGGTTGTAGTGATCCTTAAAATACACTAATGGAAAAAAGACATTAGCTTAGAAATAAGATTTAAATTTAGGTTAATATTAATTATAGTATTTAGCGACCATTGCTCTGAAACGGTATCAATGGAGGCACGTTTCTGTTAATGTATAAACAAACATATACAACTTATAGACGGAGGTCAGGCATGTAGTTAAACATAACTACGTTTCCTATAAAATAAGAGTGAACGAACCAGGATGGAATTATTGTTATTTATACTTTGACTAAGTCGATCGATATATTTATAATTGTGTATTTTAACGTATTAAAACTTGAACCCAGTGATTTTTATAAATGTGATATTGTTTATTCTATTCCCGAATACAGGTTGCTAGGTAAGTGGTTTCCTCAATGATAATATGCCTTTATGGTAAACGTCAAGTATACGAGAGACACTTACTAAGTAACCACTACAGGGTATTGCACGCAAATGGAAGAAGGGGCTACTGAAAAGAGTGGTAACTGCAGACATGCATGTTTCTGAATTCTGTTTTATTTTCTCATGTTTCATTCAACACCTTTGCTCCCATGTTTCACATCTTTTCTTGGTTGTACCGTAGTGATGACGGCTAATGAGCCAGAAACATGCATTTCTGCGGTTACCACTCTTTTCAGTAGCCCCTTCTTCTATTTGCGTGCAATACCCACTAATCTATTCGTTGCTTATTGTTCATATGTCACGCACTATTCGTCTGTCTATATATATATATATATATATATATATATATATATATATATTGAAACAGTCTTATTTAGTTTCGATTTAATAAAGATTAATAGTATTCGTGAAATAAGTCAAATTCATTCTCCCATCTTGTACTTTATTAGCCATCTTTAACGAATATGCATAAATTGTACGAAAAAAACATGTCTAAATCAATTATAGATGCCGATAGTGAAAACAGTGAACAAAATCCTTACAACAATACTGAAGAAAATGTGACCAAAGATATTGAAACAGACGAAATACTCGTTGAACCGTCAGAATTCGAAAATATTGAAATCCTATTCAGATCCAACGGAAATTAACAATATTATTCAGTAGATGATGTAATTTCAAAAAAATTTGTCGAATTTTTTAATTATTTTCACTGATAACAGCTAATTGGAGTTTAAGTTAATTTCATACACTGTGTCTTGGCATTGTTTGATTAGTGTCAATTATTGTCAATATACGGAGACACATTAATTTTTTTTGTTGGTTTATTATGCACAAATCATGAAGCTGCATGTAAATTAGCTATATATGTACTATGTATTAGCTGTACTGGAAGATCAAATAACCAAGATACTTCAAGAATTGAATAACTTTAATTCCAAGCTTCAATTCACGCATGAGATAGAGAAGAATGGTTGCATTACTCCTTTAGATTTGACACTAATTAGAAATCAAAGCAATGATAACATAAAAACTTAACTTAACAACAAACATACATGGTCAGGTAGATACTTAAATTTTAGTTCTTATCACACTAGGAGTCAAAAAGAGAGCGTGGTTATTTGCTTAATATATCGAGCCATAAATCTAACTTCTCCTGATTATCGGCCAGAAATTTTAAAAAAAGTGGAAGAAATACTCGTACAAAATGGTTATTGTCAAAACCTTATTAGAAAAATTCGAAGACAACGAACAATAAAATATTACAATAATATGAAATTTAAAACCAACAAAGTAGATACTACCCCACAAAAATATATAGCATTGCCTTACGCAAATGGACTATCAGAAAAATTAAAATACATTCTGAAAAAACAAAATATCAAAATATGCCATAAGTCACACTATCGTATATTAACAGCCTTCACATGTTTGAAATGCAAAAACTTAACTAAAAAACATTCAAGCTTGGTATACTCGTTCTCTTGTCTTAATTGTCCAGAAAAATATATAGGAATGACAACACAATACTTGGAAAATAGAATAAACGGTCACAAATACACGAAAAATGCGTCGACTGCACTCCATAAGCATGAAATAAACAAAAAACATGAATTCGATTTTCCAAACACAAAAATTAATGATTGCCATTAAAAATAAACCCGAAGCACTAAATGACCAAAAAGACATAGAGAACTTGAGTAAAATTTACCATAACCTTTTACATGCAGCCTCATGATTTGTACATAATAAACCAACAACAAAAAATTAATATGTCTCCGTTAAATTATCGGACACGTGTATTGACAATACTCAAACAATGCCAAGACACAGTGTACAATTAACTGGAGATCCAATTAGCTGTTGTCAGTGGAAATAATAAAAAAAAACAAAAAAAAGTCAAATACTTGAACCAAACATTGATGATCGATCAAAGAAGATGGTTGTCAAGGTACGTACTCTTTTATATTAACATGTACCCTTACTTTTGTGTGCTATTTTCAATGTAAATTGTTTGCCAGTGTTATCCAATGTTGTATTTTTATTGTAGAGTGAAATTAAAATCTTTTGATAAAGCCTTGTAATTAAGGCGAAACGTCAAGAATGAATAAAGAAAATTAGTAGTAAATTAATGAACCTATCCCAAGAAAATTACATAAATGAATATATTTATATATATTAATACATATCTTCTATCTAAATTCTGAAGAAAATATTGAAATAAGGAGAAATGTGCATATTTGGATGAAATACTAGTGATACACACTGTATTATCAATAATTTTAAAGTTTCAATATACAAATAAATTTTGACATTTCAATTTCGGATGACATTAATGCAGAATATACTTTATAACGATTTGAAAACAAGAATACAGATGTCTCTGTTAGCAAAACTGCAATTATATTAAAAGAATGAAAATCTCTCTTTGTTATAGGAAAACGTAAATTTATATTTTTTTTAAAAAAGAATTTTTTGGTAACCAAAGGAGAGGAGAATTATTGATATAGAAAGTTTAGTTAGTTGATTTTGATATTCCCACGAGGCAACATCGAAATAAGAGTTGCCTCAAATTTATTTAAAAATATCATAGTAATTTATATGAATATTATCAGATCATCAAATTCTGCATTGCAAAGCCAGTGCGTGTATAATTCGCAACGAATTGCATCGATAAAGTGCGGGTTTAGAATACGAACGAGTTAACCAGTACCTATTTGGTGAGTCCTGTCCAGTTCATTTACATTATGTCTCGAGAATTAATAGGCCTTTATTAAAAATATTTCAAAATTAGATGCATCTTATGGTAATAAACTCGATTGAAATTACAGTAACGTTACTCAAATGAAATTCAACGTCAAGCGTAGATAATTTTGGAATAGACAATTTAAACGGAAACTTGCGTATTTTGACATTGATATACATCAAGTATATAATCAAACATTTTGAACTTTGATAAATTATTTAGCGAGTAGATTTATAATTATAGGTTGTCTCAATTTTAAGGTTGATAGAAAATTCTATCTTTGTTTCTGCGTTTATAATATTTTTGAAAAGTTCTATTTTTTTGTAATTTGTTATTTGATAATATATTATATAAATTTGAATTCCAATCACTCTTTGGTACTCATTTCATATTCATTTCTCATTGCATTTGATAATTTTCAGGCTATAGAAATTTTGATATAATAAGTGACATTTGGTTAATCATATATGTCATAAGATAATTTAATTGTCTTGTAGTATATTGAACAAACAGTTATTCTAGATTTGGAATAGCGTAATACGTAATTTGGGAAATTCTTTAAAAATTTATAAATTTGAATTATTATTTGAAATCTTTGCTCCCTCCCTGAGATAAGAGTGAGTAAGTCGATTGTGTATTGATTTATCTTTCACAATATAAAATTTAATATTCATCTGAGCCGGGCATATTAATTTGACAACTGCTGTCAAAAATTTCAATAGGTTTTATTCAGTGGTAAAGGCATATCCACAAGAGTGTAGTTACAATCATAAATTTTGACATCAACAAATAAAATTCATATCGTATAAATTCATAAATTAAACTATTAAATAATTAATAAAACATTGTATATATTATAATATGTATATATATATATATATATTAATTAATTAATTAATTATTACATATTCTATCAATTTTTCGAAGATTTAATTCGCCGCTCATATTCTGGAATTTTAATTATAACTTGGCTAATCGTCACACTATTCTACAATAATTCATCTATTATTTTTCTATTTTCCATTTATCCAGTTGAATTAAATTGTTTTACGATATGACAGAAGGAACTTATAAATTATTTAGAAAAAGAGTTTCTCTCAAAGCCAGAGTCTCATATTTTTCTAAATTTTTGGGAACATTACAAGCTAAGCAAGAATATGTTTCAAATGATGTAGATCGCATACAATCCCAAGATAGATTGTTAAAGTTAGAGAACGTTTTTTTCGAGTTTCAACAAATTCAAAGCGGAATCGAGGCCATTGTTGCCAAAGATCAATTAGATGAGCAATATCTACAAAATACAATTTTTCTAGACAATTATTATTCGTTTACAGCTAATGCAAATGCCATAGAAATTCACAAGAAAAACATTGACAATATTTCTAATTATTTTAGTCGGTCTTCTATAGCGAGCACGTCACATGTTCCATCTAGCAATCTAGACGTAATAAAACTGCCAAAGTATCAGGGTTCTTTCGAGAATTGGCTTGAATTTCGCGACACTTTTGAATCACTTATTCACAACGACAAACTTGGAGCTATACATAAATTCCATTATTTGCGGGCGTCAGTAGAAGGTGACACAGCTCAAGTAATAAAATCTCTTGAATTTTCATCAGATAATTATAAACTAGCATGGGAAACACTTTTTAAAAGGTACAATAATACCAAGTTGTTGGTCCATAATCATGTAATAGTATATTATTTTATATGGAAGAAAAGTGATACTTTAACAGCCGAACGGAGTGAGGCTGGTAATAGAGAGCAAGTCATGAAAAGTAACTTTTCCTCCAAATAAAATATGCTGTTTTTTCTTCAAATGTCGACAAATTTGATAGTAATAATGTTTAAACATAATTGGGTTCCCAAGGTGGTTTAGACAAAATATCGATGAAATTGACAAAAGTTGCACTGAATCCTCATCACTAAAACCCTCGGTAACATCAACAGTTTTAAACGCTACTCTAAATTCCCAACAAGATTGTACAACGGTATTGCGCCGGTTCAATTTTCAAAATCCAACAATTTCGCATTGTACATTCAATATTCATTTGAATGATATATAAAAGTTTTAGCTTTGTTTTTGTTTAATAAACCTTGAGTTGTTGACGCTTGTTTTCTTGTTTCTATCTATGTTGCTATGATAACACTTTTCCCTCCGCTGGCGGGAAAGTGAAAACTAAAGCTCCGGCGGAGGAAAAATGAAACTTCACGGTCGCCCACACAGTCGAAAAATGACAGATTTACTGACGTTTGAAGAAAAAGGCTATTTTTCACTAGAATATTTACAAAAGGAATCGACTTTCAAACTTCGAAAGCATATTGACAATTCAGAGTAAAATCTCCGATCTCTTGAACAATTGGGACAAAAAGTTAATAACTGGGATACATGTTTGATTTTTATGATCACAAACCAATTGGATAATCCAACTTTGAGAGAATGGGAGCGAAATATTGCGTACGAAAAAGATTTGTCAAAAATTGAGGATTTTGTAAATTCCCTCAGAGATCTTGCGGATTTCCTTGGAACCATTTATCTTAAAAATATTGAAAAAACCTCAGATAGGTTTCCAAAGCATCGAGATTCGAGACAAACAACTAAATCAATAGTTTAGTCAAATTCAACAAACTTTTTATGTTCATTTTGCAAAGAAAATCATTCTATTTACACATGTCCCAAATTTCTCAATCTCAACATTGAGCAACGGCATGAATTTGTCATAAAAAAAAAACTCTGTCAAAACTGTCTACGCTTTTTCATTCCAATCCACAAACGGTTATTAAATATAACGTAACTAATTCAGGCTCAATGTGATTCAATCATGAACTCTAAGGACCTACACAATTCAGCCGTATCCGGCACTGTTAACACAACAAATCAATCTCAAAATTCAACCGTATTCAGTTGCAATTTTCAAACTCCAGGACCGTCTTTATTATTTTTGTAAACCGCATTCATGGAAATTCTTGATAAAAATGATCAACCGCATCTAACACGTGCATTGTTAGACTGCGGATCGCAATCTTCATTTGTTTCAACCCATCTGGCAGACCTGCTAGGACTAAAACAATATCACACGAACATGTCCATTTATGGAATTGCAAATTCAACTTCAGTATCAACAAATAAATGCCTTATCGAAATAAGATTATCTTGTTTTATTTTACCCACTATAACGAGTCATTTACCGGGATTTGACATAGATCCAAACATGCTGCGCATTCCAAAAAATATGATATAACTAATCCTGAATAACCTGTATTCTATATATCCAAGCCTATCGACATTTTAAATGGGGCTAATTTGTTTTGGAATGTTCTTAGAACTGCTAAAATTTCTTGCGGTAACAATAATCTGGTATTACATGCATGGGGTTATGTAGTTTCTGGTCAAATAGGTGCCCCTATAAAAAATGCAATTACTTACAATTTAGCTACAAACAACGATTTATTGTCAAAATTTTGGGAAATCGAGGATTGCAATGTAACGACACAACTCTCCCCCGAAGAAGTCGCATGTGAAGAAAACTTCATCAATACCACATACTACCATTAGGAATCCGGATGGTCGAATTATGGTCACATTACCACTCAATCAAACTGCGACAATGCTGAATGAATCCAAGAAAATGGCAGAACGTGGATTTTGTGCTCTAGAAAGACGACTGCTCATAAATGAGAATTTACTCAAGCTTTACGTGGAGTTTATGACCGAATACGAAGAGTTGAAGCACTTGTCACTTCAACCCAACGAAAAAAAAGATTCAGTAGGATACTACACACCACACAATACGCTTTTGCGAGAAAATAGTTTAACAGCAAAGTTACGCGTCGTTTTTTATTCGTCAGCTCCTTCAAGTAATAGCGTTTCCGTAAACAATATTTTAATGGTCGGACCTGTTCTGCAGAACAGTTTAG
Source organism: Galeruca laticollis (assembly GCA_963921935.1). Classification (NCBI taxonomy): domain Eukaryota; kingdom Metazoa; phylum Arthropoda; class Insecta; order Coleoptera; family Chrysomelidae; genus Galeruca; species Galeruca laticollis. Next base: position 217,390,289 of record OY998175.1, read on the forward strand.
ATGCAATTTTAATCAGATATCGAAAACACTCTTATGTTATAGCAGCAGACATCGCAAAGATGTACAGACAGAATCAAATATCGCCACAACAGCGAAATTTACAAAAAATTCTTTGGCGCTCTAAACCCATGGACAAGATTCATACATACGTTCTTAACACTGAATGAAAGAATGTTAGAAGGTTAAGAAATAATAAGAAGAAAAGAACAAGAAAAAGTAATAGAAGAATAAAAAGAAGTAGAAAAAGAAAAGAATGATAGTGCTAATCCTGCAGCTAGAACATATGCAGTTAAATCGTCGATCAAGAAGAACACATTCTTGATTTTTTTGAAGCGGAACAAATTACTTCGAACAGGTTGAAGGACCGGAAGATGTAGTTTCTACATTCTGTAGTATGTGTAGACTGGACAGATATCTTCTTTAAATGGATTTATTCTTTTATACCAATTATTCGTTTATAATAAAGTTTATAGATTGAATCTTAGATCTTTGTTTTTTATTCATATCTCGGTAACCAAGGGCAAAACGTAAACATTATATTCCTACGATTTAATTTGTCTTAGATCCCTGAATCATATTCGTAACGGTCGTCAATTTTAAAACTTTATTTAGATATCGAGAAAAAATGTATTAGTTTATATTTGCGTACCGCTATGGTCGTTGATACAAAAAACAAGATGTTACTCTCATACCTACTAAAAATTCTGACGCCCCATCGAATTATAACATGAGATAATGCCAAGATCATGTTATGTAAATAAATGCTAGTTATCATCAACAAGCAACCCCTGGTGCGCTGCTACCTTTTGTTCTTTTATAACCTCTTCAGAAAATATGTTAATTGGTCACGGACGCGGGAAATCAATACCGAATTGTAAGTGCTTGTGGATGTTGGTTTTAGTTATTTTTTATTCAAGAGGTCAGTTCGGTTATTCTTCTTTTCACTCCGCAGGTTATTTATTGATTTGTGATGGAAATTGAATGAAAAATTGGAAGGTTTGCATCGAAATATGTATATTTCAAGATTCCAAAGTCTTATTGTTTCAATGAAATTAACTGATGTCTCGACCCTTACTTTGTGGAATCTACTCATATTAGTGTTTTAAATGAAACTTACTGTTCCTAGTTAACTCCACAGCATGATGAAAATTGTTGAAAATTTTAAAAAATTGACAATTGTTTCGATATTACCTGAATATCATCGTCAGAATGACAGAAGTTACATTTCATTTGATGCCTAACTGATGTTTAATTATTTTTGGCTAATACAAGAAGTGACCTATGTTGTGATTCACTTAATATATGGTAATAGGAAAAGGAAAATATAATATTATAGTTTATTTGCGATAAAAAGATGATGATGTTCATTTAGCTACTTTCCTGATTATCAGAATAATTATTAATTTACCAACCGTGAATACAATTTATCCTCAACAGCCAGGGCAATTTATAGCTAACGGGTTGGCAAAACTTCAAGGCGTTGTCAAATCAACTGGTAAAATTCCCCAGTTTATTTTGACGTTTATTGACATTCGATCATCGTCTAATATTTACAAGTTTTTTTGGTGCTTTTAAATTCATTGCTTCTTTAAGATTAAAAAAACAGTTATTCATTTTCATAACTAATTATTTAGGCAAATATGCAGTGTGTGGTTAATACAATGCCGAAGCAGCTGAACAGAAAATGTCAAGAGATGGTAACATCTTTGTTGAGCTATTTTGAACGAGAATACCGAAATGGGGGCCCGCTTCTTACGCTTACTGCTGTAACAGATGTAAGTAATAGTATTCCTTATTTGTATTCTTCATTATTAATATTATTGTAACATATTTAAATGTAAATGATTAAATGTTTTAAATGCTAGGTTAGGATTATTAAACTTGATAATATATTATTCTTTCATAAATTGAAGTAATTATATTGTAGAGAGTTGCAGAAGCTTTACAACTTAGTGTTACCACTGTTAACCGTATTGCCGCCAAACATAATAGAGGTGAACAGCCTAAAAGCCCACCTAAAAAGAGACAACGCATAAAACCTACTGTTGAAATTGATAACTTTGATCAAAATGCTTTCCGAAATGTTATATACGAAATGTATGGAAACAGTGAGTATATTGAATTTAATGTTTTATTTTATTCACAATTAACTAAAACAATATTTTTTTAGAGGAACACATAACCTTGAAAACTTTAAGAGACAAATTCCAGAAGCATGAACTCTTTAATGGTTGTTTAACATCACTCTGGAAGACAGTGAAAAATATTGGATTCAAATACCAAAAAGATGATCCTCGTCGTGGTTTAATGGAGTTGCCACTTATTGCATTAAAACGTGTACATTTTCTACATGAATATGTCAAGAGAAAAAGGAAAGGTTTATATCAATTTGTGTTTTTGGATTAGACCTGCATATTTAAAGACGGTACTGTTGGACGTTCTTGGCAAGATTCTAATCATAGAAGCTTGAAAAAAAAACAAAATTGGTGGTCCGAGGTAATGGAATAATGAAATTTAGCAATTAATTTATGATGTACAAACATTCCTGCCATTTTAAGACCTTTTCAAATATTTACTAGTCACAATATATTATTTGAATCTATATAATTATTAATAGTTGTTTTGAGCTATGCAGTCTATCTAGGATACCTAGTAGTAATTTGTTATTTCCTTATTGTAGGTATATAGTATTGCATGCTGGTTCCTCTTCTGGATTTATTTCTGGAGCAGGGCTGGTTTTTCTTCCAAAAAACAAGATGGTGATTACCACGGTGAAATGAACCGAGAAAATTTTTTGTATTGGTTTGAATACCAGCTTTTAGTGAACTTGGAAGAGCCTGCCACAATTGTAATGGATAATGCAAGTTATCACAGTACAGTGATCAATAAAGTATCAACAACAGCTACCAAAAAGGCTGATATACAGAACTGGTTGATACAAAATGATATTTCTTCTGAAAATACTTTCCTCAAAAGCCAATTATTGAATTTAGTTCAACGGTAAGTTGATATAAACATTTTTCAATATTTTATGGTAATACTTAGATAACTTATTTTGTTTAAGTATATGCATTTTTGTAGGAATAAACCACCAACAGTATATGTAGCTGACATATTATCTGAAAAATATGGTCACAAAGTGCTTCGACTTCCCCCTTACCACTGTATGTTCAACCCAATTGAACATATTTGGTCCATAAGTAAATTTTTTTGTAGAGATCATGTGGGAACTGATGGGTCTTCAACAGAATAAGCAAAGTCTTTAGAAAAAGTGACTCCTGATATTTGGTCAAAGACAGTGGAGCACTCTGAAAAAATTATACAAGATGGGTGGGATAGAGAAGTAGTATTTGATAGACAGGATGTGCTTCCTCTTATTAATTTTGACAGTGACGATGAAGATAATGATGATTTTGTAGTGGAGTAGTGGAAATCCAATTTGGTTTATTTCCACCTTTTCAAAATCGCTAAGAACTATTATTAAATTAATTAGGTACAGCTATCTCATAATACACAAATTAAAACAACGATCACAGTATCTCTACATAAATAATACTAATAGAATGGGAGATTTTTTATTTTTGTATCTTGTAACAAAATTTTATTTTGTGTATCTATATTTTTCTTTTCCATTCTATTTTTATTATAATAAATATAATAAATATTGTATAAAGAAACAATATTTAAATTTGCATGAAGATGATTACAGCTTGTATTGATTCCTTTTAGCCTTAACCCTTGCAGTGCTCTTGAAGATGGTTCTATAGAGCATAGAATAGGGTATAAGGACCTGCAGCTCGTCATTCAACCCTTTCCAATGTAAAATAATCAAATGTTAATTCGAAAATAGAATGATTGGTTACTGTTTCTTGTATCTTATTCATCGTTTTTCATGAATAGATATTTATATTAAATTGATCAATCAAGCCTATCATACGAGCCCTTAATTTTTAAATAAATATTTTTGACTTACGCCCTACGAGGCACGGAACAATGGAAAAGAAGAGCTGTCAATCTAACATCAGGTTAACTTTTCTAGTTTTCGTCAAGTAAAGGAAAAAACTACAGCTTGGCAACATCACAATATTTTGTTTTGCAACGTCATAGTCTTTTGCCACTTTATCATTTTTTTATCGTAAATACACTATACAAATATTAAACCTCAGATTTTATTAGCCCTATGGGGATATCCTGGATATCATTTTCCCCAATTAAGATCAGAATAACTGTGCAATGATATAGAAAACCAGGAAAACTATAGCTGCTGATATTTACAATTATCTCTTAAGAAGACAGTTTGAAAGTGGAGAACTCCCTAGATTTACCTGTTCATTGATAACTTCATATTGTGGGTTTCTTAAGTGTCTTCTAATTTCCAATTCTTCAAGGAAATATAGTTCTTGTTCCTTATCACAAATATGTAGTATTTCTAGTTCTGTGTTAGGTGTCAATGAAAGATTGGTGTCAAGTAGATGTCTGGCGTAGTGGGATTTATCTGGTTGTTTTAATATGTATGCTCGTAAGTGTTCTATGTATCGGATTTCAAAATTTCTAAGGGTCTGACCCAAATAGACAGCATTACATTCTGGACATTTAAGTTTATATATACCGGATTTCTTTAATGGTGATATTTTAGTTTTTACATTTAACAATTTTGTACTTATTGTACTTTCTGTTTTAAAAGAAATCGTTGTATTTGTTGCTAAAGATATTATCTTTGAAATATTATAAGAAATACTTCCTGCATATGTAATGGTTTTATAAGTTTTTATATCTTTAGTTTGTTTAGGAAATATTAGTTGTAATGCCACTTTTTCCTTTTTTTCACTTATTAGTTCATTTATCATATGTAATGGGTAACCCTTGGATGTTGCTATTTGTTTAATTTTGTTAATCTCTCTATCAAAATTACATTTGTTCATAGGAACTGAAAATGCTCTATGTATCATTGAATTATATGCCGCTAGTTTATGTGACATGGGGTGATTGGAACTATATGGAATTGTCACATCAGTGTGTGTTGGTTTTTGGTAAATTTTATAATCAAGTACAGTATTAACTCTTTGAATTTTTAAATCAAGAAAATTGATTGAACTATTTTCTTCAACTTCTAATGTAAATTTAATTTTTGGGTGTAAATTGTTAATGTGGTTGAAAAATATATGAATTGTCGTTCACTACCCATAAAACAAGATAAAATGTCATCTTCATATCTATACCAAAATAAAACATTATTTGAAATATTACATTCAAAGATTTTTATTTCTAAACTGTCGATAAAAATGTATACCAACTTTGGCGATATAGGGCTTCCCATTGGTGAACCTTCATTTTGAATATATATCTTATTGTCAAAAGTGGAATAATTCTAATTAATAAGGGACTCCTTAGACAACTACATAAAAGTTGTACTCGCGTTCCAACTACATCCAGTAGAATTTGACTGTTCAGATGACAAAATCAGAGAAAGTGTCAGCACGATGAAGCACAAAAAATTAAAAAAAACAAGAACAAAAGCTACAGAAACTTGAACACACACAACATAGAGTTCAATACTATAAACATCATGAAACTGTAAGTAATTACATACCAACACACTTTGCACGATTTGAAAACCTTTCATACACTAATTTTATAGATAGAGAAATAGAATTATCAAATAAAGGTTTAAAGTACAGCATACCACCAAAATTTACGAATAATATTAAACAGATGCTAGCTCTAAAATCTAATTCAAATAATTTTCTTTATTAGAAACTAAAAATTGCCAATTTAATCAAAAATGCTGGAACTTCATAAGTTAAACATCAAACAAAAAATGACATTACAGTTTTAAATTCAATAAAAAAAGTAGAAGATAATAACCTAACATTTACAAAATCTGACAATCTGTCATATTGACGACTAATGATTATAATTCAAAGATATATAACTTTATAGAATCTAGCGATGTTAAAGTTCTTAGAGCAGACCCAACAAAAAAGTTTACTAATAATGTTAGAGACATTGTTAATAATTCAAATTATCTATTCATTGATTACGAAAAGAGGTCCATCATAAATAAGAATCCTCATTATCCATAATTATATGGAACCGTTAAATTACATAAAATAACGAAACCAATTAGACCTGTAATTTCTTATGTTAATACTCTTAATAATATATTGGCAAAGAAACTTGACAATATACTTAATATTTACGGACATACATCTAAATATTCAATTAGAAATTCAATAGAACTAATCAACAAATTAAAAGTATTCAACTTGCAAGATTACTCTAAGCTTATTTCATTTGATGTTACCAATATGTTCACTGAAATTCCTACTAAAATATGTCTAGTACTGGTTAGAATGTTACTAGAATATAAAAATATTAATCCAGGAATAATATCAGATATACTTAATTTATTTGATGTATGTATTAATCAGAATTATTCCACTTTTGACAATAACATATATATTCAAAATGAAGGTTTACCAATGGGAAGCCCTATATCGCCAATTTTGGCAAACATTTTTATGGACAGTATAGAAAGAAAAATCTTTGAAAATAGAATTTCAAAAAATGTTTTATTTTGGTATAGATATGTAGATGACATATTAGCTTGTTTTACGGGTAGTGAACGACAATTAGATATATTTTTCAGCCACATTAATAATTTACACCCAAAAATCAAATTAACATCATAAGTTGAAGAAAATAGTTCAATTTTCTTGATTCAAAAATTCAAAGATTTAATAATGTACTTGATTATTAGATTCATAGAAAACCAACATACACTGATGTGACTATCCCTTACAGTTCCAATCATCCCATGTCCCATAAACTAGCGGCATATAATTCAATGATACATAGAGCATTTTCAGTTCCAATGAACAAATGTAATTTTGATAGAGAGATTCACACAAATAAACAAATAGCAACATTCAACGGTTACCCATTACATATGATAAATAAACTAATAAATAAAAATAAGGAAAATGTGGCATTACAACTAATATTTCCTAAACAAACTAAAGAAATAAAAACTTATAAAACCATTACATATGCAGGAAATATTTCTATCAATATTTTAAAGATAATATCTTTAGCAACAAATACAACGATTTCTTTTAAAACAGTAAGTGAAATAAGTACAAAATTGTTAAATGTAAAAACTAAAATATCACCATTGAAGAAATCTGGTATATATAAACCTAAATGTTTAGAATGTAATGCTTTCTATTTGGGTCAGACCGTTAGAAATTTCGAAATCCGATACAGTGAACACTTACGAGTATACAGATTAAAACAACCAGATAAATCCCACTACGCCAGACATCTACTTGACACCAGTCATTCATTGACACCCAACACAGAACTAGAAATACTACATATTTGTGATAAGAAACAAGAACTAGATTTCCTTGAAGAATTGGAAATTAGAAGACACTTAAGAAACCCACAATATTAAGCCGTCAATGAACAGATAAACTCAGGGAGTTCTCCACTTTTAAACTGTCTTCTTAAGTGATAATTGTAAAAATCAGCAGATATGCTTTTCCTTGTTTTCTATATCATTGCACAGTTATACTGATCTTAATTGGGGAAAATGATTAATCCCCATAGGGCCAATAATATCTAAGGTTTAATATTGGTAATATAATATCTTCCTTTTTCTATTAACATATATTAAGTTGATCACAAGATCACTTCTTAGATTAGCCAAAAACAATTAAACATCAGGTAGGCATCAAATGAATTGTAACTCTGTCATTCTGACGATGATATTTAGGTAATATCGAAACAATTGTCAATTTTTTAGAATTTTTAACATTTTTCAATATACTGTGGAGTTAACTAGAAACAATAAGTTTCATTTAAAACACTAATCTTCTTGTTTTGAATAAAGTAACGCTAACTGTGGAAAATATAAGAAACACAACATAGAAATTATTTTTCATATCCCAATATTTTTGCTGACCAAAGTAGCCAATTAGTGGTCCTTCGTAACTTGATAGTACTTTTCGATAACGCATTCAGAGATTAGTATAAAATTAGAGGTGTAAATAAGAAAAGATCATTAAGTAAATACAATAATAATCTGTATTCCTAACCAAAATAATTTCTTTGAATATTCTAAAAGGCTAGGAAAAACACAAGAACGATAAAAAATCAACAGTCGATTCATTAAATTGTATACAATTTATCTTACCTGCAGAGGATATTTTTGTGGTCGTTTTTCTACTTTTAGCGACTCATCAAACTTTTGCGAACTGCACGCGTTTGCAAAGAAGATAACTGCCATAAACCTGAAACAATTAGACATTATTATAGGGTATACTGTTGTTACTTAAAATAACTAAGGCACAGCAATATCAGTGACGATTTCGAATCAATATCAAAATTATATCACTACAATCAATAATATGAAATTTCAACAATTGGTACTGGGTTATTTTATAAATATTACCTACCCCTAATCATCGTTATTATTATTATATTCTGTTAATTTTAGGGAATATAAGAAAATCATATATTTTTGTTGAGGTACCTTGTCCATTTTCGTCCAACACCCACAGAAAATACTTTTAAAAAACTTTACAGGAGGATGAATAGCACCTTTAGTTTCAGCAGAAAAAAAAACGTGTAGTTCATGCTAACCAGAAATAACAGCTTCATTTCGTAGATATACCAAGCTGGTCATTATTGATTTCCTGTAAGCATCTGGCGACCTTTACCTGTAAATAACCTTGCTTTGTTGTAGCCGACTCTTCTATTCTTTCAAACTCGTGAGATATTACAAGCATCATCTGTTACAGATCGCGAGGCTGGATCTGTAGCCGTTATCTCGCAGATTCAAACATATAAGAATAAGAAGACGGCGGTTCCGCCCCTGTTCCCGATCGTGACGAAAAGAGTAGGGGTTGTCGAAAGCACGAGCCCCTTTCTGATAAACATATTTTTCTATGGACAATATGGTAACGTTAGAAATTTGTGTAAAATCGAAGAAGACTTATTAATACAAGCAACTTCTGCTGCACAATCTAAGCGTATATTAAAAATTAGTTCCTCTATAACGAAAAGGAAATTATACCAAAAATAGGATTAAACCAATCTACGGGAATCTTCAGTTGGCGCGATTTACTCAACCGTACTGTATAAGAAATATTGGAAGAAATTGAAGACCAAGGTGTAATTGTAATCAGAAGAATTAAAATCAAATGCGGGGGAATAATTATCGATACACCTAGTCACATGCTCACCTTCAACTTACGAAAGCTCCCGAAAAAAGTGAATATAGCCTTTTATATTATTGAAAATTTGGCCATATATCCCGCCCCCACTCTGACGTTTTAAATGTCACCTTTTCGGTCACACTTCCACAAAATGCACCAATGCTAAAGAATGCCCGATTCACTAACAAGAGGTGACAATATAAGAAATTAAAGTGAAAAACAGAAATCTTATCAAGAAGCCAGATGAAAAGCAATACTTAGTACCTCAAAAGAAAATGTTTCATTTGCTAGTGTCATCGTATCCTGCCCCCCGCCAAACCAATTTCGACAGCCCCTTGAAATCCTCAATAATTGGCCAACTCCTTAATCTCACATATAACAAAAGCTCTTGAGGAACATTTCGCTATACCTTTCCAAACGTCACAAACAAATCCCGATAACGAAGATACCCAAACCATCAACAGCTCAAATCTGGATTCGTGCAGCAATGGAACTTCGTCAGGTTGGCAAACAAAAAAAATAAAACGTGGGTGGAAGAAAGGTGGACCGAGGAAAACTCCACAGAAAATCAAATCTGATATACCGTCGAATAATCCCACAATATAAAAATTCCTGTAATATTTTAGAGTATTAATCTTTTTTGATTTCTGATTCATAAAATTATTTTCAGTTAAACATACATACATATATATATATATATATATATATATATATATATATATATATAATTCGGAAAGAGATATTTTTAACTTATCTATGAAGGATATTTTGTTGGGGGCGTAGCAATAAAACTCCACAGAACACCCTTTTAGATAATTAATACGTGCTTTCGAATTAATTATTATTCATTTTCAAGGACTATAAATGAATGGTAAGTAAGTGACCAAATCTATTCTAATGGCCGCGGTTGCAACTTTCTTTGAAGCTAAAAGCAGAATATTATCGAATATGATACCGTGGTGGAATGATGAAATTAGGGAAGCCGTATCGACAAAGCAACAGATTTCGAACATCACCCGATATTTTATTAAAGAAGGTAAGATGAGGACATGGGAAGAACATGTATCAACCTCAACAACTGACTCCCTGGTATCTGAAATATGGAGAAATATCAGGTAATTGTTAATCATCACCCTCCATACAATACAAAATAACATACATATTTTTAACCAATCTCCAAGATATAGCTGAAGTTTTCGCTGATCACTTCGAATCAATCAGCAGCTCGGAAAATTATTGCCCCGATTAACAAAGAATTAAAACCACAAAAAAATATTTCAGCCTAGAGCTTAAAACCGACGATGCAGACCTCCCGTACAACATTCCTTCCATTTTAGAGGAAATGACCAACACTCTTAATACCTGCAAAGATATTGACCCGGGACTGGACTCAGTTATATATGGATTGATAATCCATTTACCTAGAAATGAGAAAAATACACTCTTAATTCTCTCTAACAGAATATGGTTAGCGAATATATACGCTAGTAATTGAAAAACGGCTATCATTATACCGGTCTTAAAAAAAATTGCTCAAATAACAAACTATAGACCAATTTCACTTATTTCATGTATCGGAAAAATATTTGAAAAACTGAGGAACACCAGACCTTTCCATTTGGAGTCTGTTGCTCTTCCATTATGCCTTGTTTCGCATTAGTATTCTCTGTGTTACTTCTGTACTCCGGTCGTTTTTTCCATTTATGTTTACACCAAAATATATAAAATTTGGTACCTTTTTCCAAAGTTGTATTATCCGATTTTCATTTTTTCTATATTTGTTGCTTCTCTTCTAAAGCAAAAAAAGTGTTTGTTCTTATCTTGATTGATTTCCAGTCCTATTTCTCTAACCACTCTAGTTCTGACTGTTTCCCAAGCAAAATCGGTTCTTATTTATCTTACATTAGAAAATTCTAGCGAGTTTACAGGTAACTGCTTTCGTCGAATCTCGTGAACAGGACTAAATAAACCTATAAAAAATGGTATTAAATACTCAAGCTGCAAACTATTTTCAAGGTGTTATTGAAACTCTTACAAAACAATATTTAGGGTATCAGCGGTAAATGAAATAATTTCGGTCCTAATTCTTTTAGTTCATCAATATTATTGGATCAGCTGAGGTAAACATTTTACTTAAGGTATCCCCACAAAAAAAATGATGGGGATAGATCGGAAGATCTAGCTGGTCACTCTAAAAATCCTTATTTGCCAATCTATCTATTCTAGCGGACAATTCACTCTGGTTACAGCGCCACGGCATTACACAAGAGACATGTACGTGAATAACTAAATAATATTTTTGCCAATGTATGGATTGGAGGACCAGGATTTTTAGAGTGGCCAGCTGGATCTGCTGATCTATCCCCATTGGATTTTTTAGTGTAGGGATACCTGAGGAAACTCCGCCAGGGACAACTAATGTGTGGATTGAGCAGCTTGTCAGTTGCCACAGCTGGTACCAAGCCCGGATAAAGGACGAGGGTTGAGCAGAGGGCTAACCACCCACTCTCGTAAAAAGGAGTCTGGTCATGGAAACTGCAATTTTGCCTTGGGCCCAAACAGGAACAACACAGAGACGACAAACGCAACGGAGAAGCAATAAGAGTATTGGAACCTGGAACGTCCAGATCTGGTATAGAGCTGGAGCCGCTACAAATGCCGTTCAGCAACTCGAAAATATAGGAATGGATATAACCGCAGTCCAAGAAATAAGATGGCCTGGGACGGAAATGTAAAGATGAGTAAATCTGTTATATTTTTTAGCGGCAGTGAACAGGGAAAACATGAATTTGGAACAGGTTCTATCACTAGAGAAGATTTTGTCCAAAACGTTCTAAATTTCAAACCAATAAATGAAAGAATGTGCTACATTAGACTAAAAGGCAAATGGTACAACATATCGATCATCTCAGTACATGCTGCAACTGAATAGAAGGACGAAGCTACCAAATATGCATTCTACGACATCTTAGAGAAAACCATTGACACAATGCCCAAACAAGACATGCCTCTACTCTGTGGAGATTTCAATGCCAAAATAGAACCCTGCTTCAAGCAAACGATAGGCAAACACAGCCTCCATCATATATCCAATGATAATACGCAAAGACTTATAGAAGCGGCCACTTCCAACAATATGCTGATAAAATCGAATATGTTCACAAAAAAAGATATCCACAAACAGACCTGGATTTCAAATGACCACACCACCCGAAACCAAATAGACCATATAATCGTGGATGCGGGTCACGGAAGCAACGTCCTAGACGTAAGAAGCCTCCAAGGAATAGATGGGGATACAGACCATTGCCTAGTCCGAGCGAAAGCTAAAATGAGAATATCGACCCATAAATACACCAGAACTAAGACAACCCCTCAAGGGAACATGGAATAACTGCAAAATAAAAGAAAACCACGACAGTACAGAAAACAAACTCTAGACTCTGAGACAGAATGTAATGAACCTGAAAAGTTGTGAGAGAGAACTTTAAAAGTAATAACAGAAACCGCTCAAAAAGTATTCAGAAAAAATAAAGTGAAAAGAGCATAAAAATGGTTTGACGACGAGTGTCAGATTCTCCTAGAAGCCAGCCAAAAGGCAAGGAAGATAATGCTACAACTCCAAACAGAGGAAAGTATAGAAGAATACGCACGGTGCCGAAAAGAGACAAGAAAACTAATACGTACAAAGAAAAGAGAGTATGACCGAAGTAAATATGAAGAAATAGAAAGAGACCGCCCAAAACCAGGCTCCAGAGAATTCTACAGGGCAATTACTCTTGAGAAAAAAGGATTCAAGGCCAAATCCATTCCGACACTTAGGAACGACCAAGGCCTCTTAATACCCAAAGAAGAAGAACTGACCGAAGAATGGAGATGATATTTCAAGGACCTCCTAAGCCTAAAACCAGAAAAAGTGTACAAAAAAGAGACCTACATAACAGCAGAACTACCAGTGGAAGAACCCTCCCTTCAAGAAACAAAAAGGCCATTGAATAAGCTAAAGAACTACATGGCACCTGGCTCGGATGAGATACCGGCAGAACTACTAAAATATGGTGGAAATGCACTCCATTTGCAAATTCACAAATTAATAACTCTCATATGACGAGAAGAAAAAATACCTACAAAATGGGAAGAAAGTATTATCGCACATATTCATTAAAATGGAGATAAATGTAAATGCGCCAACTACAAGGGAATCTCACTAATAAACACCGCATACAGAACACTCTCAAACATCCTGCTATATAGATTAACCCCATATGCAGGAAACATCCTGGGTGAATATCAAGCCGGCTTCAGAAAATACATGTCAACTATATACCAACTTTTCACACCAAGGCAAATTCTAGAAAAGGCTTGGGAATATAATAGAACAGTACATAATATCTCCAAAGATTTGCGACAGGCTTATGATAGCATAGAGAAAAGCCAAGTATGGAACGCAGTGGCGGAGTTTTCAATTCCAAAAAAGCTGACCCACATCACAAAAATTTGCATAGAGGGAGCAGTATCAAAGGTACGGGTAAACAATAACCTAACTAGCAGCTTTGGAATAGATAACAGACTAAAACAAGGCGATGCCCTCTCGCCACTACTGTTCAACCTCGTCCTAGAGAAAGCCGTGAGAACAGCTGAGATAAAAACTGAACCGCTTACAACGAAAGGTCTCAAATTGCTGTTAGCATACGCAGATGACATCGTCATCATAGGGGATTCAGTCGTAACAATAAAGAACATTTTCAACAAGATCGAGAAAACAACAAGCGAAGTACGACTAAGAAATAACGAGGAAAAGAGGAAATACATGTGCGTAAATAGAACGGTACGAAGAGATAATTTTGGACAAAACGTCACAATAAACAATTTCAACTTCGAAAGAGTAGAACACTTCAAATACCTTGGTGCCAGAATTACAGCAGACAACGACGTCACTGAAGAAATCAAAGGCAGAATCCAGTCCACAACCCGCTGTCTTTTTGCACTCAATAACCTCATGAAATCAAAGAATCTAACAAGGGCTTCAAAAATCAAAATATATAAAACTATCATCAGACCCATAATAACATATGGCAGCGAAACGTAGACAATGACCAAAGCAAACGAAGATAAACTCAGATGCTTTGAACTAAAGATTCTCAGAAAGATATTTGGACCCTACCACGATCCGACGACCAACCGATATCGCATTAGAACTAATTCAGATGTCCAAGAAGTATACAAAGATTGTGATATTATCGAGGAGATTATATCCCAGCGTTTAAGATGGGCAGGACACGTATAGAGGCTACACGACGAAAGACTTGTAAAACTAATATGGGAAGAGACTCCAGCAGGCAAAAGACCACTCGGACGCCCCAGAATGCGTTGGAGAGACAACATAAGATCAGACCTCCAAAAAATGAATATCCCAATCGATTACAGATTGATGGAAGACAGGGCCTCCTGAAATGAAGTTGTGCAGTCAGCCAAGACTCACCCAGGGTTGTAGCGCTAAGTGATGATGACGATGATACCTGAGGTCAAAAGTTAACAGACCAAATAATATTGATGAAGTAAAAGGGAAAATTAGGAACGAAATTACTTTAATTAACATCTTATAATGTTTTGCAAGAGTTTCAGCATCACCTTCTAATTTGAGCATTCAATTTAGTACTTTTCATAATTCACGTAAAAAAAAAACTTCATCATAACATTGTTTACAGTGTCACAATGAAGCGTCGTTGAACACTTTTTTAGTAATTTTTTTTGTCATACAGTTGGTTATTCCATGTAGTATTTATTTTTATTTGACATTTGACTTTTGCCTTGGAACAAATTATATTAAATGGTCTTAAAGGCAAATTTGAATAAATTATATATTAAAAATATTAATAAATAAAGTACGCTAACGTTTAATCATCAATGATTTGTCAATTGTTTATTTTTATATTGTACAGGATCAATATACAGGTATAGATAACGTTCGATATTGGGATAAATTACCATATATAATTTTTAGTGTCATACAGTTGGTTATTCCATGTAGTATTTATTTTTATTTGACATTTGACTTTTGCCTTGGAACAAATTATATTAAATGGTCTTAAAGGCAAATTTGAATGAATTATATATTAAAAATATTAATAAATAAAGTACGCTAACGTTTAATCATCAATGATTTGTCAATTGTTTATTTTTATATTGTACACGATCAATATACAGGTATAGATAACGTTCGATATTGGGATAAATTACCATATATCCATGTGAAGATGTATTATAGAAATAATTCTATTCATGATATAATATAAATAGAACTCAAGCTTATACGAAGAAGCTCTTTTTTAAACAAGTGATCATCCTCTATTTGCGTAAATGGAAGTTTGTTTACAATTTTCACAAATATTCCATCATGATATGTCAAATGTCAAAAGCGCTGAATAAAACCATCTGTCATCTGACCAATCAGGAATCTATAGAATTGCCATCTTCAATTCAAACCACTCCTCCTAGTTTAAAAACAGGGATTAAGCAACTGTATTTTATTCAAAAAATTAAATAAATCCGAATTATAAAAAATATTGTGTTAAACTTGTGTCACAATGATTTTCTGTAGTTCTCCTGATTTGCGCAAACTTCACTCGTACTACAAAACGAGTCATTGTGACACTTGTTTTACAAACAACTATTGTAGGTTTAATTAGTCCTGTTTACAATTTTATAAATTACATTATTATGAATGAAATATCATTTATTTTTCTAACATACCGTTATGTAACAAAAAAATATGACATCCGTACAGAGCAAAATGCAATCGTTTTGATGGACATTTCCATTTAAAAAAATGATACATGGACTTCATAACCCGAACAGTGATGACATCATCCAAAATATGAATACACATAAAAATGCGCCGACGTGTCTGCGCTTTTTTCCCAATTGCCAAATGAAGCTTTTAACGAATTTGTTAGCACCTTCACCAGTTCACTGTATAAAATAAAAAATTAAGTTTACATCAAAGTATCGGGCTTAAATAAAATATTGTAGGTCTCGCACCGAATATTAATGTTTTCCTGGTCTCTCCAAACTTGCTTGCCTTCACCTGCAAAACACTATTTTCAGGTCTTGTAAAATAAATTACTAATCGTTCAATATCCATTTTACGAGTATGTCGAAGTTGATTCAGAACCACCAAAGAAAAAACACCAAAGTTTAAATAAACAAACAATAAAAAATTGTTAAGTAACTGAATACAAATGTATATAAATATATTTCGTTAAATTTATATTATCTTCTTCTTTATTATCCCACCAAAATAATTGCATTTCCAAAAATATATAGGCTTTGAAAGTTTCTAGAATTTTGAATTTGATCGGTATAATTCTGTTGCTCTCTTTTTGATACACCGATTTAAAAAAAACGTATATTTTTTTATCAAGTAGGAGCCGAGAAAATTTAATAAACAACCAGCGTCACATTTCGTGCGCGTCTCGTGCTGGCCCCTAGGGCCCCTAACATAACGTCAGTATTATTTAAAAAAAACAAAAAAGTAAAGATATTGCATGAAAAATACTATATTAATAATGACTAACAAGTTAATTGACAAAAAAAGCAAAGCAATTTTAAAAATACGGGAAATGACATATTTCCAATATTATTTTGCCTCGAAAATGAAAATGAATACGTTATTTTCGTTTGTCTCGTCGAGGTACCCCAAATTAAGTACAAAAGGATTTTTGTACGTTGTCCAGAAGGCAAGATATTAAAGATTTTGCAAGCGAAAGCCACTTTGAACGCACGAAATCAGTTTTCAGTGTGAGCGCACCGGGCTTCCCCCACTCCGCCACGTGCTCCGGCCGCCGCGCGCTCTTCACTTTGATACTCGATTACGAACACTGGAAATCAATGAATCATATCCGAATATTTTTGTATTGAAAATATAAGTATTAAATATTAACAGCCAAAAATCAGAGTGCTGTAACGTGTTTATTGCGTTTTCCAGGTTTTTTTGAAAAAAAAAACGTATCTTCGGTCCAGAAGGTCGTGGCACAAACATTTTTTTTGAGAAAACGTCAAAAAATAGAAGGAATCGATTTAAGTCAAAGATATTTCTCTAACATGAAAATTGCAAAAACTATAGTGAAAAACGGTGGCGTATAAAAGTAGGGTGACGTATAAAACCTTACCAAAGCTATGACAATGAAGATAATTGAATTTTGCAAATTGATATCTGTTTCTGCATATTTACACTACCTGTATACCAAATTTCAAGTATCAGCGATGCTTCAAAGCAACTTGGCAAAGCCTTGAGTTTTGGATGCAATAGATGTATAAAACCTCATAGAACAAAAAGTTTTGCTTTCCTGATTTTCAGATTTATCGTTATTATTGTATATAAATTGAACTATAATTTTCGAAAGTTTAATGAATTTTGGTTTATAATTGTGATTTTTACAGCAACTTTGAAAAATTGACGTTTTTTACCGTTTTTTCCATCTCACGGATTTGTTATTGAAAATTTCAAAATCGGACCACCGCCATTTTGTAGCTATTTTTATTATAAATAAATCATACATGGAGCATTTTTTTCTTAAGAAGTCATCCTGCTGACATATTTAAAGGAATACGCTAAAAAGCCCGAATTTTTCAATTAAATTGTTAATAATTTTTTTTGCTAATAAATTTTTTTGTCAGCATTTTAAGGTGGTATTGTACTTACCATTTAAAGTAGGTCTGCATAGTTATTTCTGAGTTATCATGTTTTGACACAGTCCGAACCTCTACCGACTGGACTAAGAGTATTTTGCTATATCTTCCAGTGGGTGGTGCGGGATTAATTACAAAAATGATTAATTGCTAAGTCATTACAGGTTATAGACATTATTGAATACATTTTTTATACAACACCTTCTCGTAGTGGCCTTAAGCACGCAACATAATTTCGACTCGAGCTTCCTTTTGATCGACCTCCGACCATAGAAACGAATTAACAGCGTATTCTCAAGCAATTACAGTTTGCATTTTCCAGAGAAAAAAATTGGTACTCTGGAAAGTTACTCGTGAAAAGGTATTTGAGGTAAGTGCGATATTTCATTGTTTATCCGAACCCAATAATAGCTAGACATTATCAGGAAATATTGTTAAGGGAATTTAATAAAAGTGAAATCAATAATAATATTGAAGATATTTAGAGAAATTTCAAAAAAGAAGTCTTCTATGTAGCGGAATATCAAGAATTGTAAATAAGAATATAAGACGAACACATTGGTGGACATAAAAAATAAAAGTAACAGTTAAAAACAAAATTAAAGCATTAAAAAATACCTAGGGAAGAGAAGTAATGAATACTACGAAAAAAATAAGCAGCAGAAAAAAAAATATTAAGAAGAAAATTAAAGACGACAAAGAGAAAACATGAGAAGACCTCAAATGAAAATTGAAAACAGCATACAAAGATAACCACATTTTATCTTATGGAACCAAGAGAATGAGAAACTGAAGTAGAACAGGAATAAAAAAAGTTACTAGAAAAAATAAAAGAAGCAGTAGTACAGCAAAAAAGAATAGAGCACCAGGTCACGATGATCTGATAAACGAAATGCTAAAAGTACTACCATATGAGACTCTAATATATTAGCAGGGTCGAATAATTCTGGTGACCATAATTCTTCGTCAACTACTGTAGTTCTTGAAACTACAGCTTCCTTGACAGGGAGTCGGCATTTCGGTGACTCACACCAACTCGATGTTCGATGTTGAAATCGTCCTCTTGAAGTCGTTCAAACCATCTAGCGATTTGGCCCTCGGGATTCTTGAACTACATCAACCACTTAAGTGCTGTATGATCAATCAGGATTAATAACTTCTTTCCATAGACTGGTTAAAGTGTTCCACGTACTTCATTATCACCAAAACTTCTCTTCTCGTGACGCAGTAGTTTCGTTCTGGTTTGGAGAGGACTTTACTCAAATATCCCAGCATTCTTCATTGCCCTCCTTGGATCTGTAAGAGCCCTCCTCCAATTCCTACGTTGCTTGCATCAGTGTCAAGGATAAAGTCTCCCTCTGCTAATGAATATCCAAATATCGGCGTGGTGGTTAAATGTTTCTTAAGGGCAATATTACTGTTTTAAATGAAACTAACTGTTTCGAGATAATTTCACGATATATTAAAAAATGTTAAAAATACTAAGTAATTGACGATTGTTTCGATAAGGAATATTATCGTCAGAATGTCAGATTACTTTTGGCTAGACCAAGAAGTGACCTCTGTTCATTGACGACTTCGTATTGTGGGTTTCTTGAGTGTCTTCTAATTTTCATTTTTTCAAGAAAATCCAGTTCTTGTTTGTTATCACAAATATGTAGTACTTCTAGTTCTTTCTTAGGTGTCAATGAATGTTTGGTGTCAAGTAGATGTTTTGCGTAGTGGGATTTATCTGGTTGTTTTAATTGGTATGCTCCTAAGTGTTCACTGTATCTGATTTCAAAATGTTTAAGGATTTGACCCAAATAGACAATATTTAAGTTTATATATATATACCAGACTTCCTTATTGGGGATATTTTTGTATTTACATTTAACAATTGTGTATTCACATTACTTTCTATTTTAAAAGAAATTGTTATACTTGTTGTAGAAATATTACCTGCATATGTGATGATTTTATAATTTAGAATTTCTTTAGTTTGTTTAGGAAATATCAGTCGTAATGCGACTATTTCCTCTTTTTTATTAATTTATTTATCATATGTAATGGATAACCGTAGGATGTTGCTATTTGTTTAATTGTATTAACTCTCTATCAAAATTAAATTTGTTCATATGAACTGAAACTGCTCTATTTATCATTGAATTGTATGCTGCTAATTTATGTGACAATGGATGATTGGATTTATATGGAATAGTTACATCTATGTGTGCTGGTTTCATGTAAATTTAATTTTTGAGTGTAAATTATTAATATAGTTGAAAAATATATCCAATTTTCGTTCACTAACTATAAAACAAGCTAATATTTCATCTACATATCTATACCAAAACA
Organism: Galeruca laticollis; assembly: GCA_963921935.1. NCBI lineage: Eukaryota > Metazoa > Arthropoda > Insecta > Coleoptera > Chrysomelidae > Galeruca > Galeruca laticollis. The sequence continues at coordinate 217,410,538 of OY998175.1, forward strand.
AGATGTTTTTTGAAATATTAGCTTCAAAGATTTTTCTTTTTAAACCGTCCACAAAAATTTTTGTCAAATTTGGTGATATAGAGCCATTGATAAACCTTCATTTTGAATATATATTTTATTCTCAAAAGTGAGATAATTCTGATTAATACATACATCAAATAAATTCAGTATATCTGATATTATTCCTCGATCAATCTTTTTATCTTCTAGTAATATTCTTACAAGTGTTTAGACATTCTTTAAGAGGAATTTTAGTGAACATATTGGTAACATCGAATGAAATGAATTTAGAGTTATCTTGTAAGTTGAATGGTTGTAATTTTTTGATTAGTTCTATTGAATTTTTAATCGAGTATTTAGATATATATCCGTAATCATTAAGTATATTGCTAAGTTATTTTGCTAATACATTATTAGAAGTATCATTAATAAGAAACTACAGGTATAACTCATTTCATTATTTTATGTAATTTATCGGTTCTATATAATTGTGGAGACTGAGGATTTTGATTAAAGATGGATTTTGATATAGCAGTGGCGTTCTCCTTATTATTTTTTGTAATTTTAAGGTTATTATTTTCTACTTTCTTTTTGATTGAATTCAAAATTGTAATGTCATTTTTTGTTTGACGCTTGAACTTTGACGGTTCAATATTTTTGATTAACTTGGCAATTTTCAATTTCCCATAAAGAAAATTACTTCAATGAGTTTTTGAAGCTATTTCTGATTCTGTAGCTAATATTTGTTTAATATTATTCGTAAATTATCGTGGTATGCTGTATTTTAAACCTTCAAAAATTCTATTTCACTATTTGTAAATTTATTGTCTGAAAGGTTTCCGAATCGTGGTGCAAATTGTGTTGGTATGTAAATACTGACAGTTTCACGATGTTTAGAGGATTGAATTCTATGTTGAGTGTGTTCCAGTTTTTGTTCTTATTTCTTAAATTTTCTGTGCTTCATCGTGCTGACATTTCCTCTGATTTTGTCATCTAGAAAATTTAATTCAATTCAGAATGTAGGTGTCTAAGGATTCTCTCATTTTCAACCAGTTTTAACATTATTCTTTAAACCATACTCGTTGAGCACATTTTATAGCTTTTTGTGCTTGAAGTGTTTTAGTATGGCATTTTATATTTACATAATTTGGTATTACTTCTTTTCTAAGGCATTCTTTGTTAAACCAAATGCTTTGTGATACTTTGCAACGTTTTTGAGTTTCAAAAGTTGTTTGATTGTCTTTATCTCAATGGAAAGCTCATGTATCTTCTGTGAGCCGAGTTAGTGGATTGGCAATATCAACAAACTTCTTGATAAATCTTCGATAGTATGTACAGAGTCCAAGAAAACTCCTAATTTGATGTTTGTCGGTTGGTTGCTGCCATTGCTGAATGAAAGAAATTTTCTCTTTATGTCGTTTGAATACATCTTCCAAATTCTTCAGGTGTTCGTCAAACGTCTTCTCCAGTACTACGATATCGTCCAAGTAGACCAGGCATGTCTTCCAAGATAACCCTCCCAAAATATTTTCCATGAATCTTTCAAATGCAACCGGCGCATTACAGACCCCAAATTCCCAAATGACATGATGTTGAATTGCCATAATCCAGATCCGATAGTAGAAGCAGACTTTTCTTTGTTTCCTGGACCCATTTCTACTTGCCAATAACCAGACTTTAGGTAACTCAGTGAAGTTGGTCCCCCCAATCAAAATTTTCAACAAAAACATATAATGTCGTAATGCACTCCTAATGAACCAAAATGCTCCATGAGAGACTACAGTTATTTGTTTATGGCGGGAGAAGGTGGCAAATAAACACTACAACCCCCCCCCCCCCTCCCAATACGAATTTTCAAACTTTGTATTTTGCACCCCTTCCCTCAGTTAGTAGAACTTTCCGGGCCCTTTTTCACTAATGTTTGCCATAATTTTTGCAATTTTGGAAATTTTCCAATTTTTTTGGCTTGGGGGAAGGCATATACTTTTATATTTAGAGGAAGAGAAGATTTTGTTTTGTTGGTGGTGCATAAGCGTGCGTTAGAAGTGGACTTCACTACCCTAAATTTTTTTCGGAATTTTCCTTTGGGAAGGGGCAACTTCACTTTAAATACTGAGGTTTAACTAACTAGGGGTAGGGGGATTTTGTTTTTGTTAGTGGTGCATATGAGTGCATTAGAAGTGGATTCGGTTGCAGTATATCTTTTTTGAAAATTTACTTTGGGGGGGAGCAACTTCACTTTGAATAATGACATACTACTAACTGAGGGGAGGGGTGCAAAGTATTTTTTCGGTGGAGCATTATGGTGCATTATAAGTCGTTTATTGGTGCAAAGTAAAAAAACTGAAAATTCCGATTGGGAGCGTGGGAAGGGGCTGGCGTTTATTTGCCCCCTCCCCCATAAACGAATAGCTGTAGTCTCTTGGTGAATGTGATGCAAAGAAAATCATTCATGGAGCGAAATGGTGCATTAGGAGTGCATTACGACCATATAGGTTTTTGTTGAAAATTTCGATTGGGAGTGGGACAAATTCCCTGAGCTACTTCAGGTCCAAGGTGGAAAATAGTTTGCTGCCGACCAAAGTCTCTAGAGTATCGTCAATTAGAGGCTCCTCTGCTGTATTTCTTCGTCACGTTGTTGCTGGCGATGGTGCACGCAGAATCTCGTAGTTTCGTCTTTTTCCTTCACGAGCACTACTGGAGACACCCATGGACTAGTAGCTGGTTCTATTACTTTCTCTTCTTCCATCTCTCGAACTATTATTTCCAGTTCCTCTATCTTCGCTCGTGGTAGTCTTCGAGCTGATTCCCTAATTGGCTTGGCGTCACCAGTATCGATTTTGTGTTTGACGGCTAATGTTCTACTAGTCTTCTCTCATTTTGGTATGAATAGGTCTCTAAACTGCAAGAGAAATTCTCTTATTTTCTTTTCTCAGCTGCATTCAAGTATTGACCAGCTACTGATAATATATGTTGTAATCTGCCATTGGAATTGTCAGTTGTCATTGTTTGACAAACTATAGTCGTCACTGATAAGCAGAATCAAATTCTGGTTTCCGTCTTAGTGGTAATTGAGTAAACGTTCACGTTTATCACACGTACTGCTATTACCTTAGCCAACGTAACCAATCCTTTTCCAATTAGTACTCGTCTGCCAACCTCTTCGTATAGGTCCCATGACTCTATTATAACCGGTGTACGAGTCCCTGTAGCCACGCTACTATCATGGTTTCGCTTCGTGAAGACAGAACTGAATATTCCTGTACAGCTGCCAACACCGTGCCGCCTTGACATGCCTGAAGGAATATTTTAAATGTTCTGTTTCTAAAGTCCAATTGGAAACCAGGTAGATTCATAACGTCCATTCCCAGAATCACATCTTTTTCGATATCAGCTACTATTACCGTATGCGTGAACTTTTTTGCACCAATTCCGAATTGGATATATGTCTCTTCGTGAACATTATAGCACTCCGAAAGCTTCGAATCCATACTAATCAAAGTCCTTATCACACAAATGCAGTAATTTTCGGTTCGACATTTTTTCCGATTGGAAATTCCACATAGTAGTCTGTATATTCGGAATCCCGCGCGAAAGAGAGCCGTTTGGAATGCAATTCTCAATTTTATATAGGCGGCATTATACATGCATAAATTCCATACGGAAGACTTCGTGTCTGTGTTTACTTGGAGTAGTTTTGGATTTTGGTACTCCAGCGCACGTCTACACGTGAATTTAAGCATACGATGTCTGATATGGAACAGCTTATTAGAGTCGTAGAAAGTTACTCATACTTATGGAACACTGATCTTGATGAACATCATCATAATAGAGACCATAAAGAACTGACGTGGCAAGCGATTTCTAAACATATATACATCGGTTGGGACAGTTTCGAAGGAATGAAAAAAATCGTCGGAAGAGTTAATAGACATCCGATATTTGAAGAATTTCTCTGGATTGGCTCGTAATTTTGCTCTTTTCACATAAATTGGCTATCTTGCAATATTTAGATTTACACCTACTAACCGCGAGGTTTTTTCTTTTTCTTATCAAGATAGAGCTACAATGCAATCGTAATCAGAAGATAGTCGTTAAAGTCCATAATATTATGATTTTCTACCACTGTGTTACAACTCAAACTCAATGCTATCGTCTCTCAACTGAGTCTTGTTATTTCGAAAGAAAATGAACACATGTGTGTTATGTATATCTTATAGTCAAAATCCGTTTTTCGTTAGAACTTGTTCTCTCTAGTTAAAACCAGTTTTAACTAAATGATTTTGTTAAAACTAGAATTTACTAATAATGATCACAATTGAATATTAGTTAAAACTAGTTCTCACTAGCCAAAACGCGTTTCTCCGAAGCGATCTAGTTAAAACTGTTCCGACCAAGATTAAAGTTCATCGTACCTTAATCTGATTGATCGCGACACGCCACCTGATTCGGCAAGTGCGGGGAAGGGAAATCCCTTTCCGAGCGCCGTCCACGTACTGTACGCTCGCTCCGTTACTCCGTTCAATCCCGCTTTGGTTTTAGGCTCACCGCATATTGAACCCAGCACACGCACAGCTCACGGACAACCCACGCGTGTGTTATTGTGTAAACTATGGTTTAAAGTAGAGTACAGCATATTGAGCCCAACCCACGTCCGATTGGGTCGGTTTGAGTGTGTCGCACAGTTTTCATGGATCGTGGGTTGTATGTACAGCTTAATTTATTTGAAATGGAGAAGTTGATAGAGTTAGTCCAAAGTTTCCCAGTTCCTAATGACACCAGTCATGAAGATTATATAGGATTTAAAGATGAGTTGTGGGCACAGATTGTGCTAGGTTCGATATGCGGCAGGACTTATTCTGATAAATACGTATAGATTAATTCGAGCGCAATTGTCATGGCAAATTTAAATAAGAGAACGGCAAGAGGAGTTTTAAACAAATTGTTAGCGATTCGCGATCACGAACAAAAAGAGGATCACTTTTATATTAGGACAAAAGAAACCTATAACAATTTAGTGGGTGAAATTGAAGAAGCACAATTAGATGTTCAGAAATCTCAAAAACAAAGAAGGATACTGAAGCGATTTAAGATAATTAATATTTGTGGAATATGAAAATTAATGACCGTTGGCCGTTGGTCATGGTGGTCGGGATAGCCTTAAAAATGAAACTTCATGAAAATATGTGAACATAACTTTTGGAATGATACATATTTTTCTCTCTATGTGCGAAACATGTCATCGTAAAAAGAGTATGAAGAAAAAATAACTTGTTTCAAAATTCATACTACATTCTGAAATGAACAGGCGTTGCCAAGTCGATCTCATCGACATGCAAACTCAAGAATATCGGGGATCCAAGTTTATAATGGTGATTAGGACCATCTGACAAAATTGATTCTGTTGCGTGCACTGAAAAGAAAGAGGACCGTGGAGGTGGCGTCTCAGTTGACTAATATATTTTTGACATTTGGTACTCCCAGCATCTTACACTCCGATAACGGCAGAGAATTTGTGAATTCTGTCATTAATGAGCTCGTTTCATTTTGACCCGAGTGTAAAATGGTCCATGGAAAGCCAAGACACAGCAAAAACCAATGATTTGTTGAAAGGGCTAACCTAGACATTGAGCAAATGTTGGATTCATGGAGGCAAGACAACGATAATACAAATTGGTCAAATGGTATTTGTTTTGTATCGCTTATGAAAAATCGGGCACTTCATTCCGGTATTAAGCAGTCACCATACAAAGCAATGTTTGATATAGAACCGCGAGTAGGGCTTATGACTTCGACTTTGCCTCGACATGTTATTGAGAATATAAGAGATGAAACTGATATCGAAAATGCGTTGAATAAAATAAATATGACGGATATTACAGGTAATACAGAAAATGAGCCTGTAGCTAGTTGCAGTGGACAGCATCAGATTATTACCGGGGCCAAACAAGAAGACAGCCACAAATTGGTCAAATGGTATTTGTTATGTACCGTTTATGAAAAATTGGGCACTTCTTTCCGGTATCAAGCAGTCACCATACAAAGCAATGTTTGGTATAGAACCGCGAGTGGGGCTTATAGCTTCGACTTTGCCGCGAGACATTATTGAGGATATAAGAGATGAAGATAATCTCGAATATGCGTTAAATAAAATAAATATGACGGATAGTACAGGTAATGCAGAAACTGAGCATGTTTATCCAAAACAAGTGGAGAATCGCCAATTGCAGCAGAAGCCAGTGAATATGACATTGAAGCTGCAGCAAGAGCCACTTATAATACCACCAAATGACAAATATTTCGAAGTTGTAACAAATGTGATACAACAAATAATGTCATCCAGAGAAACATCGAATCGAAACTTAAAAAACAGGCCAAGAGAATGACATTGGCTTCAGATGCAATACATGTTCCAGTAGAAATTGTTGACAATGTAATTATACAAATCCGTTATGTCAACAGAGCAAAAGCGGTTCTACGTAATATAGTCGGAGTGGTTCTTCAAAAGGATGATCAGGGTTTTCACAAAATTGGAACGAAATATGGAATGCTCGACAAGTTATATTGTAGGTTTTCACCTATCTATTGCTTAAACGTCCATCCACTTGTATTGTCGTCGGGTGGGACGGCGGCGTGGCGCGACAAGTAGCGTCACGTGGCGCCGCGCAGGTGCAATGTGACAGATTCCCTTCTAACTAGTGCATTACAATATTTCACAACATGTCGCGCCGCGTCGGGCAGTGTGGCGCTACCTTAATTGTTTTATCATATAATTATATCGCTATTTGGTAAAATGTGCTTTTTAGGTCAGAATTCGAGAAGGACAAAGAAAAATTTTTGGATAAAAAAAAATGACCCGAATACATATTCACCCTTGAGAACTGTTGCTAAGGAAGCAGCCATAGGAACAGGCCAAGGACTTATGCGCTGCGTATGCAAGAAAGGGTGTTTGTCAAAAATGTGTATCTGCAAGAAAAATGGTTACCTTTGTAACTAAAAATGCCACGATAGTTTTTCTTGCAATAACAAGTAGATACTCATTTTATTTTAATCTCAAGGTTGTTTGTATAACAATGTTCCTTTTCGAAACTTTATGATTGTGTTCTGTTGACTTGTTTGATTATTTTATATTCTTTTAATTAATATTGTTTGTTACCTTGGCAACTACTGTATGTCGATATTCCCTAAAATCTTCCTTCAGTGTAAGATTAATATTCTTACTAGGTACATGACTGTGTGTCCTAGATCTTTTAAGCTTATTTCAGAATGAAATAGGGCTATTGTAGAGAGTAGCATGACGCGACTTCGGAAAAATTTCAATGCAGTTTTTCGTTTTGGTGTTCCTAGATGCCAAAATCACCCCCCGTTCCAAATTAAGATTAATGTAGTATAAATATCCAGTATAACGTATGGTCCTAAAGTTTTTGGAAAATTTTTAAATGCTAATAAATTTTTCCAAATTTTTTTAATTTTAAAAGCACATGTGGCAACAAATAACAACACTAATAACGAAAAATAATTAGAAATTACATTATGGGTAGTGGCCCGTTATCCTCAATGAGTCGTAATTTTCTTCGGACTTGTCCCATCTTCCTTTGGACAAGAGCAGGTTCTATTTCTCTAATCTTTTGGAAAATGCGACGCCGCAATTGATCTTTATGTGTAGCTTCCCATCCTTTATCGTACACTTTCCTCGATAGTATTGACCAAAATTCCTCTGTTGGCCTAGCCTGAGGTACATTAGGAGGATTGTCCAACTCAGGTACAAAGTCAATGTTATGTTACAATCAATTTATTGGCAAAGTGGATTCGCCTTAATGCGCGGCAACAACGCGGAATTCTTTCTGGCTGGTCTGCGGTGTATTTTGGTGACTTTCTTATTCTCCTAAACACTAAGTTTGTGCGATCAATTGTTCTTAATACAGTGGTTTTCGAAATACCAAATCTCCGGGCTAATTTTCTCTGAGAAACTACAACTTTGTCTTTAGCAGCTTCCATCAGTCTTCTTTCTCTTCTTACACTCAAAATTCGTGGTCTACCGCATTTGGGTAAATTAATGCATGGTATACCCTCTTCACAATTCCTTATGGTGTTGTAAATGGTTGACTTACTTATATTTTGCTCTTGGTAGATTGCAACAATATGATGCTTAGGTATTCGTCCAACTAGATTGTAAATGCCCTGACGAATATCTAATTTGCAAGACATTTTGCTACAATCGATTTGCAAAACTAAACAGTCATAATCAAACTTGATTACGTGTGACGTTTTAGTTTCAATGGCAACTTGATTAAACGACATTGGGTACAAAAATAAATAATTTGAAAATGTTCAAAAAACTTTAGGACCATACGTTATAAGCCAAAGTTTATTAAAATATATTGATAATTACTATTTTCAATGTCACACAGTATATCCATTTTCAGAAAAATATACAAGCATTATTGAGAAAATGAATTTGGGAAACAACAATTTATATCACCGAAATCATCACCAACAATCAAATGTTGGTTATACTAAAAGAATAACAGAAACTATCAATGTTGTTGGGACTCCATCAGAAAATAACAACACTAATAATCTGCCAGATCCTGAACTCTTAGATCAACACGACAATTTTTACCATACTACTAAGAGCTTGCTAGTACTTTTTCAGATAATGGGGATAATGCCCATAGAAAGAGAACCTGGTAAAACTACATATAGGTAAGTGGAATTTTATTAATGTTGTTTGTGAATGAACTGAAAAATCTGGAAAATGAATTGAAAAATATTAACTAGTGGGCGTAAGAAAGAATACCATCAACCAGCAAAAGTATTGGTTTATCTAGGCTAGAAGGTGGATCTACCTAAAGAAATTTTTTTATATTCTTAATATACAATTGGCGCCCGTCCTTTATGGATATGGATCGGGAGGCTAAAACAAATCAAATCGTAAAAATGAATCTGGATAAGACTGAATCTTCATGTATCAGACAACAGATTGCAGATAACGATCTGGAAAATACAGTTACTGTTAAACTGCGTTAATTTTGAGACATCCTGCATAACGTTGTCAGTTCTTCCCATCTAATATTTATAGTCCGACACTGAGCTAGATTTGCACCATAAACCTCATTTAATTTATAACTTAGATGAAAAGGGATGCCAACTAAAATTACACAAAGCACCGGAAGTACTAGCTCAAAAAGGAGTGAGAAATGTTCATCTGATTGCCGAAGAACATGCAGAAAATGTCACAATCGTGGCATATAGGATTGCACTGGGAAACATAATACCTCCGATAATTTTGATGAAGGAATCAGGGAAAAATCAAACCTTCCACAAGGATCCATTCTTATGATGGCCGCTAAGGGTTGTATGACGACGAAGGTTTTTGTAGAATATATAAAACACTTTGCGAAATTTAAACCAGAAAGGAAAGTACTGCTCATATTTGATAGTGATTCATCTCATTTAAACTGTGCCATCGTTGAAGAAGCAGATAAACATAGTTTTGTATTGCCTACCTAGCAACACAACACACTAGCTTCAACCAATGGACAAATATATTTTCAGTCAATTTGAGACATATTGGGATGAAGAAATTTTGAATTTTTGGGTCAACAAACCTAATCGCCGCATTGATAAATCTACATTTGGAAAAAAAATTTCTGCCGTTTGGCCAAAAGCCGCCTCACAAGCAAACGTAATGGGATTTAGAGGTACTGGAATATTTCCCTTCAATCCAAATTCCTAAGACAGCCTTTGCGCCATCAGAGCTGAGCAGAAGCAAGCAACGACGAAAATACACCTCCAGAAAATATGAACCTAACTTCTTTACAACCAAAAATTGTGTTACAACGTTAGGTCACGGAATTAATTGCAAATACGCCAAGAACTTCTGGTCTACAGAAGAATACATACAAAAAGAAAAAGTCTAGAAGCTTCAGCACTAGAGATATTTCAATCCATGACACTTCTTCAGACGACCAAAATATGGAAGCAGAAAATAAAATTGTAGAGTTGGAAGGCACCTTTAAAGATCTGATCCCAACACCTGAAATAGAACTAAAAAAATTATACCTCCTAAGAAATATCTAAATTATAGAGGTCAGCATGTAAACAAAAATCTGTTTAGTGTTTTTAAATGAAACTCAAGGTCTCTAGTTAATTCCACAATATAATACAAGTTATTGAAAATTCTAAAAAATTGACAATTGTTTCGATAAATCAATATCATCGTCAGAATGACAGAAGTTACATTTCATTTTATGCCTACCTGATGTTTAGTAGTTATATTTTTGGCTAGACCAAGAAGTAACCTAACTTGTGATTGGCTTAATATATGTTTATAGAAAAAAGAAGAATATGTGATATTACAAATATTGAAGCTTAGATATTATTAGCCCTAAAAAATCTGTTTGTTAAAAATTAATATCCAGAGAAAGAATCACAAGAGGAAATACCTAAAAATAAAATGAAAAAGAAATTAATCAAGAAGGTAGACGAAAAATGGTATTGCCATTTAGGCAACGAGGACAGGATTATGGATATGCGTCTGTGCATCATGCGCATGCGATATGTACATGAAGAATGTGTGGATCTGATCAGAAAAGACACAATTAATTCCTTCATTTGTCTGACGTGCTCCGATTAAAGAGGAAAGAACTTAAATAATTATTTTTGAAACTAGCTCTCTTTGTGAATTAGTTTAATGAATTGCTTTTAAGTTCTTATTTGTTACAACAATCTTGATTTGTTCATTTAAGTATTCAGTATAAAATATATGTCCAAAATATTTTATAATAAATTGTTTTAAAAGACCATTTTGAGCAACTTTCTATAGCACTGAAATTAGTCTCCACATGTGGGCCTTATTGAGAACTATTAATTTTTCCTTACAAGGCCCAATGTCACTTTACATTAAAAAAATTTGTCAAATTTGAAGTAAAAATAAAAATTGAAAATACTTGACAAAAACAAATAAATAAAAGTTAATTCAAATTAACCCTAAATTATTGAACACATATTACACCTTTTTATTAATTTTTCCGGCCCCCTAACTTATGTGGGCCTTATTTAGTACACCCCACCTTATCATTTTATTTGAAATCTTGAATCATTTTCGATACGACACAATGTAAATAAAGAAGAATTTTAATTTTAGATGGACCTCAGCAACAAATATGTGGGCATATTTCATTTTTGGCGTTGAAACTATTTTTGTGAGTATCGTTTTTAAAGAAAGACTCAAATTAGTTTTATTACCAGGAAAAAGATTCGACGAATATATTTACGCCATCATTTTCCTAAGCATTTTGATACCCCATTTCTTGTTGCCGATCGGAGCTTGGACAAACGGACACGAAGTAGCCAAATTCAAAAATATGTGGACTAAATTTCAAGTAAGACATTTCTGATATATTCTTTTCATACTAAAAGTGTATAAGACACCACAATTTTGACAGTGAAATTCAAATAGAATTCTCATATTTTAAACATTGAAAATCGAACCACATAAATACTTATAGTGGAATTCTGAGAACATCTGTAAAATATATAAGCCGAAATCTGTAAGAGTTACAGAAAATGCGATTCTAACCTTACCTGTTACAGATTCGTAAATATTGACGGGCTAGACATCTGTCCCTGTAAGCAGTACAAGGTGTGGTACAGAGCGTTGTATTATTATTATTATCATTTTTCGTGTATTATTAGTAGAAAAGTTGTAGAGATTCTTGTGATTATTAAGTTTTTAAGTGAACATCATTGACATTAATATGAACGAACAATTTAATATTTTCGGCGGTATTCTGTTGGAAGAGGATGAGAATCGGTTTGTACATATTTTTTATGATATTATTATAAAATACTCTTTTCATTTTTCCAGAAATCGCATGAGAATTCAACGAAGACTTTTAAGGGATCAATTAAATCCGTTTGATATGCCAGACAAGCATTTTAGAAAAATGTTTCTGTTGGACAAAAATAGTGTTCAATTCTTAATTCATAATTTAAGACCCTATGTTATGAAGAATAATTTAGGAATTCCCTTTGTAGTGAGAGTAACAATAATTAATTCGCAGTCTTTTTACAATGCATTTGAAAAATTTTTTTAGGTTTTTGCTACTCTAAACTTTCTGGCCACGGGCTCATTTCAGAACGCTGTTGGCTGTCATGCTTGGATAGCAATTAGCGAGACATCTATGAGTAGAGTCATTTCACAAGTATGTAAATTGATTGTTCAAATATTAATGAGTTCATAAAATTTCCTGTAAATGAGCACCAAAAAAATTCCGTAAAACAAGGGTAAGTTTTATAAGTAGCTAGTAGTGGCGAAAATGTGTAATCTTTTTTTCAGGTTTCATGAAACATATAATTTTCGTGGAATTGTGGGGGATATTGATAGTACTCATGTGGAAATCTTGGCTCCACCAATGAACGACATTGAATACCCACCATATGTTTATATAAACTGGTAAATATGGATAATATTCAGTTACCCTTTTATTTGTGTAATTTAAACATTTGGAGATATCGGATTCGAATTGCAAAATAATAGAATGTTCAGCTAGATATCCTGGCTCAGCTCATGATGCAGCAATTTGGAGTACCGGTTCAATTCGAGCTCATTTACGCTCCAAATATCTGAGTTCCCGTTTAATGGGTGAATTACTGTATTATAGTGAAACGGAAATGTCATGTGTTATTTTTTAGGAGATAGTGGTTATCCATTTAGTCCCAGTACTGGCTACATAAAACAGCATCGATATGGTACACGACGTTTGAGCTTGGAAACTGGGGGCCCGTAATTAGTACATCACCAAACGGCATTTCTGGCACTCTGTACAGGTCGGATATGAAAATTTCCCGGGCGAAAAAATGGGCTGGAAAACCTCATATGGTATACGAGTGAAAACTCTTGGATCGTGGGGTCCGAACCTCAAATAATAACGCTGTAATAACGCCAGAAGTTTTGGAGGTCAGAAGAGCCTCGCCAGAAGTGACCGAAAGAGCCGGCAAATTCGTCTGAAAAACCCGATATGGTACACGAGTGAAACCTTGTGAAAAGTGAGGCCGGAATCTCAACTAGTAGCGATGTAATAGCGCCAGAAGTATGGCAGGTCGGGAAACCCTCGCCAGAAGCGACCAAAAGTGCCGGAAAATTCATCCGAAGAACCTCACGTGGTACACGCGTCAAACATTTTAACTAGACTTTTGGGGTCTTAACTAATAGTTGTGTAATAACGCCAGAAGTTTTACAGGTCGGAAAACCTCCGAAAGAAATAAGAAAAATCGACGTACTTATGAAAATGAAAATTCTTTGCTTTCGGCTCAAATGAAAATTATTTTGGTTGGCTTCATTGAAAATATTTGTTTGCGGTACCCAAAATTAAAAAAAAATCATTAGGAAACGATGAAAACTCGGGTGAAAATTTTTAGGGCGGGTCGTACAGCGAGGGTCATTCTCTACCTGTGACAGGCTACTGAAATTGAAAGTTTTCGCTCGTAGCCTTACTTTCTTTGCGAACCAATAACGGATTTTTTTTTCAAATCATAACATTTTTAATTTGTTATCTACGAAATTTTATACAATTATATATTGTTTATACAGCTCTAATCGAATCTTTTTATTCTATTGCATGCAAAAAATGTCGTAATGAATTAAAAATGAAATGGGAGCGTTAAATGAGCGAACACGTCAACGCATTTCTGAGAAGCGAGCTGAGATCATCTTACCCCAACTTCCTTCAGAGTTTTTTGGGGCACCATGAGTCGATAAACATTACTGAATAACTTTTCGCAAAGATACAATTGTTCGCAGACATTTTAAAAAAAAGTTTATGAAAATCGGCTAATAATTAGCGTCGTAAATGAATTTACAAAAAAAAATTAGAAGCCCATTTTCGCGGCGGCGAAGCTGGCGGGGGCGGCGTGAAACGGCCGAAAATGAGTGAGCGGCATGTAATCACGCACGCAAAAAAAGATTGTATTTCAGCGAGCTTTCATCGTATCTTTATGATTTTTTTTAAATTTTGGGTAGCGCAAACAGATATTTTGGGTAGCGCAAACAGATATTTTGAATGAAGCCAACAAAAATAATTTTCATTTGAGCCGGAAGCGAAAAATTTTCTTTTTCACAAGTACGTCGATTTTCCTTATTTTTTTCGGAGGTGTTTCGACCTGTAAAACTTCTGGCGTTATTACACCACTATTAGTTAAGACCCCAAAAGTCAAGTTAAAAAGTTTGACGCGTGTAACACGTGAGGTTTTTCGGATGAACTTTCCGGCACTTTCGGTCGCTTCTAGCGAGGGTTTCCCGACCTGCAAAACTTCAGGCGCTATTACACCGCTACTAGTTGAGAGTCCGGCCTCACTTTCCACAAGGTTCCACTCGTGTACCATATCGGGTTTTTCGGACGAATTTTCCGGCACTTTCGGTCACCTCTGGCGAGGCTTTTCCGACCTCCAAAACTTCTGGCGTTATTACAACGTTCTTATTTGAGGTTCGGACCCCACGATCCAAGAGTTTTCACTCGTGTACGATATGAGGTTTTCCAGCCCATTTTTTTGCCCGGGAAAACCGGCTGGCATTTTCATATCCGACCTGTACAGAGTGCCAGAAATGCCGTTTGGTGATGTACTAATTACGGCCCCCCCGTTTCCAAGCTCAAACGTCGTGTACCTTATCGATGCCGTCTTATGGGAACCATGGCTCTTTACTCATTTTCATAACCCTCGAGATGAAGGTGAAGAAGCTTTTAATAATCAATAGGTGTCAAGCAGAAATGTCATTGAGCGCACCAATGGCATATTAAAAGTAAGATTCAGATGTCTTTCTAGACATCGAACACTACTTTATCACCCCAGAAAAGCAGCTAATATAATTTATGCTAGCTGTATTCTACGTAATATTGCAATAGATGCAAATTTGGAAATTGCAGAAGATAATATAGAATACCCTGAATACAATAGTATACCAAAATAAATATATGAATCGATAAGAAAATTAATATTTATTTTTTAGTTAATATTGTAGACCAGGAGGCACATCAATAATACTTAAATTCTGGAAGAATTGCTAGAGAAAATTATATTAGAGAAAATATTTTAAACCAATAAATAAGTAATAAAAATATGCCAGTCTTTTTATTCAAATATACAAATAAAACACAAAACATTTTCAAACAAAACAAGAAACATTCTTACAAATACATAAAAACAACTTTGTATTACAAACTTCAAAAATAAAAGAAAAAACGCTAATTCTAAATATTACTTAACTTATATAAGAACACTTTGGTACTAAACTACTGAATATAGAAGTAATGAATATATCACACACTTAACATTATATTGACTACGAGTTAATTTGCGATACGGTATGTAAATCCCAGCAGTCTTTCGAGTAAAAAAACTGAAAAATGAAATTCAGGATGTTGAAATTTAAATTTTTCTATTTTAAATTGCAAATTTTATTTGAGTAATTTAATTTTCTCTTTCTTCAGTTCCGCATAATTATTTGACAAATTTTCAAAAATTTTAACTAGTTTTTCATTCGTTTCCATGAGATTTGCAATATTTTTGATTAAATTTTCTGAGAGAATACCTAATGGCTTGGTTTTATACCTTTTAATATTCTCCTGTTTTTGTTGTTGGTTGTTGTTGCCCTGTGTGTGATTTTCTTTTTCATTTGATGGTTCTGTATAAATGATTTCATAACTTTGGTTTACTTGATCACTTGTGCTCGGTACACAAATTATGTCTGTTTCACAAATTGTATTCTGTTGAAATTCGGGATTTTCAATGCCTTCATAGATGGTTACATTACTTGCCCCCGCTACTGCAACCTTTCCCCAAACGGAAAGGCCTCTTTCCTCTATATCATTTAGAGTGATGTTGCTCTGAGGTCCTCCACCTGTTTCAATTGACAGGGCTTTCAATTTTCTATATCTCGATTTTCTGGCATACTCACAATGCTAAAATCTCTAAAAATTAACCAAGGTGAATACAAAAAGCAATGTAAGTGTGAATAATCTCCTTACTTTCTCCCACTCTTCGACAGAAAGAGAGGGGCCTTTTCCAAGGTCATTTAATTGCTCCACTAGTTCTTTCCACTTTTTTATTAAATAATTGGGATCTAAAGTAGGGTTCATAGTATTACTGCGAAAAATGTAATCATTTCCCTTGAATTGTAAGTATAACTCTAATAGCTCTGGAGACGTATTTCTGGTCCTTTCGCTTTTTACACCTTCCGTTCTACAAAATACGTATATTTAAATAAATAAATAACATGTTGTAACGATTGGTCGACGAGGTCTGCGACAGCAGAAATAGAACAGCAGCAGAGATTGTCATTTTTGACATATATATAAAAAGTTTGTCATTTTGTTACTTCATATTATTCTTTATTCCTGCGTAATTATTTAATGTTATTATATTATCTCGTTAGTTAAAGTGTTCCTTTCAAAATATGTGTGTGTGTGTGACAACCCGCAATTGAACACTGATCACTCGACCTCTCCTCTGGTCGGCAAAAATAACCCGGTGCATAACATCTTCGCATCAATGTTAAATATATTATTTCAGTAGTTTACTTACGCCATTCTTTTATTACAAATCGTAAAAATATCAATTAGTATTAAGGTTTACCAGGTCGGTACACACACATATTTCAAATACTTTTAATGGTTTTGAGGTTAGAATTTGGACATTATAAACACAAGTGAAGTTGAAACCTATAAGGTAAAGATCTGTAACTATGGCTCTTAATGATTTGGTTCCAGAATAGCAAATTTTACAAATCTGTAAAGGTTCAAGTTACAGATCCTATATCTTAAAGATTTTGTAGCTTATAGGTAAATTCTCAGAATCCCAACATTATTAAAAAGAAATTTTACAGTGATGGCATCAATTTATTGAAAAGGCTATTACGCCAAAAATGATGATCCTACAGTGTCCATTTATTAATTAATTCGTGATAAAAATAATTTATTAGATGCTCCTTGTTGCTTGGACTGTAAATCAAGAAAATTTTCCAGAAACTGGACATAAGACATTTCATAATTACAAAAAAAAATAATATATGATATTCCTCCCTTATATGAACCCGATTTTTTTTCAGTATAAATACTACACAGTCACAGGAACTCCAATTATATTCACCAACCTCACGCTCATTACTTACAGTTTATGCGTTATATCATGGGTGGTTGGTATTCTGATAATGTTAGCTCAGTACTACCTACAACCGGATATGTTGCTTTGGCACAGCTTCGCTTACTATCACATTCTAGCGATGTTAAACGGACTTTGTTCCTTATGGTTTATCAATTGCACAGCCAAAGGTAGAACTGCTGGTTGGCTATCAGAAAACTTACACAACGCCTTGCAAAGTTCAGATCCAGCTAGCAGATTGGGAGAATATCGTGATTTATGGGTGGATTTATCACATATGATGCAACAATTAGGTAAGTAGATGAAAGCAGTGATTGTGCAAACACCGAAAACGATAATCACCCAATAATATTGACTGATAATATTGAGATTTCATGATGTGATGAGCTCAATAACCTTGATAATTTATATTATGACAATAAATATAAGATACCGGAATTGAATGAGCCAAGGAAATAACAATTTCCATGGTAGAAAAAACCTCCGCAAATGTAACGTTAACTTCTACATGACAGTTTTGTATTTCAAGTCTTGTAATAAGTTCATGAAACAAGATGCTTACTAACGAGCAAATTTTTTTTATTTGTAACCAATATAATAGCTCATACGGAACGGATAGACACACTTGGCCATTTATCAATTACGTTAATTATGTTACAAACACCACAATAAGGAGTATAAGTATAACTGAATGAATTATTTATTCATATTTATTTTAAAAATATAAAGAATATTAATACATTCAAAAAAATTATAGAAATGCAGAATCAGACAATGCCAACCCTTTAAAATATTGCCTTATATTCTTATCGTTTTTTGTCATTTCATTTCATTTAGTTCAAGTATTCATAAAAATCTAAAAAAATTCTGAAAAATATAAGAAAACATTTCATATGTGTACCTCCTCTCATAACGTCTTAAACCCCTATTAAATATTAATTTACTGTTCCCAAAAATACTTCGAATCCCAATAAAAATTACTTATACAGTTTTTGCATATTTTTAATCGAAAAACCCGTACAAAAACAATTGTTTAGTATGTCAATAATGCAAACACTAAAAATTTTTTGCTGGAGAGTTAATAATAATAATAATAATAATAATAATAATAATAATAATACTTTATTCTTCCTTTTTTATTTAAGTACATGATATAGGACAAGTCAAAACAGAAAAGAGGATTTTACATTAAATATTACTTATATATCAGACAGGTCAATCAAAATCGTTTATTAAAGAACTCTGACAAATTATAAAAACATTCGACAGTTAAATTTTTTCAAAGTTTTTGCTTGAAAACATTGAAATTGTTCTCATATCTTATGCAGGTAAGTAAAGGGGCTAGGCGGGTTCTAGACCATTCCTTATGTAAATTAACATGGGAAATCGCCAAGGTCCATCGTGGTCATTTTTGACGCAATTTCGATCTGCGCAGGCGTTAATCAGAGGCGGCCATCTTGTAAACATCCACCATGCTAATGGCGTCAGCCATCTTGTATGAGTCATTTGTTAAGCGTCGAGTAAGTCATGAGAATGAAAGCTTTATTTGTGGGTAGGGAGATGGTGAAGGTAAAATAAGAGCATCTGAATAAACAAACATTTTTATTGCATATAAAATGGGCAAAAATTCGACATACAGCTGGATATTTCGATATCTAATAATATTTAAATTAACTAGTCTAACAGCTCACCTAATAAATTAAATCTCTAGTCTAAATGTATGAATAAAATAGATAAAACCATGTAAAATATGAAAATGTATATTCAAAAGGCTGGATCAACATCCATAGCACAATCAATCGAGTAGTGCCCCCAGGGTAACGTTTCATCGGAACCATGAACAATATAGCGTTTATCATCCTCCGGACTGAGTGCTACTTTATTTTGGATAATTGAATGGACCAGATGTTTCTCGGCACGAATTAGATTTTGGGAAACTATTTTCTGTGTGAAGGTATCGAGGCATTCTTCATAATTTTCAAATGTGATTACGGTGTTCACAACTGACGACTTTACTCCTTTAGCTTTTTTAGTTACTCCAACGTTTCGAATAAGACAGTCTATTTCTTCTTTGTCATAACCATCATCCACAAGACGTTTTCGTTTCTCCGCTAGACCATATTCAGAGGTTAGTAACCGCGTTGTATACAATTTAGACCGTAACCCAATATAATCAGTCATTACAATACCATTGTTCTCATCGTTCATCATCCCAAGAATCTTCTTATTAACTCGAGGAACTCCATAGACGTTATCATCGGGATAGTCACTAGTATCGAAATACTTATGACAATCTAGCTTCATCATCTCATACGGGTCCTGCTCCCTTATTTCAACTATCACAGAGTCAGTATCCGTGTAACAGGCAGTGTAATTTTCTCCAAATCTCCAAGCCAAGTAACCATACTGAAAATCATAAATGGTAGTCTTAGCCAGATCTAAAATTGCCATCCCTACATATATATGCTTATTTAACCATATTTGTAACTTCTTCAATTCGATGGCGATAAGGTTTTCATTAAAAATCATACTATTTTTAAACTCTGGCTTAGCTATATATGATTCAGCACCATATCGACCACTCCACTGAGAAATTAGCTTAACATCAACGCGCTTGCGCACGTTCTCCATGGTTTTACCTGCTACAATTAGAAACAGTGATTAGTATAGAAATATTTGTATAAAACTAGCAATACTCACCAAACACGGCATTGTTCATCAGTTTAAATAGGTTCTTCTCAAACTCATTCTTCGCAACCTTACGTAACTCAGTGTTTAAGTCAATGTAGGGCTTTAACCAAGAACTCTGCTTGAATTTCAATACTCGATGTGTTTTTGTTAATACAAGCCCATTCTGTAACGCCTGCTCCAATGCTCGGTAATGTATAACATATTTTGTTTTATTAGTCATGGTACCCATCAACTTAGTCTCCTCATTTGATCTTGTAGCAGGCATCATGGTCTTAGGATTGAGGTGTTCGGGGCAGAAAGGTATGTCCTTATGCAAATCATGTAAATGATGAGGATACTCCAAATCAACCTCGAGCATGTATCCCTCAGAAGCATCATCAGCAATTGCGCTAACATCAATATTTGTATCGCACCACTCGAATCCCCCATATGGTAACGCTTGGCTCATCGCCCATCCATATTGATTGTTTATATCGAAGTACATTAAATATTTCGTTGGTTTAGACGGATTGTAAGTAGGCATATACTTGTTGTTGGCTCGAACACGACGTTTTCCACATACTTGACTAAGCCCACCGCGTATACCACGCTCAACAAACAAAAACATGTCTACATTAGTGAGAAGCTCCAATTCTTGTCCAGTATGTTTCAGCATAGCATCAAACGTAAATCCTGGTAATGTATAATAATGTGCAGGGTCGATATTATACGTAGTAATACAACTGGAACGAAACTGCTCAAAAACGTCAGCAAGAAGAAGGATATCGGTCTTCATATACAAGTCTACATATTCCCCTAAGGTTTGGCATTGAAACGTATTCCAAACACACTGCGCCCGACTATAAAGTCTATGTGGACAGGGCTTATCTTCAATATTATTGTAGAAAGATTCAACAGAAGGTAAACTTGTTTCTTCAAAGCGTTCGAAAGAATTGAAATAGTCATAAGGCATTACCCCCTTTTTACTTAACATAGTGAATTGTTCCTCGAGAACACCAGAGAACTGATATCTCAAATGAGGAAATTCGGTTAAATATGAAGCAAGTTTATCGAGAGATGATGCCATGAAGCGGAAACTATCGATAAATTTGAACTGGATTCGTGCATCGTCAACATGTTTTGTGAAAGAAATATATTTTTCCTTTGTAATAGGGAGCAAATCAATAGAGCCAGTCATGCGAGTAGCAATGTCTTCGATGATGAAATTTGCATCATAACCAGATTAGTTGTGGAACACTATATTAACAGTAGGTGAATCTTTATAGTTAATATTACATCCCTCATGCGCTGCACCTCTATAATTGTTTTCAGGAATGAAATGATCATGATCTCGGACTTTCTTATCAGTAGAGGAAAATGACTTTTCACAAATATGACATTTGATAGCAGCTTGAAACTGACGTTCTTGATTAGGAGTCATGTGAATTCCATAAGGACAAAGGAACACCATAATGATATCTTGAGCAAGCAGATTCATTTCATCGGCAAACCATCGCATACAATCTTCACCCATATAACTTTTGTAAAAGGATATCGCGTCATCGTATGAACACTTAAAGTAATATCCAACGGCTGCAGGGATATGTTGTTGTGGCTTCTTAGAATCCCCAGTCTGCTTCAAAACACTCTTGAGATCTGCATATACTATAAAAGGTGCCTTTACCTTATTCCTCAAGTTTTTGAATTTAAGAACGTTTTTTCCTGGTTCAGGCATTTTAATTGCAGTTTCGTTTAATTTTATGCAGTCTTCAAGATGATTATTAAGTGTCTCCTGTGATCTATAATAATGTAGACATCTATCACAGAAGTATTTCTTACAATTATGTTTACTGAGTTGAGTGGATAGAAATCTTGATAGATTCTTTATCCAAACAAAGTGATATTTCGTTGGCGCTTCATCATATCTATCTTGTACCATCAACAAATTTACATGCTTATCCATCTTATTTCTTGTAAGGTAAGTGATGTTTTGCGGTTTCCATATGAGATGATAGACCTCCACCATGTTTTTGAATATATTTAAATTGGTTACGAAATGACTTTATTTGAGTTATACCAGTTAGAATATGCTGCTTTTCCCCAATATTCTTAGCACTTCGTAACGCATCATTTAGTTTCTTTATAGCTTCCCTACACTCCGTAAGCCCTTTCGTCACTTGGTGTTCATCTGATGTCATCACTCCCAACAAAGTAGCAATATGTTTTATGAGATTCATATAGAGACTCATAATGGCAAAAAAGTGTAACACAAAGTTAAAACTCAAAAAGTAAAGAGATAAACAAAATTCAACAAAAACACAAAATAATTTTTTTTAAATGTAACAAAGTTAAAAAACTCAAAATTCAAAAAAATTCTAAATTTGGAAAAACTAATTTTTTTTTGAAAATCAAAAACAAAATTCAAAATAAAACACGCCGCAAGAGCTGATAACTGATCGAGATGAAAGCAACGATACAAATGACTGAGCTCCTGAGACGGAACTCTTTTATAGTTTGAGCAGAGCTGGTGGTATATGAGGGGTAACCTTCTAGTCGGTCAGAAGACTGAACGGTACCATTATTTCTCAAAAAGACCCGCGATTGAGGAAATTTGTGTCTGTTTTCCATAAGAAAGGACGTAAAAATGATGCATTTTAAGCTAATTGAACAATTCTGGCACTTTTTCAACCGTAATATTTGAGGAAGATATGATATATTCTAGTAATGATTCCAATTAACAAACAGTGATTGAAACAAGAAGTTTATGATCTGTATCCGCAGGCTACGATTTAGCTAGACCACAAATTCTATTCCGGCAACCTTCAGAACCATTGATTACAGGAAAAACTATGTCACCATTCGAGGAAACATATAATATTAATCATCATCTATTTTTCATATGTTAGGTCGAAGGAGATTCTTTAATAGCCTTTAGGCGACAATTTTCTCTAATATGTATAAAAAACATACAGAAAATACTATACGCACTTAAGCTAATAGATAACCGCATGTTTTGTAGGCACGTCTTACAGATATCCTAGTTAAGTACTTCTTCCACGGTGTGGTAACTGGCGTATTTCTGTGTAGAAAAAAGTCGATCCCCCCCGTTTTATACCCGAAGAGACCTCAATAAAAATACTTGTATAGTTAAGAAGAATCAATATTTTTTTGCAATAAATAATTTTCAATTAAATCAGAATACATCTCAAAATTTATATAAAATTTACATATGAGGTCATAGGCACTCTTCAATAGCCTTTAGGCGACTCTACCCCATAACAGAAATATACTGTTCATACATAACTCAAAAGGTGACAGCTCGGGTTGTAATCGAGTCTAACCGACACCCTAAGTTTTTTGTACTACTCCCACAGTGTGGTACCTGGCGTATATCTGTGTAGGAAAAGTCGGTACCCCTTTTTTATACCTGAAGGGACCTCTTTGTATGCTATCAAATTATATATCGCAACTAAAACAATAAATATCTTCGTAGGTAAATACTCAAAAGATACTTACTCGTTCACCTACTTCCTGCAACTATCATAGCGGTCTTCACCCCAGGCGCGAGCTGTTGTGTATCACACGTCATCGGTATTTTAGAAGAGCCCATCTAATTCGAACGTTAGACTAGAAATACAAATGTATTAGTCTAATATTTTACTAACCAAAATTTTCAACAATTAACTTTCAATTGAACTTTTTATATCTACCTAATCACCTTAGAGGGGAGATTTTTACTAATCAAACTAATAATTATCATACACAAAAACATTAAAACTAGAGCCTCATTAAAAAATATCTAAACGAAATTGTTAAATTTCAGCTAATTACAAAATGTATATTACTCTCTATATTTCATGTCAATATCACACCCAAAAACCATTATATCATCAAGTTTACCTCAAATCACAAAATAGTTAAATATATTTTTTAGTCGAAAGGAAGACAGTGTTACGAAATATTTATAAAAAAGATCTGAGATATTGAAAACGCGCCAAGGTGGTGACGGCAAAGCAAGCAAGTCTCGACAAGATTTCAGTTGAATTTCGTTTTATATGACTTTAAGATCTACCCCCATCCACCGTACGTTTGAACTTTTTTATGAAATTATTACTAAAAAACAATGTATACGGTCTTATCGTCATACATTAACTAATATTTTCTGGTTCAAAGCCATATTTTAACCCCAAACATATGTGTATACGTCTATTAGAAGCGAAATTAAATTTTATCAACTACCCCCATCCCTCGTACGTATGAACTTTCTAAATGAAATTATTACTAAATAACAAGCTATACACCCATATGTTCATACATTAACTGATATTTAGTGGTTCAAAGATATATTTTAACCACAAACTCATGAATACGACTATTAGAAGCGAAAATAAATTATCTTCTACCCCTCTCCCTCGTACGTATGAACTTTTTAATGAAATTATTACTAAAAAACAAGGTATACGTCCTTATCTACATACATTAACTGATATTTTTTGTAAAAAACTTCTGAAGAAATTTGTCATATTCCAACAAAAAAATATTACTCACGCTTTAAGGGAACAACTCGTCACTCTACCGCACCTTATTCACCACTGAATATAGAATCAAAACAATAAGTGGATTAACCCTTCTATCCACGAATCATTATATAATAATAACTCAGTATTTTAGGAAACGTTTTATTAAGAAAGTTACTCGTTTAATACACAAATCATAATTTTTTAATCGGAATCGGTTCTGAGATATTGAAAACGCGCCAAGGTGGTGACGGCAAAGCAAGCAAGTCTCGACAAAATTTTAGTTGAATTTCGTTTTATATGACTTTAAGATCTACCCCCCTCCACCGTACGTTTGAACTTTTTAATGAAATTGTTACTAAAAAACAAGCTATACACCCATATCTTCATACATTAACTGATATTTAGTGGTTCAAAGATCTATTTTAACCCCAAACACATGAATACGACTATTAGAAGCGAAAATAAATTATCTTCTACCCCCCTCCCTCTTCCACTTATTGTTTTGATTCTATATTCAGTGGTGAATAAGGTGCGGTAGAGTGACGAGTTGTTCCCTTAAAGCGTGAGTAATATTTTTTTGTTGAAATATGACAAATTTCTTTAGAAGTTTTTTTCAAAAAATATCAGTTAATGTATGTAGATAAGGACGTATACCTTGTTTTTCAGTAATAATTTCATTAAAAAGTTCATACGTACAAGGGAGAGGGGTAGAAGATAATTTATTTTCGCTTCTAATAGTCGTATTCATATGTTTGGGGTTAAAATATATCTTTGAACCACTAAATATCAGTTAATGTATGAAGATATGGGTGTATAGCTTGTTTTTTAGCAATAATTTCATTAGAAAGTTCATACGTACGAGGGATGTGGGTAGTTGATAAAATTTAATTTCGCTTCTAATAGACGTATACATATATGTTTGGGGTTAAAATATGGCTTTGAACCAGAAAATATTAGTTAATGTATGACGATAAGACCGTATACATTGTTTTTTAGTAATAATTTCATTAAAAAGTTTAAACGTACGGTGGATGGGGGTAGATCTTAAAGTCATATAAAACGAAATTCAACTGAAATCTTGTCGAGACTTGCTTGCTTTGCCGTCACAACCTTGGCGCGTTTTCAATATCTCAGATATTTTTTATAAATATTTCGTAATTCTGTCTTCGTTTCGACTAAAAAATATATTTAACTATTTTGTGAATTGAGGTAAACTTGATGATATAATTGTTTTTGGGTGTGATATTGACATGAAATATAGAGAGTAATATACATTTTGTAATTAGCTGAAATTTAACAAATTCGTTTAGATATTTTTTAATGAGGCTCTAGTTTTAATGTTTTTGTGTATGATAATTATTAGTTTGATTAGTAAAAATTTCCCCTCTAAGGTGATTATGTAGATATAAAAAGTTCAATTGAAAGTTAATTGTTTAAAATTTTGGTTAGTAAAATATTAGACTAATACATTTATATTTCTAGTCTAACGTTCGAATTAGATGGGCTCTTCTAAAATACCGATGACGTGTGGTACACAACAGCTCGCGCCTGGGGTGAAGACCGCTATGATAGTTGCAGGAAGTAGGTGAACGAGTAAGTATCTTTTGAGTATTTACCTACGAAGATATTTATTGTTTTAGTTGCGATATATAATTTGATAGCATACAAAGAGGTCCCTTCAGGTATAAAAAAGGGGTACCGACTTTTCCTACACAGATATACGCCAGGTACCACACTGTGGGAGTAGTACAAAAAACTTAGGGTGTCGGTTAGACTCGATTACAACCCGAGCTGTCACCTTTTGAGTTATGTATGAACAGTATCTTTCTGTTATGGGGTAGAGTCGCCTAAAGGCTATTGAAGAGTGCCTATGACCTCATATGTAAATTTTATATAAATTTTGAGATGTATTCTGATTTAATTGAAAATTATTTATTGCAAAAAAATATTGATTCTTCTTAACTATACAAGTATTTTTATTGAGGTCTCTTCGGGTATAAAACGGGGGGGATCGACTTTTTTCTACACAGAAATACGCCAGTTACCACACTGTGGAAGAAGTACTTAACTAGGATATCTGTAAGACGTGCCTACAAAACATGCGGTTATCTATTAGCTTAAGTGCGTATAGTATTTTCTGTATGTTTTTTATACATATTAGAGAAAATTGTCGCCTAAAGGCTATTAAAGAATCTCCTTCGACCTCACATATGAAAAATAGATGATGATTAATATTATATGTTTCCTCGAATGGTGACATAGTTTTTCCTGTAATCAATGGTTCTGAAGGTTGCCGGAATAGAATTTGTGGTCTAGCTAAATCGTAGCCTGCGGATACAGATCATAAACTTCTTGTTTCAATCACTGTTTGTTAATTGGAATCATTACTAGAATATATCATATCTTCCTCAAATATTACGGTTGAAAAAGTGCCAGAATTGTTCAATTAGCTTAAAATGCATCATTTTTACGTCCTTTCTTATGGAAAACAGACACAAATTTCCTCAATCGCGGGTCTTTTTGAGAAATAATGGTACCGTTCAGTCTTCTGACCGACTAGAAGGTTACCCCTCATATACCACCAGCTCTGCTCAAACTATAAAAGAGTTCCGTCTCAGGAGCTCAGTCATTTGTATCGTTGCTTTCATCTCGATCAGTTATCAGCTCTTGCGGCGTGTTTTATTTTGAATTTTGTTTTTGATTTTCAAAAAAAAAATTAGTTTTTTCAAATTTAGAATTTTTTTGAATTTTGAGTTTTTTAACTTTGTTACATTTAAAAAAAATTGTTTTGTGTTTTTGTTGAATTTTGTTTATCTCTTTACTTTTTGAGTTTTAACTTTGTGTTACATTTTTTTGCCATTATGAGTCTCTATATGAATCTCATAAAACATATTGCTACTTTGTTGGGAGTGATGACATCAGATGAACACCAAGTGACGAAAGGGCTTACGGAGTGTAGGGAAGCTATGAAGAAACTAAATGATGCGTTACGAAGTGCTAAGAATATTGGGGAAAAGAAGCATATTCTAACTGGTATAACTCAAATAAAGTCATTTCGTAACCAATTTAAATATATTCAAAAACATGGTGGAGGTCTATCATCTCATATGGAAACCGCAAAACATTGTCATTGCGCCTATCCTTAAAGACCTGGAGGAGTTTCAAGAACGTGATAGTGGTTGGGCATTGAGGAAGGTGCTGAATTTAGGCGTTAACATCAATAAGTATACTCCTCAACTAGGATCCTCTTATATTGATTTACCTACAGAAATAAAAACGAAGAAGGCATGTATCAACGTCAATAATGAAGATAATGGTTGTTTTGTATGGGCAGTTACGTCAGCATTGTATCCTGTTACAATCCATTCTGATAGAACATCCTCATACCCTCACTATTCGACTGTATTAAAACTAAAAGGAATTCAATTTCCAATGACTATCAAGCAGATCCCCAATTTTGAGGAAGCAAAATAATATATCCGTAAATGTTTACATTCTACAAAAAGATAAAAAAACCTTCATTACTCTACCAACTTACCTCACAAGAAATAAGATGGATAAGCATGTAAATTTGTTGATGGTACAAGATAGATATGATGAAGCGCCAACAAAATATCACTTTGTTTGGATAAAGAATCTATCAAGATTTCTATCCACTCAACTCAGTAAACATAATTGTAAGAAATACTTCTGTGATAGATGTCTACATTATTATAGATCACAGGAGACACTTAATAATCATCTTGAAGACTGCATAAAATCAAACGAAACTGCAATTAAAATGCCTGAACCAGGAAAAAACGTTCTTAAATTCAAAAACTTGAGGAATAAGGTAAAGGCACCTTTTATAGTATATGCAGATCTCGAGAGTGTTTTGAAGCAGACTGGGGATTCTAAGAAGCCACAACAACATATCCCTGCAGCCGTTGGATATTACTTCAAGTGTTCATACGATGACGCGCTATCCTTTTACAAAAGTTATATGGGTGAAGATTGTATGCGATGGTTTGCCGATGAAATGAATCTGCTTGCTCAAGATATCAGTATGGTCTTCCTTTGTCCTTATGGAATTCACATGACTCCTAATCAAGAACGTCAGTTTCAAGCTGCTATCAAATGTCATATTTGTGAAAAGTCATTTTCCTCTACTGATAAGAGTCCGAGATCATGATCATTTCATTCCTGAAAACAATTATAGAGGTGCAGCGCATGAGGGATGTAATATTAACTATAAAGATTCACCTACTGTTAATATAGTGTTCCACAACTTATCTGGTTATAATGCAAATTTCATCATCGAAGACATTGCTACTCGCATGACTGGCTCTATTGATTTGCTCCCTATTACAAAGGAAAAATATATTTCTTTCACAAAACATGTTGACGATGCACGAATCCAGTTCAAATTTATCGACAGTTTCCGCTTCATGGCATCATCTCTCGATAAACTTGCTTCATATTCAACCGAATTTCCCAATTTGAGATCTCAGTTCTCTGGTGTTCCCGAGGAACAATTCACTATGTTAACTAAAAAGGGGGTAATGCCTTATAACTATTTCAATTCTTTCGAACGCTTTGAAGAAACAAGTTTACCTCCTGTTGAATCTTTCTACAATAATATTGAAGATAAGCCCTGTCCACATAGACTTTATAGTCGGGCGCAGTGTGTTTGGAATACGTTTCAATGCCAAACCTTAGGGGAATATGTAGACTTGTAAATGAAGACCGATATCCTTCTTCTTGCTGACGTTTTTGAGCAGTTTCGTTCCAGTTGTATTACTACGTATAATATCGACCCTGCACATTATTATACATTACCAGGATTTACGTTTGATGCTATGCTGAAACATACTGGACAAGAATTGGAGCTTCTCACTGATGTAGACATGTTTTTGTTTGTTGAGCGTGGTATACGCGGTGGGCTTAGTCAAGTATGTGGAAAACGTCGTGTTCGAGCCAACAACAAGTATATGCCTACTTACAATCCGTCTAATCCAACGAAATATTTAATGTACTTCGATATAAACAATAAATATGGATGGGCGATGAGCCAAGCGTTACCATATGGGGGATTCGAGTGGTGCGATACAAATATTGATGTTAGCGCAATTGCTGATGATGCTTCTGAGGGATACATGCTCGAGGTTGATTTGGAGTATCCTCATCATTTACATGATTTGCATAAGGACATACCTTTCTACCCCGAACACCTCAATCCTAAGACCATGATGCCTGCTACAAGATCAAATGAGGAGACTAAGTTGATGGGTACCATGACTAATAAAACAAAATATGTTATACATTACCGAGCATTGAAGCAGGCGTTACAGAATGGGCTTGTATTACCAAAAACACATCGAGTATTGAAATTCAAGCAGAGTTCTTGGTTAAAGCCCTACATTGACTTAAACACTGAGTTACGTAAGGTTGCGAAGAATGAGGTTGAGAAGAACCTATTTAAACTGATGAACAATGCCGTGTTTGGTGAGTATTGCTAATTTTATACAAATATTTCTATACTAATCACTGTTTCTAATTGTTGCAGGTAAAACGATGGAGAACGTGCGCAAGCGCGTTGATGTTAAGCTAATTTCTCAGTGGAGTGGTCGATATGGTGCTGAATCATATATAGCTAAGCCAGAGTTTAAAAATAGTATGATTTTTAATGAAAACCTTATCGCCATCGAATTGAAGAAGTTACAAATATGGTTAAATAAGCCTATATATGTAGGGATGGCAATTTTAGATCTGGCTAACACTACCATTTATGATTTTCAGTATGGTTACTTGGCTTGGAGGTTTGGAGAAAATTACACTGCCTGTTACACGGATACTGACTCTGTGATAGTTGAAATAAGGGAGCAGGACCCGTATGAGATGATGAAGCTAGATTGTCATAAGTATTTCGATACTAGTGACTATCCCGATGATAACGTCTATGGAGTTCCTCGAGTTAATAAGAAGGTTCTTGGGATGATGAAGGATGAGAACAATGGTATTATAATGACTGATTATATTGGGTTACGGTCTAAATTGTATACAACGCGGTTACTAGCCTCTGAATATGGTCTAGCGGAGAAACGAAAACGTCTTGTGGATGATGGTTATGACAAAGAAGAAATAGACTGTCTTATTCGAAACGTTGGAGTAACTAGAAAAGCTAAAGGAGTAAAGTCGTCAGTTGTGAAGACCGTAATCACATTTGAAGATTATGAAGAATGCCTTGATATCTTCACACAGAAAATAGTTTCCCAAAATCTAATTCCTGCCGAGAAACATCTGGTCCATTCAATTATCCAAAATAAAGTAGCAATCAGTCCGGAGGATGATAAACGCTATATTGTTCATGGTTCCGATGAAACCTTACCCTGGGGGCACTACTCGATTGATTGTGCTAGGGATGTTGATCTAGCCTTTTGAATATACATTTTCATATTTTACATGTTTTTATCTATTGTATTCATACATTTAGACTAGATATTTAATTTATTAGGTGAGCTGTTAGACTAGTTAATTTAAATATTATTAGATATCGAAATATCCAGCTGTGTATCGAATTTTTGCTCATTTTATATGCAATAAAAATGTTTGTTTATTCAGATGCTCTTATTTTACCTTCACCATCTCCCTACCCACAAATAAAGCTTTCATTCTCATGACTTACTCGACGCTTAACAAATGACTCATACAAGATGGCTGACGCCATTAGCATGGTGGATGTTTACAAGATGGCCGCCTCTGATTAACGCCTGCGCAGATCGAAATTGCGTCAAAAATGACCACGATGGACCTTGGCGATTTCCCATGTTAATTTACATAAGGAATGGTCTAGAACCCGCCTAGCCCCTTTACTTACCTGTATAAGATATGAGAACAATTTCAATGTTTTCAAGCAAAAACTTTGAAAAAATTTAACTGTCGAATGTTTTTATAATTTGTCAGAGTTCTTTAATAAACGATTTTGATTGACCTGTCTGATATATAAGTAATATTTAATGTAAAATCCTTACTCAGGTAGGCAAATGATTCAGAAATTGAATTCCTTTATAGACAGGACCTTTTCCAAATAATGAAGTTTCATGTTTTGGTGGCCAGATAAGCTTGCCAGACCTAGTTGGGTAATCGTGGAAATCAGAATTAAGATTAAAATAATTGAAATTACTTTTTGTATTTAATATGCTATTGAAGATGTAAATATTATAAAATTCTAGAATACCGAGATCTTTAAAATGATTTCTGTATGTTTTTCTATAATTTAGATTAACAATTCGACGGATAATCCTTTTTTGAGAAACAGAAACCCTTGAGGCACTGACTGCATCCCCCCAGAGAATGACATTGTAGGATACATGGGAGTATTCCATTGCATAATAGACATTAGTTAATTGACTAGTTGTAAACATATTTTTCAACTGCAATATTGCAAAGTAACTGCTATTTAATTTTTTACAAATGTGGTTGATATTGGGTAGTCCAACTCATATTCTTATTAAGGCAGGTTCCCATAAATTTTGTAGAAACCGAAAAAGATACATCAGTACCCTTAACTGAGATACTATTTTCAGGAATATCTGTCTTTGTAAAAAAATTGATAAAGATAGTTGTTGTCGAATTCACTACCAGAGAATTCCTTTCACACCAACTGAGAAATTCTTTCGATAAAATATTCATCTTTAAAAGTAGCGCATCTCGAGATTCAGCATGAATCGCTAATGTGGTGTCATCTGCATATAGTATCAAATGATTAGTGCTAACATATTTCATGTATAATAAAAATATCAGAGGACCCAATATTGGACCTTGAGATACGCGAATTTCCACAGGTTGGGGGAGGGACTTCCGATCTTCAATTCTAGCAATAATTTTTCTGTCTTCTAGGTATGATTTCAGCCACGATATAAAGTTGCCCCGAAACCCTTAATCTCGTTGTTTATTTATTGTTATATCAGTACCAACATAGTCAAAAACTTTTGAAAGATCAAAGAAGGGTGTACCCACATACCTCTTCCTATCCAATGAGGTGATAATAAAAACAAGTAGATGCTATTGAGATGCACTCTCCGTTGATCTGCCAGGCAAGAAACCATGCTGATGTTCTCATATAACGTTATAATAATAATGTTTATTTATACAATACAAAAAAATATAATTACATAAATAATCGGACAAATAA
The DNA here is from genome assembly GCA_963921935.1 of Galeruca laticollis. Lineage (NCBI taxonomy): Eukaryota > Metazoa > Arthropoda > Insecta > Coleoptera > Chrysomelidae > Galeruca > Galeruca laticollis. The sequence goes on from OY998175.1 coordinate 217,443,061, forward strand.
ACAAAAAGAAACCGCAAAGCTAATAATTGGCTGTCTGCGGATAGTGTATACAATAAAAACGTGTTTAGACGAATCATCATAATACTATCTCAAAACATATCAAGAATGTTCAGCATAAATCCGCAAAACCGCAAAGCCAAAGGGCTGTCTGCGTTGGACTTTTGCGAACCATGCGGAACATCATTGAAGAGTTGACAACAATTTCGGTGTAGTACATTATGTTTTCCTTATTAACAGTAAGTGTATGTCTATTAGTGACAAATTAACAGAGCCTAGAGGCTGTCCGCTAGAAGAATTGTTACGAGTAATATGAACATCAAGTTCCAATTTTCAATTTCAATACCAATAAAGATGGGACTACTAAATATAAGCAGAAAGTCGAATGTGAAATTTTAAGTGCTACTCTATACATTCAGTTTATTCTCTATTATATGGTGTATTTTTCTTCTATCTTCTATCAACACAAACTGCTTAAGCTTCGATTTAAATAAATTATAATTAACTATACTTTTCAATTGCTGGGGAAGGTTGTTGAAGAAACTAGGGGCAAGAAAGGTGTAACATTTTTGACCAACAGTTTTATTTGAAGTTTTTATTTCTAGTCTCATGAAAATGGGAAACAAGCAAGAAATTATTCTTGTTTTTTTGACAAGACAATGCTATTTTATAAAAATAAATCTGACGTGGGTCAAGTATTCTGCTTTCTTCATAGATAGCATCACTTGAAAAGTTACGGTCCTTTTTCAAAATAATTTTCAGAAAAAAATTTTGCAGTACATTGATCCTCTCCAGATTTGATGAAACGAGTCCTCCCCACCCTAATATCCTAGAGTCAACAAGGGCAAAATATACCATTTTCAATTGAGGTACTTTCATTACTTTAGCAAGATATTTGAATTTATATATCATTGTCCGAAGCGTATTACTGACTTGTTCAATGTGAATATTCCATCTCAAGTGGCGATCTATTGTGACACCTAAATATTTCATTTTATCTGTCAGTCCAATTTCAATAATTTGGTTGTCATATGTAATATCTAGTGTTTCGAAGTCAGGTAATCCATTCACGTAGATTGAAAGTGGAAGTGCCACGGTTTTTTTGAAATTGATCGTCAACAACTTGTGATTGAACCAGTCTATGAATTTAGTGTAATCATTCTCAGCATTCCGTTTCAGATCATTCCATGTGTCAGTGGTATAGAGCACTGCAGTATCGTCAGCAAAACTGAAGATTTCTCCACTGGTATTGATATTAAGCAAGCTATTCATGTAGATTATAAATAATAGTGGACCTAAAACGGTACCTTGTGGTACTCCGCATTCCACTTCCTTAACATTACTGATATTGTTATTGATTTTGACAATTTGTTGGCGGTTTGAGATATAAGTTCTAAAAAGCTCATGAACACGCCCTCTACAACCCATATTTTGCAAGGCCCCCAATAATTGTGCATGGTCTACGGTGTCAAATGCCTTAGCAAGGTCAAGAAAAATACATAATGCTGGTTTGGTGTTATCGAGGGCATCCTCCGTTGATCGGTTCTTTTGAAATCCAAATTGATTTTCGTTTAACAATCCGAATTTCTTCATAAATGACTCCAAGCGTGATTTTATCGCTTTTTCGAAAAGTTTTGCAAAACTATTAATCAAAGATAGTGGTCTGTAGTTTGATATAATTTGTTTATTACCCGATTTATGGAGTGGTTTAATGACAGATATTTTATGTTCGGGAGGACAAACACCTTTTTCAAAACAGAGGTTGATGATAAATGACAATGGGGATGAAATTTACCACGCTATTTCTCTTAGGGAATCGGATGTATTGCAGTCGACTCCAGGCGCCTTATGATTTTTTAAAGTGTTATTATGTCAAATATTTCTTCTTCCGTGGTAGGTGTCAAGGACATGGAGTTGGGATTAATTTTTATGGATGGAGGTGGTGATAATGGGGTTTTTATGTTTTTTGCGAGATCTGGTCCAACTTTGGTAAAAAAATTTGCAAATGCTTCTGCCATTTCGAAATTTGCTTCGGTGAGGCTATTATCCTCTTTCAACACACTATTTATAACAGTATTTTTATTTTTGTGTCCTGTTATACAATTGATAACTTTCCATAGCTGGTTGGGATTATTTTAACATTTTTCTATTTCAGCACTGTGATAATTTTGTTTGGTTTTTTTAATAATGTATTGAGTTTATTCCTATGAGTAGTAAATCTCTGTTTCAGTTCCAAATTGCTTTTGTTCCTTTGATATTCTTTGAATAAGCGGTCTCCACTGATAATTGAATTCATAATTCCTTTTGTAATCCAATCTTTTTTTTGTTTAATTTGCTCTTCTTGAATGTCACAGTACTGTCTTTCATAATTTGAGAGATTTTTGTTGAGAAAAATGGATTAGCAATTACGGGGTCATTAATTTCGTACAAAGTATTCCAATTTAATTCTCTTAAGTTTATTTTCAATTTTTTATAATCAATACGTTTTGAGACAATGGCCTGATGATGGTTTTCAGTTTGAACATTTTCATTTGCTGGTTTTAAAGACATTATAGTGGCTTTATGGTCGGATATGTGACTATCTAAAACAAACGCAGAACATTTGTTTTCTAAATCGCCATCTTGAGCCCTAACAAATATATGGTCGATACAGGTACTCGATTCATCTTGTGTCCTTGTACTGATATTTATTGTCGATGTGAAATTGAATTCACTAAGGATAACCAAGGTAATCATTAGTCAGGTTATTGTCTGAAAAGAGATTTATATTTATATCGCCTAATATTGCGAAGTAATGTTCATTAGACCGTTGCTGACCCAGGTAGTTTTGGAGTTCAAAAACGAATTCTTTTTCGTTGGTGGATGGAGGCCTGTAAATACAGGCAATTTCTATACATTCGCCCATATCGATCAAAACTTCAATTAATTTGCACGGACCCAACTTAACGATGTTTGTTTTATATTTCCTAGAGTTCCTTATATAAACTATAACGCCATCATTTTGGTTTATTGTTCCCTGATTATAAACTGACTCATATCCGTCTAAATCGAAAAAATGCTTGTTCTGAATTTTCTACGTTTCTGTTAAAATAATACAGTCGAAACGTTCTTTGAAATGATTCAAAAAACCTTCCAATTTTCCAAAGTTTTTGGATATGCTTCGTACATTTTGTTGACAGACTTTTAAGTAATCATTTCCAAACCTCAAAGTGTTGAAATTATTTGCACTATCCAAAAATTTTGTTGCGAACTCCCTATAACTGTAATCTCTAATGAACTGATCCATTCCTCGTTTGAGAAAAAGACAAAGCTGGATTGAATTATTATAAATTAGGTCATGAATGAAAGATTTTGTTACAAGTGTGAGGTAGGTACGTGATCACTGCAATTATTTCTTCTTTTCTTGTAATCTGGCACTGGAAGATCTTTGCTGGTTGCTTGTAATAGAAGTTTTTCTTATTTTCTGCTGTTGTCTGGTTTCTGGCTGTGATTCGGGAGTTGGAGTCGATGGAGCACTAATTGATTTCGGTTCTTCTACAGTTTCATTTTCAAGGGCTATTAGATCTGAGACTCGGTATACTTCTGTATTCACATGTGGTTTGTTGTTTTTTATATAGCAAGTATTATTTTCATCTTGCCTAGCCTTCAGACAGAAGGTACTTTCGGAGTAACTTACTTTCCTCTCTCTGTTTCTGTGTTTGATCGTGCACAATTCTAATATTTGTGCCTTTCAGGTGTTGCCTTTTTTGTAGTACTTCCTTTTTTATTAGGAATGTTTTTAATTCGACTTTCAGGGGGCTGCTATCGTTGTTCCCGAGAAAATAAAAATCGTTGATATCTCCGTGGGTGAGAGAGGTGGAGAATGATGAATTTATTTTCTGGCATATAATATCACAAGTAGGGGTTTCGCTCTTTTTAGTCAGCCCAAAAATAATCACGTTATTTTTCTTTCCCGATTTCTTCAATTTCTTCTTTCAGGTCTTGATTTTCTTTTTCAAGATGTAACACTCTATTTTTCAGTTCTTCGAAATTCAGTCTAGCCTCACTGGCTTCGATTGAACTCTTGATTTCACTCCTGTTTTTGATAATTTCTTCCATAAGTTGCTTAATTGTGATATCACTCATCATATGGAAATTAATTTCAAACATGTGTGACCTCCTTTATAGCTGGTATTTCTTATATTGATAAGAAAGTTTGACTGTACGTTTTTATAATATCAGTTCAATGAATGAATTCCTACGAATTGTGGATTTGATACGTGAATCCTTAAAACAAATCAATGATTTTCTACTAAATGTTGATGATTGGATTTAACTTGATGACCATATGAAAATAAAATTTTTATAGATGGTACGTACCACTTTGATTTGCAATAATGTTGTAGTGATTAACTACTAGCCTGTTAACACTAAAGCCACACACAAGGAAAGAAAACATTTGGTTATAAACACATTTTTTTATTACATAAAACAGTTTGGACAGCTATTGGGCAATAATTGTCAACACTAAGAAGGCTATATTTTTTTTGTATTGGTGTAACCGTTCCTACCTTTAGATTAGATGGAAACGTTTCTGTTTCCACTGAGTAATTGATAATATCTGCTACATTACAAGCAATTTGTGGACCTATAGGGGAGACTGGGGAGGGTTGAGCCACTTTTTTTCATCAACCTGGTTTTCTGTCGTGTTTTAGTAATCGCATAAAGTTTTTTACATATTAATTAACTATTGGTTTTAATTTTTTAGCACAGTACCAAGATTATTTTAAAAATTGTTATTTAAGCAATAAATAATGGATTAAAGTACCACATGAACTTGTCTCAAACCTCCTTTATGAGGGGAGGCTTGAGACAAGTAAAGGGAGGTTTGAGGCAAGCATAGGGAGGCTTGAGACAAGATTAGTACGATAAAGTCTCGAGTTAAAATCAAATTTATTAAAGACAGTTAACAATTGTTTAACCCTTTAACCCTGCAATAATAATAATTAACAAAAAAATACACATACGTACTTGAAAAAATAAAAGAATACAGCAGTCATAAAAATATTTGCCGAAAAACCTAGAATAAATTTTCATATTTGGAAAAATCGACTGGAAAAGAAAGGGTCCTATGTGTTCTTGCTGTTCCTCCAGTAAAGGAGGGGTTTGGTAACTTAACCAGATCGTCCCTAGGTGCACAACATTCATCGGCAACATCGGGAAAAATAAATTTGTATCCCGGAGGCTTTAGTCTCATGCATAATAAGTCGTATTCGTTGCCATTAATATTTGTGACCTTAGCAACGTAATGTCGGAAAGTCTTTTTGGTGGGAAATCGTACAAGAACATAGTCATCCTTACGAACTTCTTGATTCATAAAGCTTTCTTCAGCATTTTCTTTTTCAATTTGTTCCTCAATATCGGTTAACTCATCAGAACTCGAAAAATTGAAAGAATCGTTAGATTGTTCAGATTCCTCCATGACTATCTCAATCTTCTTTTGTTTAACGGGCACCTGTTTTTCATCTTCTATCAACAATTATTTTTTTAATCTTTCCACCCTTTCTTCCTTTTTTTTATTTTGCTCTTCCTTTTTCTTTGCTCTTTCCTCAAATTCTTTTTCTATTAGGTCTTTTTCGGGAGTGTCCGTTAAAATCCGTGTTTTTCCACATTTCCTTCCAGCTTTCTTTTTACGTGGAAGAGCTTTCGGAAATGGCCTTATAACTTCAGGGCTTACAAATGCATTTGGATTATTTTGGGAAGTACTAGGGACAGCTAAAAGTAAATTTTCTGTGGGATGTAAAGCTTCAGATGGATCTGGCCGGTCTGTAATTTCCGAACTGGTAAAATCACTATCTGAGAATACAGCTGGATTGTATGGACAAATACCAGTATGTGAAAATCCACCGACTATATTGGCCGGCGTGAAAGCGCGAACGTAAGCACTTGCCACAAGTTCAGGTATTTCTTTTAAGGATATCAGCTGTGCAGGATTGTTGACCATCCAGTTATCTGCAGCTTCATTATATAACCTTTTAAAAGGCCCGAAAACATTGGTGTCCAAGGGCTGTAACTTATGGCTAGTATGAGGTGGAATGGTCAGTAGCATTACTCCATTTTCTTTACAAACGTTCAGCCCCTTTGGGGAAATATGGCTATCATGGTTGTCTAGTATCAGCAGACACTTGTGATCCTTGTTGACTCGGGAATAGTTGACGAAGTGCTGTAAATATTTTTCAAAATTCTCGTGGGTCATCCAACCTGATGGATTAACAGCAGCATCGGCACCAATGGGAAGTCCTCTTGTCATATAATCCTGGATCCTAGCCCTCGGAAAAATTAAAAAGGGAGGAATAGTGTTACCAGACGCACTTATAGTGCATAAAACTGTTACCAGTGATCCTCTTTCACACGATGTTGCCTTTGACACCTGCTTCTGCCCTTTCTTCGCAATTATTTTTTGCGGCTTATGTGCTGTTGTAACTCCCGTTTCATCTGCATTATATATGCAATCAGGAGTAATCTGTTCCCTTGTCATGATGGTTTTTAAATTGTCAAAAAATAGCTGCACGGTATATTTATTAAATGCAGTGGCACGTCCTACACTCGTGGCTTCTGGTGTCCTAAGTGATAAGTTACCATGTCTTGACATAAAACCTCTTAGCCAATCACGCGTTGCTGCTCTATTTTTCTCCCAAGCTGCTGAAATTTTTTTGTTATTTTCAGTTGCAAAGATGTAAGCAAACTTTCTTACTGCGATTGGAGTAAGTCCATAATGTAAGTCAGCGCATTTGAGCAGATATTGAACTAGCAAATATTCTTCTTGATTAGTAAAAATTTGCGAAGAATTAGAGTTTGCTACAAACGATACGATTTCGTTTGATTTAAATTTATGCACGTATCTAGATAGTGTCGTTCTATCAATATTATATTTTTTGGCGACTGTGCGGATTTTACCATTAGTACTACATATTTCCCGTACTGCAGTTTCCAAAATTTCAGGATCAGTAGGCACTCGGCCTTTCGATTTCCACTTAAAAGGCATCTGCAAAAAAATTATTATTGTAGATGATGCAGTGAAGATTTTAGCAGAAGAAACTAAAGACTAAACTACGTTGACCTATATTTTTTTACTTGAAAAAGAAAGAAAAAAAACTGGAAACGAAGTACAGGTATTTTCAAACCATGATGGGAGGTTTGATCCGTGTCTCAAACCTCCCACATGAAACCTGTTCATCCCTCCCCTCGTACCAGTAGCCACAACAAATTACGATTTTCAAGTTAAAACATAACCTAACAAATAATTTAATACTTTAAAGTATGTTAAATTATTATGTAATTCGTGTAATTCATTCATATATTTCCAAATATAATAATGTGAATAAAGAATCCTTATACATTTTGTTAAAAAACTTACATTGTTTAGCCTCAAAAACAACTTTTCACTATATTTTTCGTAAACGACTTGGATTTGTTGTTAAACTTAGATAACGTGAAAGAAGCACTGTCTAAGTATCCACTAAACGGAAAAGTAAATTTATTTAAGGATACGTTACCAATGAAACATTTATGTCTCAAACCTCCCTCTGGCTCAACCCTCCCCAGTCTCCCCTACTTTCAATGATCTTAGTCGAAAGACAGTCAACGCCCTCGGCATTAACATTTTTTAGGCAATTAAATCGGGTCCACATCAGTAGGCGTCGCTGTTCGTCGGGATATTTATTGATGTGGAGGGGGTGAAGTACCAAACCAGCGCGTCTCCAGATGACGGATAGGAGGAGCGTCTGAGATGATTTTATATGAGGAGGAGGTCTGCAGGAACATACCTGGAAGCTCGTTGTGTCTAAAAACTCAACTGACAGGACCAGAATACCCTGCCGCGGACCAACTGCACCTGTCCCAGCAATAGTATCGTGGCTAAAGGAGTGCACACAGAGTGAAATTTCGAGCTTACCTTGAAATCACCAATGTCTCCTGGCTGTCTGTAGTCAAATCTCGCGGGTCAGTGGGATGGAGGATATTGGCTTTATTGCCCGGACCAAGAGGAGACAACCTCATTAAAAACCTAAAGTCAAGGTGGGAAACCAGGCCGAAGAATGCGTGGCTATATAGGAGTATAGTCCTTACTGGTTTGGACTTTGGAGCACCGGGGGGAACTCCATTGTATTAAACTCCTTACCTCTGCATGTGGGGCTCTGCAGCGGTGGACTGTAATGACCCTAGCTCATCGTGGGACCATTTATGAACAGAGAAAGTAAAACTTCCACTTGAAAAGTAGTGGAGAAAACCTTCATCCGGGCACTGAGAAAAAGCCTCAGTGGAGCAGGGGGCGGAAATATCCTCTGAAGATGTCATGAAGCAAGAATCGGCAGATCGGCTCACAAGGTCAGCGCCGAAATTAAACTGTTGGGAAGGACCCGAAGTGGTGGCTCGAACTGGAGACGACATCCCAAAGCCGGTCACCATAACGGCGTTCTTCCCAAGAAGCCACGACAAGAAATTGGAGAAGATCCTCCAACTTGTCGAGGTTCACAACTCCAACATGACTACTGGGGCTTGGAAGATCCTGAACTCTAATGAAGAGACACAGGGAACTATCCCCACGATTGGGATCGATCACCAATTTGGGGAGGCTCTGAAGCCAAGAAGTTACGCCCTAAACTTCCGTTTAGGGCGTATCCCTGTCTCGGGGATGGGAAAAAAGAACCTTGCGGAGGACCAAAAGACATGGAGATACCCTCCACATCCGAAACCTCTGGAAAAAGGCAAAACTTGACCTTGGTCAGCCCGAGATCTCCTCCGGCTCTGCTAAGGTGACTATGGATGCGAAGATCGCCTCTGCATCCCGCGAAACTGGGAGGAGCAGCCTGGGGGTCGAGAGTCTGACTCGAGATCAAGAAACCAGCCCGAACTCTGAGGAATATATTACCATGGTGGTCGAGGAGGGTCAGGGAGAGATAAAGGAGAAGGATGAATAGAGGCTGAGTAACTCTGCAAATCTTCGCAAATAACTTTGAGACCTTAAACGTGGGGAGAACCCCCACTTTCGTCACTAGAACAAGTGGAGGGGTCCTGGACGTAACAATTGTTAATGTTGCTACTAGGAAAAATGTAGAGGATAGGAGGATGATGACCGAGCCATCACTTTTCGACCATAGGATCATCGAATTTAGGATATAGGAAGATACTACCTCAATTCCTGCAATCCGAAATCCTAGAAATACTGATTGGTCTCTCTACAAGGCCAATCTGAAGGACAATTTGAAACACGTACCCGCACTACGCCCTGGGACAAAGAGTCGAACAGATCAGTGGGACAATAATGGAAGCTTTTCATTCCAGTTGCCCACTGTCAAAAGCTCGTTCAGAAAATGATGCTCCTTGGTAAAATTAGAACCTGTCAAACCTCAGAAAAGAGGTCAGTCGGCTCTATAATAGAGCCAAACGTGACGGTAATTGGCAGGGGTACACTAAGAAGCTTACTCAGTACAATAAAGAGATTAGGATGGCCAAAAGGCCTTATTTCTAAGCCTTTTGTGAAAAGATCCCTTCCACTCTTACAGCGGCCAGACTACAAAAGCAACAAGCACTGAAATAGCAATGAATTACACCCAAAATCCCGCAAGGAAGATTGGCACATTACTAAGAAAATATTTACCGGACACTGGTTGGAATGGACTATAATTACCCTTCAACCATATAAATCATCAGGAGTGGATGGAATATTTCCAGCTCTCCTGCAGCAAGGGATAGAGGAGATTTTTCCTCAGCTGCTGAAGATTACAAGAAGCAGTTTAACAGTGGGTCTATAACCCAGAAAATGGAGAAAGGCAAGGCAATATCAGTGACATGATTTTTCTTTAACCTTTTATAAATTAAATGATCATCGAGATTTGAGGAATATTTTGATAACTAAAACAACTTCCTAAGATCATCGCCCATCTCTACAAGATTGCGATCAACCCATGCTTTTTTTCCTTAGATTACATACGTTTTTTGTTAAAATATGGCAAATAAAATCAATATAGTAACATATAGTATCTAAAAATTCATTATATACAAGATCAACACCTGACATGTTTGTATCATTCAGACATTCATACACCGACAGAAAACTTTCATTTTCTAGATGAGTTTGTAAACTTAGTAAATTGGATGGTGATACATTTCTGAACTTTGTCTTTCTGTTATTTAAGTTATTTTCGCAAAATGTACATACTATACTCGAACGATAATCTACATCTATTTGCATATTAATCACGTTTTCATTATATTCTGTCATATTAATTAAGAAATAGTCAACTTTAGTTTTTGTTGTCTCCATGTTTTTATTTGTGAAAATCCGTGTTGGTTCACAATTTCTTAAGTTTATGATAAAACTCTGCATTAGGTCAACTAGTAATTTTCTTTTTCGTAATATATTTAAATCATCAATGTTAATGACTCCACAAAGAATAATACAGTCATAATTATTTAAACAAATAATCAGGACTTTAAAAAGTCGGTTCATGAGTATCTCAATATTTATAAGGCAACATACTTTTCCTTGCAAACAAAAGGATATACTGCATACTCCAATGTCAATATCAATTGATAAATTATTTACAAAGTCAAGATTTTCAAATTTAATAATTTTTTTCGATATTATCATTATTACACCAAGTTTCAGAAATACACAAAATATCAGGTTTGTTATATTCCAATATTAAATCAATTCTATTGGACTTATTAGTCAAGGATTGACATTGTACATTCATGATTTGAATAATTTTAGTTGATTTCTCTATATTAGTACCCTTTTTCATAAATCACTTTGAGAATACACTGGAGTTACATTTTCTAGACTTGAGGAAGTCTCCTTGGACGCCATTGAAAAAACTGCTGGATATGGGTTCCATGCGGCCATATTGCTGGATTTATCGCGTTATTAAGTTTATACCCATATACACTTACTTTGAAAGAGCTGTAAATCTCCGGATATTTGGAGTTTAGTGATATTACCATTGCTTCCGGAAAATGTGGTTAAACTATTTCACGTATATCATCTGTTGTGAAGCTGAGGTCCACTCTGTAAATATGGCGGATCTGCACATTTGGGAACACCCTTAATATCCTAGCCATTTTTAGTTATTTCATTATTATTTCCAACAACAAGTTGTACTCCTTTTTCCTCGAACTACTTTACGTTTTTGATATTGCTGATTGAGTAATTGAGTTGGCAACAGCGTTATTTTTATCATTTCCAATTTGAACCGGTGGTCTGGTTTTATTTTGACAATAAGAAGCTTTTACTGTACATCAAAAAACTTTAAAAAATAATGAAACTGAAATTATGTTTTTACACCTTTTCAATTAAACCTTTATCAATTGCATAAAATCCCTTTGTTACAAACACGTAAGGTACTGGCACACGGGATGAAATTTCTAGTTATTTTTGTTTTGTTACGCTAACGAAGTATAAGGTCTTATATGCGTATATAAGTACATACAGACGGTTTTATGTATTTTCAACCACTTACAAATACCAAGAAATATATTACCATGCATAATTTTTTATGAATTATAATTTAAAAAATTACTATGACATAGTATTCATCCTTAAATTGTCGCATTATATTTGAACATATCTGAGAGGCGGATTTGCAGATCGTTTACATTTATGTGGGCCGTAAATGCGCCTTTCCAATCAAAATTTATAGTATTCAAAATTAATTTGATTGCACTAATGAACTCAACAATAGCACCATATATTATCTGATCATCCGGTTAAAAATGTACGATTTCCGGATGTATTTCTAGGTAAGAGAACGGATATATACATAATAATAGTTTATTCACAAATGAAGTATACATATCTTGGTATCGGGTTCGTTGAAAAATTACAAACCTGATGCGAATGAAAAACAATGTTTTAAATATGTGAATGGACTGATAGAAAGTACAGTACAAGTATACCACTCGGCCTGTCAAAGTTGAAAAAAAATCGTATTTCCTTTGTTTTTCATTTGACGCAAAAAAGTTACCGAACTTTTTTAGAGACCTTAACACGTTCTAGAACTTTTGTATCCAACATTTTTCTCTAAATCGTACATTAAAACATTTATTTAAGAAAATTCACAAATTTACCAGAATTTTTTTTTTATTTTTTTGTTTTTGATTTGATGCCAGAATGTTACTTTGGTTTTTTGTACATCTCAAAACATTCTATTACTCTTGTGTCTAATTTTTTATTTTGGGTTTTATGCAAACATGTTACTGAAATAAGCCTGTCCAATTGATCCTGTGCCATTGGAATTTTTTTATTATGACATGTTAATCTGGAAGCATTAATCAAAGTCTTTATGAAAAATCGGCATCTCTCCCGGAATTACCCTATATCTGGAGGACTTAACCAAATAATTTTCTAGCTTTGCTGATTGATCCGGGAACAAGGCTTCCAAAACATTTGTTTCATTTTTTTTTCTCTTCAAACCTTAAATTTCTTCGAGCAATAGTATATCTTGGACAACAGGGTATATCTATTTTCTAATCAATAAAAATCGTACAGTACTCTACCGATCACTAATTTATCATAAATACTAGTAAGAAAACGACTGATATTCGAGGAAATAAGTTTAACAACAATCAAAAGTCCCAAACTCAGTTCAAAACAATAACCTGGGTGGTCAAAAAAGTAAGAAAAAATTTACGGCAGCGTTTTGTAAATATACTGGTTTAGTTCCATATACATTATAAGAATTAATTATTTCTATTCACGTATTTCTAAAGTACCTAAGTACGCCCATGGACCTCACTAATTGCTGCATTGATTTGGTCATAATAAATTTGAAAAATAATATAGAATGACAATGTTAATCATGTCGAAAAATGTTTACCAAAAATTACATTCGCTTTTTGTTTACAGGTAGAGCCTACAGCGGTATGTACGCAGTCTACTGTATTCTCATACTTCTAACTACAGTAGTGGCAGCGTATGGTTGCCTGACCGAAATTCTAGATCACGGATTATCGCTAAAGGAAGCTGGACTATTTTTAATAGCTTTTTATTGCATGACTTTATTATATATTATATGCAATGAAGCACATCAACTTACTCACAAAATGGGCCCTGAATTTAGAGAAAGATTACTTAATGTTAATATAGGTGAGTCAAAACAGTATTCTTCAGGAACCATTCGAAGATTTTGTATAGACCCGACAGATAAATGAGAAGAAAAAGATAACAATATTGTGCATATTTAATACAACTGTATTGCTAGTGTGGCGACCACACACATAAAAAACATTTTCCTACGACTACATAGGAAAGTAACACATATCGCACTCTCTACTCCCATGGAAAGTGATATTTATTCTCACGCGTGCGGAAACTACTTTCCGCACGGCTGTCAATAAGCCGTCAAACCCGTGAATCCTGTAAGATTCACAGATGTAATTAATTGCTATTCCTTATTGATATTATGTACATAAAAACTGGACTAAAAACTAATAATTTATAAAAAATAAAGAAAAGAAAAAAAATTGTTGACGCCGAGAATCGCAACCACAACATTCCGGTCATCATGCGAGATACCAACCAACCAACTGAGCTAATTCAGATTTGAATTGTAGTTATAAGAGATATATACCTATATCTCGTAAGTCGATTTCTTTCTTATATTTTCATTTTATTAAATCAACATTTAGCTATTTTTAAAGTTCAAGTAATTTATTGATAGCAACGAAATCCTGAAACTGTTAATTTATTATTGTAACAATAATCAATTCACTTTTAATTTTTATGGTTCCGAATAATTCAATTTGTTCTCCAGTCGTATCTAATAAGAGTACTTACTAATTGTCATTTTTTGAAATAAACATTAATTTCTATATTTCACTATGAAAGTAATTGTAAATTCATGTGCACTTTTTATAGAAACAATATTCAAACATATACTGTTACAAATAAAATGTAACATTAGTCAGGCAACTCAATATACACGATCTGATATTTACATATTCTTAATAAAATGGATGGTCGTAGGAAAAATAATGTAAATTATTTGTGCGAAAGTGACTTTTCACTCTCGTGGGATTGTCGCAGTCGGCTTGCGCCTCGTGCTACAATCTTTCCCACTCGTGTGAAAAGTGTCACTTTCCGCACTAGTAATGTAATATACTATTTTAACTTCCCGGTCGTTTAACCTAACATCATTAAAACTGACATATTAGTTGCGTTCGTCTCTATCAATCCCGTGAACGTTTTTAAATGGCAAACGACGTAGATCACAGTCTGACAAGCATCCGTCATGCTACAAGGAATATTATTGACATATTTAATTGTCAAGTTCTGTCAGCGGCTTGCTGAGAAGCTCGAAGTTCGGACCGCACAGAGTCTAATAAATTTCTTTGGTTAACAGTTAGATATAAATGAATAAAAACTTTGTCACGGCCAACAATTCGTTTGTTCTTTATAACTGAAAGAGCCTCATCAGCTGAAGAAAGAATTGCCATTACGGAGCGATGCCCATTGTTATTCTTCTTACCAAATCGGAGAACTTTAACCGCATCTATGCTGATGGAATTACTGGTACCCAAAAACCCATCCTACTCCACACTTCCCGATTACATGACTAATATAATAATTAATAAAAATAAAATTAGAAAAAAACGGCAACAATCCAGAAAGGAAGATGACAAAAGCTTATTAAAACTATCAAAATACAATCAACTCCCTCATCTATGAACACAAAAATTACAACTGGTCCACATTTCTCAGTGCCTTAAAACCTGAAGACCTGGAGAATAACTAGGCACTAGAAATCAACAAAAGGAAATAAATATAATAGAAAATTACGGACGCACTTTTACAAACATGAACAAAGTCGCAGAACAATTTGGGGGTACTTTCAAAATTATTTTATCAACATTTGTCAACACACATCACAACATGAAAACATAACACAATCAGTGCAACAATATCTACAAACTTCCAACACCCAGAAACCAAAAAATCTAGTCACTTTCATAGACATTCTCACAACTATCAAACAGCTGAGAAACAAAACAGCGCCAGGGTATGATGGTATCCATAATATCCTCATAAAAAATCTACCTAAAATATCTCTTGTGCAACTCACACATATTACTAATTTTATTATCAAAACTGGCCACTATCCTGATATGCTCAAGGTAGCCAACTTCATCCCAATATTGAAAGCAAACAAACAACCATGTTATGTAGATAACTACAGACCTATACCATTATTGATTAATATTGTAAAGGTGATAGATAAAATTATATTAAAAAGATTACAATCCTTTGCAGACAAAAATAATATAAATACCCTCCGAGCAACACGGTTTCAGAAGCGGTCATAGCACCATCGCACAAACTATCAGAGTTTTGAATCACATTAGAGAAGGCTTTCGAGTACAAAACAATGCCGTTATGGTTGCTATTGATATTCAAAAAGCTTTGAATACTGTATGACTCGAAGGTTTATTACACAAACTAATAAAACTGAAAACACCGGATTACTCATTTAAAACTATAAACTCATATCTAACAAATAGAAAATTTTACTACAAACTAAATTAACATTATCGGGCAGGATATTATTATTCAAAGTCTCACCAGGATATACTACTTTTCTAGCATCAAAGTAAGACAGGTTTTGAAAGCTCATAACTTCGTTAATTCGTTTTTGTTTACTCAGTTCATCACATACCTCTGGTTTCGTAATACATTGAAAGACTAGATGATTCTTCTCGCAGTACAAGCAAACCTCTAAATCAGGAAAATTATCACATTTTCCATGCAAGTAGTTATCGGATCCACATTTAGCGCATCTAGTCTTACTTCTACATTGCTTCGATGAGTGATTGAACCTGTAACAGTTTCTACAGAGCAAGATAGGTCTAATATATGTAGACACCTTCAGTTTGTTAGAATAAATATCAACAAATCCAGGAAATGATTTGCTAGCGAATGTAAAAATATAAGAGCCAGTCGGTACATACTTAATTGAATGATCGGATGTATCTTCTACTCTTCTGTTTAGTCTCCTTACTTGCAGTACTTTATATACTCCTTCACTTTCTACATTGATTCTTTTTATGACTTCTCCTTCAGTTAGATTTGGACCTACACCTTTAACAACTCCTCTGCATGATTGTTAACTTGCCGGGATAAATATTTCATAGCCCATAGCTACGAACTCGTTGTTCTCTTTAAAATCATTAGCTTCTTTTGGTAGCATAAAAGTGATCGAAATTCTATTCCTACCTTTCCTTTCAATTGATTTGATTCCACATATTTTTTTGTTGATGTAGTAGTCTGTGTAGGAATTTCCCATAAATTCCTACAATGGATCTTAATTTAACATTTAGACAAAGGTTCGAAGTTTAAATCTCCGCGCCCTTTATTTATGATCACGGATCCAATTGGTACCTTCTGCGCCACTAGCCGAAAAATTACCGCCAACGAAAGGCAGTCAGTAGTCTTGGCTCAACTCTTGTGACGATATGATCAAGTGTTGATTCATTGGTTTAAGTACATACCTAATTTCGTTAATCAATTTAATGTAACTGCAACAAATGAGAGTGGGAATATGATGTGAAGTGCTTTTCCGACATTGGTCGGTGAATTTCTGTATTGTAAGTACTATTATTATTAAAAATTATTGTTTGAATCCGCATGGTCGCCTAGACCGGTTCAACGGTAGTTTAGCGCTGTTGCCGTATCCGATACTAAAGTTTGGTACTTCGTTCTTGTAAGAATTCAAATAGAGGGATTGTGAGTGAGCCGTATTTTTATTACTCCTTTATTCTCAACGACAATTTCAGCATTCCCGTCAACAAAAGGTTGGCGAGTGTTCTTGTTTTAAAATACTCAAAAACATGTCGGGAAGGAAAGGATCAACCAATCTAAACTTAGAGGAACCAGCCAAATATCGCTAAGGCGAATTTCCCTTCTCGTACATACTTTTTATTGGTCCTTCGAGCAGGATTTAGTCTGTCAATTTGACATATCCATTTTTGCCTCTGCAGCAACTTGATATATCCATTTCCGCCTTTGCGGCAATTTGATTTCTTGGGTGTGTCTGAACCCTATTCTTCTTTTCTCTAATAAACATTCCAAAAAGTTGTTCATTAGACTCTCGCGAGGGCTGAGAAACTGTAAAAAATAAATACTGAAACAGTGATATGTATATAAGTGCGATTTGATTGCTCGGGAAATTAAAGACAGTCCGGCAACAGCGCGCGAAGCGAGTTCTGAATCTAGAATGGTCAAAACTGCTGGCCGTTTTTACTTCAACGACACCTCGCTCAAGGGGGGTGTATAGGATTAGGAGCCGGTTTGGAAGTGTTTATAAACAGCATATTTTGAAGAAACTAGTGTTTATTTACATGTCGGGTTTTTGTTACCTCAATAATACATGGTATAATAAATACATCGTTAAGTTTGAGGATATTTAATTAGTGTATTTAGTTATATTTAGGTACATTTTCTTGCACTGTTAAAAGTAATTTACAGTTTTCTAAATATTAGATATTTTGTTTATCAATTATCTATTTGCGTTTACATGCATTTTAGTACACTGTGAAAAATAAATCACAGTATTTTCTTCATTGTTACTTTGGGTATTTAATTAGTGTATTTAGTTATATCTAGGTACATTTTCTTACACTGTTAAAAGTAATTTACAGTTTTCTAAATATTAGATATTTTGTTTATCAATTATCTATGTGCGTTTATATGCATTTTTAGTACACTGTGAAAAATAAATCACAGTATTTTCTTCATTATTATTTTGAATATTTGATTAGTGTATTTAGTTATATTTAGGTACATTTTCTTACACTGTTAAAAATAATTTACAGTTTTCTCAATGTTTGATATTTTGTTTATTAATCTCAATATTAATTAGCAATGTGCGTTTATATGCATTTTCAGTACACTGTGAAAAATAAATCACAGTATTTTCTTCATTATTATTTTGAATATTTGATTAGTGTATTTAGTTATATTAAGGTACATTTTCTTACACTGTTAAAAATAATTTACAGTTTTCTCAATGTTTGATATTTTGTTTATTAATCTCAATATTAATTAGCAATGTGCGTTTATATGCATTTTTAGTACACTTTGAAAAATAATTCACAGTATTTTCTTCATTATTACTTTGGATATTTAATTAGTGTATTTAGTTATAAGTAGGTACATTTTCCTACACTGTTAAAAATAATTTACAATTTTCTCAATATTAGATATTTTAATTATGTATCTCAATATTGTTTATCTTTTTCCGTTCACGTGCAATTTTAGTACACTGTGAAAAATAATTCACAGTCTTTTCTTCATTATTACTTTGAATATTTGATTAGTGTATTTGGTTATAAGTAGGTACATTTTCTTACACTGTTAAAAATAATCTACAGTTTTCTCAATGTTTGATATTTTGTTTATTAATCTCAATATTGATTATCTATTTGCGTTTACATGCATTCTAGTACACTGTGAAAAATAATTCACTGTAATTTCTTCTTTATTATTTTGAATATTAATACCGTATTTGATTATAAGTAGGTTATAAGTAGGTAGGTATTTTCTTACAATGTTAAACTAATTTTCAGTAATTTGCATGCTATTGAAATACTTATCGCATTGATTGGAAAAGCTCTTTGTCTATTCGGTTATTCCATATATTGTAAAAATTTACTCGCTACTTTAGAAGCTTATTTTAATTCAGGTGGAGTTCAACTTTGATTGGTTACACTTTGATTCAATCATGTCGCTAAATCACTTGAAAAATAAAAGAGGGGGTTTCAAATCGCAATTATCTCGAATTGAAACATTTGTGTCGGAGCTGACTGGCTCCGAAGAGGTCTATATACTTAAAGTCAAACTTAAAAGCATATCTGGTCACTATGACAATTATCAAAAAGTCCAATTGGAAATCGTTTCATTATCTAACCCGGACGACGACAACTACTCTTCCGACGATGAGGCCGAGAACGTTGTCGCCGACCGTTTTGAAAGTTGTATTGCTATGCTTGAACTTCTAATAGAAAATAAGCAAAAAGAATCACTCAATTTAAATACTAGGCCAAACGATGTATCTAATGTCGTTTTACCTAAAATTAACATTAAACCTTTCTCAGGGGCTGCATCAGAGTGGCCATCCTTTATCGACCTGTTCACAGCACTGGTACTTAATAATAATAATTTAAAGTCGGAGGGTGAAAAGTTTTATTACATTAAAGGGCTGTTACGTGGACCACCTTTGGAAATGATTGAGTCCTTAAGCGTAACAAATCAAAATTTGAATATTGCCTTAAATATTCTTAAAAAGGCATATGACGATAAATATAAATTACTGTATTCTTTGTACCAAACTTTGGTGGATCAAA
This sequence comes from Galeruca laticollis, assembly GCA_963921935.1. NCBI lineage: Eukaryota > Metazoa > Arthropoda > Insecta > Coleoptera > Chrysomelidae > Galeruca > Galeruca laticollis. Next base: position 217,462,432 of record OY998175.1, read on the forward strand.
AACCTGTCTTGAAAAGTACTCCGGTCAAGTTGCGCGAATTTCAGATATCGACGCGTAAGACATTTGATTTGATTAAAAATATGAATTTATCGCCGGAAGTAAATTTTGAGTCATTAATAATATTTTTAATGGAGCAAAAACTTGATTTTAATTCAAGACGAGCGCAAGCCAGAACTTATCCCTACAGCTGAATATTTCTTTGATTTTCTACAGCAACGCCAATCAATGTTGGAAAATTTGAATCTTTTTGAAACCAACACTAAGGGTAAATTCAACCCCAAGTCTAATAATGTTAGTAAAAATAGGGTGACATTAGTATCTAGTTTAAGTTCTTCGCAACAGTACCATTCTAGTTCTTCTCGGGTTAATAGACCGAGCTGTCTTCATTGTTCAGACCCCTCTCATCTTATATACGGTTGTTCCAAATTTATGTCCTTATCACCTCAAGAGAGGTATCAGATAGTCAAAGCTAAAAAACTTTGTGTAAATTGCCTGAATAGTACCCATAGTACTACCGATTGTAAATCCCTTAGGAGATGTGCAACTTGCAATAAGTCTCATCATAGTTACTTACATTTTGACAGTCAGAACAGATTGCCAAACAACTCTAACAATCGTAATAATCCTAGAGCCTCCTCTTCCGGAAGCCCCAATGTAACCTCTCTATCCAATGTAAATAATCACCCCTCTCCTATTATTGTACATAATAATACGTCCCCAGATCAAATTAATAGATCTAATTTCATAAATACCAGTTCTGCATCACCTAATCAATCACCTGAACCTCCGGAGTCAGTGAGATATCAAACTGCTTTGACTGCCATGTCATCAAAAGACAGTATTGTACTATTGCCTACGGCTTTAGTGAATGTTAACGGTTTCAATGGTCGGTGTTTGGTTGGACGAGTTCTTCTTGATTCCGCTAGTCAAATGAGCGTTATTAACCGTGCCTTTGTACAAAAATTGAATTTAGTCTCTCGAAAACAAACTCTGAATATTTCCGGATTAGGTAGCAATAACTACACCTATAGTAGAGAAGTGGTAGATATCACATTTAATTCTCAAATTGCACCTTACAGTACTTTCACTATATCTTGCTCGGTCATAGATAAAATAACAAATAGTTTACCACAATCTTCTATCTCACCTTCTAATTTTAAAATTCCATCCCATATAAAACTTGAGCTAGCTGACCCTTTATTCTTTGAATCCGGTCCAATAGATCTTCTTATTGGCTGTGATTTATATCATTACCTGCTTAAGGGGACCGTACTTAAAACGGATCCTTATTCTCCTTCCTTTATAGATACTCACCTGGGATATGTTATCGCGGGTCCTATCCCTTTGAGAAATGCTAACTCCTTCCAGCATAAACCTAAGTCTGCTTATTCCTTTTTGACGGTTTATAATGATCAAGTCTATCAATATTCTGACCTCCAAAGGACAATGGAGAAATTCTGGGAGCTTGAGGAAATTCCCGAATGGCCATCACACGATCCCAGCGAGGAATATGTTGAACAACTATTTCGGGATACAACCGTTATCCTACCATCGGGGCGGTATCAGGTAGATATGCCTCTACTCGCAAATCAGAATAAAAAACTAGGCCAGTCATTCGGTATAGCCATCCAACGATTCTCTTCTCTTGAAAGAAAATTCAATGCTAATCCTACCCTTTTCTCTGAATATGAAAAAGTAATTTCATAATATCTAACACTCAATCATGCTCAAGTCATTCCTCTGTCTTTCTATAACACTGTGTCTAACGATTTCAAGTATTTTATACCCCATAGGGCGGTGATACGTGAGGAAAGCGCATCCACCAAACTTCGGATCGTGTTCGATTTTTCGGCTAAAACCGATTCAGGTTTCTCTCTTAATGATTTAACGTCGAAGGGATACCAAGTTCAGGATAACCTATTCGACATTTTGTGGAGATTTAGATGCTATAAATATGTCCTGTGTGCTGACATCAAAATGATGTATAGATTCATAGATATCAATCCCATGCAACGCTATCTCCAAAACATACTGTGGAGGGATAACCCCACGAAACCCCTTCAATGTATCCAATTATCTAGGCTTAGTTTCGGACAGAACTGTGCCCCTTTCTTGGCCACCCGAGTCTTGAAAGACATTGCCTTAAATAGTCCCGATTGTCCAAATGCGCAGCAGGCTATTCTTCATCAAACCTACATGGATGATATCTTAACTGGAACCAATAAGGAAATGGACTTACCGGCTCTTTATGCCGAATTGACCAATATGCTTGGAAAACATGAGTTCCAACTTCACAAATGGCAATCAAATTCATTCAAGTTTTTACAGTCAATCGATGAATTACCTAACGCTGAATTGGATCGTAGTTTTGACGATTCGTCAAGCAAAATTCTAGGACTAAAATGGAATCCTGCGTCTGATATTTTACATTTCCAAACTGCCAAGTTGGCTGATTGTTCTCATATAACGAAACGAAGGATATTAAGTACCGTCGCCAGTACATTTGACCCTCTTGGGTTAGTGAACAATCTGACCGTGTTTGGCAAACTGTTGATGCAATCGGTCTGGAAATCCCAGATAGGGTGGGATGTTCCCATTTCCGACACATCCATAATTACTCAGTTTAATAAATTCCTTTCTTTATTAACTGAAGCTGCTAACCTCCGAGTACCCAGATACCTATTTAACCAAAAAATTATTATTTCGTGTTCTCTCCACGGGTTTTGCGATGCCAGTCAAAAGGCATACGGAGGGTGTCTCTATTTAGTAGCGATCTACGCTGATAATTCTAGATCCTCTCGCCTAATTTCTGCTAAATCTCGTGTGAATCCTTTGAAAATTACTTTAACTATTCCCAAGTTAGAGCTGTGTGCAATGGAGCTGTTGTCCACTTTAGCTCGCAGAATAGTTCAGATCCTGTGCATTTCTCTTCACATCTCTTCCATAAATTTATGGTCCGACTCTCAAGTCGCTCTCAGTTGGGTGAAACGGTCTTCTAATGATTTTTCTCCCTTTGTAGCTCGGCGTGTCCTAACCATTCAAAACAATAGTAAAGATTTTATATGGCGACATGTCAAAGCCGATTTAAACCCAGCCGATTTACTTTCTCGTGGTAAATTCTCATCTGATGTCTGGATTTTTTGGTTCGAGGGTCCTCGATTTCTACTTGAATCTAAAGATTTTGATTCTATGGATTCTTTCGAACCTATTGACGACTTGCCTGAAGTCAATAAGGTCAACCTTGCTATAGTCAACAGCGACTTAAACTTTTGGGAACCTATATTTTTCCGATTCTCAAAATTTATAACCTTAAATAGGGTTATAGCCCATATATTCAAATTTATAAACCTATCGAGGAGAAAATTCAGAGACGTTGGTTCGTTATCTGTTGACGATTTCCGCATTGCCCATGATTTTATAATCAAACAAATTCAACATAAACACTTCTTCAACGAAATTCGTTGTTTAAAAACTAACGTTCCGATTGGAAATAAAGACTTAATTCCATTGAACATTTTCTTGGATAATGACGGCCTTCTAAGAGTGGGTGGCCGATTACAATTTTCTACTTTACCTTTCAATCAAAAATTTCCCTTGCTGTTACCACAAAATGATCATGTTGTTGATTTGCTAATAATACGGGAACATCGCCGTCTTGGCCATGGTGGAGCCCAAAATGTGTTAGGAAATTTAAGGCTACAGTACTGGCCCTTGAATGGCACTCGTCTTGTCAAAAAATTGATAAAAAGCTGCATCACCTGTTTTAGATTTAATGCCCAGTTCGCCTCTCAAATAATGTCCCCGTTACCCCTTGACCGAGTGCAAAAATCTCGCCCCTTTTCCAAAACTGGCATCGATTTTGCTGGACCTGTACAAATTAAATCTTCGCGCTTAAGAAAAGCCCCAATACAAAAGGCCTACATTGCCATATTCATATGCATGGTGACAAAGGCGATCCATATCGAATTAGTAAGTGATCTCTCTACCGATGCATTTATCGCCACTCTTAAAAGATTTCTCAGTCGTAGAGGGAATCCTCAGACTATCTATACTGATAATGGTTCCAACTTTGTGGGAGCAAGGAATCAATTACGAGAACTCTCCATTTTTCTCAAATCTTCCGAAAGTATCAATAAGATACAGTCTTTTCTTTCAACTACAGAAATTAGTTGGAAGTTTATTCCTCCGCGGTCACCGCACTGGGGTGGCTTATGGGAAGCGGCTGTGAAAAGCCCCAAATCCCACCTCACCAAAATAATTGGCAATTCGTGCCTTACCTTCGAGGAACTCTCCACGGTTCTGAGTCAGATCGAAGCTATCTTGAACAGCAGACCATTATACCCGATGTCAAATGATCCTACCGATCTATCTCCTTTGACACCAGGTCATTTTTTGATCGGAGCACCTTTAACCGCTTATCCCGATCGCGATCTATCTACCATCCCTGTAAACAGATTAACTTTTTGGGAACAATGTACTAAGATGAACCAAGAATTCTGGAAGAGGTGGAGCACCGATTATCTGCATCGACTGCAGCATCGACCTAAGTGGTGTAAAGCCTCAAACAATCTTCAGCTTAATCAGCTTGTACTAGTGCAATCGGAGGACCGTCCTCCTTTGAATTGGCCCCTTGCCAGGGTAGTGGAACTACTAACTGGCAAAGACGGCAATGTTCGTGCCGCACGTGTAAGAACTGTGGATGGAGTTTATATTCGTCCTATTACTAAGTTAGCTCCTCTACCATGTATGGACTGAGTTCTATCTACATTTGGAGTAGAACGTATTTTTTTTTCTTTTTTCTTTTTCTTTTCTCCTTCCTTCTTGCTTAAAATTTGGATTTTGCTCCTAAACTGTTCCTCTCATTTTTGCCCCGGCCTCCAGTATGTAGGAATTTCCCATAAATTCCTACAATGGATCTTAATTTAACATTAAGACAAAGGTTCGAAGTTTAAATCTCCGCGCCCTTTATTAATGATCACGGATGCAATTGGTACCTTCTGCGCCACGAGCCGTAAAAATTACCGCCAACGAAAGGCAGTCAGTAGTCTTGGCTCAACTCTTGTGACGATATGATCAAGTGTTGATTCATTGGTTTAAGTACATACCTAATTTCGTTAATCAATTTAATGTAACTGCAACAAATGAGAGTGGGAATATGATGTGAAGTGCTTTTCCGACATTGGTCGGTGAATTTCTGTATTGTAAGTACTATTATTATTAAAAATTATTGTTTGAATCCGCATGGTCGCCTAGACCGGTTCAACGGTAGTTTAGCGCTGTTGCCGTATTCGATACTAAAGTTTGGTACTTCGTTCTTGTAAGAATTCAAATAGAGGGATTGTGAGTGAGCCGTATTTTTATTACTCCTTTATTCTCAACGAAAATTTCAGCATTCCCGTCAACAAAAGGTTGGCGAGTGTTCTTGTTTTAAAATACTCAAAAACATGTCGGGAAGGAAAGGATCAACCAATCTAAACTTAGAGGAACCAGCCAAATATCGCTAAGGCGAATTTCCCTTCTCGTACAGTCTGCGCAATTCCACTGGATGTAAGTTCCCCACGTTCATATCTTCATGCTGGACCATAACCTTAAAGGGAGCTGAATTATACACACAGTACTTTATATTTTCAAATATTGAGATCTTTTTGTCTTCGTTGGTTTTTCCACTATTATCAAGGCGTCCTGTTTCCACAGGGGGGCTCGCCCCCCCGTACTATCACCCATACTAGTTTAACTTATGCAACTACTCAGTGGCGCACCCAGAGTGATGTTATGGGGGGGCACATATGACTGCATGCGGATCAAAAATTGCGCCGCAGAGGAATTTTTTCTGATCACGGTCATGTGTATTTCAGACTAACGATAGAATGCTATAACCATACCAAACTTGAAGTTTCTTAAGAAGGGTTTTTTTCAATAAGTGAAGAATTTCTTTAATCTGCCTCTCACGCCTCTTCCTTTGATCTCATTTCAGTTACGCAATGGAGTGTTGCCCTCAACAATGGAAGAAGCATTTTAACGACTGAAAGGGATGATGGAGATGAAATGAGATGAAATGAGTCAAATATAAAAATATATATTCAACTTTAATTTTATATATATATATATATATATATATATATATATATATATATATATATATATATATATATATATATATATATATATTTTATAAAACAAAATCAAGTCTTCTTGGTCCATTCTCCTTTAGAACTGTCATCACCTCCTTTGGGTCAACGTGGATTTCCCTATGAACATTCAAATGTGCCAGTCCATTCAGCCTATGTTCACTGGTTGTATTCCTCAAATAGGATTTCAGTCGACGTAATGTCGAGAATGACCTTTCCGGAGAACTGGTCGATACCGGCAGAGTCGCGAATATTTTGAGTAGTATGAAAACATTTGGATATATATCTTGATTACATAAATTCAATGCATCAAGTGCATTTTTTGGTCTTTGTGGATGACTGGTTTTATTAAATTTCTGGAACCACAGACGCAGTTCTGCCTCCAGAATATTTCTGCTGACGTCCTGGATATCATGACTATAAAACTCAGCAAGGTCCAAAAATTCCTTATGTTTTGATCCAGAAGGAAAACTTTCTGCAGGTAATAATACCATGAATTTTTTAAGAAGTGACTTATGTTGGGTGAATCGATCTTCTAAGCCAGATAAAAATGAATCAACCCATGGTATGAAAACTGATTTTCGATAATAATTTATAGCACTTTCAGCGGGTACGTTAGCCCGATTCGTTTGCTTCGAGGCCAATCTTGGGATTTTGATTTCAATGTCAAACATATCGGCGATCTGTTTTGCTTCATCGAAAATATTTTTGAACTGCTCTTCAGCATTGTCGCGCACGTATTTGACACTGGAGATTGTTTCTTCGGCATTATCCATCGCAAACGCAAGATCCGAGTTCTCAAGTTGGAGAATTTTAGATAAAGGAAGACTGTATCCGAGAAGCTTTTCTACAGAGAACAACGAAATGACGATCTGTGACTGCGCCAGAGCACTCAGCAAAACGAACGCACCTGAACTGGATTCCTTATCTTTCCATAAAGATATTTCCTGCTGAATGCACGGGTTTTAACAATTGCACCATAACCATGACAGAATCATGCCTTTGAATCCATCTGGTTGGACACATCTGTTTCATCCGGTCTCTGCGAGATTCTGGAAATAATAATTGCACTTGATGTTGCAGCACTTGTTGCCTTTTAGGGGTATTGAAGAAAGTATACACTTTCTCAATAGTCCCCATACAGTTCCGGAAGCACTAGAAATGGCCAGATTGAGATTATGTGCTGCACAATGTACATAGAGCGCTGTTGGATGATCTTTGGCAACACAAGCTTGGGTCCCCTTTAGATGCCCACTCATATTGGATGCTCCATCATATCCCTGTCCTCTCAAATTTGAAACATCAATATTGCATAATATCAGTCCATTTATGATTGCATCAGCAAGATCTTTTCCACAAGTTGACTTAATGGGCACAAAAGTAAGGAAATTTTCACATATAGTAAATTGATTGTGGCTTGTTCCAATATTTTTAACATAACGGACACAGATTGAACATTGTTCAATGGTTGATATGTCTGTTGTTTCATCGGCTAATATAGAGAAACATTCAGAACTATTCACTTCACTAGCAATTTTTCGTTTTATTATGATGTCACATGCCTCAATTATTTGGTTCTGTATGTTCCAGCTGATGTAAGTAGCATTTCGAGGACATGTTTCGAAATGTTTCTTTAAATTCACATCTCCAGAATCAATCCTAGCTCTCAACAAGGCACGAAAACTCCCCTCATTTTCTTCTGGTTCTACATTGACGTTGAACTCGCCATGGTCCCGGTGTCCCCGTAAAGGGAGTCCCTGTCTGCCACACAATATGACAGTCTTTATAATCGGGGCCAATTTCTCCTGGTTTTCTTGGATCTGGCGTGTTCTTACGGAATCAACTTGAGAATCGATTGATTGACTTTCCCCCGCCATTACTGCCAAGAAGTTGTCAGCCTTAATACTTGCAGCACGATGGTATTGGGTTGTCTGGTGTTTCTGAAAACTCTCCAAAGCTTTTTCCAATTTCGATAAGGATCACTAACAAGATGTCCAGTGATTTGACCTGAATTATGTCCAACTTCTTTTTGGGAAAAAATGAAACAATATTTACTGTAAGCACCGTCTTCTGATTTCGAATATATCAGCCACTTATAATTTTCAAGCCAATCATATTGGAATTTCCTAGATTTATTTCCAAAAGCTGTACTTGGAAACTCAAATTTTTTTTGTGGTGCCGATAACCCCTGCAGTATTTTTATTTTGTCACCATCATTCAGCTGTTTGTTTTTGTTTCTGAAGGAAGAAATATCAGATTGGTCTGCAACAGTAGTAACAACCACCCCAGAGGTTGATGGCTGAGAATAAATCACAGCATCAATATTTCCACCTTCATCTGAAGTATCCTCGTTTGTCTTTTTCTTTTGAAAAAAATCCAAAAGAGTTTGAGACCTCCGTTTTCCATTCATTTTGATTTTTGATTAACGTCTAGAAAAAATAAGTCAGTAAATGAACATAGAAAATATGACCCAATAAATAGTCTACTTACATTGTTTATGGGTTATACCTTCAAAGCACCGAGATCTTAATAACAATGCGACGCCCAACAACAATTATTCAGAAACAAAATCGGATGTGCTCATTGTGCTCAACCAAAACTCATCACTGACACTAATATACTGTTCATAACCATAACGTAGCAGATGATGTAATAATGCCTCATTCCCTAGCGAGGTATCGCAGTCGTAAACTGCGCAAGGGCGGAGTTAAGACAAGATAATGTACAAGTACAGTACATCCCAAAAATATTTACTTAGAAGAAAAGATTTCACGGCTCACGGCAGACGACAGAACATTTATTTTCAATTCGGTTACAAACTGTGAGTACAAACTTTGAGAGAAATATTGGTTGGTCTATAGGAGTTCGGGGAAGGGCCTGTGCCCCCGTGCCCCCCCTGGGTGCGCCACTGCAACTACTGCTATTTTTACAAAAATATTATGTGTAAATATTTGCTTACTGGTTTTACTAATAATTATATTGAATAAACTAAACTATATTCAAAGATTGTTATTATTTTTTCCGTCGCTGAATTCCTCACCTTGAGCTCGGTTTGGAATCACATACTTTTTGTTATTAAATTTGATATGAAATATAACATGTCATTCAGAATCTAGGACTTATTTCCTTATGTCATATTTAATAAATAACAGAGTATATATAAAATTCAATTATTGTTTGATGACAGGTACTGTATTCAATTTCATAAGAAATATAACATGTCGTTCAGAATTTAGGACGTATTTCCTTACGTCATATTTATAATAAATAACAGCGTATATATAAAATTATTGTTTGGTGACAGGTGCTGTAGGCCAGAGAACACGCCAAGAAGTAAACATGTTTTTAACGGCTATTGATAAAAATCCACCAATAATGAATCTAAATGGTTACGCTGATATCAACAGGAAGCTAATCACGTCGGTAGGTAATTTTTTATCAAACTAAATTATCCGCGCAGATGTGTTACTGAATCGATTAGAATCGATCCTGTCTACTTAATGATTGAAATTATGAGAGATTTTGTATTCAAATTCAGTGAGATATTTCAAATTATATGTCGTGGAATGGAAGTTACATCTAAATTGATTCAGATTAACTACACACCGACGATAATTATATTGTATAATGTTTAGCCTATGCTGTTCTATGTCATCATGAGTGAAATGAGCAGACACTGTTATTTAAATGAGAACATAAACGTTTATTAGAAATATTTTAAAGTGAAATACTTCATTCTTTGTTTTAACTTTCAATGTGAAGAATGAAATTGTGTCACTGTTTTATCAATAATAAAATTGCTGATAGTTGGGTATTAGTTCAACAGTTGATGTAAGCGCATATTATCAGGAGTACCAATCTCGACCTGAATTTATATTTTGTAAAGTGTAAGCTGAAAAATCTGTTTCATAACATTACTGTCATAGAGTTATTTATTTAAGTTCACTCACTACACTTCCCACTATGCAAATAAATATTACAGTTATGTTAATTCAACATCACATTGTGATAAGGTTCTTCGTTTTTTTCCTCTTGTTTTCATCACATGCACATCTATACAACCGCTTATGTCCAGTTTATGGCTGTTAACTTTTGTGATGTTTCAACTTAACTTCTCAGCGATGTTGAAACGCTGCCTTTTTACATTACTGAGATGTTACTAGAACCTCCTCAAAAGGAAGTCTTTATAACGAACTAAAAACAACATTTCTGTTACATTCTATAATGCCTTTTAACAAGTTGTCGATGTTAATGCAATGTCTAAAAAATAACATTTTATCAATGATCTAAATGCGACATTTCAAAAACATCACAGTGTATTTTCTTAGATGTTGTATGGACATTACTTAAACCTCTAAATAATATACCTCAAACATTCTAGATGACATCTTATAGATGTTTTTGTGCCTAATCAGCAAATACAGGGGGAAATTACCCTGAAAAATCGCTGGAAAATATTTTTGAATTCCTAAAATATCTGCTATGGGGTGGAATGAACACTCAAAAACATAATACTGTGATTATCTCCAAAAAAGGCATATTAAAAGTATCCTAGAAATACAATTTTTGATATATTGATGAGATTATAAATACATGTAGTTAGGGACTTTTTGTCCTTATTCTTCAAGTAAGGGGTGGGGAAAGGTTCAACCTAAAAAACAAATGTCGTAACACTGTTTTGTTTTTACATCGATATCAATGTTTTTGGTGTCATTTAAATGAGTTTTTTCTCTTTAATAAGATATGCTTAAGAAAAATTACAAAATTGTACAATTTTGTCAACGCTATGTGAAAAAGTCGACAATTTCCCCATTTTTCTCGGAAATTTCAAATGTAATGAGGCATTTTTAAAATTCTAATGAAAAGGGGTTAAAAAAATAGGAATCTATTTCAAGATATAAGATTTACGATATCAGATATAAAAATTGGAAAAAATGCTTCAATTTACATTTGAAATTTTCGAGTGGATACAAAATTATCTAATTTTCTTGTCAATCTTATTAAACAGGAAAACTCTTTTGAATGCAGCTAAATCTCTAATATCGGTCAAAAAACGAAAAAGTTTTTAATTTGTTCATAAATTTGAACCTTCCCCATCCATTATTAGAAGATAATGGCAAAAAATCTCCTTAATTAAGTTTTTTCATAATCTCATCAAGATTTCAAAAATTGTATTTTTAGGACACGTTTAGTATGTTTTTTTGGAGTATGTTTTCGATTGTTCATTCCACCCCTAGCGGATATTTTAGAAACTGCAAAATATTTTCCAGCAATTTTTCAGGACCAGTTACCTAAGATAATTTTTTTGAAAGTTGTACCATGATTCTTTTCTGAGATGTGGCCTACAGTCGTGCTTAGTTGTTCACCCTGTACATTTGAAATAAAATAGAAAAATAAGCAATAAAGGATTTAAAACATTTATTCACTATGAATGAACAGTACAGTAAATTTGAAAGAAACAGGTACAAAATTAGAAAAAAAAATATCATGTCCAGGAATCCAACCTAAAACAAATAGAATTGTGTAAGCATATCACATAACGAAAGTGTGGAAAGTGGAAACTATTGAACGCACTCAGTGAAAGTGAGAAATAAAAAGGGTATATTAATTTGTAGTTGTCATAACATCCTTTGAAACTGAAATAATAAAGTTCAACGGATACACATACATTACAGCTAGTTTACAAAAAAATTATTAGAATAGTTTTTTCATAATATTAAAACTAATGAAAATATTACACCATAAAGATTTTATGGAACATTACGTTAAATCAACAGCAATCCAATCTGATTAAAGGAAATCTATCGTTAACTTACGGTTACTTTTTCTCACGCAAGAGTCGCTGCTTCGATTGCCTCAACCATTCCATAACGTACACTTCAAAATCCTTATCGGTGAAACATTCAAAGGTATTTTGAACAGCAGCTAATAAAACAATTACTTTAGATCTAATTGTGCCCATGGAGACCTTATATCGATCATCATAAACTACATCAAACTTGATTTTCAGCCAATTGACTGGGACCCATTTTCCATAAGATACATGCGGGGTTCTTCAAAGGAAAAATAACAAATTTTATTTCGAGAAGTTACTTTTCATGATTCACCTTCTATTCCATGCCTCACTCCGTTTGGCAGGTAAATTCAGGTGTGCCATGAAAATTCATACTTCTTTTCTGTTATTCTATTCTATTCTCAACTTGTTATTTTCATCCTGGAACATATTGTATATTAACATCGTGGAATTGTAACTCAATGAAAACCAAGCATTATTAATACACTGTATTCAAGAAAACTACTTATGAAGAAGAGATGTGAACACATTATCAAGTTAAATGAGTTTATAATTAATTGTATCCAATAGCTGTACTTCTACAATAATAAATAATTGAATTATGTTTATTGTCTAGAGCATTCAGTGTCATAAGTTACATATTCTTCAAATATAATGATATAGGTACCATTGTAAGGGAACTCTACAGCTTATTTATTGTATGCAGTGTATTTTCAAATGGAAATGAGCTTTTTTAACAGAAATTTCTGTTTTTAAAGTCTTAAACAGTCTCTAATTGTTTTAAAGAATTGTTAGTATTAATGTTAACATTTTCTAAACCTGCAAAACTCTATTGACAGCCATGACTACTACTACAAAAACTAGAACTAGAGATACTTGATTCAATATTTTTTGTGCTGTTTAATGCAATGTCTGTATCATACTATCTGAAATAGTTACTCCCCTTTACATAATTACCAACCATTTGTTTTTTAATTTATTTATGTAAGTAGCTTCTGAAACATCTTGAACATTGAAAATATTTTCTTCTAGATTCAAATCTCTGCCAACATATGATCATGTTTAATTATTAATAATAACATCTAACCTATTGCAATATTAAGTTTTTTGTAGGGTATGATGCATATCTAGGAAATGTAAACCACTTTATTCAAGTACTTTTTCTTGCAAAAAATGTGCATCCTGCAAATAAAATATAACACCAAACTGAAAACCACCCGCCATTTCATGCTTGTCATTTGTTTCCACAAATAACTTCTGTTTGCTTTGTTTGTCATTTCCTCTTCTGTTTCCTTCTTTTTTATGTTACAGTGATGTTTAATATGAGATATTAGTAAGAGGTTTATGAACTAACATCGTACAGACGTAATCGTAGGAAGTTACTAAAAATTATTTTGAAAGATGTAAAAATAACTGCAACACATGTGATCATCTTAGAAACATAATAATTTGTAATATTACAGTAATGTTCTGTATGTGACAGTAGTGAGAAGTATACAAATTCACATCGTATGAATGTTTCCTATAGGAAGTTGCTAAAAAGAAGTGCATAGGATATGTATGTAACTGCGAATTCAAGTATTACTGTGTACATCAAAAATATGTTTTATTTGCCTGACATGGATGTTAATTGAGTTGGTAATAAAATTAAGACATCTAGGAGATATTTTATTAACGTTTTAAATAGACATCACGAGAAGTCTCTAAAAAGAACATCACAAAAAAGACTTGTTATGTTTCTTGTTTAGTGGGTTGTTTGTTCAAATTCATTTTGACAAGTTAGTTATCAATTAGTTGTCGATAATTCTTTTTGTGCAATGAAGCCTAACAAAAGGTTAGGTTATTTAACTATCTACAACAATTTATTGTACAAAAAAAGGTTGTATAAGAACCCTGATGAAACAGATGCATCTCTACATTGGAATCACTGGTTCCACTGGGCCTTCCCACTTTTGACAATAACATATATATTCAAAATGAAGGTTTACCAATGGGACGCCCTATATCAACTATTTTGGCAAACATTTTTATGGACAGTTTAGAAAGAAAAATGTTCGAAAGTAATATTTCAAAAAATGTTTTATATTGGTATAGATATGTAGATGACATATTAGCTTGTTTTATAGGTAGTGAACGACAATTAGATATATTTTTCAACCACATTAATAATTTACACCCAACAAATAAATTTACATTAGAAGCTGAAGAAAATAACTCAATCAATTTTCTTCATTTAAAAATTCAAAGAGTTAATAATGTACTTGATTATAAAATTTACCAAAAACCAACACACACTGATGTGACAATTCCATATAGTTCCAATCACCCCATGTCACATAAACTAGCGGCATATAATTCAATAATACATAGAGCATTTTCAGTTCCTATGAACACATGTAATTTTGATAAAGAGATTAATACAGTTAGACAAATACCAACATCCAACGGTTATTCATTAAATTTGATAAATAAGCTAATTAATAAAAAAGAAGAAAAGTGGCATTACAACTAATATTTCCCAAACAAATTGAGGAAATAAAAACTTATAAAACCATCACATATGCAGAAAGTATTTTTAATAATATTTCAAAGAAAATATCTTTAGTAACGAATACAACAGTTTCTCTTAAAACAGAAAGTAACGTAAGTACAAAATTGTTCAATGTAAAAACAAAAATATCACCAATAAAGATATCAGGTATATATAAACTCAAATGTCCAGAATGTAATGCTGTCTGTTTGGGTCAGACCCTTAGAAGTTTTGAAATCCAAAACAGTGAACAATTATGAGAATACAGATTAAAACAACCAGATAAATCCCATTACGCTAAACATCTACTTGACCAATCATTCATTGACACCTAACACAGAACTAGAAGTGCCGCATATTTGTGGAAATAAACAAGAGCTGGATTTTCTTAAAGAATTGGAAATTAGAAGACATTTAAGAAACCCACAATATGAAGTCGTCAATGAACAGATGAATCTAGGGAGTTCTCCACTATTAAACTATCTTCTTAAGTGATAATTGTAAAGATCATCAGATAAAGTTTTTTCTGGTTTTCTATATCATTGCACAGTTATACTGATCTTAATTGGAAAAATTATATCCAGGATATCACCATACGGCTAATAATAGCAAAGCTTAATATTTGTAATATCACATCTTCTTCTTTTCTCTATTAACATATATTAATTCAATCACAAAGCAGGTCACTTCTTGGTCTAGCCAAAAATAACTACTAAACATCAGGTAGGCATCAAATGAAATGTAAGTTCTGTCATTCTGACGATGATATTCAGTTATCGAAACAATTGTCAATTTTTTAGAATTTTCAACATTTTTCATTATATTGTGGAATTAGCTAGAAATAGTAGAAACATTGAGTTTCATTTGAAACACTAATTTTCTCATTATGTTAAATTTATTCCTGGATTTGCTAGCAAGTTAAGTCAACTTACTAGGAGTGCATTTCCTTTGAATTTTCAAGCAATAAAGGCTTTCGAAGAATTGAAACTAGATATTGAAAATGCTGTTCTTTCATCTGTTGATGACCAAGCTACCTTTACTGTATAATCTGACGCCTCGGATTTTGCGATTGGAGCTACTTTATCTCAAAATAATCGGCCAGTTGTCTTCTTTCCAAGAACACTATCTAAATCAGAACAACATCACTCTTCGATTGGAAAGGAAGCATATGCTATTGTAGAAGCCTTGAAGAAACGGAGGCACTACCTTATAGGCCGTTATTTTCAACTTAACTAATAACAGATAAACGGTCAGTTTTTTCATTTTTAACAGAAAACTCTTCGGAAAAATTGAAAATGAGAAAATCTTGCGCTGGGAATGAGTACTTTCAAGTTATAACTATGAAATTATTAATAGACCTGGCAAATATAATATCTCAGCTGATACTTTCTCACGAATCTGTTCATCTACTACAAAAAATTTTCAGAAACTACGTCTCTACATGAAGACTTATATGTCACCCTGGAGAAACAATATTGTATCACTGTGTAAGAAGTACGAACATTCCCTTATCGCTAGAATGGATACGATCGAGAATATCCTCGTGTCGTGTGTGTGCTGAAATTAAGTCACGGTTTGATAAGAGAGAAAGTCATCTTATAAAACCTACTCAGCCACTACCAATATTTAACATAGATTTTAAAAGACCGTTACCATCATCTTCCAAAAATAGGTACCTTTTGATTGTTGTTGATAAATTTTCTCGTTTTCCGTGTTAAGATCTATCTTCAAGTACTGTTATATCTAGAATTATAGAACTGTTTTTTTTATTTGGTACACCTGCATATATTCACTCTGACAGAGGCTCAAGCTTCATGTCACATGAGCTTAAGTTATTCCTTGGTACTGCAGGGATCGCTACAAGTCGAACTACTGTCCCGCAAGGTAATGGACAATGCGAACGTTACGTTGGAATTATTTGGAAGACAATTGAATTAGCCCTGAGAACTCATCAACTTGAAATTGATAAATGGGAACAAATATATCAGGAAGCCTTACACTCTATTCGTTCTTTGTTATGTACGTCAATCAACGTAACACCTCATGAAATAATGTTCAGTTTTCCCATAAGATCAAAAAGTGGAATGACTATACCTTCATGGTTAATGAATTCGGAAACAGTCTTACTGAAGCGACCAGTGCGCCATTCCAAGTACGAGCCTTTGGTTTAAGAAGTGGAGTTGTTGGAAGGAAATCCTGAATATTCACATGTTAAGCTGTCTGATGGTAGAGAAATAACTGTTTCAACACGACCTATTGGACTTTAATAGAAGAACCGTTACAAGAATTATCCTCCGAAAATGTAGTTTCATTAGAAACAAACCCTTCAGCTCCTCCTCAACATGCGGAATTTGGAAACACTGACGTTCATATTCCATTACCCGAAGTTCCTCAAGAGTCTTTCAGAAGAAGTAAACGAGAAAAACACCCTCCTTCGCATTTGAACGATTATGTTACGTAGATGGGGTGAATGTCATAGAGTTATTTATTTACTCACTACACTTGTTTGTTTAAATTCTCTTTGACAAGTTAGTTGTCGATTATTTGTCTGTAATTTTTTTTGTACAATAGAGCCTAACAAAAGGTTTAAAAGGTTATTTAACTATCTACAACATATACGTTGTGACAAATGAGAGCAAAGTTAAAATAGCCTTTTTGGCTACTTCATGGTATTCACTCTTAACACCCATTCAAAACTCATTCAGAGATACAGACTCAAATGTGTGTTTTAATGTGGATGAACTTCGAAGATCCATGAATGCTTTGTAATGCATACTGTTAAAATCGTGTAATTTACTTTTTGTATTACGCATACAGTACTAATACAAATGAAAACACACAAGAATCGCATGTTGGATACAGATTAATCGTTAACCCCAGTTGTCATGTTTCAATTGCTCAGCTCTCAATTTGTGTGTGTGTGGTTGTGACATTGACTGCGGATACTAGAGGTACCTAACCTAATGCTCTCAATAGAATATTACTTTTATAATTACCTAATAATTGTTATTGGAGTAATTTGGTGTATTAATCCACTTTGGAGCAACGCTCTACCAGCGACGCCTTGAACAAACTCGCTGCTGTCAAAGACGGTGGACTGTAGTGAAGCTCTTTTATTCTGATCAAAACCAATGAAAATTAGAGTGGAATAATACTCTATTTGTGAAGGAATATCTATTACTATTGCAATAGTGGGTTGTAAGGCCACAACATGCAATCCCTACCGGCTACGTGCCTTTATAGAATTCAAATTATTACAAACACTTCTTTAAAACACAATAAAATATGACTATATACAGAATATCTAGTTTTCTAGCTAGACCAAAAACGGTCCTGCTTTTTTGCAATTGTATGGATATCACTTCTACGATCACTGTTCTTGTACTAAAATAGGTGTATGCCGTTGATCCGTCGAAGGAACAGAAATTAATTTGGAATGAGAAATTTCTCGTAATCAGAATAGGAAATTGAATGTCACACTGACTTTTACTCTTTCTTGTCACTTGATCCTTTTTCTTTAATCAGACATACCGATGACAGTTGTCGCTGTCACGATCCATTGAATGACGGCGTGAAAATGAATATGTTCATTATTTTTCTTTTCAGGAATATGAATTCCGAACAGTTATATTAATATCAAATAATTTGGCGGAACCCACTTCTGGCATTTCTGTTCAATAAATCTTCCTTGACGACAATGTATTTAAATGATTGTGAAAAGCAACAATATCCGTCGCGGGTAAACAGAAAGACAGTCGCGGAAAGCGACTTTGTTTGATACTATGTAGAGATATTGCAGCAACAAAGTGTAAATTTACCCAGAATATATAATTATTTTCTCTATTTTAGGCTGTAACATCAATGGCTACATATTTGGTGGTGCTTATGCAGTTTCGTTTATCATTGATGCGAAATGCCGCTATTGCTGCAAAAAGAACTACTACACAAAACGGAACTTTGGCAGCTTCCTAATATTCTAACAAAAACATATAATATGTCAAGTTCACGTAAAGTAGGTATGTACACTTGTATGCGAAAAGTAATTCAAATAAATATTGTCATTTAAAACAAACCTTATTATTTTTCTAATAACTTCAATTAAAAACATTTTCAATTATATATTTGCTGAATCATAATTCATCTTATCCACAGTTACAGATATGGACATGAAATGTATTTTGTGATATCCACTTAGTATGAGAAGAATATCAGTTTAAACTGAAGCACGAGTTGCTACATTCCGTTTTCAACCTATAGGCAACTCTGTATACGATGTTGGTATTATACCTTCGTCTCAAATATTGCTAGTTCAATATAGAGAATTTTTGAATTTCTGGATTGGGAGTATTATTTCGGCAGTGCACTGAGGATTACTTAAGTTGGATTACTAGTTGGATTACTTAATCCGTATTATTTTCAATTTCTCTCCCTGTTGTGATTTCGGATGGCTGATCTATCTTTGCTTGTTTTGAAATTTGTCATCCTCCTTTTCTTCATGTAGGTTCCTGCTAGATATATCCTCCATAGTAGTTGATTGTGATAAATAGCTATTTATGTACCAAGTGCGTTATATAGATCCTAACGCCCGGAGGGTAACATTCACCCGTATGTCACATTAACCGCTTACATATTTTCTTTAAAATCATAATTAAACCAATAATTACAACGTTACAGATAAACTACAAAAATATTATACATTTTTTAATGTTTTAATGTTTTCAATGAATGTAAGTTCTCATTAAGAATAAGTATGAAACCGCTGTTGGAGAGTCCGGTAGTAAAATTTTATAATTCCTCTACATCGAGAATTGGATTTGATCTACTAATGTTATTTATAAGGTTATTCTATAAGATATCTTTTAATTTTTCACAAACTTGTACAGAAATGTTTTTACTGAAACCTCGCAAAGCGTTTCATTCTAATAAAACACGAATTACTTTTTGTCTTAATTAGCTTATATTTGAAAAATACTATATATATATACAGTGTGACCCATTTTTAATGGAAACACCCCCCTAAAATTTGAAGTTGTAAACCGATTTTAATAATTTTTTTTTTTGAAATGTCAAGTACTAAAAGGTCTACCTTGGGACAAAATTTGAAATGTTTATTCCAATTTTCAGGGCATACTACGATATTTTTTATTAGTCGAAAATCGGGATTTTTTATTAGCAATTTTTTTATTGAAAAAATCACTACGCCACTGGATTCGGAGTGCCTCTAAACAGGTGTAACCAAAATTTCATGAAAAGATATCTATCAATAACAAAGTTATGGCAACTCAAAAATTCGAAAACTCTCACAGCTAACAGTCACAAAAACACCCTATAAATATAGCCATCAGAATATTTTTTTTATGATTTCAACAATAAAGTGCCACCAGATGAAAAAAAAACAAATAGCGTAAATATTTTTAATGAAAATAACGGAATTACATTCATTCAAATTTTCACGCAAATTAACTAAAACTAAGACCTAATAGAATTTTCAATTTAAATCTTAGTTGCCATGGAAATGATATTACAGTTTGACACTTGTGAAAGATTTAAGTGTACTATTGTCAACAATATTCACATTACAGTTCTTCGGATTATTTTTTGTCATGGCTGCAAGATTGAGGGTAAGAGAGAAAATTGAAATTGTACGCCTTTCGGGAGATGACGTTAGAAGTGCTAGAGAGGTTTGTAGAGTATTTAATGAAAGACATCCAGATCGTCCTCGTATTAGCTGCGGTACGGTAAATAAAATATTCAATGAAACTGGTGCAGTATCAAAAATGATGTTAAAGAGTAATCCTGTACAAAGACGAAACAGGAATGACAGGAATGATCAAATCATTTTAGATTATTTCGGAAATAATCCTAATGCCAGTATAAGGAATTCCACTTTAGATTTGAATATTCCACGAGAAACTATTCGGAGATGTCTCAAGGCGAAGAATATTAAACCTTTCAAGCCAACATTTTTACACACACTGCAAGAAGGCGACGAAGCAAGACGTATGGAATATTGTTTATGGGCCCAAGGGGAATATTTAAACAATAGAAATTTCCTACAAAATATTTTATATACCGACGAAGCCAGTTTCACTACAAATGGAGTAGTGTCATCACAGAATTGTTGCTATTGGGCAGCGGATAATCCTAACTGGGTAATAAATTGTAAAAGCCAGTATTCCCAAAAAATCAACGTCTGGTGTGGGATATTGAACGAACGAATTATTGGTCCTTTCTTTTTTGAGGAAAACATCAATGCGCAGAGGCTGCTAGAATTTTTAAACACAGAGTTTTGGGATGCTATTCACGAGCTGCCAATCAATGAACGATTAAATTTAATTGTTCAGTTAGATGGGTGTTCAGTTCATTATGCCAGAGCTGTGAGGCAATGGCTTAACGAGCATTTTCCAAACCGATGGATAGGCCGTGGTAGTCCGTTTCTAGATTGGCCCCCCAGATCTCCAGACCTCACAGTTTTGGACTTTTTTCTCTGGGGACTTATCACACAAAAAGTTTACAAACACCGCTCAAGAGATAGAAATGAACTTTGTGCAAGAATTCGACAGGTATGTGCAGATATTACCCCTCAAGAACTAAGGAACGTGATCAGAAACATTCGTAAGCGCTACGACAAGTGTATCGAAATAGATGGTGGGTTAGTAGAGGCTACTAGAATATGAGTTAGAATTAATTGTTGCACTGACTCGAAACATTTCAATGATTAGTTATCATAGTTACGTTTATAAAATTTTTTTGTTTCATAATTAGTTGAATTGTGTGAATGTAATCCCGTTATTTTCATTAAAAATTTTTTTTCATCTGGTGGCACTTTATTGTTGAAATCATAAAAAAGTATTCTCATGGCTATATCTGTAGATATAGGGTGTTTTTGTGACCAATAGCTGTGAGAGTTTTCGAATTTTTGAGTTGCCATAACTTTGTTATTGATAGATATCTTTTCATGAAATTTTGGTTACACCTGTTTAGAGGCACTCCGAATCCAGTGGCGTAGTGATTTTTTCAATAAAAAAATTGCTAATAAAAAATCCCGATTTTCGACTAATAAAAATATCGTAGTATGCCCTGAAAATTGGAATAAACATTTCAAATTTTGTCCCAAGGTAGACCTTTTAGTACTTGACATTTCAAAAAAAAAATTATTAAAATCGGTTCACAACTTCAAATTTTAGGGGGGTGTTTCCATTAAAAATGGGTCACACTGTATATATATATATATATATATATATAACCTAAACTAGCGTTGTTTCGGGCCTTGACATTTTTTAATCCTTCCAAATATATAGTTCACAAAATTCTATCTGCGAATGGATAATAGACAAGCATTGATTTCATCTGATTAAAATTAATTAACGAAATGTTGACTGGGCCTTTACCCTTTAAATTACTAGACAAATTTCCACGAATTAATTAACACATTTTAAACATCAAGGCCTCAACCTTCAACCAAGTAACTGACCCGTTACAGCTAGAACTAGATAAACGATTTGATCTAGCAAATTATCAATCTCAATTAGACGTACTAACGTCACAAACGTGGCATAAATGGATCGGATAAAATCATTTACGATCGTTTTTACAATCAACACAATACTGAATTTTGGAAAATGACTCTGATTTTGAAGGAAATATAGCAAAAAGTGAAACCAGATGATCAAAA
This sequence comes from Galeruca laticollis, assembly GCA_963921935.1. Taxonomy (NCBI): domain Eukaryota; kingdom Metazoa; phylum Arthropoda; class Insecta; order Coleoptera; family Chrysomelidae; genus Galeruca; species Galeruca laticollis. Next base: position 217,484,559 of record OY998175.1, read on the forward strand.
ATTTCACGGAATATTCATTATTATAAATCCTAATCCGGTTTTAGGAAAATGTTTCATCGCTTTGATTGTTTCTCCTTAAACTTCTTGAATCATATGTTGGTTCTCTCCTTCTCACTTTTCTTACTAGTTTTATCACTAACGCTCCAATGAATACGTGGTACTATAGTCCAAAAAACTTAAAATGGTATTAATACACGTTGGTTTATTTAGTATCTATTCACTTACAATTCTATACATTATATGTACAATTATTCACATTTTCGTTTAGCTCGATGTGTGACGATTTATAATTTCTCATTTGTTGTTAGTCACATAGTCACCATTCATCTACCGCCAGTCTTCTGTCTCCATGTTCTCTATATGTCCGTTGTTCACGTCATTTGTCACTTAGGATGAATTTGGAATGTGTACCTTAGTGCAACTCATACTACATATCCCTTCTTCATACAAATATTATTTACAGAAATATATATGAAGTAAAACTTAAGCACTATAAATATTATTCACACAACTTATTTACAACAGATTTTTTTTTCGAAATTGACCTACTGCACTGTAATAAGGTGACTTAGTGTCACTAGTCCACGTTTGCCTGTTGCACACGTTTTGGGCATTAGTGTATGTTGTTTTTCCTTTCAGTACTGTCCTTTATCAAATACATCCTATTACGTTCAAGTACAGATCCACTATCTAACTTAACAGTATATTTTCTGGGCTTGGTAACATATAATGGGTTTAGAAATCAATTTAACGGAACGTAAGCTGTGTCAGTAGACACAACTAGATATAAATAAAGAAATTCGTTCAACACATAAGTGAAATCAGGCTATTTTCTTCTTAAACATTATATATTGAACTCATCACAACATCTATAAGAGTTTGAAGGTGTTGATGTGAGAGGTTTTCGTATTTGTGGGGCAGTTCGCCAATAATTCAGTAGATTAAATTATTTTGCAAACGGAAAGAATATTAAATATCCTTATATAGTTAAACATAGGGAATTGTTTTTTTTTTATCATATTTCAGTAAAGTCTAAGTGAATTGAATGTTGAGTGGGTGCCTATAAGATCATTTATTTACCATAAACATTTAAATACTAGAATAAAATTCAAAATATTTACCATGATGTCAATACTTCATAGAGGTTATTCAAATCAAAGAAAAACCTAAAATAATGAATACAAATATTTAGATCATTATAATACATACGATTTAACAATAATTTAGAAGCAAAATTACCATTTTTCAAATTTTATTATCATTGGACGCAGAGAACTGTCAACAATATGTGAGCGTCAAAATTATTTTCAAAGCACAGAACTTTTTTGGCATGAAACTATATGTGTTTCTGATGGGTATATTAAGCGTTATGATGAGAAACAGCACACAAATATTTGCTTTAAATAGAAATTTCAGGCCGAGTTCATAATGAACTCTAATTGTGGAAGAATTCTAATATAATTGGAAAATGATTGAATATGTATTTCAGAGTTATTAGATTGTAGATTTGCTTATATGAGAATGGAGAAATAATACATATTAAGAGGTTTTTTTATAAATAGAGATAGCTTTTAGAAAAGATGAGCTTCAATTAAGTAGATTAAATTATTTTGGAAATTAAGAGAACATTAAATATCCTAATATAGTTATAAAAGATATGAAATTAAATGAAAAGACCTCGAATATGTATAAAGTTAAGAAAAATCTAGTTAGATGATTCATTTTGTCCATGACAACGGGAAGAAAAAATAGTTTGTTGATTTGGAAGCAATCAGTAGTATGTGGTGTGATATTGTTGAGGGAGGACATATGCGAAGTAAAATTTGAAAATTCAAGAAAATATAAGTCTAGTCCTCATATTTAATGAAATAATTTGACAAGATTTGAAAGATAAATAAAAGAACATGAGACAAGTAATTGAAATAGATAAATAAAATAAAGGCTGTAGAATGATAAAAGATACCAGATATTATCATTTAAAAAGATATTAAAGAGAAAGAAACCAGATTATGAAAGAAGAGAAGATAAATAATAGTATAAAGTGTATTAAGAACGAGAAATTCAAGATTTTACCCGGAGGAGTGGTGTCTAGTTGAAGTCTAGCGAGAGGAAAAGCAGTAGACACAATAACATAATCGTGGTGTTATAGCAGTCTGTAAAGGTTAGTGCGTCATTTTATTGGTTAACCAATTTGAAATTCTATGATTTGGCCATTTAAAACGCTATAAATTTGCGTAAAGTACCTATTTATTGAGTTCATTAGATTTTAGTTGTTTGTTCTACTCTTTCGATTTTAACTTTGTTTATATCGATACATGTATTTCTTCTCCGATTTCCATCACAATTTTGATAATATATAATTAGAGTGTTCTTCATTTTCGTTTCAATACCCTATATTGAAAACAGGAAATAGTTATTCCATTAATTTCAAGTGCCAATTCTAAAACAGGAATATGATTGATAACATAGGCGTCTCAACATAAATTTAGACAAGGTATATTTTTTATTTTAAGAAATAGACAGAAACAAATAATTCTTTATTAATCTATATAAAACAAAATAATAAATTACATTGAAAAAGCTTTATGCCAGAACTCAAAGAGATTAAGGAGTACTCATGCTCGACTTGATATATTTATCATGATCTATATATAAACAAAAATAATTATAAATTATCGCCGCAACAATTAATTTGAGCTAGCTGAACCAACATTCATTGAACCTAAAAATAAAAAAAAATAATTATAAAAAAATAAATATATTATAATATATAGCATAATAAAAAGAGCATAACGATGATAAATATGATAAGAAATAATAATTCAAATAATTGAAGTCATACCTTATGTCCCAAGGTCAGGAATGTTTGACTAATTTTGAAATATATATTTAATATCTAAAATGAAATCAAGATTAGAATAACAATTAATAATAAATCACTATTATTTTTTTTATATAACACGATTAAGGAACATAACAAAAACCGTATGATGGAACACGTATTTATTTACCGTACGGAACACGGCAAAATCTAATGACAGATACATATTGGATGGATAAAATTTAACACTAGAATGTGACGTAAATAATGGAATTTATTGCCAACATAAAATTCATGGTAACTAAAAACCGTGAAATGTAAAAACTAAATATTTATAACAATTAAGATTTTATTAAGGATAAGTAGATGATGAGATATTAAAATGAACAATTACATATGTGGCATTTCATTAATTAGGTTATAGAATTTATGTAAATCAAGAGTATAATAACACCTCTAAACAGGTGAAAAATAATGAAAAAAGAGTATTATCACAGTATAAAAGGACGAATTATGGGAATTTGGGACAAAAATGAATTAAGTGCACTGTAAAAAGTATCTTTCAAGACAGTATTAAGAACTATTTGCCAGTTTTGAACAATTTATATATAGACAGTGAATTATTGTCAGAAAATTATCAGCAAGTAGGCTATGAATTTCCTGTTTGAAAAAGCTTGTTGATTCGGAAACAAAACGGAATCGGACATCGGTTTTTGGATAGAGAACAGCTTGTTGCTGCAGTCTGAGAAAGTTTCAGCCAAAATTATAGAGAAGTTTGTCTTTTGAATGAGATCTATTCAATAAATCAATAAAGATAAGTGTTTAATAAGTGTGAACGATATTTCCACGCTAGGAAAAGTATATTTCTTGTTAAAAGGAATATAATGAAAATTTGTAGGAGCACCACAGCATCAGAGTCAGTGCGGACATCTTGGAAATATGACAAAAAAGGTCAGTGATTTCATTTCTTTGGGTCCCAAAGCAAACTTTCTATAAGAAATGATCATTTTAGTTAATTAATAAAAACTATTGCAAGGCCTATAACATTTAAAAGCTTAATTCAAAGAGCTTACAAACTTTCATACCAATTATATCTATAATAAATGGACTTTAACCTACTTGAAAAGTTATCATCTTGTTTCATTGTTATATTAGTAAATAAGAATATTCTATCATTCATAATATGTATAAATGCATCTATGTGATTATAATAATTTCCACTTTCATCATATATCTTTGAAAATCCATATACGTAATTGTAATATTGTTGAATCTCATCCTATTCCTTTAACTTTGTATATATAACCTTTGTAAATAGCTTGCATGAATTGTCGTAACACAATTGATGAATCTGACGTAAAACATTGAATCCGCTAAGGTGTGTATAGCGCTTGCGCAGACGCTGGCAAAATGTCCGGTTAGTATATGTATTTAGGGCGCATGATTTCAATGTCAATGGCGTAACAATATTTAAACTTATTTAATTATTAAATCGAAAAGAAATTAAGTTTATATTGAACATATGATATTATTATTTGCATTTTATTTACTATAAACAAACCCAACAATTAAAATAATAAAATAATAGCTAATTTCAATTATTCTAAACAAAGTATATATATATATATATATATATATATATATATATATATATATATATAAATAAGATGTAGGAATATCGCGTGATATGTTAACAACAACAATAAAGAGATTCTTGGGTAATTCACGCAAAAAGAAAAAGGGCTACTGAAAGAGAGTGGTAACCGCTGACATGCATGTTTCTAGCTCATTTGCCTTCTTCAGCACGGTATAACCAAATAAGGATGTGAAATTTGGGAGCAGAGATGTTAATCGAAACATAGGAAATAACAAAATAGCGGATTTCAGCAGGGAAACCAAATGCGCGTTTGGTTTCCCTGCTGAAATCCGCAATTTTGTGTTTTCCCATGTTTCGATTAACATATTTGCTCCCAAATTTCACATCCTTATTTGGTTATACCGTGCTGAAGAAGGCAAATGAGCTAGAAACATGCATGTCCGCGGTTACCACTTTGTTTCAGTAGCCCTTTTTCTTTTTGCGTGAATTACCCAAGAATCTCTTTATTGTTATATATATATATATATATATATATACATAAAAGGTTTTGATCATTATTGAACTGAGTAATTGGCAGCTAGAACCCAAAGAGAGGAGTCTTTATGCCCATGCTTTTGTGTGTGATTGTAATGATATAAATTCATTACTATAAATATCGATCCAAGTAACCAGTTAATGCAGCGATGACGAGGTACCCCACCAGAACAACAAAGTCCCCACGCCAAGATGCGCACGAAGAATCGACAGCAGAAGGGAAGGAGACTTCCACCACCACCGCTAAAATGTATATAAAAATGCAAGCCAACAGACAAGACGATAACTTGGTTCACGGACTCCAGCTCCTACAAGTTCAGCCGCCTCCAGTGCGAAGCGTAGGTCGAAGGTACTGACTTTGACCTTATACGCTTTACACAATTCACCGTGGAGTGTTGTACTAAGTCGAAGTATTGATTCGACTTTTATACATCACTCACTCGAACGGCCGTTGGTTTCTGGTATTGACGGAAACAAAAACGATTGTTCAAGCTGTTAGAATAATTTCGGTGCGGTATTGACGCATCGAATGCTCTACAGTATCTCTATAGGGTTTGCTGACGTTGAGATGGGTATTGACCATCTGTAAAGGATCGCGCTAAATGTTAGTATAATTCTGGTGTGGTACTGACGCGCCGGAATAACTACATCCCTATACCACCGAGAGAGTCGTTAAGTTGGGAATTGACTAATTATAAACGATATACTCACATCTGGAGACAATAACCGAAAGAGTATTGATCTATCGTTTGTTCTCAACTTTGGCTGTCTGAACAATTCGTAGGACCGAGAGAATCCCGTATACCACAGTGGAAATTTCGAGTCGTTATACCAACCTGCCTACAGTTCGTCAGTACACATCGGTCGACGGAGGAGTACGGACCGTCGGAACGTGATTTTCAATATAATTACGTATCACAGTAGTATATATAGAATATTGTAGTTTAGTTTAATTTTATCTTTGTAAATAATATTTCTTTATAGCAATAAATCAATTAATTTAATCAAACTCTGTCTCCTTTGGGCTTACCTGGGCAATACGCATTACAGAATGCGCCATAGATCAATACTCTTTCGGTTATTGTCTCCAGATGTGAGTATTTCGTTTATAATTAGTCAATTCCCAACTTAACGCTTCTCTCGGTGGTATAGGGATGTAGTTATTCTGGCGCGTCAGTACCACACCAGAATTATACTAACATTTAGCGCGATCGTTTACAGATGGTCAATACCCATCTCAACGTCAGCAAACCCTATAGAGATACTGTAGAGTTTTCGATGCGTCAATACCGCACCGAAATTATTCTAACAGTTTGAACAATCGTTTTCGTTTCCGTCAATACCAGAAACCAACGGCCGTTCAAGTGAATGATGTATAAAAGTCGAATCAATACTTCGACTTAGTACAACACTCCACGGTGAAATGTGTAAAGCGTATAAGGTCAAAGTCAGTACCTTCGACCTACGCTTCGCACTGGAGGCGGCATACATCCCACATATTCCGGCCAGAATATAGAACACAGACTTCAGAATTTCAATAGGAATACATGCTGCTGGAGATGCGGCAGAAGAGGACATAACCGTCGGGTATGCCGTTCACGCCCAATACTATTCTGCAGTCATTGCAGATCGATAGGAATTTCGTCAACAGATTGCACTTGCAGAAGACAACCGGGAAACGGCAATGAATCTGAACAAACCAGGGGCACTCCAGTTTCCCCAATACAGGCCCCCAAGGTCAGCGAGACAATAAACCGATCCCCAGACAGAAGACCACACGCCGTAATGACCATCCAGGGAGGGAAAACACTCCATGCATTACTCGATACAGGGTCATTAAAATCGTACATAGGAAACAGAGGTTTACAGTTCGTACAAGAACAAGGACTACGTCCATGTAAAGAAGAAGTCTACGTAACACTCGCAAACGGAAAACAGTTACACATACAACACAGTTATACAATACATTGTGCAATACAGAATACGTGGAGAACAGCACAATTTTACTTCCTACCAGATCTTACTTCTGAAGCCATAATTGGAATAAACGAGTTGGATGCATGGAACTTCAAACTGAACTACCCGAGTAGTCATCAGCAAAACCAGACCGACCAGACCGACCAGACCGACCAGACCGACCAGACCGACCAGACCGACCAGACCGACCAGACCGACCAGACCGACCAGACCGACCAGACCGACCAGACCGACCAGACCGACCAGACCGACCAGACCGACCAGACCGACCAGACCGACCAGACCGACCAGACCGACCAGACCGACCAGACCGACCAGACCGACCAGACCGACCAGACCGACCAGACCGACCAGACCGACCAGGCCGACCAGACCGACCAGACCGACCAGACCGACCAGACCGACCAGACCGACCAGACCGACCAGACCGACCAGACCGACCAGACCGACCAGACCGACCAGACCGACCAGACCGACCAGACCGACCAGACCGACCAGACCGACCAGACCGACCAGACCGACCAGACCGACCAGACCGACCAGACCGACCAGACCGACCAGACCGACCAGACCGACCAGACCGACCAGACCGACCAGACCGACCAGACCGACCAGACCGACCAGACCGACCAGACCGACCAGACCGACCAGACCGACCAGACCGACCAGACCGACCAGACCGACCAGACCGACCAGACCGACCAGACCGACCAGACCGACCAGACCGACCAGACCGACCAGATCGACCAGATCGACCAGATCGACCAGATCGACCAGATCGACCAGATCGACCAGATCGACCAGACCGACCAGACCGACCAGACCGACCAGACCGACCAGACCGACCAGACCGACCAGACCGACCAGACCGACCAGACCGACCAGGCCGACCAGACCGACCAGACCGACCAGACCGACCAGACCGACCAGACCGACCAGACCGACCAGACCGACCAGACCGACCAGACCGACCAGACCGACCAGACCGACCAGACCGACCAGACCGACCAGACCGACCAGACCGACCAGACCGACCAGACCGACCAGACCGACCAGACCGACCAGACCGACCAGACCGACCAGACCGACCAGACCGACCAGACCGACCAGACCGACCAGACCGACCAGACCGACCAGACCGACCAGACCGACCAGACCGACCAGACCGACCAGACCGACCAGACCGACCAGACCGACCAGACCGACCAGACCGACCAGACCGACCAGACCGACCAGACCGACCAGACCGACCAGACCGACCAGACCGACCAGACCGACCAGACCGACCAGACCGACCAGACCGACCAGACCGACCAGACCGACCAGACCGACCAGACCGACCAGACCGACCAGACCGACCAGACCGACCAGACCGACCAGACCGACCAGACCGACCAGACCGACCAGACCGACCAGACCGACCAGACCGACCAGACCGACCAGACCGACCAGACCGACCAGACCGACCAGACCGACCAGACCGACCAGACCGACCAGACCGACCAGACCGACCAGACCGACCAGACCGACCAGACCGACCAGACCGACCAGACCGACCAGACCGACCAGACCGACCAGACCGACCAGACCGACCAGACCGACCAGACCGACCAGACCGACCAGACCGACCAGACCGACCAGACCGACCAGACCGACCAGACCGACCAGACCGACCAGACCGACAACGTCCCAACGTTGATGACAGCAAAAAAAATCTTTCCTGGAAACATTTTTTTTCCCGAAGAGAGGGGGATCTGTAATGATATAAATTCATTACTATAAATATCGATCCAAGTAACCAGTTAATGCAGCGATGACGAGGTACCCCACCAGAACAACAAAGTCCCCACGCCAAGATGCGCACGAAGAATCGACAGCAGTAGGGAAGGAGACTTCCATCACCACCGCTAAAATGTATATAAAAATGCAAGCCAACAGACAAGACGATAACTTGGTTCACGGACTCCAGCTCCTACAAGTTCAGCCGCCTCCAGTGCGAAGCGTAGGTCGAAGGTACTGACTTTGACCTTATACGCTTTACACATTTCACCGTGGAGTGTTGTACTAAGTCGAAGTATTGATTCGACTTTTATACATCATTCACTCGAACGGCCGTTGGTTTCTGGTATTGACGGAAACGAAAACGATTGTTCAAACTGTTAGAATAATTTCGGTGCGGTATTGACGCATCGGAAACTCTACAGTATCTCTATAGGGTTTGCTAACGTTGAGATGGGTATTGACCATCTGTAAACGATCGCGCTAAATGTTAGTATAATTCTGGTGTGGTACTGACGCGCCGGAATAACTACATCCCTATACCACCGAGAGAGTCGTTAAGTTGGGAATTGACTAATTATAAACGATATACTCACATCTGGAGACAATAACCGAAAGAGTATTGATCTATCGGTTGTTCTCAACTTTGGCTGTCTGAACAATTCGTAGGACCGAGAGAATCCCGTGTACCACAGTGGAAATTTCGAGTCGTTATACCAACCTGCCTACAGTTCGTCAGTACACATCGGTCGACGGAGGAGTATGGATCGTCGGAACGTGATTTTTGATAAAATTACGCACCACAGTAGTATATATAGAATATTGTAGTTTAGTTTAATTTTATCTTTGTAAATAATATTTCTTTATAGCAATAAATCAATTAATTTAATCGAACTCTGTCTCCTTTGGGCTTACCTGGGCAATACGCATTACATGATATAGAGCAGCAGAAAGTAAGTTTTTAATATGAAACAAACATAAAATTAAACTATAAAATTAACAATAAAAGAGAATAATTATAATATATATGTATATTGACAGTTGACAATGTTATCAACCCGTGTGTGTGTGTGTGTGTGTGAGGGTGTGTGCGTGTGTGTAGGTCTCTGTGTCTGTGTGTAGCTTGTTGCTTTTAACTGATTTTTCAACCTCTAAGTGTTTTTATACAATATATAGTTTTTCCTGTAATCTAAGGAATGAATGTTATGGAAAATATTGTGCATTATTTATTAAAAGCAACAGGTTATGGGCCCAGAACGGTGGTGAAGAATACAGTGAAAAATCCGAGGTTTAAAAGTGATTTTGCTGGTGAATAAGTAAAAATAAAAATCACACAAGAAAATGGCCCGCAGAGGAGCGGGAAAAGGTTACTTGATTGAACCATTAAGTTCATAGATTTCTGTGGGAGGTGTAACGTAGACCTGCCTTCTAAAGGATAGAATATGGCTGTATTGATTCCCAGGAACAGCAGCCCTAAGACAATAAACTGGAGACGCGAATTGCAAGCCAAAATTTTTCAAATTCACTTCCAATAACTTACGTTGAATCGACCGTGATACATTGGAAATGGCAGGTGTAATTGATCTTCTTATTTTTCTCATATTTATTTATATTATTTGTAATTAGATTATCAACCTGTTCACTTTTATATAAGTAAATACGAATTCTGTTATTAGATATTTGTGATGCAAAACAGATATTTTTTGGAACAATAATATCTCCAACCGCTTTGACATAGTCAATGAGTTTTAAGTTTTCTGTTGAATAAAATACAATGGCCAGTTCTTTTGTTACTATAGGTGAAGATTTTGCAGTAAATAAATGAGATGTGGAAGCTGAATAAATACTACCTGGATTCGCTGTTCTGTCCTATATTTACATAGGCGATTTATTAATTTTATTGTTACTACTCGTGTAGTCAAAGGTAGAGCTTCTTCTGCCATATTAATGATTGAGAGCTGGTTTAGTATAGATTGTCTGGAAGCAGCATATGAAAATATAATACTGGATGCCTATTTCCGATTTAATTTGGCGCAAGTGGATAATTGATATGTAGCATTATTATAACTAATTACTATATAACAAAAAAGGGATGTTTGTAAATATGGAAATTTTCGAATTCTGAATCAATTCGTTTCGTTTAATCTGGGATAACAATGCAACACTTTAGTCATAGAATCATTCAAAAAGTTAATTCATTCTTCTCTAACTTCTAAAGATAAACTAGAAATCGTCGCACTGAACCCGAAACAAACTTAACTCTCTTCATGAACCAGTCCAACTCCATTAGTCTGGTTCACAAGTTCCATTTTCCTCAGAACCTAAACCGGACCACCGAAAATTATGATTTTGGTTTCATTGGATTCGGAATGGCATCTAAAACATTCTATCAAAGTTGCAAGAGGGCCTGAAAAAAAATGCAAAAGTTATAAACAATAAAGTAAAATAAAAAATAAGGGTTTGGTTTTTTTGAAATATTTCAAAAACTGTTCGAGATAATCGAAATTTGAAAAAGATCCTTAAAGAGCAGGGAATTTTCTAAAAAAAAGTCCTACCTCCTGGAACTGTACGGACAATCCTTATAATTTTAATTTAGCAGCGAAAATAACGGTAAAAACGCGTGGTTCGGCAGCCGCACGCATCACCCAAATCTGACACATGAACTAAAAAAATGATTTTACCTGATTAAATATTAATATTAAGGATTAAAAAAATTTGAGTACTAAGTAGACATATGAATAAACAATAATCCGTAAAAATATGTTATCACAATTTTTTATTAATGATGCTTTTGTTAATTATAGTTAATTTTCATCATTTTATTGTTAACATAAAAACGCTGATTATTTCAAAACAAGAGATCTAGAATTTTTTTTTATTTTTTTGGAGCTAATCTTGAAAGGAGTTAGAAAAGATCCCCGTTGGAAAAATTAAATAAATTTGATTTTTCACTTTTTTATTAACAATGAAAGGCATTAAAAAATTAATTATATAAATAAAGCCATCAGGAGATTTTTTTTCCAAATATTGTTAATATTTTTTTTTCTTATTGATGAAAGCCATATGACAATAATTTATTTTATTTTTAACTAACATTATTTAAATAATTGTTATAATCAAATGCATTGATTATAAGATTTTTGAAAACTTTTTTTTGGAATTTCATTCGTTTCTTAAAAAAAACTTTTATTGACAAAAAACGCGGTAATTAACAATTTTTTTGTTACTAAATATTAATATTAAGGGACCATTTATTTTAAATCATTATGTATTATGTTCTTTCGTATGATAAAAAAATAATTTCTTTATTAATTTTTCATTTGTTTATTAAACAAATAATTTGTTATAAACAAATGCATTTATACGAAATATTTTTTTAAATACTAAAAAATATTACAAAAAGAACCATAGATATTTTTTAAAATGAAATTTTTTTTTTATATTTTTTATATAATTTTTAAATATATTGTACTTTTGGACTTATAGTTTTCTTTCTGTTTTTACTTATGGTTATTGAAATAACTTATAAACTATTAAAGATACGACAAAAGCACTTCATACTTTTTTGTTCGTTATTGATTATTGAACAAATTGAGCTCTGAAACAAAGCTCTAACTCAATTGTTTATTAATTTTTTTTATTGTTATTTATTAATTTCACCCGAATTTTACTTTTTTTAATTTTTCAATTCAAATATCTTATAAACTAATGAAAATATAATAAGAACATTTCAAGACTTTTTTGTTCTTCGTTAATAAATGAACAAATTGAACTTTGATACCAAGCTTTAACTTTAGTATTTGAAAAATTATGAATATTAATGATTAAATTTTTTTTGATTTATGTTACTTTCTTATTCTAGACCTGATTACCTTCTATTCAAGTAAAGAGCCATCATTCAAAAGTTATTAAATAATAATTAGTATAGATGCTTACGAAGACTTTTTCAAAATTTTGGAAGGTGGACTTGGCTGTTATTTATTTGAATGATTTAAAGTTCAGGTATAATGAAAAAGGAGCAACACCCTTCAAATCCCAGAGCAGATGTTTCTACAAAGCAACAAAGAACCATCATGATAGATTGAGACCGGATTTCGAAGGTCATTTAAAAATTGTACAGTATTAAGAATGGACACAAGAAGGGGGCTGATTAGAATATAATTTCAGTCAACCTTCCAACATTTTAAAATAGTCTTCGTAAGCATCTATACTAATTATAATTTAATGAGTTTTTAGTGATGGCTAATTACTTGAATAGAAGGTAATCAGGCGTAGAATAAGAAAGTAACATAAAGAAAAAAATTTTTAAATATTAATATTCATAATTTTTCCAATAATAAAGTTAAAGCTTGGTTTTAAAGCTCAATTTGTTCAATTATTAACGAAGAACAAAAAAGTCTTGAAATGTTCTAATCATATTTTCATTAGTTTATAAGATATTTGAATTGAAAAGTAAAACAAAAGTAAAATTCGGGCGAATTTGATAAATAACAATAGGAAAAGTTAGTAAACAATTGAGTTAGAGGTTCGTTCCAGAGCTCAATGTTTTTAATACTTAATAACGAACAAAAAAGTCTTGAAGTGTTTTTGTCGTATCTTTAATAGTTTATAAGTTATTTTAATAACAATAAGTAAAAACAGAAAGAAAACTGCAACTCCAAAAGTACAATATATTTAAAAATTATATAAAAAATATGAAAATTTTTTTTCATATAAACAAATAAAAATGATTGTTTTTGTAATATTTTTTAGTATTTAAAAAAATATTTCGTATAAATGCATTTGTTTATAACAAATTATTTTTTTAATAAACAAATGAAAAATTAATAAAAAAAATATTTTTTATAATACGAAAGAACATAATAAATAATGATTTTAAAAAATGGTTCCTTAATATTAATATTTAGTAACAGAAAAAAAATGTTAAATAACAAGTGCGTTTTTTAATAATAAAAAAATTTTTTTGAGAAACGATTTTTTTTAAAATCATTATTTCCATCAAGGATGGAATTCCAAGAAAAAAAGTTTTCAAAAATCCTATGAACAATGCATTTTTTTATAACAATTATTTAAATAATGTTGAAAATAAAAAAAAAATATTGTCATATGGCTTTCATCAATAAGAAAACAAAATATTACCAATAATTGCAAAGAAAGAATTCCAGATGGCTTTATTTATATAATTGATTTTTTAATGCGTTTCATTGTTAATAAAAAAGTAAAAAATCAAAATTTTTGAGTTTTTTCTAAACCCTCTTAAGAGTAGCTCCAAAAAATCAAAAAAAATTCTAGATTTCTTGTTTTGAAATAATCAGTGTTTTTATGTTAACAATAAAATGGTGAAAATTAACTAATTATCAAAGGCATAATTAATAAAAAAATTGTGATAAAAATTTTTTTACGTATTATTGTTCATTTATATGTCTACTCAGGATCCAAATTTTTGTATTCCTTAATATTAATATTTAATCAGTTAAAATAATTTTTTAGTTGATGTGTCAGATTGGGGCGATGCGCGCGGCAGCCGAACCCAGCGTTTTTACCGTTATTTTCGCCACTAAATTAAAATTATAAGGATTGTCGGTGCAGTTCCGGGAGGTTAGAATTTTTCATTAGGAAATTTCCTTCTATTTAAGGATCTTTTTTCAAATTTCGATTATCTCAAATAGTTTTTGAAATATTTAAAAAAAAAACCAACCCTTATTTTTTATTTTACTTTATTGTTTATAACTTTTGCATTTTTTATCAGCCCCTCTTGCAACTTTGATATAATGTTCTAGATTCGATTCCAAATCGAATGAGACCAAAATCATAATTTTTGGTGGTCCGGTTTAGGTTCTGAGGAAAATGGGACTTGTGAACCAGACTACATATCTCACAATTGAAGCCGTCCTTTCCAAAAATTATTGTGGAAAAAGAAAAATTGAAGCATAAAAATTAAAAAATAGCATTCTGTGGATATGTTTCTCTTTACATCTGAAAAGAGTCTGATACGACACTGTTAACAAGTAATGTCAAATAATTACGTAACGCATGATCTATAATAAATGTAATCAATTAAAATGCAGACTTATTGTGCTGAAATTGTGTCTGTATAGCCAAGAGTGTAGTTTTAGCATCGGTTAATTACGTAACTGATATGAGTCGATTCAAAATAGTCGACAAGGTTGTTAATAAAGCTTCGTAGAACGTACATCTCGAACACAAACGGTCTAATCATGTTAATTGGTTCGGAGTTGTAAATTGGACATCGCAAATGTTAAGTATCGGTTGTTCTAGTTTATTCACAGCCAGCCCATTTATTTCCGCATACTGAGCAAAAAACATCAACAGATATTCTTAGTCAATTATAGGTGAAAACAACAAACACCAACACCACGAGGTGTATTATCTATTTTTGCTGTCATTGTAAATTGGGAATAGATACATCAATAATTTAAGTTATAATATACAATGCGTTCATACAGTTGAATAAACAGGAATGTGAAAAAATCCCGAAATATGTCGATTTTTTATTTCAATTTACTGTTTTTCAACGGAATAATCTATGATACAGGGTGAATAACCTTTGAGTGATGACATCAGCAACAGTTTTATTAAATGAAACACCTTACCTTTCTTATCATATGTCTTTAAGGATAGAAGACATTATCTAAATAACTAAAATAGAAAGCGATGACGAAAATGGTTCAGAAATTGGAGATCATAGTTATATGTCCGATAACTCGAAATATGAATAATGTGAAAACATTAAAAAACTTTTGTAATTATAATTTATTACAATAAACAGAAATTTTTTCAATCATTGTTTTTATTTTGTCAGCTAATAATAGAAATAAAATTTGCAAGATTAGTATTACATCCAATAAAATGTAGTGATGAATAATTGAAATTTGAACAATTATTATGATTGGAGAATGGTAAGCAAGGGGTTGTTAAGTGGAAAGTTTTTTGTTGGCAAGGTGTTCGGTCGACAGAAACGATTTGTTGCCGAGAATTTTTGAGAATATAATCTGAGAAGAAAAGAAAATAAGAGAAACTCACATACTAATTCATATCAAACAGCAAGTCGATAAGAAATACAAGTTTTCACAAGTTGGTGAGTGAATAAAATGATATACCTAAGAATTTATAAAGTACTTACCCAAATTGGACTTAAAGTTCCTGAAAGTTCCAGTATTCAATCATTTAATTTCTATATTAAATTCAATTTCTGAGAAGCACGTGTCATCGGATAGTAGTGTAGATTAGATTTGTTAAATGAAATTGACCGTCTCGACCCTTACTTCGTGGAATATGCTCATATTAGTGTTTTTAAATGAAACTCACGGTCTCTAGTTGATTCCACAATATAATAAAAGTTATTGAAAATTATAAAAAATTGACAATTGTTTCGATAAATCAATATCATCGTCAGAATGACAGAAGTTACATTTCATTTTATGCCTACCTGATGTTTAGTAGTTATTTTTGGCTAGACCAAGAAGTAACCTAACTTGTGATTGGCTTAATATTTGTTTATAGAAAAAAAAAGAAGATGTGATATTAGAAATATGGAAGCTTAGATATTATTTGCCCTATGGTGATATCCTGGATATCATTTTTCCAATTAAGATCAGTATAACTGTGCAATGATATAGAAAACCAGGAAAACTATATCTGCTGATCTTTACAATTATCATTATCATTCATTGGCACCTAACACAGAACTAGAAGTGCTGCATATTTGTGAGAAGAAACAAGAACTGGATTTCCTTGAAGAACTGGAAATTAGAAGACATTTAAGAAACCCACAATATGAAGTTGTCAATGAATGCTTGGAAAGGTGAGATTCCGAAATAAGATCTTCTTGTTTCGAACTTCACATTATTTTGATTATTAATGTCTTAATATTTTATTTTGAAGGTACATACCTGTATTAGTGGCGCAAGCAAAAATTTATTGGGATTTAAGGAACTATCAGCAAGTGGGGAAAATTTTTCGCAAAAGTGTTGAATTCTGCAACGATAACGACATATGGAGATTAAACGTGGCCCACGTGCTCTTCCTGCAGGAGAACAAATTTAAGGAAGCCGCCGGATTTTATGAACCGTTAGTGAAAAAGAGTTATGCTGATGTAAGTATATTTTTCGAAAATCATTTACCTTTTTTTAACCTTTAAAGGAAAAATTAATGTGTTATTCGATCTTTTTTAGCACTGTTTATTCAAATTGCTTAATTATACGAATGTCTACAATACATTTCATGTCACTGATTGTATTCAAATCGCTTCATTCTACAAACGTGTTTATGACAAAAAAGAAGAATAATGCGTCGGAAAGATAAAAATACTTAGAACACACTTGGTGCGTTCTTTTTGACAGATCTCAGATCACTTCAGTTAAGGTGATCTGAGATAAAGTGATGTGAGTGAGCTCCAAAAAGAACGACATCTCAATTGAATCGCGCGATCTGTCGATAGGGAGTTCTCCACTAATGAACTGTCTTCTTAAGTGATAATTGTAAAGATCAGCAGATATAGTTTTCCTGGTTTTCTATATCATTGCACATTTATACTGATCTTAATTGGAAAAATGATATCCAGGATATCCCCATAGGGCTAATAATATCTAAGCTTCAATATTTGTAATATCATATCTTCTTTTTTTTTCTATAAACATATATTAAGCCAATCACAAGTTAGGTTACTTCTTGGTCTAGCCAAATATAACTACTAAACATCAGGTAGGCATAAAATGAAATGTAACTTCTGTCATTTTGACGATGATATTGATTTATCGAAACAATTGTCAATTTTTTAGAATTTTCAATAACTTTTATTATATTGTGGAATTAACTAGAGACCGTGAGTTTCATTTAAAAACACTAATTAGATTTGTTGGAAATCCAAACCAAGGGAGAACTTCGAATTTGCATTAATCAGACGAAAAAGTGTTTAAATAAGTAGAATTGTAGGTTGTACAAATAATATTAATCCTATTTACCATATGAAGGTGACGTCATTTTTCATATTAAAGAGAAATGTCCAATAAATATTCATATTCAAACTTTCTCATAAATCAATAACAATACATTATCTATAATAACCTAATTGCAATTATTTCTTCTTCTCCTCGAGTTTTTTGGGCTATATTCTAAAGGATAATTTACCCAGTTTTACATTGTTAGTTAGTTATCTGTTGGTATAAATAGAACCTGAGATATTTCTATTTTTGCATTGTTGCCAGTGCAAACAATTATCAGAGCATTATATTTTATTATTCTGGTGTCATAATAAAAATTTATTAAAACATCTATTACATGGTATACTCGATAGTCGAAATTGTGTAAAGTGAGTCAGAGCTATCTAATCAACACTTTGGTTAAAGCGCAGTTGCCATATGTATTCTAGAGAGAAATGCTGTATTTTATAAATACACTTCAAATCCATTGTGTCAATATTTCAGGTACAAAAGATGCAATGTAATTAAGTCAATACCAATTTAATATATTTATTTCAAATTTCAAGCAGACTAATAATAATTAGTTTACTTGAAATGTGAAATAAAGTGTTTATGTATATTTCTTGAACGCAAAGTTTGTTGTGAAAAACTCGCCGATTTGACAATGTCGGAGAGTCGCTTCAATGTTCCGGCTTTGAGAACGAGATAGATAGATCGAGCTACGCGAATGAGACAGTGATAGTAAACAGTTATGTGAGGTGTTTATTCTCTTCATGAGCGTAACATCAGTATTTGTGTTGTGGTTTTGTGTGATAAATCGGTTATTATTGGTATTTATTGTAATATTTATATCGGTATATTTAGTGACAATAATGGCGGAGTGTAGCGGTGTTGGCGATAAAAAACGGCGTCGTAACAATTTAATTCGGGAAGAAAAAGTCCTCATATTAAATGTGTACGAAGGACTGCGTGCCATGGACAAACAGTTGGGTGTTAGTGACGCTGTGATTAAGTGCAATTATTTAACTAAAGTTTCTGAGAGTACTATATACAATATTCTAAAGAAATCGCGGGACGGATCCTTGACAAGAGAACGAGGTGAAAACTGTAAACCGGAAAGTAGGGGAAGAAAGAAAATTGTTTTGGACGACCAAACACGGAATGCTATACGTAGGGAAATACATTCTTTTTATTTTAGGAATGAAATCCCCTCGGTAGCTAAATTGAGCAAGGTAATAGAAGCTGATGATACTTTACCAAACATCAGTGATAAAGTTTTGAGACGAACTTTAAAATTAATGAATTTTCGTTACCAAACAAGAAGTAGAAACAGTGCCTTAATTGAACGAAATGACATTGTGGAATGGAGGAGAAATTATTTAAAACAGATACGACAGTTTCGTAACGAAGGACGGC
This sequence comes from Galeruca laticollis, assembly GCA_963921935.1. NCBI lineage: Eukaryota > Metazoa > Arthropoda > Insecta > Coleoptera > Chrysomelidae > Galeruca > Galeruca laticollis. Next base: position 217,503,625 of record OY998175.1, read on the forward strand.
ACATATATTATCTTGACGAAACATGGTTAAATGAAGGCCACACTGTGTCAAAAGTGTGGCAAGACATGAATATACAAAGCAATCGACAAGCCTTTATGGAGGGTTTCTCTTCCGGTTTAAAAGCTCCCTCTGGGAAAGGACGTCGACTGATTATCACTCACATTGGCAGCGAGGAAGGATTTGTAGAAGGTGGATTACTAAGTTTTCAGTCCAAAAAAACTGTCGATTACCATGAAGAGATGGATGGTAACCGGTTTGAAACATGGTTTAGATCAATTTTAACAAAGGTAACTCCTGGTTCAGTGATAGTTATGGATAATGCTTCATACCACTCTCGTCGACTGGAGCAAATACCTACTTCAGCTAGCCGCAAGAGGGTTATAATTGATTGGTTAGAGAGTAAAAGCATTCCGCACAACGAGGCAATGCTAAAAGTTGAATTATTATCTCTCGTACGGAAACATAAAAGCAGTTATATTAAGTACGTTGTCGATGAAATGGCGAAAGATTTCAACGTCTCAGTTGTTAGACTTCCTCCCTACCACTGTGAGTTAAACCCCATCGAGCTGGTTTGGGCCCGAGTGAAAAATTATGTTGCGAGAAAAAACAGTACATTCAAAATGGCTGACGTTGAGAAACTGTTTGACGAGGCGCTGCATACCGTTACTGCTGAGAGTTGGCGTAAATGTATTCAACACGTATTAAAAGAAGAAATAAAGTTTTGGGATTTAGACATACGTGTAGAAGTAATGACGGAACCACTCATTATCGATATAGGAGGAGAAAGCGATGATTCTGAGGAGTCGTCAGGGAGTGATACCGCTTCCAGTTAGTCAGACATTTTACAAGTGACCTCGCAACATACCTATACTTATTGGTAATTTATTTTGGTCTTGACAAACAACTTTTTTTTAGTTTTAGTAGTAGTAAGTTGGAATTGACTTTTAAACATTTTTTTATTTTGTTTTAACTTACTTATGAACAACTTGTGATAAGTTATTATTTCAAATGTTAAAAATTGAAATTCCAGATATTTCAGTATTCGCATCCTTAAACTATGATACGCTCATGGAGTTCACTTTAAATCGGTAGATAACCGATGACGTCACTTTATAGAATTTCGACTATCGACTTTTTTATATACATCTTATTATAGCTCATCCTTAAAAATGTGTATTATTCTTGGTAACACCCTGTATATACATAATGATACCTACCATAATAATTTCGTATTTCTGTTCTCTCAAATTTAAATGCCAGAGCGTACAAGAACATTTTCTATTTATTTTTTATTTAGGACTATTAAGAACCCTTCAAAAATGATGCGCTCATGAAGTTCGCTTCTGCAACTGATTTTATGGACAGTAAGAGCGATGAGTCACTTTACAGAATTTCGACTATCGAGTATAGTAATGTTAGTTGCATACCCAATCTGATCCCACCTGAGATGAGAGCTGGCTTAGAGATTTTGGTTTTCTCGTTGACATTACAATGAAATTAAACGAACTTAATTTGCAGCTTCAGGGGAGAGACAAAGAACTAGCGGAAATGATTTCTGATATGAAAGCATTTATCAAAAAGCTGGAGATTTGGGAACAATAGCTCATTAACAGCGATGCCAAGCATTTGCCTATTCTTTCAGAAAAAAATATGACAGAAAATATCATGTAGAAATAGTTTCTACCATGAAGAATAACTTCAAAAATCGTTTTAAGGAATTTAGCGAAATGGCTTTAGTAGCACAGTTTGTTGTTTCACCCTTTATGGAAATTGATATCCAACAGTTTGCAACTTGTGTTATGCAGAACTTTGGCGAAGACATCGCTGCAACAGAAATGGAAGTAATTGAGTTTCAAAATGATTTAGCCTTTAAATCGTTAGTCTCCAGTACCAAATATATCTGGCCTATTGTAAGTGAAGACAAATATTCCAGTTCTATGCCGTGTTGCCTTGAAAGTGAAAGAATTATTCAGTTCAACCTATTTGTGTGAATCTTCTTTTTCCAATATGAAGTTCATTAAGAACAAATATCGCAATCGACTTACAGATGAACATTTGGATAATTGTATTCGAATGGCTGTATCAAATTATACTGCAAACATTAAAAAAAATTTCGATAAGTCTGAGTGTCAGCCTTCTCATTGAATGTGCTTTTTTATTTTTCAATGTTTATGTTCATGATAGTGCGTTACATTTTTGTTGTTATTATTAACTATTTTTAAATCTTACGTGACATGCCGTTGTGGCTGGATAAAAGTTTGTGTTTATTTTTCAAACACCTTCGTTTGGTAGGTAGGAATGTAGCTATGAACAAGTACGTACTAGTAATATTAGTTATTTTGTTATTAGTTTATTATTAGTACCTATGTATTATGTATTACCAGTTAAATAGTAGAATAAATACATATAATGATAAATTAACTGTGGATTATTTCTGAAATTAACTGTCTCGACCCTTACTTCGTGGAATATGATATTGATTTATCGAAACAATTGTAATTTTTTTAGAATTTTCAATAACTTTTATTATATTGTGGAACTAACTAGAGACCAAGAGTTTCATTTAAAAACACTAATATGTGGATTATTTCTTTCACGTTGCGTTACGTGGCTTCCGTGTGGGTAGCTCGCTGTTTATTCCAAAATTAACAAAGTAGCTCAACAAATTGAGAGGTTGGCGACCACTGTTCTAAATGATATTTATATGAATAGAAATCAAAACTTGTCATTTAGGTTTAGAATGTCTTTCATGGCTCAATACTTGAAAATAATCGAAAATTAGTTATTAAAATTTAACTTCAAATTCGCTTAGAATTGATTTTTTGTCCTATTTACTAATGTTTAGAAGGAGATACTGGAATAGCAGTTTATAAATGCAAAAGCAGAGTCTGCTGAACGTTCCGAAGATATTATTAAAAGCAAAGTTATGGAACTCCCAGAATCTCAGCAGCTTTCAGTTTTGACCCCCTAGAATGCAGCAAAACTAAAAAAAATAAAATGCATTGTTACGATTTGTCTTGGATATATGAGTGTAAATTATTCAGATTAAAAAGCATTAACGTTTACAATTTTATACGTGAGCGAAATATTCTCTCTCTTCTTCACCCATATTCACTCAATAAATATATTCAAGCGATAAGTGCGTCGGCTTTTGGATTCCAAACCGCTCTTTTTGATTGTTTAAGAAAAAAACCATTATCTATGAATGTGGAAGAACGCCGTGAAATTCTACTTGTTGACGAAATGCAGCTTGAATCAGCCATTTCGTTTGATAGACTGGGAATTGAAATAATGGAATTTAAGCACATTAACAACATATATACGGCGCAACAACATCATTTTATTTTAACCAATCGGCTTGCCATAATTATCATGGAAACAGACAGGCAATTTGATTGGCTTAGCTCGAGACAACTTAGCGATCGCAGCTGAGACACTTTTTTTCTACACCGATCCTTCTCTCTAACCTCCATGGTAGTGGAAAAAGTGAAAATTTTAATAAACATTTTATACAAGTTTTTCTAATTTTAAGTTGTTCTTTCAATGGAAAGTTGCTTTATTTATTCGTGCATGCTCACAGATGTAATTTTGTCAACAGTAGACAATCCACACTGTACAGTGCGGGAATTAACTAGAGATTTGTATATTTTAAAGTCGTTAGTATCAAATATTTTTAAAATCTTTAGTTGAAAAGTTTTCAGACAAACTTGTACAATTTCTCTGTTCCTTTATAATTAATTTATAACTGATTTTTATAGTCCCATTAACATAATTTACGATTTGTCTTATAAAATTTAAATGTATTTAATATTTATCTAATAAAATTAATTTAACAGACAAATATGAAAATTCCTGAATATTTCATGTAATAAATGCGACTGCAGAGGTAGTTGGAGAAGTTAGATATTTATTATATTATGTTTGGTATGAGATAAAACTAGGAATGTTTTTGTCGGTAACATTTAACATGGAAATAAAATATTTGTTACCCACAAATTACTTTTGAACACCACACACATCCATTAATTTCTCTGAAATGTTTACAATGAATAGTAGATCTATATTATTATTTCTCAACGACTATTAGTGAATGTAATGATTTGCAAACTAATTTTAATGATGAACTTAACTGTCTCGACCCTTACCTCGTGGAATCTACTCATATTAGTGTTTTAAACGAAACTCAAGGTTTTTAGCTAATTCCACAATTTATTGATCAGTAGATATAGTTTTCTTGGTTTTATATATCATTGCACAGTGATACTGATCTTAATTGGAAAAATGATATCCAGTATATCACCATACGGCTAATATTATCTAAGCTTCAATATTTGTAATATCACATCTTCTTCTTTTTTTCTATTAACATATATTAAGTCAATCAATCAATGAATCTTGGTCTAGCCAAAAATAACTACTAAACATCAGGTAGGCATCAAATGAAATGTAACTTCTGTCATTCTGACGATGATATTAAGTTATTGAAATAATTGTCCATTTTTTGAGAATTTTCAACATTTTTCATTATATTGTGGAATTAGCTAGAAACATTGAGTTTCATTTAAAACAATAATTTTAATAATACAATGTAAACATTCCCGCTTTAGAGTAAGAATATTTAATCTTACACACTCGATTCTTTTCTGTTTTGCATGTATTTTCATTTTATAACAAGTGTGAAAATCAATATTCAAACTAAATAACATGGAGTACCATTATAGTCAAAACTGACATTGTCAGATATAAACGATTTCAATGATTCAGACAAGAATCCGATATGGAAATGGAAAATACTCCAACCGAAATTGTGAATTATACGAATACCATAATCAAAAATCTGCTGCCGAAAAATTAGAGACATGAATATGATAAGTTCAATGTGGGTACTGTTAAGAGACTGGCAACAAGAAGACGAACTCCTTTCCCGGAAATGTTTTTCGGTGATTTAAGAAAAAGTGATTATCCTCGACTTTATGCTCAATCCTAAAAGCCACACTAAATTTAAATTTGCAACACGATACCGATATTTCAAACTATGAAAATTTTTATTGAAACGTCTTTCTGGAAATTATGTATGCAGCTAAGAATTCCAAGATTCAAGATTTTTACCCAAAAAAATTCTTGAAAAATGTTCCGGATATAATATATTTATCGATAAAAGAAATAAAAATTATAATTTGAATAGCAATTTTAATTGAATGTACCTACTTTTTCATTTATAGGTCATCCCAATGAGATAGAAAAAGTGGATCCCATTCATTTACATTAAATACTAAAGGTAACATTGCTGGAACAATAACGAGATGAACAACAATACGCTACCCTTCATCACCGCTATTGTCTAAATATGCTTTATTTCTGAATATACAATGTATATATGAATATATATGTATATCTAAATAAAATGTTGCAGGAAAAACCAAATAAGACATTGGTTCACAATGAAAATATACAATTTAAAAACTAATAAAAAAAATTATCAAACTTAAAGGTTCATAGAAGAGAACATATGCTTCTCCACTGACTAAAGATTTCCACGATATTAATAGCACCCTTGAATCGTTATATTGGTGCCACTGTCCCGTGTAGGGATGTCGGCAATATGCTGTGTAGTGACCATTATAAGTGGTTCCACAGTGATTTGATATAGCGTAGAGGTTGTACATACAAGGTGTTACATTATCAGCCGCGTAATGGCTCATATTAAGCCCTTCTTTTGGAAAATCTATTGCAACATTAAGTTTTCCACTAAATCTTCTTGTTTGCGAAAAATTCTTCAGGTGAATAACCAATTTTTTCGGAAATTTATGAATTGAGAATGATTTAGTGCACCGTCTTCGTTCCTTACATTTCGAACATGTTGGTTTCTCATCACCGTCGAGTGTTTCTTCTCTTGTAAACGAATCTAAACATTATGAAAATCGTAATTGACCTGTTCTTTGGGGTATCGAAAGGGATAAATCCCAAAAGGGATCGTAGGTAACTGAACAGTGACCACAGTGTGTGCACTTGATTGTTGATTTTAATTGACCGACAAAGGTATCCACAATCTTGGAGTTGTCCATTCTCGAATATCTCAACCAAGATTCTTATGCTTTCTCAATGTCACTAAGTTTGTCATCAATTTCTATTAATATGGGCTTTGGTTTTTTATATACCTTGTTAACATCTTCGTGAAGTCCTGCTAATAGGTAACGAAGAAACTCCTGTGCATCATGTTGAGTGTATCCCATGAACCTTGAAGTAAATCGCTTAATCTGACGATTCAATGATACTGTATTAACCACTCTGTCTGAAAAGTCTTCAGACCAAAGCTCTTGAATAACTTCAGCGAATGCTTTAATTAGTGCTTCTTTCATGCTAGATATGTTTATGTTGATATCTCTTATGTATGCATCTTTCTTTAGATATTCCAATAGCCACCTTGTATTTGATAGGCATTGGATAATACTATTCATGATACATGTGTTACCAATATTTTTGAGGCCTTTGAGACCCGAAGATTCTTGGGGAATACCCTTTATGGATCCTATTGTGGAGTTATTGTTAAGAGCTCTTTCGCTACTACTATCGTTGTACGAATAATCTCGAATCCTATTATTGTCTTTCTCACTTGATCAGCGTGATAAGGAATTTGAATTGATGTTGTTCGCTATTGAACTGGATGTAGATATTGTGGTTTTGGAAAGTTTGGTTGATGTCGATAGATCATTGGTCTGGTTCACTTTGTTGATATATTCCTTGTTATCTACATCATTTTTAGACGTGTCCTTTTGTTTTTGTTGAGTTTCATCCCCTTTCTGAAAATCTTCAATCGAAAATGAAATGTATGAAGAGAAGCTGTCAACTCTAGGATTATTTTTAGAAAAAGAATTGATGTTTATTGATTTCTCAGTTACTACGACCCTATCGACTTCTGAACCATTATTTTTTTCTACGTCTTCATTCTCTTCCAATTTTGAATTTGACTGCAAAACATCGGAGATATTTTGACACTTGTTGGAGGCAATGTCATTTTTTTGGTCACCGAAAAATTGTTACTAGATTTTTTAACTCTGGTTGATATTGATTTTGTACTTAGTGGTTTCACTCCATTGGTCACATCAGATATTTTGGATATAACCTCAGTTGTCTTATTGGAGAGGTTAGTACCATTTTTCACTATTCTGAAGAGTTTGTCATTAAAATTTTTACTCAAATCAGCTACTGATGTGTGATTTCCGTTATCACCTTCATTATACGAATTGTCTATATTATTATTGTTAGAGTATGCCACTCTGTTAGTATAAATAACTTCCATTTAGTCGTTTACCTTTTTATTTAATATCTTCAACTCTATTGGTGGTGAACCAGTTTTATATTTTGTTTTGGTGAAAGATAATTTATTGCGTATAGGAATCGCATAATTATCTAGCATAGTCATCATCTTCAGTATTCCTATGAATGGGACATCATCTGGCTGGTTGTTATCTATACTTTTTAGTACACTGAGACCCAAAAGCTTGTTGGAGGCATAATTTACAAAATTGTCAACGCATGTATTATCAGAACGCATACATTATGAAGAAGATAATAAGGATTTCGGACAAAAGAAAGACCACATGTGTTAGGGTCGGTAATGTGAGAAAGTTTGAAAGTGGTAGAATTAGGTTTCTTATGATTAGGTTTCATAAAAAGTTCTTCTAGAGGCTTAGAACGGGGAAACGTACCGAGAAAAGATGAAGCGTTTCCTCTTTGAATTGCAAACTAAAGTAAAAAATGCAAAGTAACATTGATTTGCAAAAAGATAATAGTCAAGAGGCAAATTATTATTGAAAGATGACAGTTAAGGACAGCAAACAAATTTTATTACGATTGATGTTGTTGATGTACGTGTTTTCAACAATAAAATTATTCTGCTCTACACTGTAGGACTGGATTAATTCACAAACACAACAAATCAACCCGTAGTTGCCATTACAGTAGATCGTAGGTTTGTTTACAAGTTATTATTTAAGTTATTGAAGCATTTATTCTACTCGCAGATTCTGTAGGTGTATCATAACTCAAAAACATGGTTCGTCAGTATTAAATTTGCTAAAAATTGGTTCATTTGAACCAAAATCTCTCTTTTCACCGGTTTTTGCATTTGACCTCCATTTTTTAAAAACCAGTATCGTTGATGTAGGTCCGTCTACTTATTGAATGATTTTCAGAGTTGAAAGTTACGCATTTTAACAATTCAATACCTAAAGCATGAAACTTTTTCTCGCTCATCGAATGTTTTTGGGTTTTTTACGTCTACTGTATTATACTGGCACTCGGTTTCTCCCTATCACATCCACAAGTGTTTAGAGAAGGGCGAATATAAAATATGAAACTCCCAATTTATGAGCAATCTAGAGGTAGTTTTTTTTTCGCTTGTATTCGCTGGGAGCGGGTTCATGTATAAGGGTCCAGCAGTAGTCATATTTGGGGTCCATTTTCCACTGTACCGCTTCCTTATCTGAGCAATTTGCTGATGAAATATCTGGCCTTTCTCGTCTGAAACTGCTCCCAAATTCAGGGAAGAATTCTAAATGGGAGTGAAGAAAATGCAGCTTAAGGGACATATTGCAACCCAGGGTTTTATAAGATTGGATAAGTTCTTCAAATAGATCTTTGTAGTTGGATCAAAGGGAGTCGCTTTTTCTTTTGACGCCAATTTCAGTAGGTTTGATTAATAAACTTGGCTAACGTACTAGCTCGATAAAACTGTGATAGCTCTATTAAGGGAGCTCCATAGGTCATTGGATTTAGAATGTTGGTGTTAAAACTATAGCGTTTGTAAACGATACGAATGAGTAAATTTAATGAACTAAATTTATTTAAATCTAAACAATTGTTCAACAAAAATGGACAATTCCTAGGTTAACTTATACACTACTTAAGTCATAGAACCTTCTATAAGTTTATACAGATATAGAAGCTGTATTACTACATTTAAAGAATGCAAAAGTTTCCTATTAAGTTGTTAAAATGACTACATTTGGTTAAATTCATTTATTTTATGAAACTGGTACTTTATTTGTAGATTAAAACGTTGAAAACACTTGTTTGAAAATTATAAGTATTTTATTATGATTTAGAATGTTTATAGTCTAAATTTGAAGTTAAATTGTGTTTGTTTATTTAACAAAAGTGCAGTTTGCACTTATTTGCTATTGAAATGACGTAAAAATTGTTTTATGTAATTTGACCTGGGTGTATTATCAAGCTCCCAACTTGGTCTATTTGCACCATCAAAGATCTAATCACCAAAAAATTCCAATAACTTGTAAATTAAAATGGACGCTGTCATGCAATTTGGATCCTTATTCGCATATGTGCTCATTTTTACCGTTTGTAAGTATCACCTGATTCACTTGGAAAACTTCAACTGCTTCAACATGATGTTGAACTGTTTTTACGGCACTTTTTCTTCACTACTTAAAACTAAACATGTACATCTGTGCACTTTTCTTAAACTAGGTTCTTGTAAACTGTTTTAAAAACTTATACGAGTGATGTAAAAAACAGCCTTGGTTTTAGGCTTATTTCAGAATGAAATGGGGCTATTGTAGAGAGTAGCATGACGCGACTCTGAAGCCCTATTTATGAGGCTTCATTGGCATATATTGCTTCATATAATGTCTGACTTTGGTTGAGCACATTTGCTCATCAATGCTAAAACAATGCTCTAAAGCTATCGAAGGAAATCTTTTGTTCAAGTAGTCAATGAGAGGTCTGATCTTATAAAGCCTATCGTGTCCCGGTTGATTACGAGGAATAAAGGTAACATTGTTGTTGAAATGAACGAACTGGAGTATTTTTCCAAAATTGTTCACTGGCATTACATCTGCGATGTGTGCAAATCTCAATTATTCACTCCAGAATAACCTGGCATTGGGCATATGTACCAGAGATGTATAAATATTGATTCCATGCATGTCGTTCTCTATAAAAGTAGCTGGTCTCTTAGGCTTAGTTTGCACTGAATATAAGTTAGTTTCTCCAGTAATGAGAAGAACTGAGAAGGATTTTTCAATGACATTATTTCAGCATACCACTCAGTATCCTCATAAAAGCGTAACTAATCCTCATTCAACTCCAAGGACTTGGATTTTCAGTCAATGTATTTTTTATTGAATTCGAATATTTCGACAATAGCAAATCGTCATCATCGTTGAACTGCTGGACCACTTCTTCCACTTCTAGTTCTGCGTTACTTTTATCTTGGTTCGAATCATCATCACTATGACTCTCTGGTATAAAAGAACGGTCCATCAGAGAAATTCTCCCAATAGGCTGCACACTCCTGCTCGATTAGTGGTTTATTTTTGCTCATACTGTAATGAACAAAAAAGAACTACCTGTAGAATACCACTCATAACTGCATGATGTTGCCGATCGATAACATTCCAGGAAAAACATGGTATGGGGAGAATGCATTGTGTTGCCGATCCGTAACAAAACAAAAATTACCTTATTTCACAAAAATTAGGGTGAAGTGGGGTAATGGTGGTCACTTGAGAAAAAATTTTTTTCCAAGTAAAAAAATAAGTCGTAATTTCAAATAATTTTAAGATAGCAATCACTAGTGCTCTTAAAAACATTTTTGATCTGAAAATATTTCAAAATGTTTTCTATACTTTTATGATAACAAAAAAACAAAAATGTGCATTTGACTAGCATTGTCATACAGATAGGCGAATTCCGGTCACTTATGCGGGCAATACCGGTCAAGCAGAAAAATGATTTAAATATAATTAGGTAAACTTCAAATAAGCATTTTTTACCAAAATATTGTTTATTGAAATAAAAAAAAAATAATAACAAAAACAATATAATTATCTAAGTAAAAGGCTGACGTTCATCACATGTGTATCCTACAGGTGTGTCCCATCCACTGCATTCAGAATGTGCCCAACTTCCGCATAGGGTACATCTGTACCACTGCTCATTATTCTTTCCATAATCATAACATATCAAACATATATCTTTCTCGACATATCCATCTTCATTATCATCATATTGAACATCAACATCAGAATCTGATGAGTTTTCATCAAATAATTTTCTTTTATGGGATTCTCTCTTATTTCTTAAATTATTCCTTTTTTCATCAAGATTCATTTCAGAAGGTTGTTCCTTTAATTTCTTCTTTTCCTTTAGCTGTTTCTTGGCTTTCTTTTCTTCCAACTCTTGCTTCAATAGTGTAGCTGTAAGTATTTTCCCGTGCTGTTTTTGCCTGCCTGCTCTCTTCTTTTTCTCTGCTAGTTTAGGAACGGGAAGAATTTGTTGAAAATAGAGAAATCCTGAAGAAGTTGAAGGAATTTCGTGTTGCTCTTTATTTGTAGAAGTCTTTGGTAGAACATCATCGCTTGCTACAGCTTGGGGATCATTGCTGAAAGACATATCAGCTTCGTTATCTTGTATGGCAATGACGTCCTGATTTAATAACTCGGAAGGCAAAAAGTCTTGTTCATTAAAAACGTTGCAGTTGAGAGGAGAGATACCAGCGCTTCTGAAACCAGCTTCTCCTTTGCTAATTGTAGCCACAGTTGAATAAGCTTTATTGGATAAAGACGCTACATCATAAGGAGTGATACTTTTCATCAACTGTGTCTTCATAAATAAATTGCACTGATTTCTGTATTCGGCTCTCAGGGGCCCGTAGAAGACCACATCTAATGGCTGTATTTTATGTGAACTGTGTGATGGAATTAATACCATAACAATATGATTTTCTTTGCAAAACTCGTACGACTTCAAAGAAATATGGCTGAAGTGGTTGTCTACAATTAATAAAACCGGCTCGTCTTTCGTGGGTTTAGCGTGATTTCTAAAATGCGTCAACCAGTCACAAAAAATATTTTCAACGATCCAGCCATTCAGTGAACATTTATAAAGAGCTTCTGCAGGTCCATCTTTTTGCAGGAGAGGGCTCAGCCTTTTTTTGGGGAAGATAAACATGAGCGGAATAAGTCCCCCTGCAGCATTCATAGCACACATGACGGTAATATTTCGGCCTCTTTCGCCGCTAGTTACAACACCAACTTTTTTTTGTCTTTGGGTGCGAGTATCTTTCCTGGATCCTGGACAGTTGTGATTCCCGTTTCATCTGCGTTATATATTTTGCTAGGGGAAAAGTTATATTTTGACATCACTTCTTCCACCAGTTCATAAAATCTAGCTATTTCATCCTTGTTGAAACCTTTCAGACGATTTAGACTGGTAGCCTCAGCTTTTCGCACTGATATGGTGGGATTGCGTCTGATGAAACTTCTCAGCCAGTCTTTTCCAGCCATCCTTTACGTTGCGTTAAAATTATGTATAATATGGTTGCTCTCAGCAAACTCAAAAAAAAAACTTCTTAGTTCTTTTGTGGTAACACCGTAAAAAATGGACGCCAAGTGTTTAATTAGATTAGCAATTTCCAGATCCTGTTCAATTGAAAACACAGGTTTTCTTTCCATTATAGGTGCTGAGTCTTTTTTCATTTTTAACCCTTTCTTGTAGCGTTGAAAATGGAATTGCGTATTTTTTTAAGCATGTCTTATACTCGTTCCATTTTGAATGTCTTCTATTGCTTGCTTCAAATTATCTCTGGTCCATTTTGCTTTACCAGTTAATCCTTTTCGATTTCAAGACATCTGTAAAGACAATTAAAAATGAAATAACCATTAACATAAACAGTGGGTAATGCCGGTCACTTGACTATGTTTTTATGAATAGAGAGAAGGATTTTATCTCCAAACCTTATTTCACTTACCGTAAATCTTACATCAGAATTGCCGAAAACACGTGGTGATCTGCACTAACCAAAGTTTTAACACAAACTGAATATCAATCGTCTGTCGAAAATCGTAGGTCAGCTGGCATATTTGAGGCCACATTGCATTGTTGCCAAACCTAGTAATAATAATTTTCAAGGTCTGACCGGTATTGTCCATCTGACCGGTATTTGCCCACCTTACCCTAACCTATATTTTCGCTAAAAAGCATGATATATGCATAATACAAAACTTTCAGAACTCGAAACACAATTTTCACACCACCTAATAAGATTCTCTTCAAATATATAACTTTTTGAAACTGAACAAAACAAACGGTGCGTATTATAACTTGCGGAATGAGCAATCGTCATTCCTACGCGCCCCGCCTTCAGTGATTTGCACACATCTTATAATTGAGAGGTATGTAGAGTAAAAGACATGCTATGCAGCGTTGCTATATTTACAGTCCCGTGTATTCCAGTCGAATAAAATTTTTTATTTACAACCATATATGTAATGCTGTCATTAATAACGTCATTGAAGGTTGGGAAGTGTCACATTACACACCTCTACTTCCCGCCCTCATTGCATCTATTCTAGATAAATATTTTTTATATTTAAAAAAATGACATATTTTTTTTACAAATTTCATAATACCTATTTAATGGCAAACAATAAAAAACAACAACGAACTAAAATACAACAAACTACTTATTGATATTAATCGTTAAATTTGAATTATTGTAAGCGTTTATTGAAATACTTAGGTCTGTACCAGCGCTGAACCCTCCAACAATTGTCTCTTTGGGCGACAAATTAATTTCATGTTGAACGATTGAGGTTTGTGAACTACTTGCAATAGCTACAGAAGACATGGCACATTGGGACAGCATAGTGGCAGTTTTCGTTTTATTCTCCATTGAGCCATCCACATAACCTTCTGCCACAGTACTAGATTTCCATCCTACCAGGCTCTTTAATTGGAGTACACTTGCATCACTGTTGGCAAGTAACGTAGCTATTGTATTGTGTCCAATTGGTTGATTTCTTGCTATTCCTCCTCTGAACCGAACAAAAAATCTATCGTTTTCTATATTTTTTCTCAAATTTATGTAGTCTCGAATGATCTTCACCCATACTGGATCAGTAATGAGAAATGATCTATTTGTATGTGTTTAAGAATCTGGAATCTCAACCGAAATTTTTTCTTCAAAAAAAGCCACATCCAACATTTTCATTTTCACTAATTCGTCCGTCCGACAAGCTCCAGATACGCCTATTATTATTGCTACCTAAAACAATGAGAGAAATTAAAATACCATGATACTAGTATATTTATATTAGCTCAAACACGTTTTTTTTAAATACTTATTCAAAGAATCACAAATAATAACTTACCTTCATCGGTAGATTATTTGGAGCTCTATTTAAAAAATCCTCTATATTCTTTCTCGAAAATACGTTTGATTTCTTGTGCCTAAAGCCCTTATTTTGTCGTTTTAAGAAGGCTAGCAGTTTCCCATGTTTCGAAATATCAGTTTTTTCTTCAATTTCTAGCATCGTTCGAATCATACTGTAAATTACCCACAAAGTAGACGGCTTCTTTTGTCTGGTATGTTCTCCAAAATATGCCAGGAGTACACTTTCGGAACCGATATTTTTAACCTTTTTTTCTTCGCACCACTTCCTATACTATTCAATGGCTTTTAGATACCGATGCTTACTTTTCTTTGGCACCAAGCCCTGGGCTGCTGCGTGAGCAGCCTGTCGTACTTCTGGTGGGGTACAATCCATAAATTCTTCTTCGGAAGACATGGTTTTCAATTTATAATTCGCGAATTTAATATCCAACTTTATCTGACATTTATTGACTTTATCTGACATTGACTCATATTGGTGACAATTGTATACCCCCTAGTCACGGTAACAATATATCTACTTGATTATTCTGAGAAACCGCGTTCTTGGTAATTTGTCGTTGAATGTAATATTTTGGGAATTCACAGAACGAAACAGAGATTTATTAATTTTGATCGAAATATGATGGTTGTAAATAAAATAGTATACAAACCTCGGTAGGAAGTTTCATTCCTGTCTCGAGATCATAGCTAACCTCGACGCTTTGCGTCTCGGTTAACTAACTGATCTCACGACAGGAATGAATCACTTCACACCTTGGTGTGTAATATACTATTTCCAATACTTTGATAGTAATTCTACTCTTCGGGCCGAAGACGAATCCAACAAAACAGAGATCATTAAAATCGATCCAGGCTTAACTAACCCGGCATTTTTCATATATTTAGAAGGAATGAAGAATGAATTAATAATATATAACTGTTAGAAGAAGCGATTAAATTAGTAAAGAATGTAAATATGTATGTGTGACCATTAAATCGAACATTGCTATTCTTTTACCATCCCATTCACTTCATAAATAACCTATAAAAATATATATCGTTAGGAATGGCCATATAAAATCGCTCTTGAGCGAGAGTGTATGCGATGTAAACTTGAAACAATTAATTATTCAATTGATATTCCTGTTGTACAGTTAATCAGTATCGTGGGTGGCTTCGATAAATCAATCGAATTTATACGGCTCTATTAGTTCGTCGGGTCCGCCCTCAACTTCGAAAGATATTTTACAAGCTTCGTCCTTTAATTAGATTTGTACATAATTATCTATCGCTACATTCAGTGTCGACTCGATTGGGTATGCATTTAAAAGATTATTAGACTCGAGAATATATAGCGTGAGAAAACTAAATGGAATAAATACACAGTTTCGATGTATATATCTACTGGGTGCGGCAGATAAACAGTCAATTAGAAATATCTCTAGAACTGAAGGTATTTGAATTATGAAAATTGGCATGAAGGGGTTTTGAATAATGAGCTATTTAATTAAAATATTGCCGTCGCCATTCTACTTCCGGTTATACCGGAAGTTGAACAAAACTTTGTAATTTTTAATGAAAGACCCTGTATATATTTCAATTTTAGAAATATTTACGTTATTCCGAACATTTTTTGTTAATACTTCTCTATACCTATTTTGAACCGTTTTTGAGTTGTAATGTTTTTTTTTATGAAAATTACACTTTTTTACCATGTACATAAAATTCAATATCCTCTAATGTAATTTGAATAAAAGTTTGAATTTCTTAGGAACTATTTACCACATACCTTTATCGTTTCCACTGTGAAGTTACCTTTTTTATTATACAAGGAGCTCTCAAAACTGGAATATAAACGTAATTCACAATCTTCGCGTAATTCCTTTTTTTTTCATATGGGACACCCTGTATGTGGTTATTTATTTTAGAAGAATACGTCGCCCACTATCGATATGTATTACTATTCCCTATACCTATTTCCTGCAGTTTTCAAATAAATCAGTTTATACATTTTTGTCACAAAAAATTAATTTCTTTATAGGCTATGTGGTATTAATTTATCAAGTCAAACATTGAACAATTATACAGATACTACCAATGATAATAAGGCACTAACTTATTAATGCAACAAATGTTCAAAATGTTGCCCATCAACTTCCAAACATTTATGGACTCTTTTAATCAGATTTTCATTAGTAGCTCTTGATAGTGATTCTCCATCTATTTCGGTAAAAACGTGAAGGATATTTTCCTTAGTAGTGACAGGTTCAGATAATACCTTATTTTTAACATATCCCCAGATATAGTAATCTAATGGTGACAATTGTGGGGATCTTGGTGGCCAGAGAAACGGACCTTTATTAGCTATCCATCTATCTTTAAATATTTCATCAAGCAATGTGCCTACTACTCGAAGATTGTGAACCGGTGCACCATCTTGTTGAAATCAAGCTTCGTTAGCCTCATTATTAGGTAAAGTGTGCATTGCTGATACAATTACTTGCCGTAACGCTCTGCGTTTGAAATTTCGTCATAAATCATGAGAGCGAATATTTTATTATTTTTCACAGCACAAAATACATTAAACGAAAACGACACTTGAAATTCACCTTCTCATGTGACTTGAGGATTTTCGTCACTTCAGAAGTGTTATGGCGGTTAAACGAACCATTTTTACTAAACTTCGATTCATCACACCAAAAATTTTTTTTTGTAAAATCTTCATCTTCTTGGCATTTAATTAAAATCCATTCACAAAATTCTACACGTCTTACATAATCTCCAGGATGTAAATGTTGAGCTAATGTATACGAATAAGGGGTCCAATTATGTTTTTTTAAAATTGTGTGAATTGTTCTAATCGACACTTCTAACAGTTTCTCACATTCCCTTAAGGATGAATTTGGATGAGCTGCAAAAAATCCCAGGATGTTTATTTGTAAATCCTCAATATCGATATGGGTCTAGGACTTATTTCTTCTACTTCTAAACTGACCAAACTGGGAACAGTTGTGCAGCAAACGTTTTACAGTTTTATGATTTGGTCGAGGTTTTTCAGGATATCTCTCAGCAAACACACGGTAAGTTCTGGATACTATTCTGTTATACTCACTGTGAATCATAATTAAATTTAAAAAATCATCATTTGTATATCCTAAATGTGCCATTATTATTTTGTCAAGAATGTTAGAGGCAAACTATTAATATACATTTCACACAAGAGCGTACAACAAGGTGACTACTAAACATTAACAATAACTGGCATTTGTCAGATTATTCCATAGGCGACTTGATAAATAAATTTTTGGTGACAAAAATGTATAAATCAGATTTATTTGAAAACTGCAGGGAATAGTAATACAGATCGATAGTTGGCAACGTATTCTTCTAAAATAATCAATCACATACAGGGTGTTCCATTTGAAAGAAAGAAATTACGCGAAGATTGTGGATTCCGTTTTTATTCCAATTTTGACAGCACCCTGTGTAATAAAAAAGGTAACTTCACAGTGTAAACGATAAAGCGGTATTTGTTAAATTTAAACTTTTATTCAAATTACATTAGAGGATATTGAATTTTATGTACATGGTAAAAAAGTGTAATTTTCATAAAAAAAACATTACAACTCAAAAACGGTTCAAAATAAACATAGGGCAGTATTAACAAAAAATGTTCAGAATACCGAATAGATTTCAAAAATTGAAAAATATACAGGGTCTTTCTTTAAAAATTACAAAGTTATGTGCAACTTCCGGTCTAACCGGAAGTATAATGGTGACGGCAATATTTTCACTGAATAGATCATTATTCAAAACCCCTTCATGACAATTTTCAAAATTCAGATACCTTTAATTCTCGAGATATTTCTAATTGACCGTTTATCTGCCGCACCCTGTATAGAAAAGCCCGAAACAAGGAAAATAAAATTACAAATTGACATTCTTAAACGTAAAAATGTGGATACCAGAAGAAGATCCTAGAAATGGACGATACCGTCTAGAGAAGATTTCAAGAGCTGAGGACCCACTCTAACCCCAGATTACTCCAGTAAATGGGGGTTTTCTCTCCGATTTCTGAGTTGGTGGTACGATTGGCGTCCATTTTGTGTTAATTTGGTAGATAATAGTTCAAGGTTTAAAAGTTATATTATGCCGATACGGTACATAAGGTGGAAGCCTTCCCTTATAAGGGGTGAAAAATATATTAATAAAGAAATCTAGTCATTTGAGATTGGAAATCTACATTTTTGCTAAAAAAAACACGTTTTTGAGTGGTTTTCCCCAAATAGGTGATTAGAAACGTTTACAGTTTACAAAAAAAAATCAAAAACAAGATTGAAGGTCATCAATAAAGGAAAATTGTGAACCTTAATTTATTAATGCAAGTGCAACAGTTACTGAGATTCGGCTGATTTTTGATAACTTTTTATCCGCCGGGCAAAGAATTCTCTAAAATTTTTGAAAAAATTGTATACCTTTTTTCAAGGAACGTTAAAGAATCTTTCAAACGAAGTTGATTTGAAATCATTAGCATTTAATAATCAACAGAATTATAATAAAATTAACTGTCTCGACCCTTACTTCGTGGAATCTGCTCATATTAGTGTTTTAAATGAAACTCACGGTTTCTAGTTAATTCCACAATATAATAAAAGTTATTGAAAATTCTAAAAAATTGACAATTGTTTGGATAAATCAATATCACCGTCAGATTGACATTAGATGCCTACCTGATGTTTAGTAGTTATTTTTGGCTAGACCAAGAAGTGACCTAACTTGTGATTGACTTAATATATGTTTATAGAAAGAAGAAGAAGATGTGATATTACAAATATTTGAGCTTAGATATTATTAGCCCTATGGTGATATCCTGGATATCATTTTTCCAATTAAGATCAGAATAACTGTGCAATGACATAGAAAACCAGGAAAACTATATCTGCTGATCTTTACAATTATCACTTAAGAAGACAGTTTATTAGTGGAGAACTCCCTAGAGTTAACTGTTCATGGACAACTTCATATTTTGGGTTTCTTAAATGTCTTCTAATTTCCAATTCTTCAAGGGAATCCAATTCTTGTTTCTTTTCACAAATATGCAGCACTTCTAGTTTTGTGTTAGGTGTCAATGAATGATTGGTGTTAAGTAGATGTTTTGCGTAGTGGGATTTATCTGGTTGTTTCAACCTGTATGCTCGTAAGTGTTCACTGTATCGGATTTCAAAATTCCTAAGGGTCTGACCCAAATAGACAGCATTACATTCTGGATATTCGAGTTCATATAGAATCTAGCGATGTAAAAGTTCTTAAAGCAGACCCAACAGAAAACTTTTCTAATAATGTAAGGAATATTGTTTATGATTCAAATCATCTTTTAAGTGATTACGGAAAGAGGTCTATCATACATAAGAATCCTCATTGTCCACAATTATATGGAACCGTTAAATTACATAAAATGGAACCAATTAGACCTGTAGTTTCTTATTTTAATGCTCCTAATAATGGATTGGCAAAGAAGCTCGACAATATACTCAATAGTTACGGATATGAATCTCAGTGCTCAATTAGGAATTCAATAGAACTAATCAAAAAGTTTAAAGCAATCCACTTGCAAGATAACTATAAACTCATTTCGTTCGATGTAACTAATATGTTCACCAAAATTCCTCCTAAAGAATGTCTAATACTTGTAAGGAAATTACTAGAAGATAAAAATATTAATCCAGGAATAATATCAGATATACTTAATGTATTTGATGTATGCATTAATCAGAGTTATTTCACTTTTGGCAATAAGATATATATTCAAAATGAAGGTTTACCAATGGGAAGCCCTATATCACCTATTTTGGCAAACATTTTTATGGATACTTTAGAAAGAAAGATCTTTGGAAGTAATATTTCGAAAAATATTTTATTTTGGTATAGATATGTAGATGACATATTAGCTTGTTTTATGGGTAGTGAACGACAATTAGATGTATTTTTCAACCACATCAATAATTTACAACCGAAAATTAAATTTACATTAGAAATTGAAGAAAATACCTCAATAAATTTTCTTGATTTGAAAAATCAAAGAGTTAATAATGTACTTGAGTATTCAATTTACCGAAAACCAACACAGAGTGATGTGACAATTCCATTCAATTCCAATCACCCTATGTCACACAGACTAGCGGCATATAATTCAATGATACATAGAGCCTTTTCAGTTCCTATGAACAAATATAATTTTGATACAGACATTGATGCAATTAGACAAATAGCAACATCCAACGGTTATCCATTAGATATGATAAATAAGCTAATTAGTAAAAAAGAGGAAAAAGTGGCATTACAACTAATAGTTACAAAGCAAGCTGATGAAATAAAAACTTATAAAACCATCACATATGCAGGAAATATTTCTAATAATATTCCAAAGATAATATCTTCAGCAACGGATACAACAATTTCTTTTAAAACAGAAAGTAACGTTAGTACAAAATTGTTAAATGTAAAAACAAAAATACCACTATTAAAGAAGTCAGGTATATATAAACTCAAATGTCCAGAATGTAATGCTGTCTATTTGGGTCAGACCCTCAGGAATTTTTAAATCCGTTACAGTGAACACTTACGAGCATATAGGTTAAAACAACCAGATAAATCCCACTACGCAAAACATCTACTTGACACCAATCATTCATTGACACAAAACTAGAAGTGCTGCATATTTGTGAAAAGAAACAAGAACTGGATTTCCTTGAAGAATTGGAAATTAGAAGACATTTAAGAAACCCACAATATGAAGTTGTCAATGAACAGTAAAATCTAGGGAGCTTTCCACTAATAAACTGTCTTCTTAAGTGATAATTGTAAAGATCAGCAGATATAGTTTTCCTGCTTTTCTATATCATTGCACAGTTATACTGATCTTAATTAGAAAAATGATATCCAGGATATCACCATAGGGCTAATAAGATCTAAGCTTCAATATTTGTAATATCACATCTTCTTCTTTTTTTATAAACATATATTAAGTCAATCACAAGTTAGGTCACTTCTTGGTCTAGCCAAAAATAACTACTAAACATCAGGTAGGCATCAAATGAAACGTAACTTCTGTCATTCTGACGATGATATTGATTTATCGAAACAATTGTCAATTTTTTAGAATTTTCAATAACTTTTATTATATTGTGGAATTAACTAGAAATCGTGAGTTTCATTTAAAACACTAGAAATATAATAAATAAGGTAAGTGTACGTTAATTCGACAGTGATCATAATTTCGACACATTCTAATGTATTACGTGAAATTAAGAAATTACTAGAATTTTACAGTCTCATAATACGCTTAGTGACATCTATGAACATTTCTGAAATGTCGCGTAGCAGTTTTCTCTTTTAGTGACATGTTAACGTATGATATTTAAGATAGTAAATGTATCAGACAGTTTAGTTGTGGCGGCTCGAGCAAATTGCAGTTTCTTACAAGGTAAGACGAAAGCAGAAATTTTTTGAACTACTTTCAGGGCGTGAATTTCAATTCCTTTTGAGAGATTTTGTATAATATGATAGTTTTTAGGAGTGTCGAATTTAGGTACACTAAATCTAGTTACTAATCAAATTTCGACACCGGGTGTCGCAATTGGGGACATTTTCCGTCATACCTAGAAATGTTCTATCCTTTTCTAAAGAAAAATATACAGGGTGTCCCGGGACTAATGGGAAAAAAGTCAGGAGCGTATAATCTGAGCCAAAATAATGTTAGTACTTCATATAAACTTTTTCTATGTAGGCCCTCGTTTTCGAGTTATAGGCCTCCAAAGTTTTAATTTTGAATTTGGTTTTTATTTTTATTTTTTTTACTAGTTATTTGATCTTTGTAAAATTTACGGTAAAGCTATAATGTACATGTATGTTTATTTTGGAAAGGTAAATAGATTTACAGTAGTGCCTTGAAGCCAGGGACGGACTACTCGCAATGGTTAGTGATCCATAAATTTGCAGGGATGGCACACCCTGTATGAAGTTATCGAAATTGACTTCCCCACACATTAAGCTAACGAAAAGGTACTCTTGCTGGAATTCGATAAAATGAGCCGTTTGGCTAATATTTACAGTTTTATTAATGCACTACGTACAAATTTACCTAACTAACTTATTAATACGATGTACTACAAAAAAATAATTTGAAGATAGCAGATGATAAAAACATTAAGAACTTATTTAATGGGAATTAAAAAGGTACGCAGACAACGTAATTAGTTGCTTATAATCAAAATTACGAACACAACATTATTAAACCATTAAGAAAACCTCATAAAACACAAGTTATAAAACAATCGACTGAAACTAATTCATAAACAACAAAAACTAACGTTTTTCTAATAAATGTTCAATATGAGCTCCTCCCACTTCGACGCACATTCTAAGTCTACGACGGTTGTTTCTTTTCCCTTCTAATAACATTGCAGTGTAACACATTTCTGTCTATTAAATATTGCCTTGTTTGCACAGGTGTTGCGTATACCTTACTTTTGAGATAACCCTAGAGGAAGAAATCCATAGGATTAACATCTCCTGATCCCGGTGGTCATTGGAAAGGGCCTCCACGACCAATCCATCTATTAGGAAACCTTGTGTGTAAATGCTATCGTACATCTAAACTGAAATGAGGAAGGGCCCCATCATGCATGAACCATAAATTCCTACGAGTTTGTAGTAGCACATCATCAAACAGGTTCCATAACTCATTTTGCAAAACTCCAAATATCTCTGACCGGTCAAAGTATCGTCAATAAAGTATGGCCCTATCAAATGATTGCCAACTATTCCTGCCCAAACATTAACCATGAATCTATGCTGGCTCCTAGTTTGACTAATGCCATGTGGATTCACATCATCCCATAAATGCATATTATGAGAATTTATGACTACATCTCTGGTGAAACCGGATTCGTTCGTAAAGAGAACGTTACTAATAAATGTATTGTCTGCTTGTTGTTGTCGCAGAAACCACTGGCTATACTCAAGTCGTGAAGGATAATCAGCCACTGTCATACTGTGTACTTTTTTCATGTGAGAAGGATATAACAGCTGTTCTTTTAGAACGCGATGCACAACTGATTTCGAGACGTTATGTTCTCTTGATAATTTTCGTAAACTCGTTGATGGTTCATTATCAACTGCATGTAACAAGTATTGTTCAACTGCCACAGTAAGTACGCTTCGTACTGGACCTTCTCCACCTTTTTTTGGCAAAAAACGTCCTAAAATTTATAACTTTGTTTTGTATAGATGGAAAATTACATTTACTTATTCATACCTGTTTCTCGTAACCTGAGATCAATACGCTCAAACATTCGTCTGTCTGGAAATGCTCTGTTTGCAAAATGTTCTGCATAAAGCATTCTGGCCTTTAAACAGTTTCGAGAAACCAGTCCATACATTAAATTCATATCTGCGTACTCAATAAAAGTGAATTCTGCCATTGTAACTGTTAAATTAAGGACTTATGAATTATTGACAAGTACTGACTACGAACTATTCTACACAATGTTTGACAACTAATCCTATGGTTACTTGATAAACGGTAAAAACACTTTTAAAAAGTTTTTACCAACTTTCCAATGAATAAGTCGTTAATGTTTTTTATCTTCTGCTATCATTAAATTATTTTTTTGTAGTACTGAAGGTAAATCTTGGACATCGTTTTAATAAGTTAGTTTTACCTCGTTGTGTACTTATAAAAATGGTGAATGTACGTAGTGCAATAAAACTGTCAATATTAGCCGAACGGCTTATTTTATCGAATTCTAACAAAAGTACCTTTTCGTTAGCTCAATGTGTGGGGAAGTGAATTTCGATAATTTCATACAGGGTGTGCCATCCCTGCAAATTTTTTGGATCACTAACTATTGCGAGTAGTCCGTCCCTGGCTTCAAGACACTACTGTAAATATGTTTACCTTACCAAAATAAACATACACGTACATTATAGCTTTGCCGTGAATTTTATAGAGATCAAATAACTAGTACAAAAAATAAAAATAAAAACCAAATTCAAAATTAAAACTTTGGAGGCCTATAACTCGAAAACGAGGACCTAAATAGAAAAAGTTTATATGAAGTACTAACATTATTTTGACTCAGATTATACGTTCCTGACTTTTTTTTTCATTAGTCCCGGGACACCCTGTATATCATGCATTGCATCTCATTTGTAGCCAGAGTGATATAGAAACGACCGGTCCTAAATTCGACATGGGTGTCGAAATTAGATACCTTCATCCTATTATTACCGACTTATCAACAATATTTTATTTTTCTCAGGATCATTGAAAAGAAGTTTCAGCATGGAAGGAAAAAAATATTTTAATTATCGACCCGAAGATTTAAAAATGGCACTGGAATCAATTAAAGATGTATAATGTGCCACGAACTACATTAATGGGAAAAATGAAAGGTCGAGTGCCAGAAATATGTAAAAGTGGTGCTTCACCAGTCTTATCAATGGGTAATTCATTTGGGTAAAATGGATTTTCCTGTTACCAAGTATCAATTGCTGGAAAATGCTGAACTCTTGGTGAAACAATTGAAAAGGCCCAATCCTTTTTCTGAAGGACGTCCACGACGACACTGGTATGAAGGATTTCTTCGTAGACATCCCGAAATTGTTGAAAGAATGACGCAGAATCTCTGTGCATCTAGAGCAGCTGTATCTGTTCAGGGAGCTAGGAGGTTGTTTGAAGAGATAAAAGATTTTTTCGTTTCAGAAGAAATTGAAATAAATGAGCCAGAAAGAATATTTAATACCGACAAATCTGCATTTTGTATCCCAAAGGAAATAAAGTATTATTTAAGAAAAGTAAAACTGTTTACGAGAGAAGCGGTGATGGGAAGGAATGCTTGACTGTATCAATAACAGGTATGCATATGTATATGTACGTTCTGGCTTATAACTCTTCAGTATAAAGAATTTTTTTTGAAGAATGCCAAATGTCATAATTAATTAGAAACCCAATTCCTCTAATTAGTTCTTATTGTTTTTGAAGGAAGTGATCCTCCATTTTATGTTTTAGGGAATGCTGCTGGACACTTAGCACCACCAATGGTGATGTATTCGTATGAAAGGATCCCAAAACATATAGCTTTAAGTATGCCAACTGGATGGAGTATTGGAAGATCCGAAAATGGTTGGATGACTTCGGAGTCATTTTATGAGTACATCACCAATATATTTTATCCCTGGTTAATATCTCAGAAAATCAAATTTCCAGTTATTTTGTATGTAGATGGTCACAAATCACATCTCCAATAAGTGATTTTTTGAGAGCAAAGAATATAATGTTAATTAGTTTACTCCAAAACTGGACTCATATTCTCCAGCCACTTGATGTGGGTTTTTTAAAACCCTGAAAAAAAAAATAGTTGGAAAGAAGCGACAAAAGCATTTAGAACTGAAAATAAACAATAAATGGACAAAGCACATTACGCAGGATTAATTGAAATTGGAATAGAAAAAATTTAAAATATAGAAGATATATTCAATAACGCATTTCGAGCGTGCGGGCTATGCCCATTTGATCAAGAGAATGTAGATTACAGGAAAATAATTGACAATAACTTTGCAGAGTCAACACCAAAGAGTAACAATAAATTAATCGACAATAAAATTGTTGACCATCTATACTTTCTTGAGAATGAAATCGAAGCTCAATTACTCGCAGATTTTTATAACCTTGAAGGAAAGGAGTGGCACTCCGACACAGAAAATAGATGGTTATATCAGCTTTGGTTGAAAATTTTCAAAAAAACAGGTTTATCTCTTGAAAGAATAGAGCCACAACTGGCAAACGAGGAAGTTCTTAATGAGAATATTATGAATACAATTGAATATGAGCCGAATAATATAATTATTTAACTCGAAGACGGCTTTGTCCTGGATGAAGACTGGCAAGATAGGATTGTTGTTGATGATGATATAGGTATGGAAATACTAGAAATATCTTCAACAGAAAAATAATCAATGAGTTTCGGTAATAGTGCCATTGTTAAAGTATCAGGAAATGATAGGGAGGACAAATCAGAAGATAAGAAAAAACAATTATCACTAGAAAATAGAGAAATAAATGAAAGTGCAGAGAGTAATTTGACCGACATCAAACGTCAGACACTCGATAAAGATCAAAATCATTCAGCAGTAGACGATAATATTTCTAGTGAAAGCATCAATCATATTGTAGAAGATCAAATTGGTATCATCGATACCGACAGCGAATTAGACATTCCTCTTGCACTGATAGTAGACAAAATCAGAAGTCAAGAACGAACACCGGGAAGAAAAGTCGCCATAAACACGAATAGGCCTGATACAAATGAACGATGTTCCAAACTTCTGCCAGGTGTTGAAGTACCAAGTCCATTTAAAAAAGCCCTATTTTGGCCAGATACCTCGATTCCTCAAAATCAGAAAAAGAGAAAAAAGGAGAAAATTCCGTCTGTCACTGGCGTGAATATTCTTTAAAGAAAACTGCCGAAAAAGAACGAATAAACAATGAAAAAGAAGAAATAAAACGGAAACGAGAGCAAAAGAAACTTGACCTAGAAAGTAAGAAAAAATTGCAAAAAACTACACTAAAAAAAAGAAGATGGGAAAGAAGAACAAAAACTCAGGTCACTATGAACACAAACAGACTAAACTAAAAATCGAAAAAGAGATTCTGGAAGTAGGATACCACGTCATTGTCAGTTTACAGGGTGATCTTTATCCATGTATAATAAGCCATGTAAGAGAAAATGAAGCTATGATTAGTGCAATGGAAAAGTGTGGAAATAATTGGAAATGGTCTCAAGAGAAGGACGAAATATGGTACAGATTGGAAGATATTGAGGATATAATCGAACCACCAGAATTATTCCAAAAAAAACCTGTTTAATGTTAAAGAAATATCAGATTTTGTTTAATGTTCGAATAAATAGAAATTTATTTTATTTACATTTTTTATTTCACCCCCAAAATCTAAAATGTAATATTAATTTAATTTGCTTATATCATTTGTGTCGAAACTAGGGACAATTTAGTGTCGATATTAGGAAACGTGTCGAAATTAGATTCTACAGTCTGACGAATTAAAGGACACTGTAAAAATGTAGGTGTCTAATTTATGTTCACATAGGGTGCTTTTAAAATAAATCAATATCCTTTTTTCTCATATTTAGTTTGTAACTACAAGTTTTCTTCAATAAAAAAAGGACTGTTCCTACTCCTAAAATAGTTTTTTATGCTTAAAAATTATCTTATTCAAATTAATGAGAGAATATTGTGAATTGACCTGTTAAACTGTCGAAATTTGGGACATTCACCTTATAAAATTTTTTATTCAATTTTCGAATAAAAGGGAAAAAAATAAATTCATTTGTCGTAAATTGAAAAACGAATGCTAATCTTTCTACAATATACTTTGTTTATGAACTTAATTCATGTTCAATGTCTCAAAAAATGTAAGGTCTTTTTTCACTCATTTTTTTCATATCTGTAGGATATAAATTAATAAACTGCTAGAAGTATGCAAGAACCGTATATCACAAGTTCCCTAATTTGAAAAACTAAAGGTCATAATGTTTAGTTTCACAGGAGTTGTAGCTGCTGAGATTTCCTGTGAAATGGTTTTTGGATCGATGTCATAGATAATAAATGAGGAAGTTATTGTTGAAAAGCCAACGGCATGCGTATACTTATATCTTCTTTCGTACAGAATATAGCCAGTAAAGGTACCTCTAGGTTCCATGATATACAGAGCGCGGCTAAATTATAGAACAAATTCATTATTTTGCAAACAATTTATTTTAGATAAATTAACTCCAATGTTAAAATGTCATATACCTGGAAATGTTATTGTCACTTTGCCATCGATAAAAAAGGTGCATCCTTTTTTATCGCGATAAAAACTTCTCTTCCTCAATATCTAGTAAGCGGACGTCACTTTTACACAATGACAATGAGTCGCAATTATTGTTGTTGTTCATCCATATATTCTGTCGTTAATTTATCTTGCCAAAAAACACTCGAGCTTTTCTTTTATTAGATAAATTCCTCTTTGACTCAAAGTTTTGCCAATCACTAAATTTGCTCGAAAAACTGACATTAGATAAAATCGCTCCACCTTCGGTGTCGCGATTTTATCATGTCAGTTTTTCTCGTAAAATTAGTGATTGGCAAAACTGTTTCGTTGCAAAGAGAAATTTATCCGATAAAAAAAAAGCTCTTGTGTTTTTACTGTTGATAAATATCCTGATAAAGACTGATTTTTAAGTTTAAATGGCAGTTATTTTAATAATGTGCGAATAGCGAATATGATGACTTTAACAGTTTTAACACGGTTACGTGATCGTTGATTTTTTTAAATTGATATATGGGTATTGTAATACCTCATTTGAAAGGTCTTCTTATAATGTATTCAGCAGTATCATACTTAACTGACTAATCGTTATACGGGAAAAATAAAAAGTAATTTAATTTAATAGAATAATTTTAGAATGAACGAGCTGAAATATTAAGTTAATAAAAACATAAAACTTATCAGCTAACATAAATACTCAAAATGCGCACTTTTTGTCCAAACATTCATTGCCCCTCTTGGTTGGTTTTGTAGTAATTTTCTATGATCTCAGGTTTTGGGCCTTCAGTAGTATTTGACTTATTGTGACGACACAACTAATACGGCTTTAGATTTTATCTGAACGTGCGACAAAACCGTTGTATTTTCCCGAAATCCGTATAGCGAAGAACCTACTTTTCTTGATTTATGCGTCTATCTTTGGGATCTAACAACAAATCACAGCTCGCATCACTTACGTTCTTATTTTACTGATGTGTGGGGTGTTCGTCGACTGAATGGTGAAAGGTACATAGACCCCCACCTCTCAACACACAAGCCTTTTGAAAATGATGGGAATAGATTATCGCGAGGTGTCTGGCAGACCACTGTGTTGAAGGTTAATTGGCATATCTATATCTCAGAAATAATCTTTATACATCGTGAAATAAATCCAAAGTAATCTCATACGTCTAGGCCAAGTACAGCCAAAGAACAACCAGTTGATCATGTCCAGGAAAATCAACTAAAACTTAAATTCTTGTCTACCGATATATTTAGAGGATATCCAAAGAAAACTATCCACAAAGAAAAGATAAGAAAGCAAAGAAAAAGAGGAAAGTGTATTATAGCCACTGACACCACTGAAAAAAAAACGAAATCAAATAGAACTTTCTGCAGAGACAGAAAAAGTAAAACAAGCAAACAGCAACTTTCCGAAATATTATCCAGAACAGTCAGGCAAAGAATACCCCTCAGAACAAACAGAACAAAAAAAATTAAATACAATAATAACACTCCAGGGAATTCTAGTGAAGAATGCGGTGATGAAGTCTCCGATAACGAACATACTTCAGATGAATACGAATTTGATGACCGAGAAGATCTAGTTCTAAATAACTTTGAGAAGCAACCAAGAGCCGATGACTACGTATTATCATATTATAAGGCAAATTCTTCAAATAGTTACTATGTGGGTAAAGTTATAAAGGAGGGTGAAAAATAAGTTTCCTCCGTAGAGTGGCGCAACAAAATAAATTTTATCGTCCACAGGTACCTGACATATGTTGCGTCCAAAATAAGGATATAAGTGCCATTTTACCAAAACCTACTTACCAGCGCCAGTCCATCGCCTGAGGAAGGTGATACAGCAATAGCGGGTCACTGATACAAACCTGTTCTCCGCGATTTCGCCGGCAACGTGGACGCCTCCATCAGACGACCAACCAACCCCATGTTCTGCCGAACTTTTCAGTTCGACAGTTCACTCAATTTACTTGGAAGTGTAAATTGTTTCTCTCGAAACTACCTCTATTTATGAAAATAATAAACAGTGTTAATCTTGTTCTTATTTCAGCCAACACACAAGCA
Organism: Galeruca laticollis; assembly: GCA_963921935.1. NCBI lineage: Eukaryota > Metazoa > Arthropoda > Insecta > Coleoptera > Chrysomelidae > Galeruca > Galeruca laticollis. The sequence goes on from OY998175.1 coordinate 217,533,759, forward strand.
AGCCACACCATCCGAAGAGGGAAGGACATTTAGCATCTAGGTAAATATAAAACTCCTGAAAGCTAATAAGTCAGGAAACCTTTAACTGGGGAGGCAACTCCCTCCGGCATTGATGCCGCTGTCGGTATTAGCTTTCGACCCCATTCCATAACACACTCAATCCTAAAATGTCCTCCAGACAACGTCGCAGCAGCAGAGCTGCAAAAACACCCTCCGTACTAACCGACCTCAAATTCGAAAAATTCCTAGAAGAAAACCAACAATTACTCGAAACCAGAAAAATCCTTGAAGACTCTCAGAGAATCCTTGACAAAAAAATCCCTCTTCTCTCACCCGTCACATCCAGCACCACCTCTGCACACACTTCCAACAAAACCCACCACTTCTCAACACCTTACCTTCAGAACCCATTAAAAACAACACCACGCTACTCACAAAACATATCATACGATAACACACGACAATACACACAAACCCCATACACATTCTCACAACACAGACAATCCGCATACACATCCTCAGGAAGGTCTTACGCTTCCTCTGTAAGATCCCAATCCCCTACACCTACACTCACACGACAACCACCTGCCTCCGACGAGAATGGCTTCACCCTCGTCGGTAAAACCAAATCCCGACCTACAACACCGACACCTACCAACATTCCTACAACAACCCACACCAACAACAACACACCAATACAAACCCTCAACCTCAGAAATCTCCCTACACAATACGCCACACAAAAATCCCTCTACACTCTCCTCAACACCTTCGAACTCCTTCACGGCCACATCCTCTATTTGAAAGTAAATTTCAACCGAACCGCATTACTCAAAACATCCTCCCCTAAGTCAGTCTCAGCTATTCTGAGACAAATCCACAACTCCACTGGTGATAACAACACCATCATAAACTCCACCGAACGTCCACCCCGCCCGGCCAACAAAACCCTCATTCCCGCCTACACTCTCGTTTGCAGAAACGTAGACGCCTAGGTCAGCCTCTAGGAATTCTAAGAAATTCTTCACGATCAACAAATCCCCCACAGGCTATCGACACCCAGAACCCCCCAAGAGACTGCACCAGTCACTCTCGAAAAGCCACCAACTCCGTACGACCTCTCAACCGACTCCAAAATCCTAATCGAAATACTCACCGTCACACTCATGAATGCCATCTCTAACTCAAGAGATGTCATAGCCGAAACACTTCGCCATTTAATACCTTCCATCTATAACAAATATAGGCAGGTGTGCCCACTTTGCGTTCACTCCCATCAGGAGCGAAAGCTATTCAATTTGATCCGCGAGCCCCATCCACCCCGTCGGTGCTGCAGGTTTTTCACGTTTTTTCCTGCAGCATAGTGAATTTATTCGCTAGCCAAATAGGCCGACGTACGACGAAGTTTTTGGATTTATTATTATTATTATTCCTCGGTGCCAGCTCACTCATCACAATATTTTAAACAATCATTTTAAAATCTTCAAATCCAACATTTTAAGAAATAAACACAAAATTTTACTCAATATCGACAATTTTCATTTTTTTCAAAATTTCACATTCAAGGTACCACACCGCACATAATCACACCTTTTCAACAAATTCCTCACCTCGAATTCTAGAAAAGCCAGTCGCCACCACCCGACATCATCCACATATCTTTCAATGTCTCCTAGTCACTTTTCCAACAAATTTCAAATTAAACTCAAAAAAACTCCAAAATCCATTCCCAACGTTTCTTATCAACTCTCATGACACAGGAGACACAAAACCCCCAAAAACATTTTCATCTTTCAACAATTCAATCACCCACCTCGCCTCTATTAACTATCCGCAACGCAACGTGGTTCGTCTTATTCATTTTCCACCTTTTCTAGACACTTTTAAATTCCCCATTCCCTCATCTTCAAAACCACGTTCGCATAAAAAACATCCAATTTCGACGCTAATTGTTTCTGCCTCTCTCCGGTTGATTTCTAGCAAAGACACACAATTCACCCACAAATCCAAACATTCAATTTTCTATACACCTTTTTTCTCAACTTCCCAGACACTTTTTCTAAAACTGAATTTTCAGCCCTGAAGAGGATACGAATCCTATAACAGGGCCCCACTCCAAAAAAAAACAAACCCAAATAAACATTACAAGCCCCAACTTCAAAAATCCACGAACTTCTCTCTCTCTCTCTCTCTCTAACCTACTTATTTTGGGCAAACGAAAAGACAACATTCGTACCTAACTTTCTACGTAAATTTTGGAAGTTCGTTAACAAATGTTTTTGAAAGTTCGTTAATGGTTTCTGTAAGTTCGTTAATAGTCCAGGCAATTTAGGAAAAATCGCTTAGTTTTCCACGATCAGTATGAAACTTTGTATTTAGATGGTGGAAAGTGTGTACAATGACATATCTTTATCCGTGGTCTGAAAATTTTTTTTGTCATTGTCAAAAGCACCGATATATGTCGAATTTTAAGGAAATTTCTCATTTTTTGCTTATAACTTCATTGCTAGTGGCTTTACCAAAAAAAGTTAAATTCTTTTTTTTTTGTCATTAAAAGACCTACAAAAGTAGACGTTGGAAAACCACGGAGATACAGACCGGGAAAGTGAAAAATTAACTGTACAATAAATTTAGCGAGTTGACGAAAAAAAAAATACCACATAATTTGTTATTTACAGTATTGTCTTTACATGAAAAATCACGTATCTCGTGGAAATTTCTCCCTGCAAAAAAAATTAACGAATGTCAGCGGAGCGCTCGGTTTTCCTTGATCGCGCGCGGCGGCGAGCGAGGCGGAGTGGTGGGGATAGCGGATTTCACTTTCCCGGTCTGTATCTCCGTGGTTTTCCAACGAAACTACGTCAAAAAAAATTATGAAAAAAAGACGAATCCGCACGAGATTTCATTTTGCAACTAAGGGGATTTCAAAAATAAATTCCCTTGATTGCAAAATTCAATTTTTTTTTAAATGAACGTCGACTTCCTACATAAAATAATGAAATCTACTCATAAAAAAATCAGCACAACCACATTCAACGCACAGACCAAGTTATTTGTTATTGCTGTTAATTTGTTTATAAGGCCATAACTCATGAACCATTAAACGTACAATCTCCAGCTTTTGCACACGTCATTTATTGATAGTTCAGAGTATTTTTGCACAATTACAACAACCAATGACAATTATTAAGCTACTTTATCATTGTTTATATCAAAATAATAATTATTATTGTGTTTTACTGTATCTCTTTAACAAATTAATATTTTTCAACGCGTGACGTCTACTTTTGTAGGTCTTTTAATGACAAAAAAAAAGAATTTAACTTTTTTTTGGTAAAGCCACTAGCAATGAAGTTATAAGCAAAAAATGAGAAATTTCCTTAAAATTCGACATATATCGGTGCTTTTGACAATGACAAAAAAATTTCTCAGACCACGGATAAAGATATGTCATTGTACACGCTATCCACCACCTAAATACAAAGTTTCATACTGATCGTGGAAAACTACGCAAAATGATGATTTTTGGGCTATCTCGCCTGGACTATAAATGTTTCTGTAATTTCGTTAAATGGTACTGTACCTATTAAAATTATGAAAAAAACATTTTACACAGTTATTTTTCCCATGTCTCACCCAAGGAACATTGTCTTATTGTTGGACATCCTATGTCTCAATCTTGGGCAAGAGTGTCCAACAGTGAGACAATTTTCTTATTTAAAAAAAATATTATTCAATATTTTCCATTCAATTTAGTAAAAAATATTGTCAGTACCAGTTGTCTATGCAAGAGGAGCTTACTGAGTATTTTTTATTTGTATGAAAACTCTAAAAGTTATTGATGACATTAAAAAGTTGTCTCGCTGTAAGGCACTTTCCCCTACTGGGGTAAAAAACTTGTACTTCTATCGACACTCTAAGTAGGTGGCGATGATATATAAACTGTTTTCTTCAGACAAAGTAGAGCATTTTTATGGATTATCCATCTTAAGAGTTGTAGCAGCTGATAAAATTTGATCCAAATCGTATCATATTCAATAGTATTCGACTTACCGGCCTCGCCCAATTTCTTTCTTGTCACGATTTATTCTAGCAGTACATCTGCATCCTCAAGAATATGCGATATGAAAGCTCTGCGATTAAATACGGATGCGAATGTCTGCATAATCCCTGCTTCAAAGAGGTTGGAAAATAATCCGCCTCCCCACACTAATTTGCAGCGCTTGGAATTTGGAGTCATGTTTACACCTTTTTCGCAAAGTTTTTTGGAAAAATCAAAATTTAGATTTCATTACGCTTCCCTTATATTATCAATATGTTTCTATGTGTAAAGTATACATCAAAAATGAAAATTTCATTAAATACAGTTGAATTTTCATACCCTATAACGAACAACCACTGACCTGAACCCATGTTTCAGCTGTTAATACGCGAAGAAATTTATAGAGTGTACCTATTTGTCTAGAAAATTAATTAAGAAATAAAATGATAATCGGAAGATGCATTCGCACTTAAAAATGCTAGAAGACTACCCACGTTGATAATATAAAGACATTAAAAATTTATAGGAAGAGCTGTCGACAGTGTTTAAAGAAATTATTATAAGTCACGAATAATTAGAATGACAGAGCAGGTGTTAGTATTGGGCGGTGTCGGTGTAGTAATTTTTGATATATTTTATGTCCCTTTGTTCTTAAACTAATTCCGAGTAACAGTATAATGAGTAAAAATGAAAATATCATAGTTATTATTTAAACAATTAACGAGTAGTCAACATATGATGTTATTGCAAGCAAATTATACCGGGTGATTCAATAAGGGTAACGAGTTACCGTATCTCAGTAATTAATAGTCCTGGAGTTTTGAAAAAAAATCTTGTTAAGGAAAGTGATCAACACAAATTGTTGGAAATAATTTTAAGTTCACAACTCTGTCGGGGCCGTAATCAATATGGTTAGATATAAAAAGCCATTTTTCTCTAAAATATCCATATGAATAATATTAAAAAAATATAACATTAAGAATCACACTAAAATTCCACATCTTTTTGTTCACACTTTTTACTATAACACGTAAAATAACGGCTGGAGGGGAAGGTGAACTTTTGCTGTATAAAGTACCTATGGACTTGATTTTACTTAACGGAATTTGGCAAACTGTATCTCGACTGTCTCGACCCTTACTTCGTGGAATATGCTCATATTAGTGTTTTTAAATGAAACTCAAGGTCTCTAGTTAATTCCACAATATAATACAAGTTATTGAAAATTCTAAAAAATTGACAATTGTTTCGATAAATCAATATCATCGATGATATTGATTTATCGAAACAATTGTCAATTTTTTAGAATTTTCAATAACTTGTATTATATTGTGGAATTAACTAGAGACCTTGAGTTTCATTTAAAAACACTAAACTGTATCTCATTTAAAAAAGGAAAGATTGTTGATTATAATTGAAGACACAAGTGGATGAAGGATCTATGTAACAATTTTTGAAAAATAGGGTTAACCGGGATAGATGCCGCAACGGGAACTATGCCTCATATTCTAAAAACCTAACTTGCCAAACTTGCAACGGAAAATTAGTTGCATAAGTCGGTGCCCAAGTCACGTTATACCTATGATACAATAAAATAGAAGATATGATTTCGTGCATGCTGGCTCTGACGTCACGCCGAGAGTGAACGCCTTGAATTAGTTTGCAGTTACATTATTGGATATGTTTATGTCGGTTGATTTTACATTTTTATTGTTGAAAATTAGCAAAAATTAGTCAAAATGAGATGTGTAGTATATGGTTGTGATTCAGACAATCACGTGAAAGGCTTTGCACGCGATGTCAGCATTTTTACCTTTCCAAGAGACCAAAAAATGATACGGGAGTGGATCCGTTTGTCTAAACGCGAAGATAAATTTAATGCTATAGAATATTAGACCATATAATTATGCTGAAATTGAAAAACAAATGTCACTAGCTCCTCTTGGTAATCGTAGAGATATGTTGGGTGCTATATTTATATTTAAACTCCTAAATGGGCAGGTTGATTGTGCGAATCTTTTGAGTCATATGGGGATTAGCATTCCTTGTCAGGGTCTTCGCCATAAAGTTACCTTTCATGTGCCCTTTCATAGAACAACATATGGTGCTATGAGTCCTATAAATAGATATTTGTGCTTTTTGAATAGCTTTAATTTTGATAATTTCAATACGTCTTTGGGCCAGTTCAAATATTGCTTTATTAGTGCTGTGATTTGTTGAGTATGTTGTGTTCTTAATTTTATTTTATTTGTATAAGTACTGTATATTACCTGTAGCTACATGGAAAGTGTTATGTATTTCAAATTAATTGGTTATGATGTATCAGTCTTTATACCTGTCCTTATTGTATTATTTATATTTGTATTGTAACAGTTAGAGGGGTTTTCCCGTAATAAATAAATAAATAAATTAAATTAACTGTTACGACCCTTACTTCGTGGAATCTACTCATATTGTGGTATTAACTAGAAACCGTGAGTTTCATTTAAAACACTAAATAAATAAATCTTTTCTTAAATCCAAGTTGACAAATAATATTTTTGAATCTTAATTTGATATTTTTTTATTACCAATAACAATATCATTATTATCATTATTTTGAAGAATGCTCCACAGTACCAGAGTTGTACTTTATTGTTGTTCTGTAGTATACTTATTTTGAAATAAACAACCGATTAAGTATTAAAATTTGCTAATGGTTTTATTTCTTATACTTATTTAAAAATTTAAATGTTTATAAAATCATGTCAAAAAATCCAAAAAGTATAATAATATGTTTTTTTTTGTATCAGTACAGTAATTATTTACTTTACGAAGTGAGCAAACAGATTTCAATCAGATCTTAGAATTATTGTTTTGCTCTGGTAGGCTCTCAGATTCCATATAACACTTTTACATGAATTCTCTTTGCCTTTATAATACTAATAATATCTCATTCAACAAGAACCATCCTCATTTTCCTTCAAAATGCATTAGCAACGCATCATATGCAAGTTTCATTACACCAAATGCAAGTTCTATTACATCAAATGCATTAGCCCGCGCTCACAGTTTTAAATTGTTGTCTCGGCGTGACGTCATGCGCGCGACGAACGATATTTCGAACGGCTAGAGATCATATCTTCTATTTTGTTGTATCATGCATTGTACCTCAGTTACCAGGGGTTGTTCACTGACTAACAACAACTAAGCGCTGCTGTTCCGCAGTTGGTAATAAATTATATTTTATAGTTGGTAAAATCTGCTGTTTACGATATCACGGTGGTTCCGTGTCGATCTTAACGTCAACTTAATAGATAAATCATCTTTGATTGTTTCAATTTCAAAGCATTGAATATTCGTTATTTCATGTTTTCGATTTCATCATTCTTATCTTTTTTTAATAATATTGATATTATATGTGATTCTTATTTCATTTTAATAATGGTATTTACGTGTTGTGTACCTAATTGAACACTGAAAAGTCAATGCACGCTTTTCCTAAAGATCTTGAGGTGAGTTAAATTGCGAACTTATAATCGTTTATTTATAAAGACCTAAAAATGTGGGACTAATGAAGCATAGTATATTCATACTTTTTATATACTTTTTTGTAAACGCAAAGTTTCGCATTAAAAAATATAATATTCTTAAGTATATAAAAAATGTATTCCCATAGAGCTTCCACATTATAAATTTGTTTGTCACATTATTCACAATAGAAATAGTTTTGAATAAGGTGTTTTGCTTTATTTTACTTCATAAGTGCCGATAGGAATTTCCTTATAAATAACAATTTCTTTTTTGTTAGCTTTTCCATATGTGGATGAGTAATATTAACCATGAATATTTACTCACCCAGGATAAAGATGAAGTCATTCGGAACTATAGAGTTTGTGATGTTCACTTTTCTGAGGATTGGAAATTCCAAGCCAAAAATAACAGAACAAATTTAAAACGAGATGCAGTACCTACTTTATACTTGAGACAAACTGGTAAATACTTTAGTTGACTGATTATTAAATAAGGTAAAATTTCTAATTACCAGTGAATATATGCTAGAATTCCTGAAATAATTGAGGATATTTTAATAATTTAGTGTGTGAAGATGAATGGTTTTTGATAAAGAATAAAAATAAACAGACTATTTTTTTAATGTTTGAGAAAGTGACGGCCCACGACCAGATTTCAGTCAAAATTCTAATAGAAAATCGACGGAAAGTTTAGTTAATATATCAGTATAATTTGTACTTTCATGTATTCTTACACTTCCTTAAAAAGTAAGATGATTTACACATAATTCGAAAAATAATAGTGCAGGATTGTGTTAAAATAATAATAAATTGTTCTTTTTATGGCCTAATAAAACTAGAATATATTTTAGAAATGTATGTTTGCAAGGACAATACTTATTAAATTACAATATTTTATAGTATACACAAGGAACACACCTACAGGTTTAAACGTACAAAAATCAAAGTGATAAAAACATTAAAATAATTCCCAAATATTTTTCCCTTGAAAGAAACAATTTGGGTTTTTAATCTCTTGTGCACACAGCTGTAACTCAAAATAATTATTAAAATAATTAACAAACTAAATTACATTATTTTAATGATAATTTAATATTGTGGTATTATGAAGGTATACTTCCTAAGACTTTGTACCTTAGTTTAATTATATTGTTTTTATTTATTTATAGTTAGAACAAGTGAGGACATTGTGAGAAGATGTAAACGTTACAAAATAGTAACACTGTACAAGACAATCCCTAGATGTACTATTGCACGGAAAAATCTCATGCAAGCTGCTCAACACATCAAAACGTTTTCTGAATATATACACACACAAAATTTGACTAATCAAGAGTATTTAACAAATATTGTGGAATTTACTAACTCTGAAACATATTTATATGTACGTCAATATCTATTTTCACTCAGGTGACGAAAACTCCATTTACCGAATGATATATAATAAAATAATAATATTTAATTTAACCTGAATCCTAATACAGCGTGTTAGTAACAAAATGGAATAAAACTGGCAAGCTTTAACAGTAGTTACAGATTAGTAGACATGTATTCATTAAAATCTTTTGTTTGCTTTATCTTCGGCAATTTATTGTACATTTTAATCATTGAATAGAAACAATTTTTTATGTCGTCAACCTGTGTAGTGGATGTATGAATATTCATGTTGATTTTTGTTAATTGATTTAGAAATAAATAAGCTCTTTTGAATCCGTATTTATCGTATCTTAGGTAAGTAAATGTAAGAGTATGTAGTACCTATTGTTGTGTGGCTAGTCAGGGGAATACATAAAAAAGTTGTCATTATTTTTGCTTTAGAGCCTTCAAAGATCTTGTTTTTGATATAGTGATCTGAAAACTAATCTAAGTCAGAACACTGGCAAATTAAAGAACATCTTCTATTTATTTCAAAGGAATCTATTCGTGAAGCTACATGACGAATTAGAGAACCATTTCAATAAATTTTGGAATCAGTATTCATTATACCACAACATGTAGGCCTGACTTTGATGGGGAACCTTAATGAGGTGTGAAGTCTTAAACTTACGTCTCCTAGGTGGGCCATAGAAAAAGATGAATTCTTTTCAAATAATAAATATCTGCAAGTAATATTAGAATTGTTTTTTGTATTTAAATGTGATGGTTAGGTTCTGAATTATGAGTCATACATTATAAATTATGTAAAATGTACAATTAAATTTTTCTGAAAATACTATGTATCACTTTGTTCCTAGTTTATATTGAAGTAAATTCACAGTACAAAAATAAGTCCTTGTAAATTGTGCAAAAAAAAATATCGACTGAAATCGTATAATGTAAAGTATGCAGCACGAATTATTACATATTATACTAGTTTACCATGCTTGCTGTAAATTAGGAAAAAATACTGGAAACGGTGCATATAATTACTAGTAGTAATGTTCTCAATATGCAATATAGCCAGTTGATTTTTATAGTATTTTTCACGATCTGAGGAAATCTATTCTATTGCCTCTCAAATAATAACTGGAGGCTAGTTACTCTCTTAGATAGTGAAAAATACTATACTAGTACAACAAAATTGAACTATATACCCGACAATTTGAAATTTTAAGAACTCCCGCCATTTTAAAATTTTAAATATTCACGCCAGAGATCAATGACAGTATCTATGTCACTCACAGAACAAAAAGTTCTGTTATGTCACTGCTGTGGCAGCGCCTTTGTGTTGTTAGTCGTAACTAAAGCCTACATCAAGTGAGCTATCTTCTTTTTTTAATAGTAGTTATATGATCTGTGCTCAGTTACCCACGAACAGTCGTGCTGCAGGGACGCGTTTCGCTCATGTGTGTAATTATCTCCGCGACGAAGTTCACGAACACGTCAAAGATTTAAAGGTTAGTATTCTGCTTTGTATAACTTTATAATTAGTATTAAATTCTGTTATATTTTTCATTACGTCAATATACTGGTTCATTGAGGCTACATTCATGTGTAAATAGATGATATTTTTTTTATACTTTATTAAAAAAATACGTGGGCATCTATCCCTATCACAAAAGAATAGAGGCCCTTATTTTTCGAGGAATAGGTGCCCTTAGGGGCATCTATCCCTCCATACACCATATATCGAGTAAGTGTATATTTTTAAAATATTTTTAGTGTGTGTTATATTTTTTATGTATTTACGTAGGTAGGTATATTTATATCTGGACCTTTTACTAATTCTAGCAGAACTATGCCACGAAAATATATAAGAAAGGAAGGAACAAGATCTCGAGTATGTTCATGGACTACAGAAAACCTATAGTCAGCTTTCGATGAAATGGACAAAAATACCATGGGGATAAACGAAATATCCCGACAATTTGGGATTCCATCGAGGATCTTGCGAAGACGGTATGCTGCTAAAATACAACAAAGTTGACACTTGGTAGCTTTAATTAGACTAGTGTTTTAAATGAAACTCACTGTTTCTGGCCAATGTGTGGAATTATCTAGAAACAGTGAGTTTTATTTAAAACACTAATATGAGCAGATACTGTTACATATATAGTTTAATACACGATGTCAACAGGAGGGAGAAGACTTCGATAATTTTTTGATAGCAATAAAAAAGCTAGCAAAGTCATGCAATTTTGGAATGTTGCATGATTCCTTAGTAAGAGACAGAGTAGTCGCTGGAATATTAGACGCAGAGGTGCAAGAAAGGCTTTTTAGGGTGAGAAAATTAACTCTGAGTCAGGCTGAAGATATCTGTAGAGCCGCAGAAGCAAGTAAGAAGCAAGTACAAAACATCAGAGGAAACTCAACACAGGTTGATGCAGTTAAAAAATATAGTCAAGCTTGTTCCAGTACAAGTGCATATGAGTGTTTTAGATGCAAAACAAAACATGGTCCTAGGAGCTGTCCCGCCTTTGGTAAGACTTGTGCAGTATGCAAAAAACCAAATCATTTTGCAGTAGGTTGTAAAAACAGACAGCAAAATAAAGGTAAGAAACATACTAATAATAAAAAGAAAATGCATGAGGTTGAAAAGAGTGAGGCAGACGATACTACGGGTGACGAAGAATTTGATACACCGTACTTGGACTCCGTGACATTATATCATGTGAAATTTAAGAACAAAAGAAAAGATATGTGGACTGAGAATGTTTTAATAAATAATAAGTTTATTTCTTTTAAGGTGGATACTGGAGCGAATTGTAATTGTTTACCTCTTAAGTTTGTTAAAAAATTGGGGGTAGAAAACAAAATAATAAAAAACAGCCTATCATTAAACACATACGGCAATAATAAAATTAAAGCTATTGGGTATGTAATACTACATTGTATGATAAAAGAAAAAGTTTGTAAGATTAAGTTTATTGTGGTTGACTGTGACAGTATGCCTATCTTGGGACTAAACACCCGTTCTCAGCTTGAGTTAGTAAAACAAATAGATTCGCTAAATAATAAAAAACAACAGTTTTTAAGTAAAAACTCTGAGGTTTTTGAGGGTACCGGAAAAGTACCTTATAAATATAAAATAATCTTAAAACAAAATGCAGTCCCTTACTCAAGTAGTTGCAGAAGAGTGCCAGAAACACTAAAACCAAAACTAAAAACAGCACTAGATGATCTTGAAAGAAATGAGATTATTTCCAAGATAGAGCAACCAACAGAATGGGTCAATAATATAGTAATTGTACAAAAGCCATCAGGAGCGTTGAGAATTTGCCTCGATCCATTACATTTAAATAAGTTTGTTTGTTTAGATCAATATCCGATACCCACTGTTGATGAACTTAGTTTGAAATTAAGAGGTAAAAACATCTTTACTGTTTTAGATTTAAAAGAAGGATTTTATCATGTCCCTCTAGATAATGAGAGCCGGAAACTTTGCACGTTTATCACTCCTTTTGGAAAATATTGTTTCAATCGGTTGCCTTTTGGACTCAATGTTAGTCCGGAGGTTTTTCAAAGAATTAATGAAAAAATTTTTGGGGATTTACCCATTGGCATTTATTTTGATGAATTTATAATTGGGGGAACAGATGAAGTGGAACATGATAAAATCTTAAATGAAGTTATTAGTAGAGCCAAGAAATTTGGTATAAAGTTTAATAAGTTAAAGGTACAATACAAAATTTCTGAAGTTTCCTATGTAGGTCAAATCTTTTCTGCTGACGGAATCAGGCCTGATCCTGATTATGTCAAAGCTATTTTGGAGCTTGAAGAACCGACCAACAAAAAAGAGCTGCTAAGGATTCTGGGTATGTTAAATTATCTCTCAAAGTATTTGCCCAAATTATCTGAATTACTATTTCCTTTAAGAAACCTTATTAAACAGAATGTAGAGTTTAGTTGGTCAAAAGATCTTTCCCTTACATTTTTAAAAATTAAGAAATTGGTTTCGGAAATAACTACCTTGTCTATTTTTGATCCTAAGTTACCATTAGAAATACAAACTGATGCTAGTCAAAATGGTATTGGGGCTTGTCTTATGCAGCAAGGTAAACCAATTGCATTTTGTTCTAGAAGTCTTACTGAAACGGAGTCTCGTTGGGCTCAGATTGAAAAGGAATATTTAGCGATTTCTTATAGTATATCAAAATTTCATCAATTTGTGTTTGGCAGGCATGTCACCGTAAAAAGTGATCATAAACCTTTAGTAGCCATTCATAAAAAAGATATTTACAAAGTTTCTTCTAGGCTTCAAAGACTTAAGTTGAAACTGCTTAAGTATAATTTCACTGTAGAATATCTTCCAGGAAAGCTTATGTACATTGCTGACCTTTTATCTAGGTCATTTATCAAATCAAGTGTCGAAGATGATCCCGAAATGAAAGAAATTGTACATTCTCTTGAACTTGACTTACCTATCTCCATTGAGCGGCTTCTTGAATTGAAAAATGCTACTTCTAAAGATTCAGTTTTATCGAAAATTATTGAATTCTGTGAGTATGGTTGGCCAGATGATGAAAAGTCAATTACAAATCCAGAGATCAGATCATTTTTCAATCTTAGAGAAAGTTTGTATGTTCATCAAGGTCTAGTTTTTCATGATTATCGTCTAGTTGTTCCAGATAAGTTGCGACTCAAAATGTTATCAAAACTACATGTGGGTCATTTTGGAATCGAGAAATCTAAAGCCAGAGCAAGAAAACTGTTTTACTGGCCTGGGTTGTCACGAGATGTTCATGATTTTGTATCAAAATGTGAAACTTGTTTGAAATATAGTAAAGGTGTTGTAAAAGAGCCACTTATGCAGCATGAAAGACCAAATGTTCCTTTTCTTAAAGTAGCAGCCGATATTTTAACTTATGCAGGAAAAGACTATTTGTCAGTAGTGGATTATTATAGTAACTGGCTTGAGTTGATTCCCTTGGACAGTAAAAATGCTACAGAAATAATTTTAAAATTAAAATGTGTCTTTGCTACTCATGGCATTCCATCTACTATCATTTCAGACAATGTTCCGTTTAACAGCAAAGAGTTCAAAGATTTTGCTAAGAACTGGGAAATTACTTCAATCACAACAAGTCCCAGATATCCCAGGTCTAATGGACTTGCAGAAAGATCTGTTGCTATTTGTAAAGATATTCTAAAGAAATGCCATGACTCTGGAGATGATCTGTATCAAGCACTACTTGAATATAGGACATCTCCTCTAACGGGTATTGGTGTTTCACCATCTGAACTGCTAAACAATCGCTTACTAAGATCAACATTACCCATTTCTAAGAAGCTACTAACAGACTTACCCGACATTGACCAAGAAAAAATTAGTGAGAAAAGATCTAAAGCTAAAGAGTACCATGACAAGAGTGCAAAACATCGAAAGTCATTCAATAAGGGCCAAAGTGTAATGATAAAGAAGGGTAGTTTCTGGGTTCCAGGTGAAGTAGTAGATACACACTCTACGCCGCGTTCATTTTTAGTTAGAGAAAATCTAGACAGGGTAGTAAGAAGAAATTCGTCATTTTTAAAGAATAACCCTAACCCAGTGTCTCTTAAACACTCCTGTCTTGAATCTACTAATAATGACACTCAAAGTTTAATATCAAATTATGTACCTAGCGCGGAAGAAACAAGTGAAAGCGATAAAATCAAAGAATCAATGTCAGGTGATAAAAATGAAAATCAGAAAAATGTTAAACATCCCATCTCTCCTACTGAGGATGATACTTCCGGATGTGATACTTATATAACACGGTCAGGGCGATGTGTGAATAAACCCTTAAGGTTTAGAGAATAAGCATCTATTGTGTTCTGTGTTTAATATTTATGATTGTAAGTTTATGTTTAGTAACCATTTCTCATTAGATTTTGAAACCTGAATTTTTGTTAGTTGTAGTAGTCTTTATGTTGTCATTCATATGTAATATGTTCCTTTCTTCGTTATGTTGTCATTCATATGTAATATGTTCCTTTCTGAAGGAAAGGGAGATGTTACATATAGATCAATAGTTGTTCTATGTGTGATCTTCTAAACCAGTGACAGATGGCTGCTAGGTTATGTGGTTAGGAGGCCTATTCAAGAAAGAGAAGAGGAAGCGGCAATCAAATCAACAATGTCAGAGGATCTGATAAGAACTAGAAAATTACTTATTAATCAATAGTTGTAATACATACAAAATAATAATAAATAAATAGTTTAAAAACATAACAGATACCACGAAGTAAGGGTCGAGACAGTTAATTTCATTAATTAGACTAACTAATTGCTATAATAGATTTATTACCGTAAGATTTTTTGCTGATAAGCTACAGCTAAAACATAATTTTGATCACGAAAACAAATTGGCTGGAGGTGCATGGTTCAAAAGTTTTATTGAACGAAATCCGTAGCTAGAGCTAAAGGTCTTAGTAGAGAAGATGTAAATAACTTCTATGATCTTTTGATCAAAGTTCTACCCGAAAATGATCTGTTGGACAAACCAGAAAGGATCTTCAATATGGATGAATCCTAAGTTCAATTAAATAATAAACCCGGAAATGTCGTCGCAAAAAAAGGTGCAAAAGTCGTCAATTCAGTCACATCTGCCGAGACGATCGTTCGCTGTTGAAATGCAATTGGTAATTTCCTTCCACTAATTCTTATAATAAAAGGTGTGAATAAAAAACCTGAACTTGAAGATGAACTTCCAAAAGGTTCAAAAGTCTTCATGAACAAAAAGTCAGCTTATATAAACGCTGAGCTTTTCTATAAATGTTTAACAGAACAGTTCATACCTCAGAAGCCCCAAGGTAAGGTTCCTGCAGATTTTAGACGGTCACTCGTCACACTCAACTGCTCCGGATATGCTGCAAGCTACTACTGGTAATGACATAATTTTATTGTGTTTACCTAGTCACACTACTTCAGCCTTACAGCCTTTAGACAGATCAGTATTTGGGCCATTTAAAACCCATTTCCAACATGAAACTAATCAATGTATGCGCTTGAATCCAAATAATAAGATCAGCCGTTACAGTGCTGAAAGGCTTATACATAATGCTTGGATTTGCGCTGCCACCGCTGTAAACGCTCTTGGTGGCTTTAGAGGTAGTGGAATTAGACCCAAATGCTTTGCCAGATTCTACATTTCTGATATCAGATACTGCACTTGGTAGTGAAAATCCTGGCACTTCTCGTGCGCCACTTCATGTTGTAGGACGAACGTCAACACCCCAGTGCCTTAGATTGCCTACCAGAGCTCTGAAATGTCTCGGGAAATATTAAATCTCGTGAGTCTATGGCGGTCGAACAAAGAAAAGAAACATCGCTACCTCAGATTCTTACTTCTACAGTTTGTCGACTAGAGCTGAACAATCAGAAAGAAAATATTTCTCAACATGAACAAAATAAGACACCACCAAATCCGATATGTAGTACTCCAATTGACAGGGAATCTCATAGTCTTTTGATCGATTCCGAGATTTAAGAGGATATTAGTATTGTTGACATTGGTGATCCTACAATTGCAGAGATTTTAGGAGGCAATGTAGAACAAGAAACACCTTCGAAAATTCTAATAGAAGCAGCACCTTTTCCAAAAATTCCTTTGACTATGGCTAAGAAGATGAAACAATCAGCAGATATTTTGAATTCAAAAGAAAATATAAAACACAAAAAGGTTGTGGCTAAGAGAAAGGAAAAACAAATAAAACTAACTTAGACAAGAAACACAAGACTGGAACTACCAATGAACCTAGGAGAACAAAGAAATGATCCAGCAATAAAAAACAAGGCAACAAAAATAATAAATAAAACAAATTCTTCTAGTGAGAATGACGATGAACATCCAGCTTATTTGTGTGATCATGAAAATTATAATTATTTGAAACAAGACCGAGTTTCACTAAAAAGACAAATTATTTACAGTTCAAGCAACGAAGATGAATACAATTCAGCTAACTATAAAATAAAAGGAAAGAAAACTAAAGGTTTGCCCGTAAAGAAAACTAAGAGAGATGGACAGGATCACCCTAAAGATACAAGTAAAGAATAGCTGCATTGAATGTTTCGAAAAGTATAAAAATGCGAAGTCGCAATCCGACTGGATTCAATGTGTAGGGTGTAAGAACTGGCTACATGAAAGCTGTACACTTTTCAGAAATTATTACTCAAGGTGTGGAGTATGAAACCCTGTTTTTCAGCTGCTTTTCAGGGATTCACAAGTCGAAATAGCTATGGAACCATATTTATGAATACGGGACAAAGTAAGTTACAAAATTAAAGCAAATGGATTGATTATGCGTTAGCAAGGTGCCATGTACGTAACTCAAGAATTTCATGATTACACCGCGGCGGCCAGAACATCGGCCTATTGTTTATATATTTTATATAAATGTCTCGTTTGTAATTATAAATAACCAATGTTAATTTTTTGAAAATAAAGACCTTTTTAAACAAACAAAACTCAAGGTGTGGAAAATTGAAAGCACTCTCTGGCTAAAAATTGAAGTTCAAAATATTGAAGATATAAACAATTAATAATTTATATTTTGGTTGAATATTTTATAACAATTAAAAATTGATATTTTAGTTAAACAAACGCTTCAAATATTTAATTATATATATACCCACGTTTCTTGAAGACAAGTGCTGTTTTACTTAGGAGTAGAAGTACCTAACATTTCGTTTGGTTTTTTCGTTTACACGGTATGAAGGGCATCTATCCTGCACTGCAGGCATCTATCCTTCCCAGTATTTTCATGGTGAGGCAACTATCCATACAGGTAGGCATCTATCCTCAAAAAATATTCCACAAAAAGCTAAATTCTGCAAAATCTGCATTTGATAGGTTAAAAAAAATAATACATATTTAACGTACATTAATAAAAAACATTCTTATAAAATTTATATTTTTAAAATTGGGAGGCTTTTTAAAAAAGTGGGGCGTTTATCCTAGTTTTACCCTACGTTTTTTCCAATGGATGATGGTTTCAAGTGCATCAAATTCGTTTGCGATGAATTTCGTACTGTAAAGGAAGTATTGAAGTTGGAAGTTCCTCGTACACGTTTGCAAGCTTTTACAAAATAACATAACGCCAACCCATTTGATATTATGGCCCAATTCTTGTAGTGGCCAAAATAAAAATTTTAACATTATTACGCTATATCAATATATGATTTTGAAAGGTATTTTTACGAAAATTTACCACAAATTTCCCGTGGTTGGTTACCCTTTCTTAGATTCTGATAGATACTTTGGCAGAATTGAAAAGAAGCTTAAAAAACAGATCATTATACGGATATAATAAAGTCTTCAATTATGGAGGGTTCCATTGTTACCGATAAGACAGACCACTTTCAAAATTTAGAGGAAATTGCTCTCAAACTACATTTAACAAACAGAACCAAAAATACTCACAATGAGAAAGTTAATTTTAGAGATAGTGTGGGCTGGATTCGAGTTGAAGAATATGGTAGCTATCTTTATAAGATATGTTTGGATGATTATACACCATTCGTGAAGGTAGATTCCAAAAAAGCAGGTCACAACAAAATTCTGCCCGGAGAATATGACCTTACAAACATTCGAAATAAAACACACTCTTTGACGAAAGAAAAAATTTTGAATTTGGATGAACAACTAGTTTTTGTAAAAAATCCGTTCAAAGTGTTTTATCGCAACACAATAGAAAACTTCGTTATAGAAAATACAGAAGAATCAAAAAAGAAAAAACGGAAAACTACCTAAGATTTAACATAGATGAACCCTTCATCAAAGTGATGCTAATTTTAGTTAACGGTAGATTAGTGCATGAAGGATCTATGTACATTTGTTTTCTTATTTTTCTATGTTTCACTTTAATTTTAATTATTTAAATATTATCACTTAATTTGTATTGATAAAGTTGTTTGATGCTGAAAAAATGAATTTGATTAGTACCAAGCGATCAACTTATAAATCATTTTACTCGAAATAATTTTTTTGTTACATGAATTCTTCATCCACTTGTGTCTTCAATTAAGACAGACCCATGTTATCGTGGTTTTTGCTGCTTTCACTAGAGGGCGTGATTGAAATTTTTTTAAATGTAATCGTTTAATTATTTTATCAGATTCGGAAAGTAGATTAAATTTGCAAGAAAAAATGTTATAACCACATATCGATGTATTCATCCGTTTCAAAGTTATCGCCCACGGAATATTGAGTTTTTAAAACCTCTCAATATTTTTTTACTTGTCAAAGTTCCTTGGTCAAGCATGCCATGGACAAGGTGGGGTTGGTTGTAAGTTGTCCATTGCTTTGTAGTTGGTTTGCTTATTTGCTTGCTTTCTGCTTGCTTGTAGTTAGCTTTCTGCAGCCCAATGGAGAACTGCAACCATCGAGTGTCTGCCTCTTCGTAGCACCGCTGGATATGTTAGCACTGTTGATCATCAGTGACAGCAGTGCTGACCAACCAAACGATATTCCAACAAAATCCAAGTTAAGGAGTAAGGAAACGTGCCTATGGCTGAATGGCCGCAGGGAATGCAACCGCGAACGTTCCCCTGGGGGTACCAGGCGACGCTCCCTTGGAAATAGTCTTCCGTGACATGCAGGGCACTTCCAGAGATGACACAACCTTTTCCTTGCGACTCGTGGGATCAGAATGGATCAACAAAAACAAAAACAAACAAAACAAAAACATGAGGATGAGCGAGAAAGCACACCTCCAACACAAAAGCACCGTCGAGGTAAAAGAGTCTGCGGTGCTGAGGCACAGTGAAGGAGGAAATCGAGGCAGTATGCTGGCGTCTCTACAGACACCACCAGCGCCACTCGCCCCTCCATATCTAAACCTGGCACCAGTGGCCAAAATGTAATGGCGACGATACTAGTTCCTCCTCCAAAAGAGGCCCGGAACGCGTTGCCCCCAAGAAAAGGAGCTCCTGCACCTTGTAGGATAACTCTTCCAGAAAAAAGAGGATACGGATGGACGCTAAAGCAAAAAGCTACAGATACGATTCCGCTTTTGTACGACCCTTAAGGAACTGAGAAAGAATACGATTAAATTCGGATGGGCCTGTTTTTATTCCAAAACTGAGACGATTCATGCGATAAGTGTCACGGTGAGTTGGAATTGTTTGAACCGCAATGCTTCCTTCATTCACTTGTATGTGTAGATAAGCTTTATAAATATCAAGCTCACAGAAGTACTCAGAATTACGAAAGATATTTAAAACATCGTCTATGCGACGTACTGGGTGATTTGCTTGGACTAATTTGTCGTTAACCCCTCATTTGTAATCGACACATAATCGAACACCTCCATCTGTTTTCGGAATTACGACTAAAAGTGATCCCCAATTACTTGTAGGAATTATATGATTAAAGTGAATCCAGTTCTTTGTTTACAAGCCCCCGGAGTGCATATGGTACACTTCTTTCTCTTGTAAACGAGGATTTAACGTCTTTTCTAAGTTGAAGTGCAATCGTCAGTTCTGGAACACATCCAACTTTTTCTTGGAGTATTGGTGAAAAATGATTCAATATACTTTCGATTGAGTTGTTGTGCTGCAAGGTATATACTGGAACTGAAATTTTCATGTCGGTGTCAATTTGATAAAGTTCAATACCTAGTACTCGAATCCATTGTCGCCCAAGAGGATCATCATGTCCCGCTGAAACGATGTGTAGTTCATCTTCAAATCACCTTCCCACGGTATTGGACATTAACAGAGATTTTTCCCTTGGATTGAATTACATTGCCTGAATAAGATCTGAAGTCTATATTTGAATTTTTCATGGATACATTCAGATTCAAATTATTGAAATCGTTCTCATTTAATAAGAAGAACTTTGCACCTGAATTGACTTCGAAACGTTGAGATTTTCCGTTTAGGTACACCGTGTAACGCGAAAAATTCGCCGAGCTATCGTAAATTTAACGATTGGCAAGCTTGTTGACGGAGAGAATCCAAAGCACTGTATGCGCGAAGTGGTCAGTCTTCCATTTGCCGTCAAGGTGTAAACACACATTTCCAAACGTAAAAATTTTGCATGTGCTCTGGGAGCCATAAAATATTTTGCTAAAAACCCGACAATTCCTACGTAGGGGAAGAAAATACGGCTGAAACCAACAGCTGGCAGCTCTGACCCGTTAGGCTTCTGGTCCAGAAACGGCCGTTGACTGAGGATACCAGTAGAAATTAGTGGAATTGCGTAATTCGTGGTAAATTTCCGTAGACGGCGTTGGTTAGAAGGATTCATTATAAAGGTGAATGGTTGAGAATACTTTCTCGGAATTAACAGTTCTATACGTAGAAATTTTAGCTTTGAATCGTAGTTCATTGGAGTATGTAATCTGGATTTCACAAGATAGTTTCGATGCATTTCATAAATTCTTATTAGTTCATATTCGTCATTGCTCAATATTTTTTTTGAAATAAGAATATATCACGGGGGCTGTATAAATATTCAGGGATGTGTCCAACGACATAGTTTTTATATTATGTTTTTTTTTGGAATCGTAGTTTTTTTGCTAAGCAGAAAAAACCAGTCATATAGTTTTTATTCTCAGTGTTAATGGCTTTTATACAGTTAAAAGTCAGGATGTACGGGGGAACGTCGAAAATTTGACCGGGGTAAAATGTAAACCCTATGTAGAGGCTAATTCGTTTCTCTATTTTAGGTTTTTTTATGGATAATAAATCTCTGATTGGAGATTAATGAGTCAGTGAGACCAGTTTCAGGAGAGTTGGAATATTCTGGATTGGCTTCAGTTCCTGTTCTGGTTCCGGAAAAAGGATAAGTGAACAGTATTCCTTTTTTTATTTGTAAATTCACCTTTATGCGTCACATTTCACAGTTTTTCATGTAAAGTTTATTTCTCTTTTTGCGGCAATTACTATAATTTCGCTTTACACTTTGTACTTTGTATTTAAAATTTGTAATCTTCGCTTATAGTTTAAAATACGCTAGGATACTACGGTACGTACCTGGGTACTGCGTTATTTAGTGGATTTTTCAAACTCTGACGATTTTATGTATATAATTTTGCGCCGTACATAATTTCGAATTAGATTTTCTTTAGCAACGCTAAGCTCATTTGCTATTTAAGTTTTATGCTTATGCAATTATTTATATCAATATTGATATTGGTATAAATTGCGGAAGTGTAAACCCTTGTAACTGTACATTGTTAATTTTTGATATATATTATCGTTGTTTTTGAGATATTATACATGAACCATTTGGTCGTTTCTCTATAATTATATAATTGAGACACCGGTGTAGTTTGGGGCCCTCAGCTCTTCTGCACCCTGAGTTTGAAGCCTTCAGCGCTGCTCAGAGTTTATAGAACCTGCTTGACAGTTATTTACTTAAGCTGTAACTGATAAATTAGTTAGCAATTTTTGGATTTATGTAGATTTTAGCCTTCAGCCTATCTACATTCTGAGTCTACAGACTTCAGCTGAGTTCAGACATTATCTGGAACATTATTGTAGTAATATTGTAATAAATATTTTGAAAAGAGACCTTTGGTCCAAAGAGACTAATTAAAACTTCAATCAGGGGATACTTGCTGACTTTTATTTTTCTTATGATAACTTACCTATCAGTTTAACCTTTGGAGTGTGTAGTGAGTGTTGTTAACCCACTGAGGAGTTGTGGGCTAATTAAAGAAGTCTTGGGTGCTTGCCAAAACTTCTCTGGCGCCCTTTTGTAAACTTAATAATTTTTTGAAGAATCCAACCCTTCTTCGACTCGAAGCTAGTCGACTGGCGAGCACAGGTTGTACCACGTGAGACAACCCGCATATCAATAACGAGCACTGAGAGGGTTAGTAGGTTTTCTCGTTATAACCGTAATAAAATATTTATTAGAATCAGGTAGTATTTCGAATGAATCAACCACTTTAAAATGATTATATAATGTGTCTATCTGGTTAACGCCATACTCAACATTGGTCGTCAGAAACAACATGCACAGATGTGGAACTTTAGTTTGTTATACCCGATTTTTGCGAGTAGCATTTAACAATGTTTTAATACAAACTTTTGCAACGTGTCCAATTACCAAGTACCTCGTAATCTGGTTGACTGCGGTGGTATCGCAAATTCTGATGATTTGGACTTTCTGCTCGAGAATTTGATTGCAAATTGGAACGATTCCTGTTATGTTCTGTAGAATTTGAAATTGCTCTGATATCACTAGTGTTCAAATTCGAGTGATTCAAACTGAAGTGCTGAGATAGTTGTTCACTCTCTATTTTCGATGCTTCGAGAGCAGTTCCCTTTTTTAATATTTCCTCGAGAGATGTAACGATTGACTGTAAAACTTGTTCTCTTAACCAATCATCACGCAACCCACGAATAAACTGAGCTCTTACAAAAATGTAATTTCTGCGATAGAAACAGACCTGGTACATTCACATGCAGTTGAAAAGTAACAATCTGGAAGATCGCGTTGAAGTGCTGCTACATATTCGGCAATTATCTGACTTTTTTTGGTAAATGTTCAGAAAATAATGCTGAGAAACAATGACACTATTCCTTGGTATTAACATTTGTTTCAAGACTTGCACTAAATCTTTGTAGTTCAAATGCTTTACTGGTTTGTCGGGCCCAATAAATGCTGCCAAACTATTATAATGTGTGAAGCCTATTGAAACACAGAGCAGCTGAACAATTTTTGATTCATTATTGACTCATCTCATGTTGTAATAGTTTTCAAAACGTTCAAGATAACAGGATTTGTTTTGCTGGAATCAAAATTTTCAAATGGTGCTTTATTTGAAAAATTCACAGAAATAGTTGCCGACGGTTGTTGTTCCGGACGTGATTGATTCTTTATATCGTTGATGTGACTTTGCTGCTGCTCACGCATTACAACCATTAGTTGTTTAAATTGTTCTGCGTCCATTTGAAAATATAATTGAAATCTTCTTTTAGTTTCTTGAGAATTGGATGATTATATTTCTTTTTCACTCGTCGCCAATTATTACAATTCTGAGAAGGATCTAAACTGAATTATTTCCATCTTTTTGAAAATAGACATTTATGTTAGAGAGAAATATTCAAGATCGCCAGATTTGTAGATGTGATCTCTCTGTGTGATAATTTTGTTTTTAAGTAGTTGTTGTTGTCTGTCAACTTTCGACAATAAAATTAATTTTGCAGTTTAAGTTTCCGAATAGTATTTCATTAGTAAAATTAGGCTGTTCTATCACTTGAAAACCATTAGGTTATGGGCCCAGGAGTTGTTTAAGACAGACTGTGTAAAAAGTGAAGCGGAAACATATGGCTGCGGTAAAACCATACAGTAATGGAATCGTCCTCTGACAATTCGAGATTTGGAATAGCCAAATTGAATAACAGTAATTATCAACCATGGAAATTCAAAATGAAAATGATGTTGATTAGAGAGGGAACATGGAAGGTTGTCGACAAACCAAAACCAGAGAATTCAGATAACAATTGGTCAAGTTTGGATGAGAAAGCAGAGAGTTCTATATCCTTATCAGTAGAAAATAACCAAATAATCCACATCTGTAATTGTACATCAGCTAAGGATATGTGGGATATTCTACAAAAGGTTCACTAAAGAGCTAAATTATCCAATAAGCTTTATTTACTGAGAAAATTATACCAAGCCAAACTTGAACCTGGACAAAATATGTCGGAATACATAAGAATAACTTTGGAAATGGTCGACATGTTGAGAGGTATCGATGAAGAGATAAAAGACTTTCACTTTTATTGGGTGGTCTCCCAGAAAAATTCGAAACTTTAGTTACAGCAATAGATGCTAGACCCGACGATGAACTCACTCTAGAATATGTGAAAGGAAAATTAATGAATGAGTTCAATAGAAAGCAAGGAAACGACAGTGAAAAAGGTAGAGAAACTGCATTGAAGACATATAACAAGCAGAAGAAAGATACAGCAAGTAGATTCGATAAATAATGTTTCATCTGTAAAAAGAAGGGTCATATTTAGAAAAACTGTTATTCTCGTAAAAAGAATATTCAAAGAAGCAATGATAAAATTGTAAATAGTGCAGTAGAAGAATTTTGTTTTTGTGAAGGTAACCGGAATTCGAACGAATGGTACATCGATTGTGGAGCTTCTAATCATATGACAAGCAACAAAAATTTCTTCGTCAACCTCCGATGTACCGATGGATATGGATATGTATACCTTAAATGTCAAGTTGATAAAAAGTGTCACAATGTTCATGTCTCACACGTTTTATATGTACCTCAGTTACGAAGTAATCCATTATCAGTGAAGAGACTAACAGAAAAAGGATTCAACGTTGTTTTTGATCAACAACATTGTTCAGTAAAAATGGGCGAGAAAAATATTGCTATGAGAATAATTGAGAATGGTATTTACAGATTATAGTAGAAGTTAGATGAGCGAGCAAATATAACAACACAAAGTCGGCATGAAAATTGTATTCACGCATGGCCATAAAAATCCGTTCGATATCGAAAGACTTGTGTCACATGAAGTAGCCTCAGGAATAAAAATCGAAAATTGCAATGAAATTATGAATTGCGTGAGTTGCATAAAAGGAAAACTAACAAAGGAACCATTTGTGAAGAATTGTGACAAACGATCAAATCAATGTCTAGATTTGATATATTTTTGTTGTTTGTGGTCCGATGAAAACAGAAACCCATGGAAATACATGCTATTTTTTGACATTTATTGATGACCACTCCCGTTATACCATATTATACCTCCTACATTCCAAAGATGAAGTATTTAAGAAATTTGAAGAATTCGTCGCTCTTGTTGAAAATAAATTCGGAGTGATACCCAGAATGTTCAAGGTTTTCTGAAGAAGAAAGGTATTTCCTTTCGAACTACAGCTCCGTATTCGCCCGAATGAAATGGCATAGCAGAACGTAAAAATCGAACCTCATGCGAAGTAGCAAGGTGTATGTTGTTCGATGCAGGATTACCGAATAAATATTGGGGTGAAGTGATTGCCATAGCGAATTATCTTCAAAATCTCCTTCCTACAAAAGCTATCGAATGTACTCCATATGAATTGTGGAATTCAGAAAAACCAAGATTGGATCATCTCAGAGCTTTCGGCAGTGTGGCCTATATCTATGTTCCTAAAGAAACAAGAATAAAATGGGATGCTCCAGCACAAGCAGGGATTTTGGTAGGATATAATGAAACTACCAGGTTCAAAAAACTAAAGATACAACCTTTCTACTGGACCAAAATTCAAAAATTGATATTCTTCCCAAAGAGAATGGATTGGAAAATGCCTCATGTGTAGCTACTCCAATGGATACAGAGTACCCCAAACTCGATACAAATTCCCCTTTATTACCCAATAATGAAAAATATAGAGAAGCAGTGGGGGCACTGCTATATCTTTCTACTACAACCCGTCCGGATATATTTCTTGCTGTGGGGTATTTGTGCAGGCGAGTAAGTCAGCCAAGTCAGAAGGATTGGGATGCAGTCAAGAGAGTGCTCAAATACCCGAAGGTTACAAGTAAAGATAAACTGAAATTAAGTTCAAATACTGAATTGACTCTGGACGGATATGTTGATTCCGATTGGCCAGGCGATATCTCTGATAGGAAATCTACAGCCGGTTTTATATTATTTCTTGAGAATAATCCTATATTACTAGGGCTAGCAAGAAGCAATCTTCAGTAGCCCTATCATCTACAGAGGCTGAATATATATCAGCGGCCTTGGCAAGCCAGGAAATAGTTTGGTCAAGAAGACTTTGAGAAGATTTCCGAATACCTTGTGAAAATGCCACTGTCATTTATGAAGACAATCAAGGTGGTATCAAGCGAGCAACCAATGAAAAGTCTAGTTGCAGAACAAAACATATCGATGTCAGATTCCATCAACTACGTGATTTAGTTGACAGTGATATAATTAAATTCATGTGTTGTGAAACTTCAAATATGATTGCTGATGCTTTCACAAAGCCTCTCCCCATAGAAAAGTTTCAATGTCTCAAAACATCAATGGGACTCATCGAAGAAAAATCTGTCGAGTAAAGTGTTAGAAAGAAATATTCATAATCGCCAGATTTGTAGATGTCATCTCTCTGTGTGATAATTTTGTTTTTAAGTAGTTGTTGTTGTCTGTCAAGTTTTGACAATAAAATTAATTTTGCATTTTACGTTTCCGAATAGTATTTCATTGGTAAAATTAGGCTGTTCTTCCATTCAAAAACCATTAATTTATTACTTTTTCTACATTTTTTTACAGTTCTCTCTGACATCCCTTATATTTTATGATTAATATCAACAAGTCTGATAAAAAGGTCACAACATTGTTGCACTGGTTTGATTTAGATAAAAATCATTTTGTATGGTATAATCAACGTTTTTTTATGTTTACATTCAGCGTAAAAATTCAAAATTAACTGTCAATTTACAATAAAATGTTGCTTCGGACATATAAATTGGGAATCAATCTGGCACATATGGAACGCTGCTGCCATACTTTCCTTTAAGAGGAAGGTATGGGGAGAATTATTTGTGGCGTGAACACAATTGATAATGCAACTCCCTGCCTTACACCTCACACACAATATGGATATTCTCTCTATATAACTCAAAAGGGCTCATCTGTGAGACGTCGTGAACAATACTCAATCATAAAATTCATGACTTCTTGCACTCCGGAGGCTGTATCGTGTTAACAAGACATGTTACAAAAAGTGGACGACTACAATTACATACACACAGGATTTATTTTTTAAAAAATCCTTTTTTCGTGTTTTTCTCGATGAAAAACGAAGAAATAACTCCAGCTTTTTTTGGGGTAAACCAATATTTTCTTCATATTTTAGATAGGGTTGGGCAGAAAAGGAATAGCGTTATCAAAATTTCTAGGTCAGTTTTTAATACCACTGTTTTTTTCGAAAAATCGCAATATTTCTGTAACGAATTGGTATTTTTCAGAATAGGGTTCCATTCAAGACAAGAAAACTGCAATCTCACCAATTCTGTAAAAAAAGCGATACATTTTTATGTAAGAAAAAAATAAAAAACACGATTGAACATCGAATACCGAGATTACTATTATTTTAGAGTTGACTTCGTATACTGCGACACACAATTTTCTAAAAACACTTTATCTAACTGGAATTTTTCGAGACTAAAGTGATTCCTAAAAGGGTTAAAAAGTTCAACAGAAGAATGCACACCTTTCAGTCGGAGGCGCCACATGTCGCGCAGAAAACTGCCGGCTGTACGCCTCATGGCTCTTCAATGCTAAAGGTCGCAAATCTGATAACCCCAGAGGTGAATGAAGTGAATGAAACGACAAAATGTCAGCGGAAACCCGTCCCTATGTCCGATGATCTAACATTTTCTAGGTTGGTTTCAGCCAGTCAGTCAATTCAAATTGGTTAGCGGGTCGTTCAACTTTCAAAGTAGTTATGTCACAAATTATGCTAATTTCCGTATTATGTACTTCGGAGTATTACAGTAGCCATTGTTGTTGCACAGACGACATAATGTTTGGGAAGATTTTACGTTCAAGGGCACATTTAATGCGGTCATCTACATTTTTATAAATTATACTCGATAGTCGAAATTGTGTAAAGTGACGTCATCGGTTATCTACCGATTTAAAGTGAACTCCATGAGCGTATCATAGTTTAAGGGTGCGAATACTGAAATATCTGGAATTTCAATTCTTAACATTTGAAATAATAACTTATCACAAGTTGTTCATAAGTAAGTTAAAACAAAATAAAAAAATGTTTAAAAGTCAATTCCAACTTACTACTACTAAAACTAAAAAAAAGTTGTTTGTCAAGACCAAAATAAATTACCAATAAGTATAGGTATGTTGCGAGGTCACTTGTAAAATGTCTGACTAACTGGAAGCGGTATCACTCCCTGACGACTCCTCAGAATCATCGCTTTCTCCTCCTATATCGATAATGAGTGGTTCCGTCATTACTTCTACACGTATGTCTAAATCCCAAAACTTTATTTCTTCTTTTAATACGTGTTGAATACATTTACGCCAACTCTCAGCAGTAACGGTATGCAGCGCCTCGTCAAACAGTTTCTCAACGTCAGCCATTTTGAATGTACTGTTTTTTCTCGCAACATAATTTTTCACTTGGGCCCAAACCAGCTCGATGGGGTTTAACTCACAGTGGTAGGGAGGAAGTCTAACAACTGAGACGTTGAAATCTTTCGCCATTTCATCGATAACGTACTTAATATAACTGCTTTTATGTTTCCGTACGAGAGATAATAATTCAACTTTTAGCATTGCCTCGTTGTGCGGAATGCTTTTACTCTCTAACCAATCAATTATAACCCTCTTGCGGCTAGCTGAAGTAGGTATTTGCTCCAGTCGACGAGAGTGGTATGAAGCATTATCCATAACTATCACTGAACCAGGAGTTACCTTTGTTAAAATTGATCTAAACCATGTTTCAAACCGGTTACCATCCATCTCTTCATGGTAATCGACAGTTTTTTTGGACTGAAAACTTAGTAATCCACCTTCTACAAATCCTTCCTCGCTGCCAATGTGAGTGATAATCAGTCGACGTCCTTTCCCAGAGGGAGCTTTTAAACCGGAAGAGAAACCCTCCATAAAGGCTTGTCGATTGCTTCGTATATTCATGTCTTGCCACACTTTTCACACAGTGTGGCCTTCATTTAACCATGTTTCGTCAAGATAATATATGTGCCGTCCTTCGTTACGAAACTGTCGTATCTGTTTTAAATAATTTCTCCTCCATTCCACAATGTCATTTCGTTCAATTAAGGCACTGTTTCTACTTCTTGTTTGGTAACGAAAATTCATTAATTTTAAAGTTCGTCTCAAAACTTTATCACTGATGTTTGGTAAAGTATCATCAGCTTCTATTACCTTGCTCAATTTAGCTACCGAGGGGATTTCATTCCTAAAATAAAAAGAATGTATTTCCCTACGTATAGCATTCCGTGTTTTAGTCGATAGATCACAGTAACTGCATTGTTCTACAACGTATCTATCTTCTGCATTTCATTTTAAGTGTCAAAATGACATACTTTATTAGACTAAGTACTATAATGGAAAAGTATTTAGGTACACTGGGCGAAAATTAGGAAAACTGAAAACAACAATATTTAACGTTTAAAATTACATACTACATTATTGCAATTTGATAAGATCAGGTGGATTATACAGGGTGTTTCTATATTCAACCGACAACGCTCCACCACGGAGAGATCTCAATGAATGATTCATGTTGATATAGGAATACGAACCCTTACGAGGCCTAGTTGATGAGATATAGGGTGTTCAAAATT
Organism: Galeruca laticollis; assembly: GCA_963921935.1. Classification (NCBI taxonomy): domain Eukaryota; kingdom Metazoa; phylum Arthropoda; class Insecta; order Coleoptera; family Chrysomelidae; genus Galeruca; species Galeruca laticollis. The sequence continues at coordinate 217,564,014 of OY998175.1, forward strand.
TTATCAAAATCAAAAATTTACCATAAATCAAGAACGCCTTTAAATTTCTTTTTCAAATTTGGTGACCAATATGCTCCTTAATAAAGTAATATTTTGACATTAACAAACTTTGGAAAAATTTAAACAGTGGGGCGCTGTCAGTGTTAGTTGTCACTTTTATCCCCCCATTTTTTACGCCACTGGTGCAAATTCTTTTTTTGATTTTGGTTTGAATTGCCTGATTATTTCTAGTTAAAAAACTAATAACCTTTTATGGAGCTAAAATGAGCGATGTTGTAGAAATTTGCCTCTAAACAAAAATCTACAAACACGTAAGTAATTTACAAATTAATCAATTATTCATTTAATTTCGAATAATGATTAAGCGTAAGTAGTTCATAATTTCAATTTCAAACAAAAATGTATTACAATAATAACAAAATTAGTGTTTTAAATGAAACTCAACGTTTCTAGCTAGTTTCATAATATAATGAAAAATATTAAAAATTCTAAAAAATTGACAATTGTTTCGATAATTGAATATCATCGTCAGAATGACAGAAGTTACATTTCGTTTTGTGCCTACCTGATGTTTAGTAGTTATTTTTGGCTACACCAAGAAGTGACCTACGTGATTGACTTAATATATGTTAATAGACGTTAATATAACGTAACAAAGGTCAAGATATTAGATCAATTCACTGAAAATATCCCAACACCGGGAGGAATTAGACAGGGTGACAGTCTAAGTCCCTTTTTGTTTAATCTCCTCATGGATAAAATTATAAACAGAGTAACATGTCTCAAACTCGGATACAGACTGGGCAACAAAAGAGTTGGTATGGAGTGCTACGCTGATGATGCAGCAATCATCGCCGAATCAGAAAACGACCTACAGAGACAGCTCTTCCAGTTCTTTCTGGTAAGCCGCCAACTCAATATGAACATTTCTATCAGCAAAACCAAATGTATGACAATCGCGAAGGATCCGCTCAGATGTAAGCTGGTGGTGGAGGACAATCCCATAGAACAGGTGATGCAATTCAGATATCTGGGCATAGATATATCAAGTACTCACGACCCAGTTAAAGACCTAAGAAGCCAGATTAACAAAGCATCCGCACTATCAGGATGCCTACGAGATATGGTCTGGTTCAACCCGTACATGCGCAAGGATAGCAAAATTAGAATCTACTAGACTTGTATCAGACCCATCATGACGTACGGCACGGAAGTCCGCGAGGACACCAACAAGACGAAACAAATGCTAAGGGTGGCCGACATGAAAACACTGAGAACAATAGTGGGGAAAACAAGAAGAGACAGAGTAAGAAACACAGATGTCAGAGAGCAGTGCGGGACACAGGATATTGTGAGATGGGGAAGACAACGTAAGAGGCAGTGGTACAACCATGTAAGACGGATAAACGAGAACAGACTTCCGAGAATAGTCCTAGAAAACAACCCGCCCGGCTCAAGACCTCCCGGGAGACCACGACCACCTAAAAGGTGGAAAGATAGCTGGCAATCCACCTCCCAGGAAAATATGCAGAGGCAGCTTCAGAAGTAACAGATCGATAGATCTCCAAGATGTAGAAGAAGAAGAAAAAAGAAGGAGATATGATATTACAAATATTGCAGCTTAGATATTATTAGCCCTATGGTGATATCCTGGATATCATTTTTCCAATTAATATCAGAATAACTGTGCAATGATATAGAAAACCAGGAAAACTATATTTGGTGATCTTTACAATCATCACTTAAGAAGACAGTTTAATAGTGGAGAGCTTCCTAGATTTATCTGTTCATTGACGACTTCATATTGTGGGTTTCTTAAGTGTCTTCTAATTTCTAACTCTTCAAGGAAATCCCGTTCTTGTTTCTTATCACAAATATGTAGTACTTCTAGTTCTGTATTTGGTGTCAATGAATGGTTGGTGTCAAGTAGATGTTTTGCGTAATTTCTTAGGGTCTGACCTAAATAGACAGTATTACATTCTGGACATTTGAGTTTATATATACCTGATTTCTTTAATGTTGGTATTTTTGTTTTAACATTTAACAATTTTGTACTCACGTTACTTTCTGTTTTAAAAGTTACAGTAGTTGCCCAAACTGTTGGCCGCTTACTTCAATACACTTCTCACACCATTTTGTCATTGAGAATAAGTCTGAATGGGATTGAATGATGTCTACCGCAGCTAGAATTCTAGCCATTGGATCTTGTTCATATTCGATTATTGTTTCGTACAATAAAGAATTCATATAGTCTCATGTAAAAAATGGATAGGATATAAGTCAGGTTATCTTGGAGGCCAACAATTTGATCCACCCCGACCAATCCAATCTAAAACGTCTGTTTAAGTAATTTCTTGCATCTGCAGCAAAATAAACAGATGCCCCATCGTGTTGAAACCACATGTATTGTCTAATATTTACCGGTACATTCTCCAACAATTAATCCAACATTTCTTTCAGAAAGCACGTATAAATTGCTCCATTCAATTAAAATGTAAGGCACGATTAAGCAATCTCCAACCATACCCACCCACACATTAACCAAATATTTATGCGGATTTTCTTCATCCCAAACGTGACTATTTCTAGAGTTGAAAATTCCTCCCCTAGTAAATCTAGCCTCGTCGGTATACAACACATATTTTGGAAAATTTCGATTTTCACGACACTTTTCTAAATACTAGTTTGAAAATTCCATACGCACCTGAAAATCACTAGGTTCTAATGCTTGAACACTGTCCAATTTGTATCGTTGTAAGACTTGTCCCTTTACAACTTTCCATACAGTAGAATGGTCCACTCTTAAAGCGCGACCTACAGCTGGAATACTTAAAGATGGCCCTTCAAAGATATTATTTAATATTTCCTCTTCCAAATACACAGCCCTTGTTGTACGTTGCTTTCCAGAATTATTTCTTTCAATTAACAAGTTTCCGGTTTCTTTCAGTCGTCTTTCAATGCTTGCAAATGTAGAATGATGTGGAATTCGACGATTGCCAAATCTTTGTTGGTATAAACGAGCTGACAATCTACCATTTTTTCGAGCTTCCCCGTAAATCATTAACAAATCGGTCAAGTCTTCAAATGAAAAACTGATTTTATAACAGCAAAATTATTGTAAAAACTAATTTTAAAGTCTACGATTTAATCTACCAAGATCGTATCAAATACACAAAGTGTCACGAACTATTCAACGTGCCTACTAGATTATAATTTAGAAATATTGAGTAGTATTTAGTTACCTGTAGACTTTTGGTTAGTGGCAAATTTCTACATCACCGTTTATTTTAGCTCCATGAAAGGTTATAAGTTTTTCAACTAAAAATAATCAGGCAATTTAAAACAAAATTAAAAAAAGAATTTGCTCCAGTGGCGTAAAAAATAAGGGGATAAAAGTGGCAACTAACCCTGACATCGCGCCACTGGTTAAATTTTTCCGAAGTTTGTTTATGTCAAAATATTACTTTATTAAGGAGCATATTGGTCATTAAATTTGAAAGAAGAATTTATAGGCGTTCTTGATTTATGGCAAATTTTTGATTTTGATAAAATTTTGAACACCCTATATCTCAACAACTAGGCCCCGTAAAGGTTCGTGCTCCTATATCAAAATGAATCATTTATTGAGATCTCTCTATGGTAGAGCGTTGTCGGTCAAATATAGAAACACCCTGTATATTTTAAGATCCTGAACGTGCCATATTCCTTTAAAAGCGCCAGCTTCAAGTTCATATTTCCAGGAACCTATATTTCGTTTAACTTTAAAAGGATCGAAGAAACCGGTGCCAATTGCTGACTGCGTAGGATAAACTTTTATTTTTACACCGTACCAGATCACCTGGAGTGAATGTAAGGGATCTTCTCCGTTAGTTGTATCTTTGGTTTTGTGTTCTAGTTGCTTTTATCTGACGTTGGATTTCTTTATATAGTTTAGAATATTCTATGTTAGACATAGGCTTAGAAATTGTCACATTATTCTGGTTGTTTATTTGTAAATTTTAGGTTTCTTGCTCTCCACTTATACCTATTATTTATAGGTTTGTTCCAACCTGCGCCAGAAACGGTTTCTTACAGTCAGGATTTTGCGCACTATCTCAAATTTGTTCCAACCAGAGTTTCTGACAGTTAGTAAACGATTAGTTTTATGTACCAACTAATTTTCAAACCTGTTTGTAAACGATCAGAATGGTTTGCGGATTATTCTTTAGCAATTTGTTTGGGGCGTGCGCATTGCTGTTTCTCTAAAAATATAAACATATAACCTCGTACCCCTCCAAATACTAAATAGTAAATAGCTCATAAATCTCCTACTAAAAATCTGTTGAGTGTTTGGAAATATCTTTTAATAACTCGTTAAGTATGAGTGACGAAAATTTTAGTGAGATTAGTGACATATCGCCCATGAAAAGTGATATGTCTGTATGTAGATATTCTATGTGATGTGTCATGTCATATTGTCAACGAAAGTTAACGTTAGTTTTTTAAAATGTATGTCCTCGTGTATGAGTTATTAAAACAGTTTATATTATATTCTTGTTTTAATACATAACAGAAATCAGTGATGACAAACATTTAGAACTGCTACTAAACTAATAACAAAATTATTTAGGTAGGTATGGCGCTATTTTTTGCACAAAATGAGTTGTTACTAATGGTTTTAGAGGAAATGGTGCCCCAGTATTATGGAGAATTGATCTCTTCTCTTACTCACACACTTCAAACTCTTTATCAGCTGTTCCAACCTAAAACATAAATTGATCAGGAAACCAATATATTACAGACATGCGCTCTGGAAATGATTTGTAAAACGTTAAAAAATCTGTTTGTGATTGAAGGTTATAAACAAACATCATCATTGACACTTTCAATAACAAATATTTTTTTTTATTGATGCCGCATATTACCTTTTTAAAGCACGCGTCAGCGTGTTTATATCGAACTTACAAACACGCGCGTTTTTTAAAGTCCCCATGGTAACAACAACAACTTGAGAAACGTAAGGATCAATGACAACTTTTTTATTAGTTTCTAAATTGTATATTATCATTGGGAACCAATGTCTTATTTGGTTTTTTCTGCAAAATGTATTAATATATTCATATATACATTGTTTCCCTTTAAATATAAATAAAGAAACTAAAAATAAATACTATTTGACGTTCACGAAACTTGGCTGGACACGAGGATGGACTTCCATTTTTTTGTAGTAATAATATAATAATAATATTTTATGATTCCAAAGTGCACCAATAAAAAAAATAGCGTAAAGTATTCGTGGGTAACTGGTCTTTCAAACACCTGCTCTATTTCGAGCACTCGGCTGCGCCGTCGTGCTCGAAAAATCGCGCGTGTTTGAAAGACCTCTTTATCCACTTATACTTTAATATACAATTATTCTCCTCGTTTTGCAAAAACTTTTATATTTTCCTTAGTCGATATTCTGGCTTTTTGTGTTTGTAGTTATTCTTAAGGATTTTAGATTATTTGTTTTATTCATTTATAGATTATTTTTATTCTTAAAATGTATATTAATATTTTATTCTTCGTCAATGAGCCAATTGTGGCCTAAGTGCTGTGGAGTCCTACCCACCCTTCCAACTTTTACAGATTTTTTTTGTCATTTGAACGATAAGTATACGTAATTAGTATAGTTCGTGAATAATTTTTGTATTTTGAATAATCAATGTCCGATCCCAAGGGCGACCCGAAAGGGCCGCCCAACAAAAACTCCAATGAATCTCAACCGGTTCATGATTTCAATAATAAATATCAAAATTCTGATAAGGAACCTTATTTTGTTTATCTTGAATATGTAGATGAAACTTAGGAAGATTACTTCCTATTAAAGTAGGTTATTTCTTGAGGGAAACATTAGAATTTAAAAAGGATATTGTAGATATTAAGTCCATAGGTATTAAAAGAGTCAGAGTGGAATTTAAATCGTATCATATCGCCAATTCCTTGGTTAACCACAATTTAATAAAAAGTAATAGTCTAATTGCTTTCATACCTAAATTCTTCACACACAAAAAAGGAGTCATTCGAATGGTCTATACTTCTTTTTCAGAATTTTTTTTTAAAACTGAGATTGAATCTGATAGGCCAGTTGTTGAGGTGAAACGTATGAAAAGACGGGTAATCGACCCAGAATCGAAGCAAGTCAGCTATGTAGATAGGTAAATGATAATTGTTACTTTTTAGGCAACAAAATCCCAGACACAGTAAAAATTAATCTAGTAAGATTCAATGTAGAGCCTGTGGTACACCCTGTGGTGCAATGTTTCAAGTGTTTGCGCTATGGTCATACACACACTCAATGTAAAAGTGAAAAACGATGTCAAACATGCGCTAATCAACACGAAGAAGATGAAGAAAACAAAAAATGCGAGATAGAGAAATTCTGCATATATTGTAATACTTCAGATCACTCCTCCATTTCTAGAAACTGCCCAGATTGTATCAAACAATACAATATTAAAAAAACGATGGACTACCAGAATACAACGTTCAAGGAGGCTCAATTTTTGATAGAAAATCCCACTTATGCAAAAATTTCCACAAATAATAGATTCAATATACTTGAAAATGACGAAAATTCCCAGAATTGCCATCAACCGGTGTGAATAACTTTCTTCTCAGAAAACCTAAAATTAAACACGCCACAGATAGAAATAATTCTAAAATATCCAAAAAAATAAAATGCATCTCTCCGCCCATTTCGCCAACCTGTAATACTTCTGAATCTACTTATACCAGAAATCCTTCACACATCTCACCATATAATTCCAATAAAGATCACTCCAATATGACCCATATATCTGCCTCACCTTCTACTTCGCCCAAAGATAATTCTTAATCCAATCCCAATCAAATCATTACACAAATTACCTCTTTTATATACAAAAACCGGAATTAATCAATGAAATTAAGATCAAAGACTATTTGTGTTCAATACTGAATAAAAGAGGCAATTTGTTCAAAAATATTGATATAAATAATGAAAATAGTATGGAATACATAACTATTAATAGTGATGATGAGTACTAATCGTAATTTGAAAATTCTCCAATGGAACATTCGATGTTTTCACCAAAACAAGGGTAGCCTTGAAAATTTATTGAATGAAAAAAATATTGATATTTTTGTTTTATCAGAATTATGGCTGAAACCACAAAATAATTATCATTTAAATGGTTGTAACTTCTTACAAAAATGTAGAGATGACGGTTATGGCGGTGTCGGAATTCTTATTAAAAATTCAATCAATCATAAACTAGTGCAAGTCAATAACAATTTTAATAAAAATATAGAAGTTTGTGCAGCCGAAATAACTAACTGCAATCTTACCTTGGTATCAATATATAAACCACCTAATATTAATGCAAACAACAATGACTGGAAGCAATTGTTCCAACAATTTCCTGTAACAACAATTATTTGTGGATATTTTAATTCACATTTTAATATGTGGAGCCCCCATCCAGATACACCACAAGGAAGAATGTTAGCTGACGTCGTAGACGATTTATATTTCGTGGTACTTAATGGCGGTACTTCAACAAGAATAACTCCTCCGAATCAATATAAATCAGCAGTTGATTTAACCATAACAACTCCTTCATTAGCAAGTAAAACACACTAGGAAGTAGCAATTGATGATACAATGGGATCAGATCACTATCCAATAATCATGGAATTGCAAACCGTATTTTTCTCTAATTTAATCAATCCAACAACTAAATGAAACGATTCCCGCGCAGATTGGCCCTTGTTCAAAAGTTATATCGAATCCAAACTGAATTCTTCTGACTTAAGTTTGTCTACAAATGAGGACAAACTTTCCTTCTTTTTTGAATTACTTTCCAATTCCGCAAATCAAGCTATGCCTATAAAAAAACCCAACAAACAGCTCTATCCTAGACCCTACTGGTGGGATGCTGACTATTCATCAGCACCTAATGAACGGAAAAAAGCTTTAAATAAATATGAATGTCTAGCTAATTTAGAGAACTATTTGCATTATGAAAATGTTGCTGCTAAAGCATCAAGAATATTTAAGCAAAAACAGAAGCAATGCTGGATTGATTATTTAAATAGTTTAAATAAAAGTTCTCCTTTGTCGAATATATGGAACAAAGTTAAATGTATTAATAATAAATATCACCAAAACTAAAAACCCAACTTAATTCCTGAATTAATAGATCAAATTTTAGACACGTTAGCTCCTCCTTCAGTGTCAAATCCCCCGTTTGTATCGACAGAAAATAATTATTTTTCATTCCAGTCTAAATCGGATTCCCTAGTAAAACCATTTATGTTAGAAGAGCTGGACATTGTGTTAAAAATTTCGCGAAATACTGCTCCCGGTATGGATAGTTTCACATATAAAATGATATATAATATACCGTTCCAGCTAAAATGTTTCTTTTAGATATATATAATAATTGGTGGCTTAGGCAAGACTATTCAGATAAATTGAAGGATATTATTATAACGTTAACACTCAAACCCAATAAAAAACCTGATTCACCTTAATCGTTTCGACCTATTTCATTACTGTCATGTATAACAAAGACCTTTGAACGTTTAATTAAGAATCGGCTAGAGTTCTTTATAGAAAGTAACTCTTTGGCACCAAAAAGTCAATATGGTTTTCGTAGGGGTCAAGGGACACTAGATGCTTTGACACAACTTGTCTCAGATATACAGTTAACATTTTCGAAGAACAAATACTTACTATATCTCTTTATTGACCTCAAAGGAGCTTATGATGTTGTAGATTAAAATATTTTATTCAATAGAATGAATATGATGGGTATAAACAAAAAGGTATGCGTTAACATATTGGAACTCTTTAGGAACTGAAAGATTTTTATTCGGGATAACAGTAATGTATTACATGGCCCCAGAACAGTGCATAATGGTTTACCACAGGGCTCTATTCTTAGCCCTATTCTTTTTAATATCTACACCGCAGACTTGCATGACTTCATGGACGATAATATCAAAATAATTCAATAAGCAGACGATATTTGTATCTATGTCTCCCATAATACCTATGAGCGATGCGTGAAAAAACTCAAACATGCAGTATAATGTAATAATGGATGGTTAAACAATCTTGGTTTTAGTCTTGCATCTGAGAAATCGGCGGTTTAGTGTTTTACAAGACACTAGCTCCATCTGGCGGACACAATGATAATCAATAATACTTCCTTTCCTATAGTAGATAATTATAAATATCTAGGCATTTTTCTAGACAAAAAACTGCTTTGGTCTAAACATGTTGAATTTGTGAAAGAGAAATGTGAGAAAGGTTTGAATTTTCTTCGAACTGTTTCCAAAACAAAATGGGGAGCTGATGCAGGCATCTCACATATCTTTTACATGACTTATATACGTTCGCTCATGGATTATGGTTGCACGTTATACGGAACAGCTTCAAACACAAACTTACTTATTCTTGACAGAATCCAGTACAAAGCCATAAGAATATGTTTAGGCGTTATTAAGTATTCCCCATGTCATGCAATTCTGGCAGAAGCACAAGAACCTACTCTAAATATTAGACGACTCTACTTAGCTCGTAAACAAATTATTAAATACAGAGCATTCAATGCATTACTGGTTCCAAAAATTGCAGATGTAAATATACAAAATCTTACCAACAACTACTGGAGGAAGAAAAACTCTCCACCACTAGCTGATGCTTTTGTTGATACCCAAAATATTATAAATGTTTCTAGTAACCAAATACATCCTATTTATTGCTGCAAATTTGAGGCTATCTTTTCCAAGCCAAACATAATTTATCCTCATTACATCAACATTCCCTCATTAAATAATACAATAATGAAAACTATATCGAATAAATTTAAAGATCATACACTTATTTACACCGATGGTTCGAAAACTGAAGCTGGAACAGGTTTAGCATTTTATGATTCCAATAATGATACAGCACTTCATTACCGAATTCCTAATATATGCTCAATATTTAGTGTTGAAGCTCTTGCCATAGAGTTTGAAACTAAAAGCAAAAGGCATTGTAATAATATCTGATTCCAAACCAGTTCTGGAAGCTCTTCAGGGCTCGTCTTCTAAATATTTTAAAAATAAAATTACTTTCAACATTAAAAAACTTGCTTATTTTTCTCGGTCTTCAAATATTAATATAACATTTATCTGGGCTAAGGCCCATGTAGGTATCATAGGTAATGAAAAAGCAGATTCGGAAGCCAAGGAATCTGTATCTGGGACAACTATAGACTATCAACCACAATACTCTGGCCTCTTTATCAATTACAGAAATCAAATCGGATTGGTCAAAAATATATGATAATATTGCTAAGGAGTCCAAATACCAATACTTCCTCATCCATCCTAAACTTCTAAATAAAATTTTGCATCTATCATTTCCCAATATAAGTAGATATTACTTCAGTACAATAACAAGACTAAAGTTAAATCACGGTCGCTTTCCGGCGCATCTTCACAGACTTGGTTTAGTAAGTTCTCCTCATTGCTCTTGCAATAATAATAAAATTGCTGATTTAAACCATTTATTTTTTGAGTGCACTATTCATGTTTTACCTACGAATGAACTAAAAGCTGATTTAAAGAAAAATGGATTTCAACTACCTTTGAATTTATCCACAATAATTTCAACAAACTATAAACCTGTCCTTGATTCTATCATAAAATTATTAAAAGCAACCAATATTAACATATAACTGTTGTCACTGATTAGTTGCCCTACAAAAAAAATATGTATGTAGCAAATAGCTAAAGCTGATGCCATCCTCCCACCACACACACCTACACTATTTTGAAAACAGAAAAAAAATGGTAATACAATGTAATATAAGCTATAATTTCATATGTATGTAATAAGAATTAAAAAGGTTATTAGAAAAGACATCTTTACAAATGAATAAATATATACCTAAAAAAACCGTGGTGCAGTTGAATGTAATATTTATTAATGCATCAATACCAGTACCAGATAAAGACACTAAAATTGAAATTTGTTATGTTCACTTTGGATATACGTGTTAAAAAAGTAAATATATAAATCATATGATTTTAGGAGTACACTTCTTCAATAATTAGATCAATAAATCATTTGAAATTAATATTAATGGAGTCATGTTTTTATTTTTAAGCTAAACATTTTTTTCGAAGTAGAATGTACGTGATTGAAAAGTGTTTTGCTGACGTTTGCATTAAAAAAGAAGTTTGGACGCTTTAGTCCGTTCCAAGAATGAGCTTTGAATACATTCAAAGATTCTGTAACATTTCTTTCTCAAAATAAATGTAACTTAAGCCTTTCAATATGTCTATAATTACTAGAACTGTACTTGTATTTTAAATCTATTAAATATGAAATGATACTCAGATACAGAATATTATGCCGCATTTGAAGAAAAATTATTTTTTATGCTGCCGCTTTAGAAAATACGTTTTTCCAATCATTTTTTAACTCGGAAAGTGCGTCGTTGCCGGTCAAGATTGGAAAATGGACTTAACTGCTCGGTAAAGTGACAGAACTGTTCGGCAAAGTACCTACTTTCCCGAGCTCTTATGTCATTAACACTCCGATGCACGACGGTGGTCTGTCAGAACAAGGGTACTGACCACAGTACTGTTTCTTATACAGGTCAAAGCGAAAACCAGCTATGATTAAGTACTGACAAGGTGGAGGCCATAAAGATACAAAAAAAAGAAGAACGGTTAAAATACATTCTGAGTAACATATTATATTCTAATTTTCCAGTTATTGCATGAAAGTAGAAAAAATATTGTATGCAACTCGTGCAAAACGTGTTTTTTGCACTCGACATGTTGTCCAACTCGGCCTTATGGCCTCGTTGGACAATTTCACGTCGCGTGCAAAAAACACTAACTTTTTGCACTTGTTGCATAAATAGCTATTTATGTTTTTGAAAGGTATTGAAAATACCAGATTTCTATATCATCTGTTTATAATATGGGGTGTTTCATTGGGAAAGGGCCTAACTCTAACTGTAGATGGGGATCACTTTGGTGCTTCCAAAAACCCATATTTAATGCACTTTATAACCGAGATACAGGGTGTTTTATAAATATAACCTATTTTTACCGAACCTCATAACTTCCGAGTTACCCTGTATATTATTTTGAAATTTCGTACACGCAATAACCATTACCTAGAAACTCCATCAAAGGCATCTCCAAAAAGATAATACAGGTCCGGCTTAACAAAAAATTTCAAAACTCGTCTTTCCTAAAAACAACACCCTGTATACAGATTTTTTTAAATTGCTCTTCATAATTTTTCCACAGACAATTCTACTACCAAAAATTTACCGTCAAAGTTATAATTTATGCACGTTTTGGGGGTTAACAATGGTATCGGAGACGTTTTTTTTTATTTTTTAGCTTGAAATGAAATGTATTTAATGCATGTAGAGAAGCATCCTAGAAATTCAATTGAGTTTGTATGTTTACGAGTACAAATCACTAAAAAATGTGAGTACAGGGCCGTACTTAGGACATACTCATTCAATATATTTCGAACACCCTTTATAAGGATATGTATCTGGAAACTATGCACTTCTAAATTTAAAATAACAAGAGTAAAATACGAGAAATAAATTTATAGTTAAAAAAACGTTGAAAGTACTCGTATAAACTAGATAATACTTCATGTAGGCTACGGAATAGACACATCATTGAAGTGTGTGTCATATGTATCCAGTTTCTGTCAAACAAAGTTTGATGTTTTGAACTTCCAATAGTATTTTCTTTTTGCCTAGTGAGTATTGAATCATTATGCCTCATCAGTTTTCTGACCGAGAATACGCAGATATTTTATTTATTTATGGATTTTGTAATGGTAATGGTAAAGCTGCAAAAACTGAATACGGAAGAAGGTTTCCTTACCGGAGGTTACCAAACCGTAAAACATTTATTCGTGTTTCTAATTACTTAGGAGAACACGGCAGATATCCTACGGTTACATTAAATGAACATCAGGAAAGAACAAAATATTTTGAATATTGTCAATAATAATCCGGAAATTAGTACAAGAAGGATTGAACATGCTAGAAATGTACCTCATGTTACTGTTTGGCGGCAACTAAAAAAACATAATCTTTATCCATTTCATATACAAGAAGTACAGCGACTTCAAGCAGGGGACGAAATTCCACGAACGAATTTTAGCAATTGGATCATTCGAAATGCAAGAATTTTAAGTAGAGTTTTATTCACAGATGGAGCTCGATTCACAAGAGACGGCGTTTATAATTTACGGAACTCGCACATTTGAGCAGAAGAAAATCCATTTGCTACAACGCAACGCGCAACGCAAATTTTCTGTTAAAGTTTGGTGCGGTGTCATTGTTAATAGATTAATAGGATCAAACATCTTTCCACATAGACTGACTGGCGAAGTCTATTTGGATTTTCTGCAGAATATTTAACCAGTACTATTAGATGATGCAGACGTAAATGTAGCAGGAATGTATTATCAGCATGACGGTGCTTCGGTGCATTACAGAGTCATAGTAAGAAATTTTTTAAATGAAAATTTTCCTAATTCATGGATAGGCAGAGGTGGTCCCAATAACTAGCCTATAAGGTCACCTGACTTCAATCCTGTGGATTACCATATTTGGGGATATCTAAAATCAAAAGTATATGCTACCGACATCAATAGCAGAGAAGAACTTTTTCGAAGAATAGAGAATGCCTGCGGAGAAATCAGAAATAATCCAGATGTGATCAGAAGGTCCGTTCGCAATATTACAAAAAGGGCAAGAAAGTGCATAGAGCAGAATGGAGGTCATTTTGAGCAATTTTTGTAGGTTAGACAATGTTGTAAGAATTTCTTGTTTTCTTTCCATGTCAATTAATAAAATTAATAAAAATCTCTCCGATTTTGGAGGATAAGTTTATTCCTCGTATTTTACTCTCGTTATCATAAATGTAGAAGTGCACAGTTTCCAGATACATATCCTTATACAGGGTGTTCGAAATATTTGAAGCATATTGAATGAGTATGTCCTAAGTACGGCCCTGTAATCACATTTTTTAGTGGTCTGTACTCGTAAACATACAAACTCAATTGAATTCCTAGGATGCTCCTCTAGATGCATTAAATAGATTTCATTTCAAGCTAAAAAATAGAAAAAACCTCTCCGATACCATTGTTAACCCCCAAAACGTGCATAAATTATAACTTTGACGGTAAATTTTTGGTAGTAAAATTGTCTGCAGAAAAATAAAAAGGAAATAAGTAGATTCGAATTTCCATATTCTTTCCAATTATAAAGAGCAATTTCAAAAAAATCTATATATAGGGTGTTGTTTTTAGGAAAGACGAGTTTGGAAATTTTTTGTTAAGCCGGACCTGTATTATCTTTTTGGAGATGCCTTTGATGGAGTTTCTAGGTAATGGTTATTACGTGTACCAAATTTCAAAATAATATACAGGGTAACTCGGAAGTCATGAGGTTCAAAAGAAATAGGATAAATTTATAAAAAACCCTGTATCTCGGTTATAAAGTGCAGAAGACACATTAAATATAGGTTTTTGGAAGCACCAAAGTGATCCCCATCCACAGTTAAAGTTAGGCCCTTTCCCAATGAAACACCCCGTATTATAAACAGATAATATAGAAATCTGGTATTTTCAATACCTTTCAAAAACATAAATAGCTATTTATGCAACAAGTGCAAAAAGTTAGTGTTTTTTGCACGCGACGTGAAATTGTCCAACGAGGCCATAAGGCCGAGTTGGACAACATGTCGAGTGCAAAAAACACGTTTTGCACGAGTTGCATACAATATTTTTTCTACATTCATGCAATAACTGGAAAATTAGAATATAATATGTTACTCAGAATGAATTTTAACCGTTCTTCTTTTTTTTGTATCTTTATGGCCTCCACCTTGTCAGTACTTAATCATAGCTGGTTTTCGCTTTGACCATGTAAATTTTAAATAATCAAGGATTTGAGCAATAATTGTAACTCGTTGAGACTAAGTAGTAAGATATACATATATTATTGCTGTATTAGAGCAGGATCAGCCACTTGCTCTGGATTTTTATTTCATTTAAATGTTTATGTTTGTCATAAATCAAAATTTTGTTGCACTAGTGCAAAAAAGAACCACTTTTTCTCATTAAATGTGTTTCACAAAAGTGTTGTTTTTTGCATGAAGTTAGAAAAAAAGTATTGTACGATATGTTTTACAAAAACAAAAATTTCGGTTTTTGAAAAATGTATCGCTTTCTCCTAAAAGACCACCGTCGTGTAGTCTTGTAACTTTAAGAATATGTATATCCATCTGGCGGCTAGAAGTAAAAGCCACGTTTGGAGGTTGGTAAATAGGACTAAGCTATGGTAGATGGTAAAGTGAAGTTCAGTATACCATGAAATCTGGCACACTTCAAACGATTTTTGCACTCAATGACAGTTTTTTTGTGTTGTACAAGTGATTTTACAATTGATTATTGTACTGAAGGTGGGTGCTTTTTATATTGTAAAACGTACATACATCTTATACGTATTTTGTTTAGTAATGGACACCTATGAAAGGAAAGTACAGCGTCTTCTTGTTTCAAATGATAAAAAAGTGACGAAGGCATTTATGATTCCGATGACTCTATTTCTGATGTATGGGCCGAGGAATTCAGTGACCACCAAACGGATTCTGAGCAAAATATGACAGAAGCAGAACAACAGATCGGAGGAAACGAGAATTCCATAGAAGATAGACGACTGACTCTATTACTATGGCAAAGATGGGACCAAATGGCTAAAACATACACCTCCTAGAAATGTACGTATTAGACAAGAAAATATAGTTCTACATTTGCCAGGCACTATTGGTATTGCAAAAAATGCAAGAACTCCGATTGAATCGTGGAACCTTCTGTCTAGTAATGTCGTTGTGTCTGTTGTACACTATATGAATCTGTATATTAGAAACATTTCTGCAAATTTCCAAGATCAAAGATATATAAAACAAAACATCAGTTGTGGAAATACGGGCTTTTATTGGTTTGCTATATTTGCCAAGCCAAGATCATGGATCTCGAAAAAATTTAAAAGAATTTGGGCTCAAGATAGGCTAAGTAGCGAAATATTTACTGCGACTATATCAGAAAGGCGATACAGATTTCTTCTAATAGTAATACGTTTTGACGACAAATATACTAGGGCTGAAAGACAGCAAACAGAAAAATATTTTCGAAACATTTGTTCAGAATTGTAAGAGCTATTATTCTGTAGGTGAGTATGTCACTCTGGATGAAATGCTATTTGCCTTTCGGGGCAAACGCAATTTTAGAATGTACATACCCAACAAACCAAAAAAGTATGGTATAAAAGTGTTTTCCACTGTTGACGCTAGAATCAATTGTACAAATTGTATAGAGATGTATGCAGGACAGCAGCCATTTGGACCCTACAAACCAGATAACTCCACTGCCGCGGTTACACTGAGAATGTGTCAACCTTTGTCCGGTTCAGGAAGGAATGTAACGATGGATCGTTGGTTTATTTCTTGCCCAGTTGTCGAGCAGGTTAAAATAGACCACAGATTGGCAATTGTAGGTACTACTAAAACCAATAAGCCACAATTACCAGCTATTATCACCACTGTAAAAAATTATCCCATACAGTCTTCTATATTTGCTTTTGGAAAGCACATGATGGCTTCGTCCTATGTCCCTCTAAGAAATAAAAATTTCCTGTTGGTGTCTTCCTTTCATCGTGATGTCATAGTGAGGAAGATTATAGTAGAAATAGGAGACTATTTGTTAGAAATCTGGGGCTTGAATTGATAAAGGAACACATGTGTTTCAGAGCCTCTACATCCGGGTTACTGGCATATATCCAGACTTCAATTGCCAAGTTTACTAAACCACAATCTCGACCATATCCTCCCCCCCAATAAAAGAGGACACTGTAAATATTGTAAAGTGAGGGAAAAAAGATATTTTTGTAAGTTGTCCAAAAAATGGTTATGTATGGACCACATTTTTGCGTGTCGCAGAGACTGCGTGGATAAGATGAAAGAAAATCGTAACGTGAACTAGACCTCCAATATTTTCTGCATATATTTGAATTTTTGTTATATTTTACGTTCCTTAATTTCATAAAACATATTTCTATTAGTCTTAAACGAAAAAAATGTTAATTAATTAGATGGCCAAGAGACAAAGTGACCTGAAAGTGACAGAGCAAAAGGAATAATTGCAAAACAGTGAGCTGGAAACGTCCGGTAATAAATGTGAATTAGTCAAAAGACTTAGAGTGGCACTGAAAAATTACGGCTTTGATCAAGAAACATTTTTATTCAAAGACGATGCTACCCCCTTAATATCGTCTATCTCTGATATGAAGAACGATATTTCTAATATGAAGAACGATATTTCTGCTAACATGGATAAGGTTGCTACTAATTTGGTCGAGAAGATATCAACCATGAAGAATGATATTTCTGCCATGAAAGAGAAGACTGCTTTTACCACCGGATCTGAATTATGGCAATTCAACGTCATGCCGTTCGAGCTCTGTAATGCGCCCGCGACATTGGAAAAACTAATGGAAAATGTCTTGAGAAGGTTGTCTTAGAAGACATGCCTGGTCTATTTGGACGAGATCGTAGTACTGGGGAAGACATTCGACGAACACAAGAATTTGGAAGATGTATTCAAACAACTCCAAGCTGCCCAGCACATGTTAAACCAGAAGAAATGTCAGCTATTCCAAAACCGAGTCAACTATCTAGGTCATATAGTGAGCAATGGAGGAGTGGCGGTGAAACCAGAGAAAATTACTTCCATTGAACAATGGCCGCAATCAACTAACAAACATCAAATTAGGAGTTTCCTTGGACTCTGCACATACTATATAAGATTTATCAGGAAGTTTGTAGATATTGCTAAGACTCTAATTCGACTCACAGAAGAAACAAAAGCATTCCATTGGGACGAAGACAGTCAAACGGCTTTTGAAACCTTGAAGAGGCATTTAACCACGGCGCCGATATTACGATATCCACTACCAGGGGGAGACTTTATTCTTGATACTGACGGAAGCAACGTAGGGATTGGAGGAGTAATCTCACCGATCCAAGAAGGATGAGGAAGCGTGCTGGGACATTTCAGTAAAGTTCTCTCCAAATCAGAACGAAACTACTGCGTCACAAGAAGAGAACTTTTGGCGGTAGTGAAGTCCGTGGAATACTTTCACCAGTATCTCTATGAAAGGAAGTTCTTTATCCGGACGGATCAAACGGCACTCAAATGATTAATGCATCCCGAAGGCTAAATCGCTACATGGATTGACCGATTTCGAGAGTATGATTTGAGCATCGAACATCGAGCTAGTGTGAGTCACTAAAATGCTGACTTCCTGTCCAGACGGTCGTGCTCAACAGACTGTTTCCATTGCAACAAGGCGGAATCTAGGGAAACTGCAGTAGTCAATCAGAGAAGATCAGAAGAATAATCTTCGCCTAAAGAAAATTCGGCAATGGAAGGAAGAGAATCGGCGACCTACCTGGCAAGAAGTGTCAAGATTTCTACCGACACTCAAGGCATATTGGGCTCAATGAGTCTCCCTTGACCTGAAAATGTTGAAAATAATCCTTGAGAACGATGATGGTTTCGAGAAGATTACCGTCGAATTCAGGTTTTTTGAGCTCCAGGAAGACATGTTAGAGTCCCAAAATATAAGGGAGAAACTGTAATATTCTGAGGAGGTCTTATGATCAGAACTCAATGATAACCCTTTATTTAAACGTGTAGCGCTCAAATTTTAGAGCTGCAGCCTGCAACGAAAAAAAATGGTATCAGATTTGAATCGTGCAATCCTATTGGGATACCTTCCAGGAGAAGCAAAAAAAATCCAAGTTGACTAGATGAACATTGCTAGAACAAGAAACAAGGAGAAGAGCATAAACAAATTGGATTATAGAAAAACTTTAGAAATGGCAGAAATATTTTTTAGAAAAGAGAAATAATATTACAAAATCGCTTTTGCCTATAGTTTTTATACTATAATTCCATTTTATACCGATTCAACCGCAATATTTTAGTTCTATTTCGATAAATCGACTGTTTTGATTTTATTTGACTTTACATCGAAGTTAACACATTAAACATGTTGAATGTGTTTGATTACAATGTACTTTCAATTAAAAACATTGATTCATTACTGATATATATCGTTAGCTCCTCTTAACCCTATTTATATTTACATATTAATAAGTTTGATTTATTTATTAGTTAATGGGTTATAATTTATGTATGCAAGCTTATAGAAATGGAAGTCGTCGTGATAATTAACATACTATCATGATTCAACAGTAGCCCAAGTCGTTTAAGTAAAATAAGAGGGTCATCCTAGGAATGAAAGATAGTTGGCTGTAAACTTGTATATATCTTAATTTTCGCATTTTATAAGTTGTCTAAAAAGTGTCACACATTCTAGTGCACGTGAATTAGGATATTTATGATAACAGGTCACAAATATCGTTCATGTTTGTAAATATCTTGCCTCCATGGTTATAATGCCATTTGCATCTATTATAAAAATTGAAGAAAATGCAGTTTTCTACAGTTTTTGTTTTAAACATTTTATTATGTACTCAAACTCAACCTTTTTGATATAAGGTGAATGTACCAAATTTCGACAGTTTAACAGGTCAAATGTCAATATTCTATTATTAATTTGAATAAGATAATTTTTATGCATAAAAAACTACTTTAGGAGTGGGAACAGTCTTTTTTTTCAAAGAAAACTTGTAATTACAAACGAGATATGAGAGGAAAGAAGAATATTGATTTATTTTAAAAGCACTACATGTGAACAGAAAAAAGAAAGAGAAATTCGTAATGAATTTTGTGTTGGATGGCTTGGTTTTTGGGTGGAGTGTTGTTTTCGAGAATGGTGGCCTGGTGTAGGATTAGTTTAGTTTCCTCTTCAGGGCTGGGTTGGGGGTGTGTTGGATGGTTTAGTGCGCGTTGACTGAGAAATTTAATTGGGGGTTGAAAAAGTGTCTAGAATTTTTTTCTAAAAAGTGACTAGGAAAGATTTTTAAATGTGTATGGAATAGAGAATATTTGGACGGGTTTTTCGCTAGAAAGTAACTGGAGGGTTGTTTTTATGTCGGGGTGTATCGGGGGTTGATATTTGAAAGCGGCGAAGCTCAAAAGTGGGCGGAAATGATGTGACAAAAAGTGTCTAGGATGGGAGCGTTATTGTAGAAGACGAACCATGTATCGCTGCCGATACATATATGAGCTGGCTAGGTGTCAGAAATTATTTGATGAAAAATAGGTGTTATTCACTGAATTTGAAATGTCTCCGGTATTTTAAGAGTGAAATATTGAGAAATATTGAGAAATGTTGGAGGTTTTTGATTTTATTGATTTTTGGAATTTTAGTGTATAGGAGACATTTTCTAAAAGTGTATCGATTTCAGTGGTTTGTTGAAGTTGGATGAAATGTTGCGGTCGACACCCACATTTTTACAGTGTCCTTTAATCCGTCATTGATAAACCGCTCAATCTGTTCCTTTTTTGTAAGCTTTATTTTAGTTCGGACATGTTTTTTCGTAGCATGTTAAATTGTTGACTTATACAAGAAAAACTGTTAAAAAACGTGATTTTTTTCATAAAAACGAGCATTTTCAACCAAGAATAACTCAGTAAATATTGACTTTACGAAAAATGTTTATTTGGAATTTTTTGCTTAAAATTAACCCCTCTATCGATTTCCGAAGTTATTTTCAACAATTTATTTTCCACCCCCAAGAAGGGGTGGTTTCCACCCCCTGGGCAAAAGCGCACTACGGCACTATATCAACTTTACTTTTTTTTGGTATTTTATAGTTACCCTCAAAACTTCAGGTCAATCGGACCGGGTGTTTATTTTTCTTAGCAGAAACCCCCCATTTACTATACGATGAGTTGCAAATAACTAAAACCATTTTCAGTGCACACATTTTATAATTATTTTCCAAATAAAACAAAATGGTGAATATATTCAAAATAATTATACTTTTGACTAAGGTAAATGTTCCAAGGGATCCTACCTGTTCACTATTTTCGCTTGTTCACCCTCTACCAAAGATCTGGTATAATGCTACAAAATCTCAGGACATTATCGATCATAATCGCTGCATTTAATTAGTCAAGTCAAACTTGTGCAGTTACCGAATCTACCATCAAGTGCAACGGCTCATTTAGAACCGCAGCAATGGGGTTGGGTACTACGAAATGACCTCCCGAAACCGATAACGACAATATTACCGCTAGCTTCAGATTAAGTACTGAACACGATGTTTTGCAGCTGCAAGAATGGTTATGGATGACGCTGCAGATGCAGGAAATCAGGGTTGCAATGTTCTTTAGCTTGTATGCAATGATCCACCGTATCAAAGCAATCTATATGAAGTTAGTACATTTGACCCCGAAATTTTCATACGACATGATTAAGAAGAAGAAAATTAAGACTCAAGTCCCTGCAATTATAAAAGTTTTCGAAAAACCTCCCCACGTGTGAACTTCAACTGTAATAAATAACAGGAAAAATATTTCTGCATGAATATATTTTGAATAACTTGAAAAATGCGAACATGAAGATTTATACATACAAGTTTATAGCTTATTATATCTGTAAATCGTCTAACATGACTGGACTATAGATCGAGCGGCGCCATGTCATAATAAATTGCAATTCGACACGCTCAATAGTGATACACTATGTGAAACTCAACTAACTAATTATAAAATAACTCGAATTACACCAATTTCCACTGCCATCGTGATAACTTTGTTGTTTATATTTATCCGACGTGAATAGTCACACATCTGCAGATTCAACACCCATTAATTTTATCGATTTCAAAGTATTTCCATTCATAAGAGTTTTTAAATTCTCTATAAATATTATAAATGAGTTTTAAAACTTTGTAATATAATTTTTTTCTCAGATGATAAGCATATTATGATTTGTTGCAGAAGGAGCATTAATGAGAAATGATATACGGTGTAAGGATCAGAATGCAAATTGTTCAAACTTGTTTAATAAAAATTGAGCTTTATTTTATTTTTCGTCGAAAATTATAATTTGCACAACACAAAATATAAGCCTGTTTTTAGAATGACAATTGACATACCCCTCCTTCCGCTCAAAATGTATTGTCAAGGGATAAAGCCGGGTTTACACTAGACTATGAATTAGGCCAGGTTCACAATGGACATAAATAAGCAATATGACTACATATGGTGTAAGTAAGTTTAAGATCACATTCTGGGGCCAAAAATAACTTGATTGAGAAATACTTACCGCAATAATATCGTTTTAATGAGAAGAAGAAATGTGTTCTTTGTACAGAATGGCGCTAATTAGAGTTCAATTACTCAAATTGAAGTATATTGAAGAACTATTACTACTATTTCGATTATATAAAAAGCAACTCTTAACCGTAGCTTCAAGAGAAATAATTGCCACGTAGTCAGTTTTTGAAGAGCAGCGATAAAATTCACTCATTTGTGTAGTATAAATCATATTTTGAATATTCTAAAGAGATTAGATTAGACACATTTTTAGAATTTTGGAATGTAATTTAAATTACAAATAATACTCTAATTTAAAAGAATTAATTATAATAATAGTTTCTAGGAAAATTTCAATTTGTTAATAAAGTCACAAGTTTGAAAAAGTATTTTCAACAATCCTCTCTCAATGTTTTATATGCATTTCTGTTTCACAGATTACTTCCTGTTACATATTCTAACCATTAGTAGTTTGGTAGTTATCAAAAAACACTCAAGAAAATATTTTTTCAATATTTTTAATTGTGATCTTGCAGACTCCATAAAAACATCAAATATCTTGAAAACTACACATGTCAAGGTAATAAAAATCGCTTCAAATGCCAGTGACGTGAAAAACGGGATAGGAATGATGACATATTCTTCCAAATGTACACCCCTGGATCGAGAATTGAAACATGTTTTTCCATTAAAATATGCCCCTTCAAATTTAAAAACAACCTGCCAAATGTCAGATCAATATATTCATCCATATTAAAGTTATTAAATTAAAACATCATATTTTTCATAACTTTAACATCCTGTATTTCGAAAAGTGAGTGGGTTTGACCCCTCAATCCCTATATCATTTTGTCCAATTTTACGAGATGTATCTACATGCAAACGTTGTGTCATTTTAAAACACCCTGTCTATATATATATATATATATATATATATATATATATATATATGAATATGTATATATATATATATATATATATATAAATATTTATATATATATATATATATATATATCTATATATATCATCATCATCATCATCATATGCAGCTTATTCAACCATTTTGTTATGGTGTAGCCTCCCTTTACATTTTTATATATTCCACTTCCATGTGGGCCCATTGTTGTCTATTGCTAGCTATGCGGCCCCAAGTTGATCCTGCGAGTTTCTTTATGTCGTAGTCCCATCTTAAGTTGGGGCGTCTTCTTGGTCTTTTCACGCCTCGGGGATACCATTGCGTTATCTTTGTGGTCCATCTATCGTCTGTCCTTCTAGCGAGATGCCCCGCCCATTGCCACTTTAGGGATCTGATTCTATTTATGACATCTATCACTTGGGTCTTTTGTCTGATCCAATCAAGCCTTTTTCTATCACTCCTTGTTATTCCAAGCATGCATCGTTCCATAGACCTCTGCGTTACCTGGAGTTTTCTAATGATATCAGTTTTCAGGGTCCAGGTTTCACAGCCGTATGTTAATACTGGTAGTACGCACTGATCAAACGCTTTCTTTTTCAAACTGAGTGACATTCTAGACTTGAAGATGATAGAGTTCTGTCCAAATGTTCTCCATGCTAATTTGATTCTTCTGTTTATTTCTGGAAGTAGAGAGCCTGATATGTGTATTAGTTGACCCAGGTATATGTATCTATATATATATATATATATATATATATATATATATATATATATATATATATATATTAACATAGAAAGAAACCGGCAACACTCTGTATACCATAATATGGAATGAAATACTACACACTATAAGTAAATACAAAATTTTAGAATATAATTTTTTTTATCATCGAATATGAAGACAATCTGTATCATTCATTATTCAATAGAGAAAGAAAACAAGAGTCAAAATGTAGAATTATGAAGGAAATTTTAAATACACTTTGTAAATACATATGTGAAATATATAACATGACTTTAGCTTTTGAGAGAGAATTTTGAACGTTGCATCATATAAATTATAACAATCTATTTCTCACATAGTAAAAGTAAAAACATTATGATTTGTTTTCAAAAGTAATAATTAGATATTAAAAGAAGTTTTCTGATAACATTATGTAATTATTAAATATATGTCAAGGTAGAAAGTCAAATAATAACATTAAGTTTATAAAGTATGACATTTGTGAAATGAATTGTCATTCCGCATAGATCTAATTGAAATAAAAAGAGCTGTCATTTCTAAATATTTTGGAATATAATTTGAAGGAAGTAATATATAAGTTTTAATAATTTAAAGACTTTAAACAGAATGTCCTAGAAGGATAGAGGAGCAATTTATAACTTGAAATGAAATTTATCAACAAGAATTTTAATAGCCAATTTTGATTGGTGGAGTCGATTTGAAATATTTTCATCAGCGACAAGCGTATTTATAACTAAAAAAAAATTGAATAGAAAAATGTGTTGATAATATACACTATTCACTAGGTAGAATTCTTTTTGGTAAAGGTGAATGGGTGAAAGGCAAAATTTTTAGAAAAATAATTCAAACTTCTCGAAAAGCAGCATATTGGAGTGGTAACTATAAAAGAAATGCATTATTCTTAAATGTAACGCAACAGATTTATAAATCAAGTAAATAAACTTAGATTTGACAAATAATTGATAGAAATTATAGAGTACTGACCATAAGATTTTATTTTATATAACCAAGTAAAATATTGTATTGTGGGAATGGTGTCTCCACGATACATTTCAGGAAGGACTGGACTATGGAATTCCTTTTCAAATGTATCGATGTGGATGAAATGTAAGATCAACTTTAGCTGTTATCCAAGCACGGCAGGCTGTTTGGCTTTCCAGGAGGTAATCTAAAAACAATTATTGAGGTGTATTAGTATGGAACAGTGAACAGGTATTTAAAACTATTTCATTCATATATAAAAAGGTTAAATAAACTTACTTGTGTTGTGCAAAGATTTGAACTTTGATATATCATATATTCTAACCATCATTATTTTCGCCATCTTTATTTCATAGACAATTTGTAACAAGATTCGTTTTTTTAATCACACATAATAATAATATTTCATTTGTGTGTATGCATTGTTGAATGAATGATCATCATATATAGTTTGTTTTCATAAGTTTTTTGTAAAAGAATGATGTATTTGTTTTCAAAATATTAAATAACGTTTTTCCATTTGAAAGATTTGAAATTATATTGTTGAGAAGCTTCATTTTTGAATCGTGGAGGGGTTTGAAATCCAGCATACAGGACCGTCTCTAGGATTTTATTAAGAAATAAAAGCAAGTATTTTCTTTGATCAAAATTTTTTATTTATTTAAATGCAAGGATTTCATTTTATTTTGGCGCTCATAATTGAAATTAAAATAGTTTTGTTTTAACATATGAACTCTACATTGAGATTATAGAGTTTTTCATGCAAGATATAATTATTCATGACTTATATTAAAATTTTCTAATATACCGGGTAAACAAAAATTAATAATTCACAATAACCAAACATTAACAATAATAATCGGATCTCTCTCACCTATCTTATCACAATAATATATATATATATATATATATATATATATATATATATATATATATATATATATATATATATATATATATGTACGTATGTATTATAACAAATTGATATTTAGAGTATAATCCACTAAACTTTATAAAAAAAATATATTATTATTATTTCTAAATCAGGTTTATTAGAATCATTTATTTGGGACACACTGTATACATGATCATTTGAAACACCCTATATACACATCAAAATCATTGTGACAGATAACCTACAAAAAAAATGAAAATTCAAAAATGACATTTTAGGAAATCATGAAAGAATGTATAAATACAATTCTTTTGGAAGTAACTGATTTTACGTATTAGATTATTGTGATAGATATAAGTGAAAAAATTTAAGAGTGTATAAATAATTAACATGTAATAATTATAAGAGGGTAGTGAAGTTCGCGTTTCGAGTGCGCCAATAGAGATAGAGATGAAAAAAACCATTTGAAGGCGGATTTCGAAAAAATGAGATGGATTGAAAAGTAGCGGGGGGATTGGAGAAAAATTTTGGCAGATAGATGTCAATAGGAAGACAAATGAAAATAGAGAATTATCAAGAAAAATAAAAATTATAATCAAGGATTTGAAAACTACAACATATACTTTACAAACAGAATTTCGGTAAGAGAATTGAATTAAAATTTATTGAGACTGAATACAAGTTATTAGCAAGAAATAAAATTCAAATTTACAATTTGAAAATCATGACATATACCTTGCAAACAAAATTTCGGTAGGAGAACTAAATTAAAATTTATTGAGGCAGCATGCAATGGTAATTTAACTGCCAAATAAGTGAACGAACTTGGTTATCGCATATACAATTGGATATCGCGTGTCATATTTTGAGCTCGTATTTATAGACATTCAATTTAATTATAGTTATTAGATCAGTAATTTAAATAGTAAAGGAAAGCTTACTTTTTTAAAAAAAATTATAAAAACATTAAAGGCATTTTCATAAAATTCACAGGAAAAGTGTTCGATTGTAAATTTATAAATTTGATTCTGAGTAAAAACGATACGAACCAAGAAGGAATTGTATTTAATATTTCATTTTGAAAAGTTGTATATATATCGTATTAAAATTGAAAGAAATTTGTTAAAATTGATTGGATTAACTATTGTAAAAAAATATTCATTACAAAAAATTATTATATTTTTAAATTTATTCAATAAGGGCGCGATTGAAAGGTTGAAATAAAATTGTTTAATGAAAATCCAAACTTCTAAGACATTCTGTTATGTTTTTTTGGTTGCTTGTTGAAAACAATAATACACCAATATCCACACCTGCGGTCCCGATAAGATTCAAAAATTACACTAATAAATTTATCCATACTATTGTCAAACAGCTGCCACCTGTCTTTTTAAAAATGTAAAAAAATTGGGATGACGAAATAAGTCAACAGTCAGTGAACACTCAAACCTCTCACATTCGGTATTCCCAAACTCTCAATTCATTCCAGCATTAACTATTGTAAGATAAAAGAGCCAAACAAAACCTACCCGCAAATACTGACGATCTCCACTTTCGTTTGATGTTCATTTCCATGAATAGCAATAATAATTATATAACATTAATAATAACAGTAATTATGGTAGTGATGAGAAGTAATGCAAGAGCTGTAATTTGTAAAACATGGAAAGGACCTAACCTCTCACATTGAGGCCCGACTGTTTGAAAATCATCTGCATTCGCAACCGAGCTGTGCTAGCCATAATGTGAAAAAAAATTTGAATAATGTTTGTATAATCAACATTCGAATGACCTGTCACCGCAGCCAACCATTATCTCAAAACACTAATTTGGGAATCAATATCCTCGTTTCCGGAGTGGACATTATTAAAGTGTAACAAATATGTATAAATCTTACTAAGTGACTCAAAGTCATATTTTCGATTCATTGGTTCCTCAATGTTATTATTATGATCCATTTCTAAAAACTTCCTTTTGTTATAGTTTCTTTCTGCATCAAGAATCTTTACTTTTTCTGATGATGCACATTTTCGCTTTCTTAACCTTGCATCGCTTTTATGTTGAGTACACCATGATTTCAAGTTTAAAGATGTCATTCCTACATACTTTTTGTTGCAATTTCCACAAGGGATACTGTATATTACAATATTTTTCATCGGGGAATCCTCCGGTTGCTTTAACTTAGTAAAAAGAGACTGCAGAGGTTTGTCTGTTCTTTGAGCATTTTTTACATTGGTCGCCTTGAATTCATTAATGATTTTTTCTGATAGATCTTTAATATAAGGATAGGATCCAAAAGTAACCCGTTGTGTGTTATTGAAATTAGAATCCTATTAATTCTCATTACTATTTATATAATCGACTGTATGCTCGCCGGGAGTATTGTAATCAACCTCTTGAGAAGCTTGATAGGATAACTATTTTTTTGAAGGGTATCATTCAAGATTTTAAGGTTTTTATTAAGTAGTGTTGGATGTGATATTTTTGTTATTCTGTTCTTCATCACTTACACTAAGTTAACCTTCATTTTGTAGGGGTGATTTGAATTAGAGTTGAGGTATCTACCTAAACTAGAAGGTTTCACGTACCAGTGAAGTATCACCCTGCCCTCATTGGTCCTTATTAACTCTGTGTCCAAAAATGGTACATATCTGTTAAATCCATTTTCAACTGTGATTTGTATGTATTGATTGTAACCATTAAAAATATTGAGAATGGTTTCTACACCATCTTCAGAAACAGCTGGGATGATATCATCTACATATTTTTTTAGAAAAAGAATATCAAAAAGTAAATTCCCAACATACTCAGCGATCAAATCGTCCATGACATATTGCGCAAAAATGGGTGATACAGAGCTACCCATTGGTGTTCCAAAAACTTGTTTATAATATTCATCATTAAAAGCAAAAACAGAAGTGCTATACACAAAGTCTACTAATTCCAAAAATTAGTCAATATTTAATCTACATGAATCTTTAATGGAATTCCAATGTTTGGTGATGCTATTTTTTACTAAATTGATTGGTATATTAGTGAAAAACGACACAACATCTAGACTAATGATTACGTAATTGGTAGGTAACTGATAATTTTGAATGAAATTTGGTTATTTCAATAGAGTCTCTGACGAAAAACCTGTTATTACTATTATAAGATATTGGAAGTTCATCAGTTATGAATTGTGCAATTTTCTCATTAGGTGATTCTATAGATGAGATAATTGGACGTAAACCTAAGGTTTCTTTGTGAATCTTTGATAGTCCATAAAACTTTGGATTAACAGAAGGCTCATTTTTAATAATTTTCTATCTTCGTAATCGAAAAATTCCGAAAATTTCCTAATCAATGTCTGTTGGTTAGAAAATTTTATTTATTTTAGAAGTTGCTACCATGCCAGAAGGTTAGAGTTAGTTTGTTCACCTTCCCAAATTGTGAAGTGAAAATTGTGATTTATTGGTTCATATGATTGATTTTTGAAACCTACGTTATATTCAGACTTCTTGGAGATCAAAGTTTTGTGATAAAGCTTTATTCTGTTCAATTCACATTATCGGTAGGATTATCTATTGATGTCGTCCATTTGACGTCTTCTTTATCTGGAGCCATATAACCTCACTTCAGGTATGTCATTTGATTCAATTTTTTAACAAACTTACAGGAGACTTTATTAATTTTGTATAAAAAGGAACAATGTTTTATAGGAACGCCATCCAAAGCATTCTTGATGTTACAATTTTAATTCAAATTTTGACTTTTTTCGATATACGAGTAGAGTCCAAAGTAATTATTTCATATTTAAATTTCAAAAAATATTTACATTTGAATAAACTGGTCACATATTCATGTTCTCCATAATTATTTTCACATTTGGTCCAAATCTCAATGTTTTCTTTCAGACCGTTACTGAGAAATTCACCATATAAAATTCTACGTATTTCACGAAACACTTTTCACTTCTCAATTCTTGTTAACAAGTTTTACTATTTCTATAATTATGTTCCACACATAGTCTTCCTTTCATTATTATTTAATTTTTTGTTGTAAATGACCTTATTTATTTACAAATTTTCCTTTGAATTGGAAGCTATATAAAAATCTTGATATGTCACATTCCATTTGGATAAAATTCCAATTAAAACTAAATAAAACCAAATATCTTTGTATGAATCATTTCAATGTGATGTTTTAACTGAAGGTTTACATCTTTTCTTGAAACTTTTAAGGTAAACTACTCAATTTCTGGACAAATCTTTAGACAGAAACATGACTCCCTTTTGATTCTTATGTGTCTGACAAATATATTTTATATTTAAAATTAATTACATTAACTTTTGTGATCTAGTTAAACTATCTCATTTAACTTAAAGATTCAAGATCAAATTAGTCTTTACAAAAGGAATTTTACTTCTAGACTTTATAATTTTCATAGTCTGAGCTAATCAAATTGAATTTGTATTTTTGTACTCTCTTACGACATAATATCTGAACATTTTTTATTCATTTTATGATTGAATGTTCCTAAAGAAAACTTAATTTGTTTGTTAATGTTTATCGTCTCGTTTATTGTTATATACAAATATTTTGTAACCCATAGGATTTTTTTATGTTGATATTTTATTCCTTATTGAACATATCATCTCAATGTATGTGTATAGGTTAAATTGACATCCACTATAAAAACTAAAGAATTATGTAAATAATGATGCACACCGCATCAAAATCCGTTGCTGATAAAAAGACAAACGCAGAAAGCCACTTTGCTTTATACTATGTAGAAATAAATTAACGAAGAAGAAAAACAATTATCTTCCAACGAAACGAATGATGATAATAAATAATAATGTCATGAAGGAATACATTCCATAGGAACATTTCTTTATTTAAAATTATTCCTCAAATCACTCTAAGTATTATCTTTTCAAGTTTAATAACGAAAAACATCTCTATCTAAGTATGTCTTATAAATATAGTTTGGAACCAACTACTTATACATAACAAAAAACACTTGGCAATCGCGTTAAAATGATTTAAACGGCAATTTCACGGTAATTTAAGGTTAATCGCGTCTCAAGAAAAATACCATTGAATTATTAGTACTCACTTTAGAATTTCACTTTTTGTTTCACCGTTCTCAATACGTTAATAATTTTACATTTCATGCATACTTCTGGTTGTGATTTGACGTGACTTATACCAACTATGCAGAAAGAAATTATTCCAAACTATTATAGGACACGTTTGATGGAGACTAAACTATCACGAGTATTATTGTATCGAACTCCGAGACCATCTTTTTTTTATTTGAGCATACATAATCCCGCATCATTAACAGGGAGACAGTTACAACATAGTGTGGTGCATTCATAACAACAGCATTATATTTTAGATATTAAGTTTTTGTCTTAAAGATGTGAAAGCTCTTTGTTTCCAGTTGAAGAAACAATTTTCTGGACGTTCGAGCAACACATGCATTACTGTGAGTTGAGTCTGACACATGTTTGACATAAAGGTGAAGTTTCTTTTGTTAAGCGAAAAGGATTGAGACTCGCATATTTTTTAGTGAAATCCATACATAGGTTGGCATCATCTGAAAAACTTTATTATTATGAATTTTCTGAAAAAAAAACTAATTCTCATAAGAAATTTGTCGTGGCAGGATACAATCATTGGATATCAAAAAATATTATGAAAAATGTTTGATCCTTATTCATCACAAGGAAATCTCTATTAAATTTATTTTTTTCAAGTTTCTATGCGACGTAAGTGTTCAAATTCAAATAGAATTGACCACCAAATTTTCCGAATATTGGTGCGGTCGAATTTTTAAACTTACTACTTTCATAAATTTGGCTCACACTGTATCCATCTTAACTTTCTTTCAATCAATTTCCATATCAATCAAAACATAGTAGCGACATTCTCATAAAACACGCATTATTATGACAGTAAAGTTGTAAATGTTCAAAAACCAAACAAGTTCGCTGCATTATCTTTATGATTTATCAAAATTATCATAAATCGTTTTCTAAATAGTCGACTGTTGAATAAACAATGTTTAATTTTCTTTAATGATACGTAATAAAAATGGAGATTCCAAATATGTATACTAAAAACGTAAATGTTAACAATGCAAGTTAAAACAATGGACAATTAGAATAAAAATATGTCCACACCTACATTAACCGATATATTAATACTATGTTCCCATATTTATTATATTAGATGCAGACAACCGAAAAATTGTCCTTTTTAATGTATAGGAGGATATGTTGATAGATACAGTTGGCGCCAACCAAATGTCAACGGTAAATTTTTATAGTGTAATTTGGACTTACAATCAAAATTTTGCTGCAAGATTGATGAAAATGTTATAGATAATGAGAGTAAAAAAGCAATTACTGAATGTTTAAGAGGAAACCGTAGTAGTAACCCAGACAACATGGGATATTCATAGAATAATCTTTAAATACACCAAAAAGTATAAGAATATTCCGAATCAACTAAGAATATTCTTATAATATTAATATTATTTTTGAATATTCTATTAATATTCCTTAGTGAATATTCAAGAACAAGCCTGATGAATATACTTAAAATATTCATTTTAGAATATTATCAAATTGAATATTCTTAAAATATTCATTTAAGAATATTACCAAACTGAATATTCCTAGCATATTCTTTTAAGCATATTTACTTATGATTAAAGAAAATTAAAATTATTTTTCACATGGGACGAAAGTTATAGTTCAAACATTTATCCGGATATTCAACCCTACGCATAGGTGTAAATAGTTAAAATCAACTTCATACAAATAATAAATATAATATATCAAATTAAACCATGTATTAAACTCATTGAAGTGCAGATAGAGATTATAAGATAAGAAAAAGATATAAAAATATCCTCGACATGAACACTACATAAATGGTTGATACGGTGTGGATATAATGTTATTCGTCATATGGTCGTGTGATAAAAAGAGAACAAAGATATAAATGATAATTATAACATTCAGCGTAAAGCCAAATCACGGCAGGTACCCAATCGCGTCAACAAAAAGCTGCCAGCCAATTAAAATGCAACTGGCGTTCTCTGTACACACGTTTATTGGTTAATTTCTAATATCATGTGTGATGGGCTTAAGTCTGGCATGCTCAAAGTCAAGTGTCAATAGGTTCGTTTCTCTTCCGTTTTATCTAATATCCACCTATGAACTGGATTGTGCTTTAGTTAAAGTTTATTTTGATTTTGTTTTCAACATTATCGTGACTAGTGGAACTCT
This sequence comes from Galeruca laticollis, assembly GCA_963921935.1. Taxonomy (NCBI): domain Eukaryota; kingdom Metazoa; phylum Arthropoda; class Insecta; order Coleoptera; family Chrysomelidae; genus Galeruca; species Galeruca laticollis. Next base: position 217,597,185 of record OY998175.1, read on the forward strand.
TAGTGAGAAATTATTGTATTTGTTATTTGATAAATAACTTGTGAAGTTCGTGGATGTCACTCAAGAACAGGAGAAGGAATAATTATATTTGAATTTCCCAAAGACCCTGTGAGGTAAGAGTAATTGTTTCTATATGCAATATATTATAGGTATATATTACTTTTTTATTATTTCACATGTACCTATGCATCGTAAGTGGTGTAATTCTCTATGTTTTTGGTTTTTAACATTGATCTGTCCCTCTGCCTTTAATAACATGAAATAATAATATGTACTACAATAAGCTTTCTGCTGACGAGCCCTGTTCAGCTAAAAATATGTTGAATATTAAATTAGTAGTTAATATAGACATGTGAATAACTACATTTATTTACTTTTTAGGGCATACTTATGGTTGGAAGATTGTAACTGTGCAGATTTGTTTGGAAAGACTACAGATGCTTTACAATAGAACTATAGGTTGTGTGAACTTCACTGTCAGGAAAAATTTATTTCCAAAGGAGGATATCCCAAGCATTTGTTTCAGCTAGCTGTGTCTACCCTATTTCCATAGTTAAAATGCAAAGGTCACAATTTATTGAATGATCCACCAACAAAAATAGTTACTCAGTCTGGTGAATATTAAATTCAAGTAGACGTTATAATCAGCTGTTTTTGATATTTATTTTTTGTCATCTGGCCGCATAATTGATTTATACTTTTTAAGGGATTAATACCTTCTTGAAATTTGTATAAGGGAATATCCTGGTGTTAAGATAATGAAAACAAAAAAATTAAAACATTTATATCGGTTTATAAAACTAAGTTAACATTAATTTCAACAAGTAAATTATCTTAAGAACTTGAGGCTGGTAAAAACTTACATGAGAAGAGCATACAATAATTAATCAACATATGCTTTGGTATTTAAGCGACAGTATAGAATACCAGTGTCAATGTAATGTATTCTGCATAGTGACAAATTTAAGAAAATATCGATATTTTTTATGCTCATATTTGTAAAATTTCTACAAATGATTACTACAATCACTTTTATAATTGCAGATACCACACCATCACAGCAACCGGCACATTCATCTCAGGCCGTCGAAATACATTCTAGTGACTGTGATGATATAACGCAAGTTTATGAATCCACACGCTGCCAGCTTTTAACACTGCCTTACCCGAACGGGTAAATTGATATATCTGATTGCAAAACGTCAACAATAAGGATGTTTTTCAGTTATACCTTAGTTATGTAGCCTTAACCGGACAGTTTTATCCATTTAGGTATAGCTAAAAACTCGCAGTGTGTGGGTCCTATAAATATTTACAAGTTTTAAAAGATTAACTCTATATTTTTTAATAGAAACAAGTATTTGGTCAATTTTGTTTTTTCTTTATTTTTCATTTCTCACAAGAGAATGTAAGTATCTATAAATATTTAATTTTACGAAACTGATGTCCAACAAGTAGATTAATGCTTTATATATTTTGTGAAGCTCTGTCGTTTTGGTTTAAAAACGATAAAATGAAAGTTATAGTTGAATATTTATAAATTTGAAAAGTTTATAGAGAGTTATAAAGTTTATGTTTGTCTAATAAAAACTTGGACAATTTAATATTGAATTTTATTTTATTATGCTTAGGTAGTTAAAATATTTTTTTCTTAGGTGTAACCAGAATTAAGCACTAATGTTATTGGACTCATGTTCTGAATCCAATTTGTATCTGTGCCACTTTATTCACTTTAGAAGCCACCATCGAGTGAATGGTCGGGTAGAGAATTCCATCAGTTATGAAAATTTATTGATTTACAGAAATTTGAAAAAAGTGCATTTACATGAATCCTATATACTAATCCTTCCCTCTCCCCCCATTAAATGTATGGTTCTGAACATTCTGAGGATGCTTCTGCAATATTCTGAATATACAAAGAATATCCCCTGAATATACAATTTGATATAATTCTACAAAATTCCAAATGAATCTACCATGAATATTCATAGTATATATTGAATATTCTGGAAACATTAATTGAAGAACATTCTTAGATAATGCTTTTCTGAATATTCTCGGAATAATCCTAGCTTATATATAATACGAAAAAGAATATTCATTTGGGAATATTCTCTGAATATTTAGGATATTCCCATTTTCACTTTCTAGGAATATTCCAAAAAGCATAAAGATATTCTTGGCATTTTTAGAGAATATTCCAATATGCCAAAATGAATATTCCACGGATATTTATAGAATATCTAATGTTGTCTGGGAACTAACTATAAACGGATTCAAATTGATGTTTTAAATGATATACAGTGCGTCCAGACAGTATAACGCATGTTATATCAAATATTGGAAAAATATTATTTACAGATGTGGCAAGAATTCAATTATGGAAGCCAGATGGACGAAACTACGTCCACAGAAGAGTTGGGGAATGGTACCCCGCTGTAATCTTATAAAGAGTATTCGTTTTAGAGGTGGTAGTATAATGTTTTGGGGAGGTATTAGTTGGGAAGAACGTAGGGTCATGTGTCCAACAATGAACCGCTCAAATGTTAACAAAGAAATTGGAAACTGTATCGTTATCAGCCACACATATTTGTAATCTATTACATATAATTTGGTTTTGAGTGAAGATAGGTTTTTTAGTTATACATTTAAAAAAAAGGGTATTTGGTTCATTGTGTCCCACGGGTGGTATACAATGAACTAGTTCTATCTACACAATGAACTTGAACAATGACTTTATTCAATACACGTATCTACTTTTACTTGGTTTCAAGAAACTACAGTATACTTTCAAACTTTTATTGTTTAAAAGCAAAAACTATATAAAGAATAGGTACAACGAACAATATTATTTAAGATATACTTCTTATCTCATATTCAACCCAACGTCAGACATGTGGGGTGTGACAAATTCAGTGCAAACTAAAATGTACAATATTTTCAAAAATAGTGAACCTACACCACTGACCTTCTCGGTAGCTTTCGGAAATTACATTCTTTTACCGCGTGCTAAGAGGTAGAGGTGTGCTTAACTAGTTCATGTGAAATAGTTCTTATTTAGTTTTTCGTTTTCTGTAGTACAGTCTCTCTAACCGGTCCATTACAAAAAAAGGAAATGTTGTTATAGTTTACAGCCGTAAGTCCCGTCCCGTTAGTCCATTTCAATGAACTAGTTCATGTGAAATAGTTCACCAAAATGAACTAGTTCGATTGAACTAATACCGCCAGACACTGAATTACTATTACAATACAATAATTCTTATTTAGTTTCTCGTTTTCTGTAGTACAGTCTCTCTAACCATTCCATTACAAAAAAAGAGAATGTTGTTATGGTTTACACCCGTCAGTCCCGTCCCGTTAGTCCTGTAACACCTTCTTCGCACGTATGAAATTAGATGGTTTTGAATAATCTCGCACGCAAGCTTTGCCGAATATTTATTGTTTTATTCAATTTAAGGAAAAGTTAAACAGATGTTTATTGGACTAGAAGTAATTGAAAATTGAATTGATTACTCCTAATGTAAGAGTCAATTAATAATACTATAAAAAGTCTTGTAACAAAATATATATTCCATATGTGAAGACGGCAGAGAGTCGGGGATTTTTCTCCTTGTTTGATGTTCGATTTTCGATGTTGCAGTTGCAACAGTTGCATTAAGTACGTGGATTAGTTTAATTCGTGCAATCGAACTAATATTTCAAAAGTTCGTTAATTCGTTAAGTTATTGTTAATATTTGTAAATTTTCAAATTATTATTGTTGCAAAAATGCCGTTTCCCCGGAAGAAACGCAGCAATATCTGGGACCATTTTGAAAGCATTGATAGTAAATCTGCTAAATGCAAATATTGTTCCAAGTTAGTGAGTATTACTGGTGGACACATGACCGGAAAACATCCTCTTATCAGATTAAATATTCAGAGGGAACCTAATGTGGAAGTAGAACCCGGAATTGAAACAGAGGTAGAGGAAAATTTATTCGATGAATCCAGGCCATCTACAAGTAAATCAGCCACTTCAACTACTAGGGAAAGTTAAAACAAAGGTATACCAATGTTTAACAAATCTGCTCCTCTGGTCAACACTCCATGACTGAATATATGAATAAGCCCATATCCTCTCAAAAATCGAGATCTTTTGACATGCAGCTCGTTCGTATGATAGTCAAGGAGTATCATCCATTTTCCATCGTGGAAGATCCGGAGTTTAGAAAATTCATTCATATGTTAAGTCCAGGTTATTCTTTACTTACAAGAAAAACTTTGTCCAATAACCTTCTCACCCAGTGTTACTCATCCGAACTTGAAAAGGTAAAAATTAAGTTGAATAATGTTAAAGCTGTCAGTCTGACAATGGATTCATGGACGTCATTAAGCAATAACAGTTTTACTGCAGTGAAGAAGATGTGATATTACAAATATAGAAGCTTGGATATTATTAGCCCTATGGGGATATCCTGGATATCATTTTTCCAATTAAGATCAGTATAACTGTGCAATGATATAGAAAACCAGAAAAACGATATCTGCTGATCTTTACAATTATCACTTAAGAAGACAGTTTATTAGTGGAGAACTCCCTAGATTTATCTGTTTATTAACAACTTCATAATGTGGGTTTCTTAAATGTCTTCTAATTTCCAATTCTTCAAGGAGATCCAGTTCTTGTTTCTTATCACAAATATGTAGTACTTCTAGTTCTGTGTTAGGTGTCAATGAATGTTTGGTGTCAAGTAGATGTTTTGCGTAGTGGGATTTATCTCGTTGTTTTAATCTGTATGCTCGTAAGTGTTCACTGTCCCGGATTTCAAAATTTCTAAGGGTCTGACCCAAATAGACAGCATTACATTCTGGACATTTGAGTTTATATATACCTGATTTCTTCATTGGTGGTATTTTTGTTTTTACATTTAACAATTTTGTACTAACGTTACTTTCTGTTTTAAAAGAAATTGTTATATTCGTTGCTGAAGATATTATCTTAAAAATATTATTAGAAATATTTCCTGCATATGTGATGGTTTTATAAAATTTTATTTCATCAGTTTGTTTGGGAAATATTAGTTGTAATGGCACTTTTTCCTCTTTTCTATTAATTAGCTTATTCATCATATGTAATGGATAACCGTTGGATGTTGCTATTGGTCTAATTATATTAATCTATCTATCAAAATTACATTTGTTCATAGGAATTGAAAAAGCTCTATGTATCATTGAATTATATGCCGCAAGTTTATGAGACATGGGGTGATTGGAACTATATGGAATTGTCACATCAGTGTGTGTTGGTTTTCGGTAAATTGAATAATCAAGTTAATTATTAACTCTTTGAATTTTTAAATAAAGAAAATTGATTGAGTGGTTTTCTCCAATTTCTAATGTAAATTTAGTTTTTGGGTGTAAATTAATAATGTGGTAGAATAAAATACATCTAATTGTCGTGCACTACCCATAAAACAAGCTAATATGTCATCTACATATCTATACCAAAATAAAACATTTTTCGAAATATTACTTTCAAAGATTTTTCTTTCTAAACTGTCCATAAAAATGTTTGCCAAAATAGGTGAAATAGGGTTTCCCATTGGTAAACCTTCATTTTGAATATATATGTTATTGTCAAAAGTGAAATAATTCTGATCAATACATACATCAAATAAATTCAGTATATCTGATATTATTCCTGGATTAATATTTTTATATTCTAGTAATTTTCTTACAAGTATTAGACATTCTTTAGGAGGAATTTTAGTGAACATATTAGTAACATCAAACGAAATAAGTTTATAGTTATCTTGCAAGTTGATTACTTTTAATTTTTTGATTAGTTCTATTGAATTTCTAAATGAATACTGAGATGCATATCCGTAACTATTAAGTATATTGTTAAGCCTCTCTGCCAATATATTATTAGGACTATTAACATAAGAAACTACAGGTCTAATTACATATGGTGAATAAGCTAATTAATAAGAAAGAGGAAAAAGTGGCATTACAACTAATATTTCCTGAACAAACTGATAAAATAAAAACTTATAAAACCATCACATATGCAGGACATATTCCTAATAATATTTGAAAGATAATATCTTTAGCAACGGATACAACAATTTTTTTAAAACAGAAAGTAACGTAAGTACAAAATTGTTAAATATAAAAACAAAAATACCACCATTAAAGAAATCAGGTATATATAAACTCAAATGTCCAGAATGTGATGCAGTCTATTTGGGTCAGACCCTTAGAAATTTTGAAATCCGATACAGTGAACACTTACTAGCATACAGATTAAAACAACCAGATAAATCCCACTACGCAAAATATCTACTTGACACCACCCAGATAGTACCAGATATCCATGGGATGTTCTGACAGTCTTCGATTTGGAAAATATATATCCAAATATTATAGGGTTGTTCTGGGGATATCTAGAATATCTGTGGATACACCTAAATCGAATATTCAATGTTGGAATATTCTCAGATTATTATTTTTAGAGTATTCGAATCAAATAGTTCTAAGAATATTCTATGATAATTGATTTTTGTTCAAACGCTCTTTCTGCTCCATGGGCATGTGTCAGCAGTTGCAGTTGACAGTTGACGGTAACGACCAGTGAAAAATGGCGGTTCTACCATCTTATATAGGTTATTGTTATTGGTGAAATAGTAGTAGTATGATTAATTATTTTTGATCGTTAATTAATTAGCCAATTTTTTGCCACTGTGAAGTTGTTTAAATATGTTTCTACAGCGTATTATATGCTACGGTTGGAACTAATACATACGACCTCACGCATCAAAACAGGTACGTTTTATTGTATTTTTTTAATGCCTGTTGATTTATCAATGCATTTTTTAGAAAATTATCGATTTGCTGCTAAAACTTCCAATAACTGAAGTAGTTGAGTCAGCCTTGCTGAAGAATCCTATGAATATTTTGTAAGTTGAACATTCAATATTATATCCAAGTCAAAATGAAACTGCTTCGAAATATTGGAGTATTTATGTGTTACTTTTTATATTTTAGTGCATGAAAATATTGAAATAATTATTGATTTCATAATCTTTTGCAACAAAATTAATGGATAAATGTTTTCAATTGTGAGTAGAGTAGAAATTCACCTCATTGCTAAAGGTACAACAAAATTTTATTTTCTCAGGTAGTTTCACGTAATTATGTTACCGAGATGTATGCTATGAGTTCCTTAATCAAATTGCCTATAGTTACCACTATTCCTTTTATCAATTGGGATTGACTAGAAAGCTCTACACAACTGGTGATCTGATAGTTAAAAGTTAAATTAGTTCTGACATTTGGTAAATAAAAGTTATTGCTGGTCAATTGTACAAGTTGTCTAGTTTCAGGCATATGTATACTGTTCACATAGATGCGGTCTTATATTTTTGTTCGTTTATTATAACTTTGCTTATAAACTGTAATTGTTCAATTTTTAAAACTTTTGAGATTACCTTTCAAATCAATACAATTTTAGGTTGTACCTCTGGCAAGATTGGAAGGTTCTTATTTGCAACAATATATTAAAAGATTCTTGCAAAAAATCCTGATAGGATATTTAATGGAGGGCTACAGTACGCATGGATAAAAAGGGAAAAATGCTTTGGAAAAACAAAGCTCTTTGAAGCTGTAGTAGGTATAATCATGTTATTTTATTTTGGAATGTACATGTAAATTAATTTAATATATCATGTACAAGAAACAAATAACTTCTAATCACTATTTTGTTTGGAATATTTTGCTTTTTACTTGACTCCTACAAGACTTATTTTTAAATTACATATTTGATGTTTAACTTCATCAGTTTTTGGGATTATATTTTGATTGTTATACATACATACATGAAAATCACAGTTGAATAGAAATTGTTTATTAACAAAAAATATAATTATTTTATTGTTTCAGATGCCGTCCAAAAGTTGGACAAGAACATAACAAACAAAGAAGTTTAATTGAAAACAGGAATTTTCTTAGCCAAATGTAAGGAACGGCAGAAATCGGTTTCAAAAAGTTCGTTGAGTATGGAGGAAGTCAGTGAATTTTTTAATCTCGGATCTGAAAATTATGTTAATTTCAATTATGTTATGAGGTACGTCTCATATTTATGTATAAATGGATTACATTGAACTCGATGTTTCCCTTGCTTTAATTTTTTCAATTAAAAATAATTTTGTCTATATATACAATTCGAAGTTTTGAAAGATTTCTTGTATATTTGTGAGATATATACCAGGGAACACTGGATCATTGTACTCCCCCTTTTCTCCTTTAGGTTCAAAGAATATTTATTTAAATTTGGGACATACCGTTTGCTTACTGAATAAGTGCGAGAGAGAAGCTTTCCCTTGCGGGTAATTCTATTCTCTCTCACACGAATGGAGCTTATGGATAAAATAATTGGCGATATTGTCAAGTTGCTATCATTCTTCGTGGAACAAGAAGTTGGAAAATAATTGATGTGTACTTAATTGTCGTTCATTAAGTATACAGGATCTTCCAAATTTCAATCAATTATCTTTGAAACTAAATATGAAAAGGGAGGAGTACTATGATTCAGTGTCACCCGCTCATCAGGTATCATCCATATTGGAATATTCTACAAATATTTGAAATTTTGCTATATACGTTCCACAGATATCCTTATAATATTCCTAATATTACTTGGATATTTGTAGAATATGTCTATTGGAATGTTCTATGAATATTCTGGATTATCTTGCATATACATTCAGCAGATATCCTCAGAATATTCTTGAATATTCCTGGGAAATATTTATAGAATATTCATTGAATATTTGAAAAATTTCCCATTTCGTGGTCCATAGAATATTCGCGAAAGGATATATATATATATATATATATATATATATATATATATATATATATATATATCGAAAACGAATATTTTTAGTACGTCCATTGAATATCTAGTGCTATCTGGGCAATCATTCATTGACACCTAACACAAAACTAGAAGTGGTGCATATTTGTGAAAAGAAACAAGAACTGGATTTCCTTGAAGAATTGGAAATCAGAAGACATTTAAGAAACCCACGATATGAAGTTGTCAATGAACAGATAAATCTAGGGAGTTCTCCACTAATAAACTGTCTTCTTAAAAGATAATTGTAAAGATCAGCAGATATAGTTTTCCTAGTTTTCTATATCATTGCACAGTTATACTGATCTTAATTATAAAAATGATATCCAGGATATCACCATAGGGCTAATAATATCTAAGGTTCAATATTTGTAATATCACATCTTCTTCTTTTTTCTATTAATATATATTAAGTCAATCACAAGGTTAGGTCACTTTTTGGTCTAGCCAAAAATAATTACTAAACATCAGGTAGGCATCAAATGAAATGTAACTTCTGTCATTCTGACGATGATATTGATTTATCGAGACAATTGTCATTTTTTTAGAATTTTCAGCAATTTTTATTATATTGTGGAATTAGCTAGAAACAGGGAGTTTCATTTAAAACACTAATATGAGTAGATTCCACGAAGTAAGGGTTGAGACAGTTGATTTCATTATAGGCTAGATGTCTTAGGAAACTGGATGTTTTTTATTTAACAATTCAAATGTTTACTTTTGTTTTGACATTTAAATTGAGAAGAGGTGATAGAAAATTTAGTATTCAATGTTTACGTCTTCTCTTCTCTTGTTTCATAAGTGTTTTTAGTTGTAACGGAACGTGACCGTACAAAACCATATGTCATGTTTGATGTTTGATGTATATAATATTAAAACTGTACTGTGCCCAAAAGCTTTTAGAAATATATTTTTGGAAATTATGACAGATACAAAGAAATGTCACTATAGAAAATTATCTGTTATTAAACGGGTTCTTAAATGATGATATCAAAGTTATCGGTCATTTTGCGATTTTCTAAGATAATAATAATTTTAGATTTGAGCATAGCAGTAGCGCTCCCTAGAGGTGAAATTTTGAGGTTGATAACAATTTCCAGCCGTTTCTCCTGGCCACTTTTACTATAATTATTTTCCCCCGCTATTTGGGACAAATACTTTCCGAAATACAGTCTCGCTTAATAGGCCACCCTGTACATATGCTAAATATTGATACCATTTAGCAATAGCTTTTTCTACTTACAAAAAACTAGATATTGCGTACTCAAAATTAATAAAACAAACTGTTCTTCCATATTTGATGACTCATTTTCTTATAATTAATTATTTTTAAAAGATTATAACAATTTTGAAATTTTACTGCATTGGACAATGACAGTATTTATATGGCCAATATCTATCTATTTATGACAATTATTAATTTAGTTAGTTTTTTCAACAAAAACTTAAAATCTCATTTTAATTGTTGCGTTCAATCGAATTTTGCTTTCCTAGCACTATTTCCATCCCACTAAACAAGAAACATAACAAGTCTTTTTTGTGATGTTCTTTTTAGAGACTTTTCGTGATGTTTATTTAAAACTTTAATAAGATATCTCCTAGATGTCTTAATTTTATTACCAACTCTATTAAAATCCATGTCATGTAAATAAAACATATTTTTGATGTACACAGTAATACTTGAACTCGCAGTTACATACACAGCCTATGAACTTCTTTTTAGTAACTTCCTATAGGAAACATTCATACGATGTTAATTTGTATACTTCTCACTAATGTCACATACAGAACGTTACTGTAATATTACAAATTAACATGTTTCTAAGATGATCACATGTTGCAGTTACTTTTACATATTTCGAAATAATTTTTATTAACATCGTACTTATTACGTCTGTACGACGTTAGTTCATAAAACTCTCAGTAATATCTCATATTAAACATCACAGTAACATAAAAAAGAAGAAAACAGAAGAGGAACTGATGAACGAAACATACAGTAGTTATCTGTGGAAACAAAAATGACAAGCATGAAATGGCGGATGGTTTTCAGTTATGTGTTATATTTTATTTGCAGGAAGCACATATTTTGCAAGTAGTACTTGAATAAAGTGGTCTTCGTTTTCGTTACTTCCTACTAAGCTACAGTTTCCATACTTAGTTATAATTCTTGTTATAATGGACGAACAACAATTGTTATCGGTAAGTACCTATTCCAAAATCATAATTATTAAAACCTAAAACTCATTCAATACTTTAATCGACTATTATACATTGAAATTGCAGGTGGCGGAATTGTACACTAACATTATATAATAGGGGTTTTTTCAATTTTTAAAATATTTTGCTTACCTAGTAAGTATATTTTGCAAACGATTCACAATATTTCAAATCCTAGATATGCATTATACCCTACAAAAAACTTGATATTGCAATAGGGTAGATATTATTATTAATAATAAAACGTGCTCATATGTTGGCAGATATTTAAAAATAGAAGAAAATATTTTCAATGTTCAAGATGTTTCAGAAGCTACTAACACAAATAAAATAAAAAACAAATAGTTGGTAATTATGTAATGAAAAGGGAGTAACTATTTTAGATATTCTGATATAAACATTCTATTAAACAGTAAAAAAAATATTGAATCAAGTATCTCAAGCTCTAGTTTTTTTAGTAGTAGTCTTAGCCATCAATATAGTTTTGCAGGTTTAGAAAATTTTCACATAATTACTAACAATTCTTGTGAACAATTAGAGAATGTTTAAGATTTTGAAAACAGAAATTTCTGTTTAAAGCTCATTTCCAGTTGAAAATTCACTGAATACAATAAATAATCTGTAGATGTCCCTTACAATGGTACCTATATTAATCTAGTTGAAGAATATGTAACTTATGATACTGAATGCTCCAGTCAACAAACAGCATGCAATTATTTATTATTGTAGAAACACAGCTATTGGATACTCAATTAGATACAATTAATTATAAACTCATTTAACTTGATAATGTGTTCATATCTCGTCCTTATAAGTAGTTTTTTTGTATACAGTGTATTAATAATACTTAGTTTTTATTAAGTTACAATTCCACGATGTTAATATACAATTTGTTCCAGTATGAAAATAACAAGATGAGAATAGTATATTATTTTATACAGAAAAGAAGTATGAAATTCCATAGCACACCTGAATTTACCTGCCAAATGGAGTGAGACATGGAATAGAAGGTAAATCATGAAAAGTCACTTCTCGAAATAAAATATGTTATTATTCCTTTGAAGATCCCCGCACGTATCTTATGAGAAATTGGTCCCAGTCAATTGGCTGAAAATCAAGTTTGATGTAATTTATTGTAACGAAGTTACATTTTCAAAGACCGGGCAAAAGCACAATCTTCCGTATAATATACAATAAAGCGTTCGAACACCGTATTTCTCCGTCCGTTTCGATACAAAGTAATATAAACATCGGTACAATATAACATAATATAATTTATAAAACCTGCACCGACAGTCGGCGACACTTACGACTTCGCGCCGTATCCCCAACAAGCCATACCGTAAAGCAGAACGATTCTCAGTGTAGTCAGTCTATCCGTAGACTCGGATCCTTACCCGCATACGCAGGTGAGACTTAAAACTAAGAGACTTCATTGTGCTCATAAAACCGTTCTCTTTCAGAAAACCGATTCCGCTAGACTAACCGAACCGTTTACCGAGGTGAGTGATATTCCGAATTTTATACCTAAGGGTATATGGTTCTCGCCGTATAATCCGACCAGGGGAAGTAAAGGGGAACCGTGTCCGCTGCTAGAACGTTGAGTTCTCACATGCTAGCAGCGGCCGTGTTTGGGCCTTAAGCCATCCGATCGAGGAGTACCGTGTCCGCCACTAGAAAGTTGAGTTCTCACATCCTAGTGGTGGCCGCCGCAACTCCGAGATTTCGATACCGCGGAAACCGAGAGCCATATCCCCCGAAAGTAGAGCTTTGATTAACCTAGAGGGTCGCTTGCAATCCGTAGTAGTTCTGCCCACTGCCGCTAACCGTCCACCGCATCCTCGCCCCATTTTTGCTGTCGCTTGCAATCCGTAGTAGTTCTGCCCACTGCCGCTAACCGTCCACCGCATCCTCGCCCCATTTTTGCTTTCGCTTGCAATCAATAGTAGTTCTGTCCACTGCCGCTAACCGTCCACCGCACCCCCGCCCATTTTTTGTTGCTTCCGTTTGCATAGCTTTGTTTTACTCACCGTAGTAGAGACCGTTTTGAACCAGTAGGATAGTAGTTAGTACTAGTGCTTTTGCCCCGCCTACCCGAATTGAAGACATTTAGTTTAGTTTTACGTTTAATAAAGACTCTTTGTAAATAAGTAACTTTTGGTTTCTCTTCTCTCCAACTCCAACTACCAGTAAACCTTCGTAAATAGGTAAGAACGTTAAGCAGCTAATACCCAGGTTACGAAGCCGGGGAGGCAAGTAAAATCTGCCCGACCGGCCGCAACACTTTCGTCACCACCATAAAGTGACCCCTGGAGTATTTTTATTCTTCACTGACGCTGCCCGGTGCGAGTGGAGCATACCACTTTAATAAACTGGCGCCCGAGGCAACCCGTCACCTGTAGTTAAGGCGCCAACCCGTCAAGTAACGACGCAAGAGCGTTACATTATGATGATCGATCAAAGGTCTCCATGGGCACAATTTGATCTAAAGTAATTGTTTTATTAGCTAATGTTCCGAACACCTTCAAATGTTTCACAGATAAGGATTGTGAAGTGTACGCTATGGAATGGTTGAGGTACTCGAAACAGCGACTCTTGCGTGAGTAAAAGTAGTCGTAAGTAAACGATAGAATTTTCTTAAATCAGACTGGATTTCTGTTGATGTAACGTAATGTTTCATTATATCTTTATGGTGAAAATTTTTTATTAGTTTTAATATAATTAGAAATTATTCTAATAAATTTTCTGTAAACTAACTGTAATGTATGTGTATCCGTTAAACTATATTAATTCAGTTTCAAAGTATGGTATTTTATGGTAACTACGGATTAATATACCCTTTTTTATTTTTTGCTTCCACTGAATGTTCAATAGTTTCCACTTTCCAGACTTGTTATGTAATATGCTCACACAATTTTATTTTTTCTAGGTTGGATTGCTGGGCAAGATAATTTTTTTTCTAATTTTGTACCTGTTTTTTTCAAATTTACTGTACTGTTCATTAATAGTGAATAAACGTTTTAAATCCTTTATTGCTATTTTATTTTAAATGTACAGAATGAACAACTAGGAACGACTGTAGGCCATATCTCAGAAAGGAATCATGGTACAACTTCCAAAAAAATTACCTTTAGGTAAGGGATCCTGAAAAATTGCTGGAAAATATTTTGTCTCTAAAATATCCGCTAGGGGTGCAATAAACACTCGAAAACATAATCACACCAAAAAAACATACTAAAGGTGTCCTAAAAATACAATTTTTGGAATCTTGATGATATTATGAATAAATTTAATTAAGGAGATTTTTTACCATTATTCTTCAAATAATGGGTGGGGAAGGTTCAAACTTATGAACAAATGTATAACTTTTTCGTTTTTTAACCGATAATAATGATTTTAGCTGCATTTAAAAGTTTTTCTGTTTAATAAGATTGATAACAAAATTAGATAATTTTGTATCCACTCGGAAATTTCAAATGTAAATTGAAGCATTTTTTTAATGTTTATATGTGATATTGTAAATCTTATATCTTAGAATAGATTCCTATTTTTTCAACCCTTTTCATCAGAATTTAAAAAATGGCTCATTACATTTGAAATTTCCGAGAAAAATGGGAAAATTGTGGACTTTTTCACAAAGCGTTGACAAAATTGTCCATATTTGTTATTTTTGTTAAGCATTCCTTATTAAAAAGGAAAAACTTTTTCAAATGAAGCCAAAAACATAGATGTCAATTAAAAAAAAGTGTTACGACATTTGTTGTTTGGGTTGACCCTCCCCCCACCCCTTACTCGAAGAATAAAGACAAAAAGTCGCTAACTACATTTTTTCATAATCTCAACAATATATCAAACATTGTATTTCTTGGATACGTTTAGTATGTCTTTGTTGGAGATAATCACAGTATTATGTTTTTAAGTGTTCATTCCACCCCATAGGAGATATTTTAGGAACTCAAAAACATTTTCCAGCGATTTTTCAGGGTCATTTTGCTGAAGGTATTTTTTTAAAGTTGTGCTATGACTATTTTTTTAAATATGGCCGACAGCCGGCGTTCTTAGTTGGTCACCCTGTATTTGCTGATTAGGCTCAGAAACATCTATAGGATGTCATTCAGAATGTTTGAGGTATATTATTTAGAGGTTCATGTAATGTCCATACAACATCTACGAGAATACACTGTATTGTTTTTGAAATGTCGCATTTAGATCATTGATAAGATGTTATTTTTTAGACATTGCATTAACATCGACTAGATGTTAAAAGGCATTTCAGAATGTAACAGGAATGTTGTTTTTAGTTCGTTATGAAGACTTTCTTTTGAGGAAGTTCTAGTAACATCACAGAAATGTAAAAAGTCAGCGCTTTAACATCGCTGAAAAGTTAAGTTGAAACATCACAAATGTTAACAGCCACAAGCTGGGCATATAAGCGG
Source organism: Galeruca laticollis (assembly GCA_963921935.1). NCBI lineage: Eukaryota > Metazoa > Arthropoda > Insecta > Coleoptera > Chrysomelidae > Galeruca > Galeruca laticollis. The sequence goes on from OY998175.1 coordinate 217,612,738, forward strand.
TTGTATAGATGTGCATGTGATGAAAACAAGAGGAAAAAAAGGAAAAACATTATCACAATGTGATATTGAATTAACATAACTGTAATATTTATTTGCATAGTGGGATCTTCTCGGTTATTCAATAAACACAGTACAGTCACTCGCACAGAAATTGTATCAATCACAACAATGAACCTCTCATAGCACGCAAATGAAACAAAGTTTTAAACTGCTTAGATAGAATAATTATTGATACTTTCCTGTGCCACTTTTCCATATCTTTAAAAAAATCCGCGATTTGTATCCTATCTATTTAATGTGCTGAAGAAACAACTCGAGATCATCATAAAAACAACTCCCCCATTGTATCACAGGCAATGAAAGATAAAACTGCATTAAAACTCCTTTCCTTCAGCTATTATACATTTTTTATCAGTAGTTGGGGTTTCATGATTAAAAGGTTGAACGAACTAAGTAGTTTCGCTAACGGTAACATCATTCCATAATTTTATTGCTTAAAGGGTGACTAGTAAAAGCAAATACTTGCTTTGTTTCAACCGATATAGACCATTAAAAACTCGTAAATTATAATTTAATGACATAAAGCATAGGAAATCAAATAGTGGCACGTATTTGCAGGTATGTTACTTCTTACTCGATGTTATCGATAGGGGCAAATTTCTAGTATAGGTTGAGTAGAATAAACCTTTCCCTTATCACCCTTCTGTATCCACATTATAACAAGCAAGTATAGCACAGGATGCATATAAAAAACGTCCTACATATGTCTGTTTAGAAGATGAAAATTATTTTGTATCAAATTTGATATCGTCGTTGATCGTGAAATATCTCGTAACTAAGTGGAAAAATATGAATTTTACAAGGGGAACAAAAAACAAGTTATTTCTGTTGTTTGGCATTAAATTCATGCATAATTCAAAAATACAAAAAAAAAATTATAATAGAAAACCCTCGAAAGCAAAAGTAAATTTACTAGAACAGTATTTATGTATTATTATTCTTATGAAATTTAGGGGAATGGGATGTTATTAAAACCACTTTATTTGAAATGTAAAAAATATAAATCCTATGTGGAAGGCACTATTAGACGTTACATAATATTAACATCAAGATAAACATCAATAAAACTGAACTGATTTATATCAAAAGAAAAACATGAAAATTCCAATAATGTATTAGGGGAAAGTAACCTGTGATGCCCCCTTATTCTTTTTCGTTATAACTTTAGAACTAATTGTAATATAATTACAAGATTTAGCCAGATATCTTGTAATCATGTGTTATCTTCATTTGTACGGAATGAACTTTTGTATTCACTTCCCATTTGGAGTAAAACATGAAGTTTAAAAAAAAATCAAGGGGCCATCATAGACATATGTTGTCTTATAATGGCCCTCTTTATATAAATTGTAAAAAGTCGATTTTTCTAAAAATTATCTTAGTATTTTTCAACTAAAAAGCATTTAAAACTGAAAAAGTTGTATTAAAAAGATTTATCTATTTCAATTATACTTAAAAAGGAGCAGAACCACATTTCTTAGAAGCAATAAAAAATATAAGAATAAATTTCACACAGAAAATTATAACCAAACTTTTTACAAGAAAAAGGGATATGAATTTGTTTGTAATCCCAAAAATAAAAATGCTTTGCTGGTTGACAAACATCACAAATAAAAGTCTTTGTTAAGCTAGGACCATCAGCACATTCGCAGTGACACCAGCCGCTGCAACTCTGTCACTTTAGCCAGAATTCTTTAGGACGAGAACGAGAAAAGAGCTCGTTGCAATACAGACACGCTGCATCTGATTGATCACTATCGCTCTGTCCAGGCACAACTTCCTCATCACTATCTTCTTTTATTTGTTTTCCAATTTTTCTTTTGGCAGCGTTTGCTGTTTTCCTTCTCTCTATATCTAATGCTTCCTTTCTGGAGTCCTTAATTTCTTCTTCTTCTTCTTCTATAGCGATTACAGCTCTTCTGCGAAATTCCAAATTGTCCAGCTTCAAACCAAATTTGCGTGACAAAACCCAGGAATTACTCATACATATGTCGAACATCCAAATTAAAATAGGAATATACCATTTTTTTCCTCGCAGACCTATACGATAATTTGCAATATTATTATCCATCTGATCTACCCCTCCCATATATCTATTATAATATTGCACGACGTATGGTTGCTGTATATCTACTTTTTTTTTATTTGTTGATGAATATCTTATTGCTTTTTGGATTGGGCATGAACCATATTCATTTGACAACAAAGTAACAACACTGTTGTCTTTCCATCTTACACAAATAATGTTTTCATCTTTGTCAACTGCACTATCGTAGACCCCTCGATCTTTCTTTTTCATTACAGCCGAATTTTCAAGAGGACATTTATCTGTTCGATTTTCTCGAACGGTACCAGTTGCACCTAAACCCATTTTCCCGAGTTTACTTACAAGTGAAGCACTTGTAAAATAATTGTCAAAGTACAGAGGAAATTTATTATCGGGAAATTGATTTTGGAGCAAGTTGGCAAACGTTGTAACCACAGACTCTCCAAGGCCCATCTTCTTCTCTTCTGTATTCATTCTCCTCCCTTGGTATATATCAAAATTCACACAGTACCCAGACGATAGAGCAAGAACCCATGCTTTGTAGCCAAAACGAATTGGCTCTCCTCTTATGAATTGCTTACACCCGTTTCGGCCAAAGTACGGGATCATAGACTCGTCGATTGACAATTCCGAGTTGCAAGGTACATATTTTACAAAATTTTCATTCATTTTTTCTATCAGAGGACGTAACTTAGCCATTTTATCATTTTCTGCCAAGTTATTGTTGTTTGCTGCATGTAGGAATCTGAATATTTCCTCAAATCTATTTCTACGCATGGAGTTATACACCAGAAAATTTCGAGTGTCGTCTCGCCCTTCCCAAAACATTCTTCGACGTGGAAGTGGAACATAACCGCTCAAGTATAATATTGCTATGAAAACGAGTAGTTCATCGTTGCCTAGTTCTAATCGACAGTTTTTGCTATTTGCATACAAAACAGTATATTTTACAAGATCTTCGAGTACATCTGCATTTAGAAATAGTTCTAAAAATTCTGAAGTTCACTTTTATCGCTTAGCGTGAGTACAGGTAATATATCAACCATAGGAAATTTTGCAGTAGATGATTGAGACGTTGTCTTATCCAAATCACCCTTTGACCAGTTACGCTTTTTTGGAAACTTATTTTTCCTAGATGGGCCACTTTTCTCTTGTATTTGACTTTCCTCCTCATTGTCGCTATTGTCTTCTTCTAGCCTGTTACTTTCTGCTTCTGCTTGAAGCTGCCTAGGATTTAGCCTGTTCGGATCATTGCAGTCCTCGTCCCCAGAATCCTCACCACTAACAAAATTTGTCATCCGGCGGAGTAATATATATAGCATCAGGAATATTAGGATCGTCTTCGTCAAGTCTTTCTATTTCATCTAACAGCTCGGCTGTTGTTAGTGGTATTTTCCTGAATATAAAAAAAATATATCACATATCTGCCCAACGGGTCGTTAGCGACCCAACCAAATTATACTTCAATTTTAGTCGAAGTGTCCAAGCCTGCCCTCATAAATGGGAACGTACCATGAACTTTGAAGAATAAACAACAATATGTCATCAATTGATTATATTCTTTAAAAAACTGAAATACTTACCAGTAATAACTTTCAGCCATGTCACCCAAAGAAATATTACACTTTGATTTGTTACAAATACGAACAACTCACTGTCGAACGTGCTTTTTCACTGACACTACAACAGAATATGCAGTTTTAACATGCGAATGCCACTATAGGCAACACACTCAACAGCGATATGAACAGGTGCATATATAAAAGGCAGTGGGTCGTTTTCGACCCGTTAGGCATAAATGGGTTAATGCCAAAAAACCGACAGTTGTGTTGGGAAAATGTATAGACATCTCATGACGTCCTAGATCTACTTACTGATATTGATGATTAATATAATGAATTCTTTATCAGTTGTTTTTTGTTGAAAAAACCTTTGTATTTCCCATTATATCTTGTTAAATTTGAATAAATTCTGCTTCATGATTATGAGTAGCTGTTTTAGTAAACATACCCTTTTATTAATTTTCAATTTTTTCCATACAATTTCTGTAGATGTCAACTTTTTATAAAAAATAGTTCAACTTTATATTTTTACCTGCTGCCATAATACATTTTGCACAATAATAATCAATTACTAAAAACAGCATTGGTGATCAAAAATGTCTGAATAGCCAATGAGACATTTTTTATCAACAACGGTGCATACACCATTTAACTTATCTGCTAAATAATCCCATTGACTGATGATTCAACTCCTTCAACAATGTTAGAACATAAATTGAATTATTTTGAAATCAACCTGCAGTTTATTTACCAACTCAAAATTGAAATTTATGGTGGGCAGCCAAATTTTATGTTTCTGCCTTTTACTGAAAATGGCGCCTTCAGTAGTTGAGGCGTTTTAAAAAAACACGGCAGTATTGTTAACATGGTCAGTTTCGTTTAAGATGTTATCAATTTCACTCTGCGATTGTTCTTCGGTATTTGTATTTATAGTCTGTGACTCGTCTTTCGTGGTTTCCAACTCCCTATGTATTGTTGAAGCAGCTGCAAATTCCCAGTTCTCAAAAACATCTGGATGAAATGGATGTATACCTTTTTTTCAAAGGAATGTATTGCATTTGATGGAGTCGCAGCCTTGAGGTATGCATTATTGAAAAGTTTTGTTACTTGGAAGTGAGTCACAGTCCGTCCTGGGTTATTTCCCATACATATTTGAATGTCTATGATATAAAAACTTTGAAGCGGTGCAAAAAAGCCAACATCAAGGGGTTGGACGCGATGGGAACAATGGGCTGGAAGACAAAATAGTATTATTCCATTTTCCTTACTATATTCCAGCACTTCCAACCCCTTGTGACTACTATGCCCATCAAGGATTAAAAGTACCCACTTTATTTTCATTAGATGCTTAAACGTGCAAGACAAAGTGCTGTAGCCACTTGACAAATGTTGCAGTGTTCATTCAACCATTGTCTTGGCATAATGCCACACTGCGTACTGGGGCTCCATTCAATAACTCTGCTTTAAATCGTTTCCACGGAAAAATAAAAGCGGGTAGAACAAAGGTTCCTATGACGTTCATACAACACACAGCGGTATAATTTTGCCCATGCTCAGCACTGCTTATAATTCCAGTTTGTTTCCGTCCTTTGGTCGCAAGAATTTTGGTAGATTTCGTAGGAACCATGCTCATTCCTGTCTCGTCAACATTGAAAATATTTCCAGGAGAGTATTTATATTTATCCATAACTTCCCCAATGGAACGGGAAAATAACTGAATGTTTTCTTTATGGAATGCGTGTGCTCTTGCGATAGATGTGTGCTCTGGAGTTCTTACAGTTATCGTTCGGTTCCTTGCGAGAAATCTTTTCAACCGCTTTCTACCAGCCCTTTTCTCTATTATATCGGTGGTTCATTTTATGCTTCTCGGCTATTTGAAAAGCCAGGTTTCTAAATTTATAACGTGCTTTGCAACTTCAGCTTCAGTATCAATATGAAAAGTAGACTTATGTCCACTTAAATATCCTTTGCTACTGCCCTGTTCATTCTTGAACCTCCTACGTAGTGTCGTTCGCGGTACTTTGAACATTTTTACGGCAGTTGTATAGCCCATTGTTTTATTTTGTAATGCTTGTTAGGCTTCAGCCATGTTGTTTTCATCCCACTGCTGTCTTATTTTTGACTTGTCCTGAAATTAACAGGAATTATTTTGAAAAATTAACTGTCTCGACCCTTACTTCGGGGAATCTACTCATATTAGTGTTTTAAATGAAACTCGACGTTTCTAGCTAATTCCACAATATAATTAAAAATATTGAAAATTTTAAAAAATTGACAATTGTTTCGATAACTGAATATCATCGTCAGAATGACAGAAGTAACATTTCATTTGATGCATACCTGATGTTCAGTAGTTATTTTTGGCTAGACCAAGAAGTGACCTACCTTGTTATTGACTTAATATTTGTAATATCACATCTTCTTCTTTTTTCTATTAACATATATTAAGTCAATCACAAGTTAGGTCACTTCTTGGACTAGCCAAAAATAACTACTAAACATCAGGTAGGCATCAAATGAAATATAACGTATGTCATTCTGACGATGATATTCAGTTATGGAAACAATTATTTTTTAGAATTTTAAACAATTTTCAATATATTGTGGAATTAGCTAGAAACATTGAGTTTCATTTAAAACACTAATAGGAATTATTTTTATTACGTTTATGCCTATGATAGCCGTATGATGCATATTCCTATGATGGCTCCGGTGCCATCATAGAAATACTCCCCTGGGGCCATCATAGGCAAAATGGCATGTGATACAAAAACTTTTCATATGAAAACATAACCTTTAAACTACTATAGAATATATAAGACCCTACTAAAATTACTCTCTCCAAATTGAATTCGATAGTGCCTACAGATACGAACGCAAAATGCTTTTTAGAATAGTAATTTTTTACATCTGTTACTTACCGGATTAATTTTTTTATATGAGCCACATTAAACGCAGTTATAACTAGCAAACTCGATGGTACACTAACCGGCCCATATTAAAGATCTCTAGTAAATAAAATAGGCAACCAAAGATAGATAACTGAAAATAAAGTAACAGGGCCAACACTGGCACAGGGCCGTCACAGGTCACTTTGCCATATGTATTAAATTATTTTTCGTCAAATAAATGTGTATTTATTTGCCCGATTTCTCATTTGGTTTCTTCTTGCCAGGTTGTTTCTTAGATCTTAGCATTTTTTTGTTTTTGTTTTTAGTCTTGTCTTTCTGAGTTTTAGATGTATTTTTGCTGGACAGCTGCTTATTTTTTTGTAACTTCTGGGTTGATTGATTTTTGACGGGTGGCTTCTTTAAAATTCCTTTCTTATTTATAGGGTTTTCTTTGGTTGTTTTAAGATGGTTTTCAGCTGCAGTTTTACTAACTAGCTCCTTATCCATGGTCTTCTTATCAGTCTGGAATAATAAGTACTCGTATAAAGCGTGGTGATCTTTTAAATAGCCAATTTCAGGTTCTGAAGTTTCCTTTGTTGATTTCAGACTGATGACGTTGCGTGAGTTCTTTCCAGTCTTCTGTGAAATGTGTCCTGTACCAGATAATTCCTCTGGGCTGTATTCAATTTTACATAAATTGGCTACTAAAGTATCTTCAACAGAATAACCAGGTCAAAGAGAAACGAGATTGCTTGGTAACAAATTATATTTAGAAAAAAATCAAAATGAACCACCTTAACTTCGTAGGGTTGCTTAGGTCTAGCTGATTTCATTTTGCCTATATAATGACTGTGTGAATTATTGGTAGAATAAAAAAGTTGATCGAAGGTAAATATTCTCTATGGTGACAATGTGCCGAACCGCAAAATCTCTTAAAGCACTACTCAAAACTCGGTTACGGTTTTGGTGTCCGCATCCATCTGATATTAAAGTCATAATCTTGTATTCGTTTTTTGCAGTATTAAAAAAATCCAAGATGCACGTGGTAAATTCGTTGGAAGTAACACCTCGATTTCCCTCATGCCAAACATAGAGAGTGACATCTCCATTTTTGAGGTTATATACTGTGACATTCTGTAGTTACAAAAGGACACTTTGTAGATCTGTCGTGATTGATTGGTGGTCATTACTTGCGATTGCACTGGCGTTGCTACAATTTTTTTCCGCTCTTGTGTAATTTTTTTGCTGAATGTGAATCTGATACTCACCATCAGAAATATGCCCAAGTCTGTGACTGCAGCATGATCCTTTCGTGGCATATGTATGGCAATATTTTCATTCTTCATGATATTTTTCAGTAGTATAATGGATGCCGGTTTGATTTGTATTTCTAGACACCATTTACATATTATCTATGCATTTGAGCTTTGAAGTTGAAAACGGATTTTACGTAAACCTTTTTTGACTAGGTATTTTTGGTAGCAAGTCAAGCCAACTTTTAATGGAATGTTCATCTTCAATTTTCTTTCTCTTTCTTGGAAGCGGACAAACTGTTACTTCATCAGAATTAGATTCGTTTATATACCTTTTAACCCATCTCTTGAACCCGAACCTTTTCACCATTGTCTCTCGGCAAAAAAATATCATGACCTTCCATTTTTTTAGGTATCTTCTTTTGATCTTTTTCTTCTTCAGTATCATCGCCTGATTCTTCCGTTGACACATTTTTATTTGCATTGATTGCACTTACCGTTGCATCCTCCTCTTTTTTATACTTCTTGTGCTCACTAAACCCTTGATGTATCGGGTGGTCCAATAAGCCGATCTCTCGGCTATATATTAGAAACTATTTATTTCATAAATTCAGGAGAAAAAATTCATTTGGTAAAGTGGCCATAGAAATCGCTAGAAATAACTTTCAAGTTTTTAGGTTGACCGATAGGGGGCGTACCTCTGAAGAAAAATTTAAAAACCAGTTTTTTGTGAAATATGCCCAATTATACCAAGTGTTAAATAAGTAAACTAGAAAAAGGCCTAAATTCCGCACACATTTTTTTCATATTTTCAAATAAAGGCGGGGGATAGTGTTTGTGGATAAATATCTATAACTTTGGTCTGGATCAACCGATTTTAACGAAATTAGTGTCATTAGAAAGAGTGTGGATGAATTAATTACATCTACTACAAAACAACTAGTTTTAATTGTCATAGGTAGAGGGTACTTTCGAATGAAAAAAACTAGAATTTGTTTTTCCTAAAAATGTTTAGTGGAAACACATAACTATTGTAAATTATAATGGCACGTGATTAATTTGTAACAAAATGGCGCAAACCAAATGTTGATAGCTTTTGTCGAACTCGAGATATAAATAAAAACGCATAAACATAAGTAAGCGTAGTATTGACTCACCCTGTATTATAACTCAAAACTGAATATGTGAAAGAAAGACCATACAAATATCTCGTCAATAAAACTTAATGTCCAATTAAATGTTCAAATTGTTTTCCATCGTTGTCCACAGAAAGATGCAATCTATCGCGCTTAGACATAACAGCTGCTTCAATCTCAGCTGCGGATATACTATTTATAAAAGTCCAGACATATTAAGTCTGGAGATCTAGGTGGCCATGAAAATATAATTCCCCTTCAAACTCATTTATTTGGATAACTCACATTCAAATAATCTAACTCGCCTGAAAAAGTGCGCAGGACACCCGTCATGTTGTAATATCATATCTCTTCTTGTTTGTAAGGAAAAATCTTCCAATAATACGGGCAACTGATTTTCTAGTAAATCCGAATATGTATTACCATTTAAGGTTCCATCAAAGAAATATGTATCTACGATCTCTCCATCAACTATACCACACCAAACATTAAGACTCCATCTACCTTGAAGCTACACTTTCTCTATCAAGTGCGGATTTTCTTCACCCCAATAATGCAGATTAACAGCACCCGCACTATTAAACGTATCACATTTCACCTAAAGCACCCAATTACCTACCAATTGACTACTACTTTGTATGAAATGAAATAACTTTTTTTCAGTACCAACGTCTAGAAATCAGACAATCATATGTGGGTGAAAACATAATTGGAATCCCTTTCAAACACAGTATTACACGCTACTTTTTCTTATTAAAAATTTCTAAGGGGTAGTTATTACCCTAAGGGATTGAAGGGTCTGGTGAATATTTTGTATTCATAATAACGTAAAAATTGCATTCATCCGTTTCTTCGGGCTATGAAACTCTTCGTTTGTTCCATTTATTGCCGCTCACAATGAAACCAGTGAAGGTTTTTTATAATGAACATTTCGAACAAAAGTTCATTTCACTTTTTTGATTATCTCAAAAGTAACAGTGTTTATGATCAATTTACATATCTCGATTGTTGAACGTATCTTTTGAACCATAAAATAAATTTTAACATAACTATAAAGTTTATTTATGTTTGTATTTTTTTATCTATCATATTTGAATAACGGATTTCCTTATGCAACGTTTTTATTATTAGTTCATAACTTCGTGCGTGTTTTTAGAATAAATATTATAGTGAGAGTATACCAGTCAGTCAATTGTGGCGAAAAAATTAAACATAATTTTGACAACGGATACAGATACTCAATAAAGGAAAAATAGTCCACAGATTGGAAATTTTGGAGTAGGGGGATGTAAGGGATGACAAAATTTCGGTTTTTGATCCTTCAAGCATATAGAACTTGTATAGAATCAAAAAACACAATTTACATCACTTGATTTTTTCACTTAACCTCAAAATCTTCGAACGAAATGCAGAAAATTATTTTGATGGTTTTTTCATGCACAGCTTTTTTGGCTTCATTGAAATCTATCGTCTCAACTATATTACCCAAGATGAGTTACTTAGATTTTAACGAGCTGTTTCAATATGTAAATGGATACAATTTTTATTTAATACTCAGCAGATAATAGAAACATAGTTTCAACAAGATGAAGCTACACCACATTATTCAGAAGCAGTGCGATGTTATATTTATCATCGGTGGATTGGAGGACGTGAATCGTTCTCCACTGGATTATTTTTTGTGGGTTCATTCAAAATAAAAAATCGGAAACAATCAACTAAACATGAGCTTTTCTTTTATAATTTTTTTGGATATAATCTTTTTTTAAAAACGAGAAGTAATCTGACGGTTCCATCTAGCCTGATACATTTCCTCCATCACTTTTAGGTCTTGGAAGAAGAGCTCTCCCTGTCCCTCACTATATAATCCCATTATCAGGAAACCTATCCAGGTGACTGTGAGATTTTATGCTCATATTCGCTCCTAAAATCTTGAGGCTTTCAAACATTTTTTCCTGAAATTTCTCTATAATTTGGTGCATTATGGTTATCAACAAAAAATTCTACAACCAACACAATACCTCGTCCAAACTTCGCAAACTGTGTACTTACACATATGGAAATCCGCGAAGATATCCGGGGCATCGTTGAGCCGCGTTATTCTTATATAAACCTTTAATTTGAACTATTTCTGGCGAAAAATACACTATTTTCAGAATGACAGAAGTTATATTTCATTTGAGTTATATTTCATTTGATGTTTAATGAAATTAACTGTCTCGACCCTTACTTTGTTTAATAATTATTTTTGGCTAGACCAAGAAGTGACCTACCTTGTGATTGACTTAATATATATTAATAGAAAAAAGAAGAAGATATTATGTAAATGTACGTTTCACCGACCTCTTAAAGTTATCATATTAAAATATTTATAAAATGAGGACTGAAGTGACTGGAACATGATTGTTTTATTATGTAGTTATTTCAGATACATGTATTTGTATGTTAAAGGTATGATTTTATTTTTGTTAACTTGTATTTCTGAAGTAATATAATTAATAGAAAGATATTGCCAATGTTTAAAATTGTCCATAACACCGACCTCTTTATAGCAATGTTCGCATTACCGACCAGTTCTGCATGTATTACCGACCTAGGCACCAAAGAATGTTACAAAATCAAAATACACCCTTCCAAATATTTTTATTTGACATTTTTTAATAAATTTATGCAAAAAAGATATTAAATTCTTGAAATATAAATTCAAGCGAATGAAATAATAATACATTATTTTTCTAAATTATTGCGAAAGTGTTCAATTTCATGAACTGAATAAACTCCTCGGTGGTTTATTGAAACTGGGGGATTAATGACAGCTATTAAATCAGTCTCATTATAGGGCAAAATGTCGTCCCTTGTAGGCCATTTCCAGTTACCACCACTTTTAGCCTTCTTTTTTCTCTCATCATTATCCTTTCCAACCATAATTCCCGGAAAAAGTTCTTTTTCATATACTACTATTACGTACTCTCTATCCTTACACTTAGGAATTATTTTACTTAAACCTTCAGTTTTGGACTTTTTCACTTTACTTGGCGTTTTTGCCATTTTTCTTTTCTCAGCTCTTTCTACTTCTCTTGCTCCTTTTTCTTTTTCTCCATATCTATCTTTTTTTGATATGCAATAAATTGTTCAGAAGTAGCCACTGTTGGGGTAAGTCTTTTTGATAATTTTTTAGCCTTTTCATTTTTAGTATCATCAGGCCAGTAAAATTATTTTTTTAATGGGGTAGGTACATTTTTTAAAGGGGAAGGTAAGCATGGATCACGACTTTCTTTGTCTATAACGGATGATACGCTCTCGTTATATTGTGTATCAATTTTTGTTAGATCAGAGTGGTGGACAGACTCTAAAGTTTTCTATGGTAGTTTCTGTTACGCTTTCTTTATATTGTGTATCAGTTTTCGTTGGAGTTCTCACATCAGAGTGATTGACAGGTTCAAAACTAATATTTTTTATGGTAGTTGTGGTTTCTTCTACAGCAGAGTATGTTATAGGAATTCCAGATTGCATTTGTACTGAATTGGAATTATTTATATCACTTTTTAGATATTAACACTACTCCATCCACTTCAACATCTAAATCTAAAATTGATTTTCTAACCACATTATATCATCAATGTTAATTTCTTCCATTACCTGTATATAATCAGAATCAGTATATGTAGGCATGTTGGCTTCTATTGTAAGGTTATGATCTACTTGGATGATATCCAGTTTTTCACCAAATTCTTGATTAATTTTTTTCCAAAAATTAGATAAACTTCCGTCTTTGATATGGCCTTTCCATTGATCACCAGATAAATTAAATTCCTGCAAAGTTTCTCGATCCATTCTTTCTTCTATATCTTTGAGAAACTTTTCATAATAATTTATACCTTCTAATAATTTAGACACACTAGTATTTGGAATTGCCTCTGCATTGGTAACTGTAACTTGATCGATCATTTTTGAATAGTCAATGTTATCTGCACTAAAGGGATACAATCCACATGTTCTAAAGCCATTTTTTATTATTTTTTCTGTAACGACCTCTTTAAGACAGATGTCTATTTGAGAACAGATATTTTCCCGATTTAATTTTTGCCCATTATTATCTATACGCCATTTTTGTATAAGTTTTTTCCATAAATTTTTAACTGGATGAAATACAGCTACGTCTAAGGGCTGAAGATAATGTGTCGAATTGAGCAGTAGGGCGATCAAAATTATACCTTTCCTCCTGCAAAATTCCGGTAGCGGTAAAGTAATATGGGGGGAATGTCCGTCCAGGAATAAAATAACTGGGAGCAGTATTTTATTCTCGATCAGCCAGGGGTAAAACAAATTTGACACATACTGAAAAAAATTTTCTCCGGTCATCCAACCTGTGTCGGACCGCCCTATTCCCCAATTTGGAGGCATTTTTAAAATGATGTTGGACGGTATTCTTTTATATGGCAACAAAATTAATGGAGGTTGTTTTTTCCATCTGCGGATATTGTGACCAAAACAGTTAGACAGTCCTTTTCGTCATTCTGTATCCTATTGGAAACTTTTTTGAACCTCTTCTAACTAAAACCTGTTTAGATTTTGGCGCCAAAAAGAAAGCAGTTTCGTCACAGTTAAATATCCTGGAAGAATCAAATAGAATCTCATCTAATTGGTGTTCGGTGAAGTTGTTTTGAACTCGCATAAACCAGCTGCGTATATCTAGTTCGGTTATGTTAGCTCGGCATTTGGTTAGATTTTGCGAAACTCGATTAGCTAACTCGAGATGCCTTGCCAACAAACCTTCGTACCAATGACATCGTGGTATCCCATTTTTGAAAGGATTTGGCCTCTGAAGTTGCTCAACCAATTTAGATACACTTTCGACTAGTTGGCTTCGAGTTACAGGAACACCAACACTTCCTAAGTATAAGATCCATTTAACTACTGTTTCCTCTTCGACATTAGTAAGTACAGTATAAGCGCCACTCGTAGAATTTGGGTTATATTTATTATGGATTGTGTCTATTAATGTTGTTTTAGGTATTTTAAATTTTTTGGCTGCTTTTCTGATACTCATTCCTGCACTTATTTGTTTGAGGGCATTTTTAAATGCTTCATCCGTATAATTTTTCTTTTTTTCCCATTTTAAATCTGAAAATAATAGCTCTTTTCAAGCTGTGTATTATCAAACTGACTAGGTCGGTAAAAGAGCCGACTTTTACCTATCACCGACCACTAGGTCGATAATAGGAATACGCCCAATTTAAGCAACCTTTGGCCGACCACAAATTAATTGGTATCTTTTCATGAAAATACTACTCTATTTTTGGTAATTTACGTAAGTATAGCGTACAAAACTAATGTAATTTTCCATTATTAACATATGCTGTTATCGCTTACAAAAATAACGTAAGTTATCGGATATAATTTTCACTCAAATAATATAATTGACCAAAAATTGGAAGTATCTGAAAATATTTATATTATTTAATACTTTAATTGCTACTTTTTTAACGGTCGGTAATACATTTTGATGATATAGTGACATTAACAAAAGGTAAAATATTATTTGCTTCTTCATTTTGTGAAGGGGTTTTTTAATATCGACTATATTAAAATGTTTACTAATTGCCTGATACCGACCGCCCGGTCGGTATTAGAGACGGTTTATTTCACTATGAACGTTTTACCGACCACAATATTTTGTAGAAATTTGCTGCATCATAACAAATAAATAACATATTTTAACTTATTGTCGTATTTGTTAGAGTTTGTACAGTATATATATGAAAATTTTAATAAATTGTATACCTGACTTGTTTAATAGAACGCTATTTAAATTTACACTCAAATAGGACTCTAGGTTAAGCTGGATGGCATAAACGTGCTGCGTTAAGAACGTTTCTGTGCTAAAAAATTAGACTAGATACGCGCCAAATCGTATAAAGGCGTGATTAGTTAAGAGTGGGAGTATCGGATACTAACGGTCATTATTTGATATTAAGTACCGAATTCTATTTATTGCGGAAAAATCAAAGTGGTCGGTATAACCTGCTAGGTCGGTGAAGCACAAATATCAAAGCTAATATATTATTAGCCCTATGGGGACATCCTGGATATCTTTTTCCCATTAAAGATCAGTATAACTGTGCAATGATATAGAAAACCAGGAAAACTACATCTGATCTTCACAACTTAAGAAGACAGTTTAAAAGCGGAGCACTTCCTAGATTCATCTGTTCATTGACGACTTCATATTGTGGGTTTCTTGAGTGTATTCTAATTTCTAGTTCTTCAAGGATTAGATTTGTTTAGATGACTTGACAATACTTTTATACAGAGATCCTAAAGTAATTATTGACAATAATGGAAAATTGCAATCAATCAAGAAATATCATGAGAACCCATTTACAGGAGGCCATTGTGGACATAAAAGAATCTTGAAAAAATTGAGATGGAAAAATATCTCGCATGACGTTGCGAATTACATCAAAAACTGCAAAAAATGTCGAATAAACAAGAGCAAAATAAAACACACGGAACCTATGTTTATTACACCTACTCCCCAAAAGGCTTTTGAAATAGTGTGTTTACACACTATAGGCCCCTTTCCAACAACCATAAGTAACATGAGTTACGCAGTTACCATGCAGTGTGAGCTTACTAAATATGTACTGATCGCGCCAATCCCAAAAAAGGAAGCTAAAACGGTAGCAAAATCCATAGTCGACAATTTTATTCTAATTTTTGGTTCAATGAAAGAAATTAGAACCGATATGGGATCAGAATACAGAAACAAAGTGTTTATAAATTTATCTAATTTATTAAAATAGCAAATAATTCACTTCTTACTTTAGGTATTATAAATGCTCGTAATCTCCGCCAATAAGGGAATCCAAAAATATATATTGTAATAAACACGAGATATGACATAGGAAATTTTAAGAACGCCCTATATGGACAAGTTTCCTTATTCGAAATAATTAATAAATGTTGACCTCCAGGAAAGAAATTGATACAAACAACTTTGTTATAATTAGCAAGGTTAATAAACATTACATCTGATGGTTTTTCAATGCTTTGTTTATCAATAAATATAATCAATACGTTGCAAATTGAAATAATGAAATATAGAATTAACCTCCACACAATGGCATAGACGAGGTAATTTTAGAATAAATAACAGGAATGTTTGAGACTAGACAGAGAGGTAGTAACTCTCTCTAAGTGGCCAGTCTAAGTACGGACGGCCCCTTTACCGTCAACAGTAATATTGTGTAGTTGTGATTTGTGATATTCCAAAACATAAGTTTTTAACGTTTAATTAATTTTTATATACTGTATTGATATGTTTTATTTTTTTTGATTTAACTGGGTGTCCCAAAGGGTAAGGAAACCCATATTTTCGGTCATATTAAGTGTACTATTTACATCTGCACCCCTCACCTACCAATCTAGTCTAAAATTATACGCATATACGGGAGATATCGTATGATCGAGGATCATCTCCCTACATATTTGTTTTCTGTATTTGTGCAAGGATATTATAGGGTAGAAACCCCAATTGTTGGCACTTTAACAGATATGCCAGTACATTTCTCGCCACTAAATAAAAATTGAGTATATAGTTTTGATCACTGTTCTTACAAGTTGATTCACCAATCATTGCCAATGTTGATAAATCTAATAACATTATGGAACTATGACCATGCAATTCAAAAAATATATAAATAATGGAAAACTGCTGTTTTCCAATTATTGGCATCAGATTTCTAATTATTGGCACCCAATTGTTGGCAATGATATCAATTATTGACACCCATTTATTGGCACTTATTACTGATTGACACCCAATCATTGAAAGGGTACCAATTGATTGGAACTGCTATCATACACTAGAGAAGGAAAAATAAGACTAAAAATGTAATATGAAAAAGTGAAATTTTTATGTTCATATGAAATCACAAATGATTAACAATCTGTTTCTGATGACAAACTTTACATAGAAAAAACTCTTTGTATAAATTTTGTTTCTTCAAGCATCTGACATGGTAGGCACGCGTACACTTCTGACATTTTATACCAATGTCTGTCATATATAAATTATTTGTACAGCAGGAACACAAACCTTTGAAGGCAATAATATTATTTTTGGGGATACAAGCTTGGTTATCTGAATCTAGCTGTTTGCCATTGCTCTCTCCTTTGGTCTCAGTAACTGAGTTGGTATTGGTTATAGTTGTGGAAACGTTATCAGTTCTGGGAATAACTAATTCCTGCTCATCTAAAATATTCTTCAAGTTTCTGACGTGCGATAATTTATTTGATGTTTGTTTACTGACCGCTTTAGTTTTTTTGGTTCTATTTCGCTTTGGATTTACGTGTTTATTTTCTATAGCTTTCAACATTCTCTTTTGCTTATTCTCTAGTTTCTTCCTCTCCTTTTCTTCTTTTTCCTTTTCCTTCTCTAGAGCATTACTTTTATAAACAGAAGAAGTTAGCACAAAGCTAACTCGCTCAGTTTGCCGAACCCCTTTTCGGACTGGAGTTTGAGGAACACTTAAATAATTTTCGATAATTGGAACATTGCATTGCTCTTCAATTTTGTGTAGGTTATCTACATTTAACATCGACATTAACACTTCTTGTTCGCTCGCACTCATAATGTTACTTATATTACTTGTATTTCCCACTTCATTATTTGTTGCAGTCTCCATTGACATTAACACTTCTTGTTTGCTTGTACTCATTATGTTGTTTATATTTGCCACATCATTATTTTTTGTTGGTGTGTCCATCGTTATTAACACATCTTGTTCGCGTGTACTCATTATATTACTTATATTTGCAGCTTCATCATTTGATGCAGTCTCCATTATTGTATTTGATAAATTGTTCTGGTTGACGTCAAATATATCTAGTTGGCTTGATTCTTCTAATTCTAATGAATAGTTTTCTGTAACAACGAATTCACATTCCAAATTGTCTATTTCTGTACCTTCTTCTATAAACTGATTATTAATGTCTTCATGTATAATAATTGGCATTTGCTCGATCTCATTTGCTGTAAAGATCTCCATATTATTATCTTTAGATGAAGGCTCTAGTTTTGAATAGATTTCCTGTAGAGTTTTGAAATATTTACACTGGTCTGATGTACATCTAGTTCGCATGTTTCTTTTTATTTCCGTTTTTAATGTTTCATCAAACAATTCGAGCAATTTGTCATGGAGCTTGTCTGAAGAATTATCGATTTCTTGTGTTGAAGGAGTAGGGTCCTTTTTACCGAGACATTTGGAATAATCCAAGGCATTCATGTTCCATGGATAAAGTCCACATGCTTTGAATCCGCTGATTACACTAGCTGGTTTCAACTGCACTAAGGCCTCTTTCAGTATTGGGGCAAAGTGCTGTTTTGTTAAATTACAGTAAGGATTTTTCTTCTCCATTCCAGAACACTTTTTTTCCACGTATGCTTCAGATGCTTGAAACTTGCTACATCCGCTGGTATAAGGAGTCTGGTGGAGTTTGGATATAAGGCAATCAAAACAATCTGCAACTCTGTACATGCATCACTGAGTTCCAAGGACAAATGTGTTGTATGTCCATCAACGAACAGAATAATAGGATATTCTACGATATTTTTCAAGGAAGGATAAAAAACGTTTTTGATGTAATCTACAAATACTTCAGACTTCATCCAGCCGTTCTCAGTGAGTCCAATACCCCAAGAGTCAGGAATGCCCTCCAGCATGTTTTTTGGCAAACGTTTGTTAGGGTATATTATCATTGGGGGAGTTGTCACGCCAGTTGCTGCGAATGTAAACATTACAGTCAAGTTTTGCTTCGCATTGCCTTGATCGATTTCATACACGTTTTTCTTTCCCTTCGGAGCAATCACCTTTCCCAATTTGGGGCAAAACTGAAAACAGGTTTCGTCACCGTTATACACCCGTGAAGGATTTTCAAGAATAGAGAAAAAGTTTTTTCTCTTCAGATATTCCTCTATATCTCGAAACCATCCTTTTATGGCTTTTTCAGACACATTTGCTGAGGCACCCGTAACACCTTCTGGGGTTCTTTCTGCCAATTCAGGATGTCGTTTTATGAATAATGTATACCAACGATTTCCTGGTAAGTTGTTCTTAAAAGGGTTAGGTCGGATATCCGCGTCTAGAAAAGATTTTACAGCTGCTTGAAGTTCTACTTGACGTCTCGGAAATCCTTTTCGATCATGTTCAATTATCCAGTCAACTAGTTTTTTTTCTTCACTTTTAGTTAAATATGTACTCCTGCCTTTCTCAATTTTTGTGAATTTATTGCCAAGTCTGAATTGTATTGTAGACCGGGGAATGCCATATTTAAAAGCTGCATGTTTTTTAGACGTACCACCTTTAACTTCTTTTATTGCTGCTTGTAGCTGCTCCTCCGTGTATGTATATTTAGCCTGAAATTAAAATAACGTTTCAGTTATGTTTATTTTAAATACCCAGATATTTATTTTTGCAATATTTTTAGCAGAATTACCACAACCGTAAATTAGGTTGTTTTGTAGTGGTCTTTTGTCAACATTCAGATTATACATCAAAATCTATCCCAAATGTTGGCACTATTTTTATATAAAAAATGGGAAACAATGTCGAGGAAATTTTGCAAAAACATAGATGAATTGTTTTTAAAATGTCGAACCCTATTGACGAAGATATACCTCTTTACAGATAAATGGATAACAATATGTTTGATTAATCCTGATACTGACAGTCGACAATAGCATTGCATATTTAGTAAAATTATAATATTTACCTTATTTCTTGATACTTTTCGATTCTTTCTTCGTTTGTCGTAAACGTCTTTGTGTTCAGTTCTACTCTTCGGTGTAATTTCTTCCTATTCCTGAATAAATAAAGTGATTTTAGCAATGCCAACAAATGCAAAATGCAATTCATTTCTGAACGTAATGTTGACACTAGTGTGACAACATTTAGAGTAGCTCAAATAGATATTCTAAATGTTGGCACCCATAGTATTTTCTAAATTTTTCTTTATTTTGCCTATTTTTCATAACAGATATGTGTTATAAACTCTAAGGAATATCTAAGTTCCTCAAAAGTTCATTTTTTGGTTTTATAAAGCAAATTTCTGTAGCTTTAGGTTTGGTATATTTTTAACAAATTCTCAATTTTCTTACCTGCTCGGAACACACCAACATATAACTGCTCTCTTCTGCGTCTTCCATCAAACTAAATCAGAAGATACATTTCGTCACCAATAGTAGACAGTGTTGCCAAATTATGAAAAAATATCAGATTATCTTCAATTTACGTTGAATTCAAAATAATCTGGAATTTCCATCAGGAGTGCCAACAAATGGCTGAGTGCCAATAATTGGGGGTTTTACCCTATTGTACAGGATATCATATTTTCTGATTTAATTCCAAAAAGTCTCGTCCGATATTTTATTACCTCATTATTGTACAGGATATCCACATACCCGAGAGATCGTAATTATTGCCAAATTTTGTGGAAATATTATTTACTATATTGTACATGGTATCCAATTTCACGAGATATCATATTTATTCGATTTCAATATTCTGTTGTTATATATGAATTACTATAGTATATAGGATATCGTATTTATTCTGATTTAAAAAGTCTCGTCCGATATTTTATTACCTTATTATTGTACAGGATATCCACATACCCGAGATATTATAATTATTGCCAAAGTTTGTTGAAATATTATTCACTATATTGTACAGGGTATCCAATTTCACGAGATATCATAATTACTTTATTCGATTTCAAAATCCTGTTGTTAATATGAATTACTATAGTGTATAGGATATCGTATTTATTTTGATTTGATTCCAAAAGTCCGGTTCGATATTTTGTTATCTTATATTGTATAGGATATCCAAAATTCAGGAGATAGCCTAATTATTATATTTTATTCGATTTCAAAAATTTGTTGTTATGTATGACTCACTACTATTTTGTAATATATACTTGTACATACTGATCCTTCCAGTTTATTTCCTTTAACAACAACCCTTACCCTCGTACCAGCAAATAGAACGGGCTGACTCAACCTGCATTCGAACTCAGGCTTGGCACATTGTATAAGCCCAAGAGGCCCCACGAAGACCTTGACCGCTCGTGCCAGGAAAACCCCTCCCTCGAGGTAACTCGCAGGAAGATTCCTGGTTCTAAATTTTGTGCCGTAAGGCACTGGTGACAGTACGCTGCAAAGATTTCTAGGATAGGAGTATGCAGTAGGGCCCTTCCGGTCACTACAACCAGAAAAAAACCAGAGAAATAATACCGTTCCGATACCAATTCGGATATACCAACGACTATTAGTGTGGGGGCAGCGGTAACGGGATACAACCCCCAAAGGAGCAAGAGAAACTCATTAAATAAAGGTCAGAAGTATTACAATATGGTGATCCAATAAAAAAATGGGAGGTATGACCGTAAGGAGGAAGGGTGGAAAATTATAACATATGAGCAAAAAGACATCCCCCTTCATACGACTTTTCACGTTTTTCCCATTTTTCATAGAAGTAGCACCTTCAAATTCATATAGGGTGATACTTTCCATTGTTTTATATTTCCTCAATCTTCATACTACTTCCAATGTCTGTCAACGTTGTTCGAATGTGACCCTATAGTCACTTGGTGACGTGCATCAATTTTTATAGTGTAAGACCTATACAAAGAGCGTTAGGACGTTCCATGCTCCGCTGGAGAAATAATATTATGACATCTCTGAGAAAGTTAGATATACAACATGAAAGTAAAGCTATGCTGAATAGGAAAGAAATGGGAGTTATTGTGAAGTCAGCTAAAACCCATCAAAAGTTTTAACGCCACGGAGTAGTAGATAACACAAGCAGGTGAATGAAAAAAAATGGGAAAAGACCATATTAGATACGCATGTCTCACATCCATAAGATATAAAAATTAAGTACGTAATAATTCTGGTATTGAAAGGAGTATTTCATTCTACAAATTTTAGCAATGTTCCTTATATTACCTCTGTATTTTTATACATTCAATGCCCTTTCAACTCATTATTGCCCCCGTACTGATTCTGATTCATTTGTAACGTCGTTCAAATCGATTCTGACGGATAAAAACGAAACGACCATAAGTGAAACTTCCTTGCGGCCTTTTATCGACAAATACATCGTTGCTTCCTCAATTTCCGTTGTACGTTTATGAACGACAAAATTCGAAGAGAACTTCAAATATTCATTATGTTTAATACATTTTGCGAAATCACAAAGACTCATATATTTACTACATCAAAGTTCTGATTGTGGATAATTTTTTGTTCGTTAACAATAATGATGTAAAAGGCAAACATGGGTAAACAGTGAAGAGTAATTCTCACAATGTCATCAGTGTCAGCTCCCTTCCAAAGATTGAGAGAGAGCATATTCTATCATATATGAAACTATGAAAGCTCAGATAGGTTAGCAACCCATCGGCGCACTAGTGCATACTTAGAGAATTAAAGAGTGTAATTTCTAAAGTAGTTGAATACAAGAATGAAAGTTAAAATAATAGAGTAGGTCAGCGTTTCTCAACCTGTGGGGCGCCCTCCTAGGGAGGCGCCACAACTCTACGTGGGGGCCCGCCAGCACAAGAAAATGAAAAAAAACTATAATTACTATTAAAAAATATTTTATTCAAAGAATGAAAAACAAACTGATTTTCGTTCTTACACTAGAAAAAATTGAGTAAGTACAATACCTTTTAAAAGTAATATACTATTTATAACTATATCAAAAATATGATTGTATCAGTAGGTACTGTTATATTATTAAAGTTTATATTATATTTTTTTATTATTATTATTTTATTTTAAATTCGGCTAGCTCAGATTTTTATTTTCATTTTATATTATAAATTATTTTTAGAAAGCTCTCCACCAACATGAATGCAATGAAAAACATGAGTTTGATTTTGAAAACACAAACATCCTAGCTCAGGATTCAAACTACAAAAAATTAACAATTAAAGAAATGGTGCACATTAAGAAGGAACAAAATGCAGTGAACGATAAACATGATGTTAAAAACTTGAGTCAGATTTGTCATAATTTAATAAAATAGTACACTTGAAATCTTTCCGTACCCCCCCTGTATAATGTCGTGGAATTTATATCGATGGTACTTCTTTTGAATGTCTGTTTTATTGAATGTTTTTCATCTATTGTACATATGTTTTTCAATTTTAATCTGTAAACTATTCAGTCATGAATAAACTTTGAGAAAGCTCCTAACCAAGGGACGAAACGTCAGTGACAACAAAATGTTTTTAATTACACACAACCTAATACCCAAGAATTAGAAAAATATATATGTATATATAAATATATATGTATATATATATATATATATATATATATATATATATATATATATATATATATATATATATATTGAACCAGATATCATAGATAATAATAGAATTCGTATTATAACAATATGTAGCTAGTATGAAATATATATGAAAATAACATAATTTAAGAAAACAAGTAAAAAGGAAACACTTTTCTTAATTTAAACAACATATCAAATAAAGATATATTAAATAACAGCCTATAACAATATAAAAAATAAGGAATTACCTCAATGATAACATAAAATATAGATATTGCCTA
Organism: Galeruca laticollis; assembly: GCA_963921935.1. Lineage (NCBI taxonomy): Eukaryota > Metazoa > Arthropoda > Insecta > Coleoptera > Chrysomelidae > Galeruca > Galeruca laticollis. Next base: position 217,636,334 of record OY998175.1, read on the forward strand.
ACCAATGTAATGATGTAAATAAAGTTGCCTAAGACGAAAATTATTTTTCATAACATAATCAGCTGTTCATCTGAAATGAAAACAAATATTACTATAGTTAATTCATTATAATCATTATTTTAAGAATAAGAACAAATATATATTGAATAGAATATAATCCAATAGATTTCATAGATAAACAAATAATGACATTTAGACAAATAACATAAGAGAATTTATATTTATAATTAATATGAGTGTAACAAGAATATACTATCAATAATAATATTGAATGTTGTACCATGTAAGTGTATCCAAGACACCAGTACTACTATGAAGGTTGAGATACACACACCGTTACTTGTAAAATGTTTTTAAATGTATCGTTAAAGTTCATTTTATTTTAACTTAATTTAATATGTGATGTGGCACTCGCTGGAATATAATCCACAGTGTTTTATATTCTGATGAAGGTCAAAAACGACCGAAACGTTAATGTATTACAATATAAATTTAAAAATCATCTAATGATTTAATTAATCCAGGACCAAAAATTCCCAAGAAATATAAATGAAAAAATATAAACTTTAAGGTCCAAGAAAAAAACTCGAATTTTCTAAATATATATATATATATATATATATATATATATATATATATATATATATATATGTGTGTGTGTGTGTGTGTGTGTGTGTGTGTGTGTGTGTGTGTGTGTGTGTGTGTGTGTGTGTATTGTGAATCTAGCGCCAAAAGGTTACACATTTTGTGATAGTGGCTTCCATATATACCACGAAGCACCCCCCTTTGGTCTTCATGAATAATTATTTTTGTATGACTTTAAACTGCTAACCTAGCTATTTTATCGAAAAAAAGGATGGTGCCATTTTTCCAATTTTTGCTCAGTGTTATACTGATTAGTTCAATGGTTTTTAAATAGAGGGCGCTTCAGTATATACAAATGTATGAATATGCAAAACCAATTGTATATTTAGCACCGATAAAGATTAATGAATTTCTGACTCCCGCTAAATCGGCAACCTCGCTGACTACCTTGTATTGCTAAACATATTATATTTTTCAATATCAAATTTCACCAACATGTATATATTTTGTTAGAATCTTTATTTAGTTCTAATTTGGCTCACATTTACTGGTTGGTCTTGTTTTGATAAAAGAGTTGAAATGCGTGGCCGAACGCGAAAAATTTTGCAATTAGCATTAAGGAAAAAGAAGGTAAGTACAGTTTTTGTGTATATTTGTCTCTTGTTACAAAATACTCTTAAGAGTAGTAATTTATGCAACAACTGCATAAAGTGGCACTTTTTTCACGAATGGAAAAAGTCATGAGTGAAAAAAAGACACTTTATGCACCTGTTGCATACATTATTTTTTCTACAGCCGTATAGAAAAAAATTAAATTCAAATAGAAATTTGGAATATTGTAATTAAGTTTCTTCGGTAAATTACAATTATACGTATTCCAAGTCTCATGAAAGTTCATCCTCGATGCCTAGCCAAGCATCTTAGAAGTTCATCCTCGATGCCTAGCCAATTTTCATTGTGTTAGCTTATCGAAAACGTGAAATAAAGTTAACGTTATGGAACTTTTTTTAACGTTTTTTTACTTTTTCTCACTCTAACCATAAACAACCGCTTTAAGCGCTGCAAACCAGTGATATACAAGGTACTTTAAAGATAGGGCGTAGAAAAAAATAAGTTTTCAATAATAATAAGTCTAAATTATGAGTAATTTCGAGCAATTTCGGTATGGACGTTGTTTAATGGGTCTAAATAATTAAAACTAAACGTCAACTGAATCGTACATCAATATCCACTCTAATTGATAGCTTTCCATTATGTGCGGTCAATATACAACTTATAAAACATATTTAAACATTTTTCAAAATTTTGTCAGTTTCTACATTTGTTTTGTCAAAAATATCGCTTCATACTTTTGTTATGCTTATTACCTTCAATAAATCTTATAGGAAAAATACAATATACAAAATATTAAATTGTGTTTTCGATGATAAGAATTCATCACATAAAAACATTCAAAGTTATATTGATCCCACAGATAGTCCTCTAATGAGTGGTCCCGATAGACGATTTGAAATAAAATTTACATTTAAGACCTTTGCTGAGTGGAATCTACTCATATTACTTTTTTGAATGAAACTAACTGTTTCTAAATAATTCCACTATATATTGAAAAAATCGTAGAAATTCTCAAAAACTGACAATTGTGGAATTATTTAGAAACAGTTAGTTTAATCCAAATAAATTTTAGCTGGCATCAATTGAGGATCTTTATAAAATATTTTTTTATTGAATTAGTCAATTAGTTTAATCAATTACATCTGTTTTTCCACCTTTACTATTTTTCCTAATAAAATCCTAATAAGATCCTGATTTTTTTAATTATGTATTGTTTACTGACTAATCTACTTTCTACAATAATGGATTAGTGAATAGACATAATTTCTATTATTACGATACAGCAAACAAACATTTATTCCGTACTGTTGATCACCAACACCGATGGATTGTAAACGTTAGGGGAGAGATTGTGGGCGAGTATATTATCGGCTCGTATTTTTTTGATGGACACGTGGATAGAAGAATATTTTTGAGTTTTTCTCGAAAACATATAACTTAGCATCCGAAGGAAAATATGGCTACAATTAGACAGAGCTCCTGCTCACTTTTTACGTGCTGTTAGGAACTACCTCAATAAAAAATTTACAAATAAATGGACAGATAGAGGCGGTTATTTTAATTGGCCAGCTAGGTTACCAGAATTGATTAAGATGGATTTCTTCATACGGGGTTATATTAAAAATGTGTGCATGCTACACCCCCTACTACTCCAGACGATATGAAATTAAGAATTTCGAACGCTTTCGCGTCTATAACAACCGATATGTTGAATAGTGTAAGTAAATTGTAGGAAGCTAGAATCGTGTGTTGCATTGCACAAGATGGCAAGCATTTTGAGCATTTATTATAGTTATTTTTCATTTTTTGCTTTTAATAATTTGTTGTTCGTTTTGTGGTATTTATGTATTTGCTATATTAAAAATGTGTTTTTATTTTTTATTATGTACTCAAATACTTATCGGTAAAAAAAAGAGCTAGTGTATCTAAGCAACTACAAGTGTGAATATTTATTAGCAACTCCTCTGTTTTTTTAAGAACAACTATGCCAAGATCATTATTGCAGATGTTTTAAAATCGATTTACCATACAATTTAAGAAAATTGTAAATTACACGAAAAGTATAATACCTAAGTATAGGACACCTTTATACCATTCGACAGAGGACATTTTTTTGAACACGATGAGTTCCATTTAAAATAAGCCCGATATTACACATTGAATGATGTAATAATGGAACTGAAAATTCTGAACACCCTGTAAAGAGATGTTTAGTACTCAATCGTGGAATACATTCAACGAATGTCCAACTATTTAGATGTAAGAGGAGATTTGCTAGCATTTATTATGTCAATGAGTTCTTGATTTTTTTCGAAACGTTCACATTTTAAAAAAAGTCAGCATAACTCGGAACCCTCTGTATTTAGGTTTAGGGAACCATTATGAAGGAGTATTTTAATTTTTAGGAGCAATAAGAAAATGCAATAAAATATAGGGTGTCCCATGAGAAAAAATATAACTTTGATACGCCACACATTACTGGAACATCCTGTATATTTCAAAATAATTTTAAAATGTAGCCTATATGAACGTACAAACTACTAAAGTGACAAACATTCTAAAACTTTCACTTTTTCGCTAAAAACCTCCATCCCGTTGGTCGTGATATATATATATATATATATATATATATATATATATATTATATATATATATATATATATATATATATATATATATATTGTGCTGTATTTTAATTTGAGTTACAGGTTGGGTTTTTTAAAAAAATTGCGATGATGATTATTTTTAATTATTATGTTATTGTCAAGTTGCAATATTGTTGTGGAATTTTCTATTATTTATTATGGGCGCCAGAACTCGCATGGTCTGCTTATTATAAATAGAGCGATTTCGTACCTAATGCAAGTTCAATAGCGTTGAACAGTAACAGGAAACTGACAGGTTTTGAGAACACTTGAAGGAAAACAAAGAGGTTTGAATGTAGTTTTGTATAATTAATCAAAAATTCTATGTATTTCTTAACATTTCTCCCTCAATACTTACTGACGATAAAGCCTGGACAAATTACATAATAATTTATAAACGTCTATGTATAATTCTCATAGTTAAATGTTTTAAGTGAAATTATTATGATTAAATAACAAAAATAACTAATAAATACTGTGTAACCATGATATCATCGTTAACCCGCAATCAATTCCCACCTCTAGCATTTTAAACCAGAAGAGTGATGGTGGCGTGAATCACGTCATATGACCAGATAGCTTGTCAATCGCAAAATGGATGTTTAGAAGTAATAGTTTTTAAAGTTTATTAATATATTTAGTCCTTAATAATAAAATCAGTGAGTGATTTCGTCGTTGTTTGGGATTAAATTGAATTAGTAGGATAGTGGAAATTGATTATTCTTAAATAACTAGGTAAATTCAAAAAGATATGTTCATAATATTATACCTAACCTAAGTAATAATTCAAGAAACCAAATGTTTGTGAATACATACAGAAATTCATGAGTTTGAAGATAACAAAAGTCTTGTGTTTCCACTCATTTCAGTTCAATGAAACTTGTGATTATTAAAGTGTAATAGCTTCTCTATTCGACAAGGAGTTAAAGTTTATTATATTCGGATTACTTTCAATATAATTAATTTCTGCTACGAGGAAAACGTAACCAAATAGCCAGGAACAAATAAGGTAAAAAATTAAATTATCTCACAAAATTCTAGAAGACGATTAATGAAAAGTTTTTTTATTTGATATTCAATTATTGGAAACCGGATCATTCCATTTATTGCCAATGACGTTGTCACAGTATTTAGTCAAAATTTTATCCTTTAATTATGATTTTTTTAACTTAATTGTATTATTTTATTCTCGTTCTCACATCTTTCCATACCACCTTTTCAACTTAACAACCCTCTCTCCACGCTCAACAATCAACAACCTCCTTCTGTTTTTTCCGATCCTCTTTTGTTAACTTGTAAACAGTTATTGTTTTTAAAAAAAACTATTTATCCGCGTCTTGTTCTTTTTCAATTATTCACTCCGTTCGAAAATACCTCCGCGATTGCACTAATGTCACTTTATTTACACTTAATCTAAATATTGATAAAGCTGTCACTTTATATATAATACTATTCATGTCTATTTGCTTTTTTAATCGTCGTCAAAAAAATACTTTATCGTATACAGGGTTTGTCAAAAGTTATATCAATCGGAAAAATACAATTATAGAAGTTGGTTTTTTTAAAATTTATGTTACGAATGAATAATATCTTTTTATAATTGACTCACGTGTGTGCAACACACAACTATATGTTAATAGTTTCGTTTATCAATATTGTTTTTTTATCATGAATTTAAATATCATGTAACTATGAGCATTATAATTCTTTTTGGTTGCAAATGGGCATTTATATACAAAATTTTATTTGTTTATTTTCCTGTTATTAATATTTCACTTTATTATATATATATATATATATATATATATATATATATTGTAATATTCTTAATATTACATAAAAGGTGAGTAAAATTTAATTTGTATTATTTAGAAGTTGCTGAACTGTCTTAAATAAATGTAAATATGTTTGCTCCGGCTCTAGACAGTATGACTCTTATACAGGGAGTCGGTTCTTGAAAGAATTGTATTATTAATCTATATCTCCTTTTTTTATATTTTTTTCAAAAAAATTTATGTTATTTTAAATTTTAATACATATATTGAACTATTGACAAATTGTTTACATTTACAAATGAGGTATTTATTCTATCTCTTAATAACAATATTAGAACTAGATATACCTTTTTTAACACCTTTTTTTTATAAACCTTCAATTTCAAACAATAAAAAAACTTCTGCAACATACACTGTTTCTAAATCTGATAAAAAATTAACCAAACCTTTCTTTAAATTGTTCTCTTCTTTCTTCCAAAACTCCTACACGTGTTCTATTTTTATATGAACTCCTACAACGTACACTATCTTCTTTAAATTACCAAATTTACAACGTTATTCTTCAAAAACTCTGGGCTCAAATGTCAATGAAATATATGTCTCTGCAACTTCTTCTCACGCTTTTATCTTTTGCTTCCAAGTGACTGAATCAATTTTCTTACACTCTAGAATGTCTTTTCTTTAAAATTATCTCCACCAGAGTCTGACAATCTGATTCGGAATAAGTTATTCTTTTGCTCTCATTTCCTAATATTTCTATTATTAATTTTTGAATAGAATACATACATACCCTAGTACACTATAGAATCTGTATTCTCATGTCATTAATTGGTCAATATTTCAATATTCTCCCCTATGATTTTCGATAATCGTTTTTGATAAAAAAATTTCTCCCCAACTGTCAAAATTATGTCACGTATCTCCTTTCATTTTCAACAAACTCTCCTAACTTAACTACCTAATATATAAAGGATTGTTTGCATACATTTTTCTATTTTAATAAACGTCATATACTGTCAAACTTTAAGAACTTCATTAATATTTTATTGAAGCAATACTTTACATAATGTGTTGGGTAACTCAAATAATGCTAACAAGAATCAGAAATATCATTTTGTTGAGAATAGAAAAATATGGAAAGTACATTGTGAAAAATCTTTCAGAAGTAATTAGGGCACGTATTAAAATTATAAATGACAGCAAATGCGACATATACAAGAAGTATGAATAAACTTGGTGATTAAAATGTAGAAAATGTGTGAAATAAATCTCAAACCGGGATTTTATTCAACGGAAATTTGATTAACATTGTGTTCTTTGCTCACGACTTTCATCAGTAGCTTACGTGAGTTTCACAGATTCATGTAGAAACTAAACTATCCCATTTCTCATTACAATTAGAAATATAGATTGTTTCGTAACTGCCACTGCTTATATACACAATCCTTCAGTAATATAACGAGGATTTTGTTCACTGTTTTTATTATCTGTATCTATAACTGATTTAAACATGTCTTTCCCTTACACAATTCTACAAATATTCGTTAAAATGATGGCTGATAAAGCATAAGATGGGAAAATCAATTTGACTTATTCCAGTAATACTATTATTCCATATTAAATTGAATACAACCAAATGAAACTGCTTCAATATATATATATATATATATATATATATATATTGAACCAGTCCTCTAATATATATAAATAATTCACGTATGAGATTGAATATTCAAAAGAATTTTTTATTAATACACAGAGTGTACCATTAGACACTACCTAGTTAAAAACTAAATTTAACATAAACGAATGAATGAAGTAAGCAAATGTATTATCAAATATTGAGAAAACCAATTATTAAGAAAGGTTTAAAGGATAAGGAATACAATTTTAATGATAACATTATAATTAAGTATAAAAATTTTACCTTCACAATTAAATCCTGAGGTCAAGTCAATGTCAACAATTTTCAAAATCATCTGAACACTGCCATGTCAATATCTGGATGAAGTAAAATGTTGTTTTGTTTGAAACCTAAAATAACAAGAATTAATAATCAACTTACTAATTGATTAACGATATTCACAGACGATGGTAGTAAAAGTTTACAATTTGAAAAAGAATTTATAAAAAAAGAAAAACTTTATGAAAGATGACATACGGAACAGAGTCATGTTATATGTCATGGGAATCTGTCAACTATATAAAATTTAATGAACAGGAAGTAATAAAATCTAGTGATTTTCTTGCCAACCTGAAATCTTTGATTTGGAATTGAATATGAAACATAAAAGGCAAAATTTGGAAATAAAATAATTAAAAATTCATGAATTGAAAACTAAACAGTTCCATATATATAAATAATCATTTTAGGTTGTAGAAATTGTATATTTAATTGTAAATAAAAATACCATAAAAAGGGAATTACAACAAATTTTGGGATTGTAATACATGTAAAGGACATTTTATATATTCCCTAAGACATTTTAAACCCATTTATATAAGTGTTATCATCCTCCAGGACAATTTTAATTGAAAAATTTTGTATTTTCATGAAAAACACTCAAATTGACAATTATCGAATAAAAAAACAATATAAGGAGGCTTTGTTTTTTGATATGTGAAAAAGTTTGTTTATTTAAAAAAAAATTGAAGGTCGGGCGTTGGTAGAGGAATAGTGAGGATCTATGTAGCTCTCCTCTACAAAATTTTTGAGAAAATTATGTAAAAGTGAATAATTTTGAGTTAAAAACCATTATAAAATCATAATATCAATTTTGTTTAAACCGTGTAATAAAGTGCAGTGTGCAGAAAGAGTATTTCTTTGATAAGAAATTCTCAAGAAAAAGAGACGCTTTGCAGCAGTTCCACAGTGCCGAGAATTGGAAATAAGGTCGGTGGTATTTAAGTTATTTTAATTTGGAATTCCAAAGAGAAAGAAATAATGAACAATAAAAATATTATTTGAACGTTTACATTACAATTTCTAAAAATAGGCCAAAAACTATATAAAATGATGAATATCATTTCATATCCATGGATATCCATGTAATTTTGATTATCATGCAACTTTAATAATAGTTAAAATTTGTACTTACTTGTTAAAATTTTTTTTATTTCACATCATCATTGTTTACATAGCACGTAAAGGACCATTACATTTCTATTTATTCGAATGCATGCTCAACTATTTCTATAACTATTCATCATTCACTTTACTCGCATTTTGATATATGTATGTAACTGTATAGTATAATTTTCAATAATATTTCAATGATTGCAATGAATGTAAGAACGTTAAATTTATAAAAACATTCATATAAACAACGTCGACTGTGAACCATACGTTTTGTGTCGTTGTGAAACGATATACGAGGATGTGTTTCTATGTGTTTCTTCTATGCGCCGACGCAGTCAATCTAAGCATTCAGTGCGCATGACCAGTCAAGAATGCAGGAGCGGTGTAAAGAAAATTGATGTAAAAAGAATTTGAATATAATCTCAACAATTTATTAAATAATTTCATTAAAGTGTTGGTATTTTTTTTTCATTCTATTCAATTTTCATAATACATTTAGAAAAAGGTGCTTAATTCATTCATTCTATAATAATATTTGGAGTCGATAAAAACAAAGGTATATATTTTATTCAGGAATAAAACATATTAGAAAAATTTCAAAATTTAATATTTAGATGTGTATCAAAGTTATACATATGCGTCCAGAACTCAAAGGACGGAGTCTCATGCTGCCGACTATCATATAAATTATAAATAAAAATGAAATTTCACAGATTATCATCAGGAGCTAGCCAAAGGTAAAGTAAAAAAATGTAAAATATACAATACAATAAAAACAAATAATAAGTAAAGTAAAATTTAAATAATGATTATATATATATATATATATATATATATATATATATATATATAAAATTAATATTGATTGTCGAATCCTTCACGTAATACTTAAAGTTAAATAAATTATTGAAAAAACATATTCAGAAGTTATATTTTTTAAATCAAAAAAATTCCTAGAATATGAAGAAATAACAATAAATTCTAAACTTAAAAGTATAATTATTAATTGCTTACGATTTAAAATAAATAATAAAGCCCCAGAAAAAATATTATTATTAATATATATTAATATTTGTTAAAAGAAATAAAATATTGGTATTGTAAATCAAAAATAAGGTCTCTTTTAAAACTTCAGATATAAATAATATTTATCTCTATTCTCTAAAATTAATATTTTTTTAAAAACTAATATCTGATGTATTAATATTTGTTCTTATAATACCTATCATCTCTTTTCTATTCATTTTTATAAATCACCCTTTAATTTGTAGATTAATACAGATTAGTTCAATTACTTTAATAAGTAGACTATTAAGACTAAATTATCGATATTCATATATTTTATTTTTAATCATAATTGGAGGAATATTGATTTTATTTATTTATAAATAAAGTTTTCACTTGTAATCCACCTAGAGCTTGAATAATTTCCAAAATTTTTTTCGAGGAGCGGATTTTCCTGAAAAAATTCGCAACCGAGAAAAAATGTGCATTCATATTTTCTTTAGTTGGTAGTATTATGACGTAATTGATGATATTTCTATTAAAATAATCGAGACTAATTTTAATATACAGGGTGTTTCCTAAGTAATCTAAAATATTATAGTGGACGCTTTGTCACTCCATTTTAAGACCAAAAGTTCTCATAAACATGTGTGATAAGTCTTTTTGTTAATGAGATACAGGGTATTGAATTGTTTTATTATTTCATCTTTGATGTTTTATAACTTGGTTTGTAATGCCGGTGAAAAAGTGCCGTATTTCTTTTATGATTGTACTTACTCCCCTCAATCGATTTTTACTAATTCCATTCTTTCCAATTCATTAACGTTGCCGCCCAATTTGGTTAAATTTTTTTTATTAAAAATCACCCTAAAAAATTCGTAGCGGCTACGTTTATGAATTGGAAAGAATGAAATTAGTAAAAATCGGCCGACGGGAGTAATACAATGATAGAAAAAATACAGGACTTTTCTACCGGAATTACAAACCGAGTTATAAAATATCAAAGTTGAAATAATAAAACAATTCAACACCCTGTACCTCATTAACGACAATACTTATCACATGTTTATAAGAACTTTTCGTCATAAAATGGAGTGGCGAAGCGCCCAATACAATATTTTAGATTACTTAGGAAACACTCTGTATAAGAACTGTTTACGTGCATCTTAAGTAAATTTATACAATGAAATTCGTACAAATAAAAGCAAGAACGAATGTTATGTATGATGTAATGTATGTTGCCTATTATGGATCTATAATCAGATCGCCATCGTTGGGCCGAATTTCTTCAACATTATTATTAAATTGGTTAAATGGCGTCAAAAATTTCATTACATTAACGTGGATTGGATTCTTAAAATGTAAAAATATTGCATAAGTGAATCAAGTTTTCCATATTAAAGGCACTATAACAGATGGACACTTATTGTACTGAAGATTATATTTTTACATACCAGTTTTGAAGAGAAGCAGTAACAGTTACTCACCTGAAACAAACAAAAATTATTTGCATATCGTATTTTCTCAATTATATAAACAGGGTGCGGCAACGAGAACGAAACAAATTAGATATCTTGTAAATATTTTTTGAGAAAATGCAGAACCAGGTTGATTTTTATTTCAAGGGGCACATCTTTCGATCACATTCTCAAATGTCCTATATCCCTCTACTCCCTCTGTCACTATAACCAATAAAATTCAAATAGGGAAAGTGTGACACATCATTGCATAGATAAATTTATGAGGAATTTGACTATGTGATTTTGGTGTCATCTTGCGGGAACAGTGTGATTTCCGGTTGTAAGAAAACACTTTATTTTATCGTAAAAGAAAGTACCTTCCGCAAATTTTCATTTTAACAACAATACAACATTAATCAAAAATCGTATGTCATAGTCACACAAATTATGGAAGATATTCAGACACCTGAAATTCATGAGATATCATAAGAGATGTCGTTGGACTCATTGACAATTATAATTGACAATATTTGCACATTTTTAACGTATATGTTGAAGAATGAGAATTTTTTATTTGTATATATTACTGTATTTTTGGAAATGTGTAAAGTATTGTTAACCTGTCGGAAATCTATCTGCTGATATGAAAGATATGAACTCGCTATTGTTTGTATATTCAAAGCGTAGTTTATTTTATGTATGTAGCATTGTTAAATATTTAGAAAAATATCACGTTTTATAATATCATTTTTATATGTTATTAAAATTGTAGCGCCATAAAATAGGATTGTTTAGACCAAACGAAATATCTCATTGTAAAGTTTGTAAGATTTATTGTCATATTATTTTTGAATTTCTATGGTTGAAAGAGACGGGATCTTTGATTAATGGATCGGTGTTGGGAGGTCTGTAATAAAACATTTCGAACATTTGAATACCATTTAAGAGTTAAAAGGTTTCAACCCAGATAACACAAGGCAATCCATGGAATATCCATTGGACGTCCATTTATGGACACAACGGCTGTCCAACGGACGTCCGTCATTTGTACATAAGACATCGTATGGACGTCCTTTGGACTATACAAAAAATACAAAAATGGACGTCCACTTGGACACCATAAAACGTCCATATATGGACATTTCATGGACTTCTTGTTGACTACTTTTGGAAATGAATTTTTAATTACAAATGTATACTTTTTATGTTATATTAGTATCCCCAAGTAAAATGCCGAAAATTAAAACAAGTTTTTTGAAAATAAAAGCATTTATTTGTCTTTATTTAGAAAGTTTTATTTATATTTCTATTTTTGTACGCATCCCTTTTTGAACTCCGCCGCAACCATTTTCTAACAGTTCTAATATCCAAATTGGAACCAGCTGTAAGAAAATCATTTTTTTCTAATAGTAAAAGATCTTGTGTAAAATTGGAATTCGATCAAAATATCATGCAAAATGTTTGGTGTTTGATCAATGCAATTTAATATTTTTTTTTAAGTTGACATTTATACATTTAAAATTCCAAGTAATATCATTATAGTTGAAATTGTGTATTCCTCAATAATAATTAATTCCTTCAACCAAAAGTAAAACAGGCAGCTAACTTACCTACGAATAAAGCACATATGTTAGTTTCTTTGAATGCTCTTTTTTGTTTTGTTCCATCCTTAGAAATTTTGTCAGATATTATAGAGATGAAGTATCTTTTGATAATGTCGTAGGCATCTTTACCACCTAATTTTCTTATCTGATGAACCTATAAAATGCATGTGACGTTATTTTGAAAATTAAGTAGGTACAGTACAACTGATATGTCATGATAGAGTGTTGTGGCCAATGCTCCATAGAAAAGTTCGAGAAGTGAAGCCGTTGAACTCCTGCCAATGAGTGAGTGAGACCTCTGCGCATTGTATCCTTTCCTTTCACGAGATATCAGTCATAGTGTACTGACAGTTGAATGATCTTTACAATTATTCAGTACAATACAATTTAATGTGCAATATTACCAACATAAAAATTAACAATTCTAAGAAAATTTGGTTATTCTGGTAACAAGAATAACACGTTCTAGAGAAGGAATACATTGTCGATTATTATGCTTACAACAAAGGAAAGGAAATATAACTTCCAGCTTGTTTGAAATTATTTTCGTCCTTTAGATAGAGTTCTGCTTCTGCCAAAGTTGCCTCATTGTCAATAGGACAATTAAATTTTAGGTGGAAATTTTCAGCTGTTTCCTCAGCAGTTGTAGATGCAACAGAAATTTGCTTGCTTACATCTTCTATCAATTGATAAATACCAGCTTTTATAGAACTTAGTTTTTTCGTTTGGCCATCGGATATCCCTTCTAAAAGAAAACATTAACATTACCTTAATATAAATTTAAGTGCCACATTTATTTATTCACGGACCTTGCCCACTTTTAGTACAGTTACAAATAAAAAAACCTCAAAATAGAGAGTCAATCTACATAATATATCATAATAGTAAAAAACTAACAGCAAAGAGCATAAATATATTAACAGGTACAAAATCCAAACAAATAATAAGCCCACGGAATTTAAGTAACAGTAAGTTGAAACACCTTCACAAAACAACAAAAGCTTGAAGATAGATGAAAAATAATGAATTTTTATGTTATATATCCTTACCGATAATTTTTTTTATCTCTGCACAACCACGGTGTTTTTGAGTTTGTATAACATTATTTGCAGTGTTATCTAAGAACAAACAAAAAACATTTTGAAACGTTACGTTTTCAACCATGTTCAGACTATGTCGAATGATGTTGATCAATACGATCGATTAAAATGTCAAACAGTGTGTATATACGTGTCGTTCGACTAATGTGGACAACAAGAAAGTCAAAAAGTGTCCATCGACATGGTCTGAACACATCTTATGTTATTGCCATTTCCTGAAAAGTAATACTGTGACACTCAAAATAAAAAAAAACTGAAAACTTACCAATATTATTTTCATTTTGGTTAAGTTGATTCTCAGGCATATTTTTCTGATGTGTTCTTTCTAAAATAAAAATATTAACAATATATTAACATAGCTTGTGCACTACAACTACCTACGTACAAAATTAATAGTAAAACTTACCATTATGCATTGCAGTTTTTAAAGAAATTTTTGGGGGAAGAGGTATCACAGTAGAACTATCATCATCACTTTCTGAGTCAGGTGGATAAAATATTTTACGTTTAACTCTTCTTCGATTATTTCCCTCGTTATCGGTGGAGATTAAGTCACTTGTGTGGCATGCCTTCTGCGCTTTTAAAGGAGCACTGATATAATTATCAAAAATCAAATTGACAATAACCAAATTCAGCATAACCTTGAATAAAAAAGTTAATAAGTGTAATTCAGTAATCTAGTAAGTAATAAGGGTAATCCAGAAGGACCTTGTTATAATGCAGTTATAATACAGTTCACCTTCTGGTAATTATTCTACTTCTGTCGTATCAGTGTCAATAGTATGACAATATTACAGTAGATTTTGACAACAAATTATCTGAACTAGATTTAATTCTAGAATATACAACATATTATTGTAATAATTAAGGTATGATAAATAAAAGTTTAAATTCTCACCAAACGTTGCGTTCCTAAACAATTTGATTTTATGCATTGGCCAGCAAGTATTTAAAGATTCACTTTTTTTAATCGCTTCCGTAAGTTTTGTCCTAGTCCAAGGCGGCCAGTAACATAGATCTCCCTGGATCCATCCTGTTGGAACTGCTTCTACAGCATCATCCTCGTCAATGAAGTGGACAACTGTCCACGTTGTCTCAATAGAGTTGGCACTCATATTGCAGCAGTTTAATTTATTGTTAAAAAAGAGATATAATGATTGTAGAACTTAGCTCTCTGAATTTGTGTTGTGAATCAGCGGAACTAGAACGAAGTTTGCAGAAATACTCCAAAAAACTATTAAAATCGGCGGGTTATCTCTCACAATTTTTGCTCGGTACAACTAAAAAAAGTTAGGTTACTCTTCTTCTTCGTTAGAAGTACAACTGATGGAATATGAGCTTCTTTTTGTTTCTAATACTTGTGGCCCTGTACTAGTTTTTTTGTCGGCGACAATTCTTATATAACTTTACACTGAACCCTACAAATTAGACGAAGGAGGAATAATATTTAATTTGATACAATATGTAAATATTATAATAAATCAGTCGTTTACATATGCAAACCCTACGAATCACAAAAAACGTCCATATATGTGCATGCGGCTGCTCTGTATTATATATAACACAGAGTTTGCATCCTACCCTACGAATACACATTATGGCAAAAATCTAAAATGTTTTTCACTAAATGTGAAAATCGTTCTACTTACGTTCTAAGTTAAATTTGTGTTAATTTTTATCCAAAATGAATCATGGACATTTGACGAGTTTCCAATGGACATCTAAAATGGGATATCCAATGGACTAACGGAGAAGGATATCCACTGGATGTCCATCCATGGTTCATGGACATCCAGGACAATATTTGGACAAATACTGGATGTCCAATGGATATTTTGTGCTATCTGAGAATAGGACGGTCTCACCTTTAAACATCTTTCAATAGTAATTGAAAAATCTAATGGATATGTCCACTGTTGATTCTTGTCAATGGTTCCAGCCGAATAATTCGCAACAATCCGAAATGTTTATTTCCTTTAGTCCCCCCAACGTTCGTCTAAACACATCCCCTTGAAGTTTTTCTATTTAACACGTCTTACAGCGTGAAAAAATCAGTCGTCACTAAGTAATCAGTCAGTCATCACTAAATTCCGAAGCATTCACATTTAGTTGAGCAGTTATCACATAGTTACTGAGTTAGTTAGTAAGTTACACTATTAACGAGTTAGTTGTTTGAATAGTGAACCGGCTGCTTAGTTGTGCAACAAAGTCAGAACTCAAGTTCTAAGTGTAATTCAAGTCGAAACACATCGTTTCTAAGATACTAAGTCAAACATATCGTTTTTTAGTTGTTATTCGAATCAAGTGCGTACTCAGAAGTCGAAACTCATCGTTTCACCGCTATTAAGTTAAACACATCGTTTCCTAGTTGGGAATCAAGTCAAGCACGTGTAACCCAAGTCAAAACTCATCGTTTCACCGCTATTAAGTTAAGCAGATTGTTTCTTAGTTAGTATTCAAGTCAAGCACGTAATCCAAGTCAAAACTTACTGGTTCACCGCTATCAAGTCAAACACATCGTTTCTTAATTAGGATTCAAGTCAAGTAAGTGTAATTCAAGTCGAAACTCATTGTTTCTAAGAAACTAAGTCAAACATATCGTTTCTTATTTGTTGTTCGAGTCAAGTGCGTACTAAGAAGTCGAACAAATCGTATCTTAGTCAGTATTCAGGTAACACCAAAGTAGAGATATACAATTGGTACTATCGGTCACCTCATCAAGTCGAAACATAACGATTTTCCGAATCATTAAGTTCTTGTTTACTTTCCGATCTGAAAGCCATCCAAGTTCAAACATCAATCCATTCATATGATTCATTGTAAATCTGTATATTATAATAAACTATTAATTTCGATATTGAAGTTGTCAGATTAAGATTATCAATCTAGTTGAATGTCTACTACAGTCGACAAAGTTCAATTACATTATAATCAAAAACAGCAGATAATAATCCTCCAACGGTTTCAATAGGAAACCCTTCGATTTCAGGAATAAATTTATATCATAATTGAAGCTGAGCATTCACTTTTAATTTAACAAATAATAAGTAGATTTGTTTTATATCCGCTTGTTTACTTTGTCACAATAAAATGCGATGAGTTATACCTCAATTTTTATATCGTAAATTCTGAGCAGTTGGTACATAAATAACTATAATCTAATCATACTCAAGAAACATTTCTGATACGTTTTTAGTTGATATAGTTGTTCATTGTTCAACTGTGGAGAAAATTGAACACTCTCTCCACGGTTTACTGACCAATGTGCCGACGACATTTTACTTTTCGCCACGGTTAGTATTTATCGTTACTATGGCAATTATAAGACGGTTCATTATTTTCTAAAAAATTAATTGACTTTGACATTTATCATCGAATCTGTGTTTGTTCCACCTCTGCACAATATCTAGAAAAATTGGAATTAATTGTGGATGATATAGAGAATTAATTGTACGCCACCAGATGTTCCGGAAGCTGCGAAACTTACCTCATGCAACAAAGGTCGAGAAAGAAATACGGTACGGTTAATTTATATGTTGATAATAAGAAAGAGATATAAAAAAATATTAAAATTATTATTTGTTATGTGAAGAACTGGTCTCATTGATACCATGTGTCTTCGTAGCTCCGTTGATAACGCGAGTGGATATTGTTCATGAGTTCATGGTTCGAATCTCCTAGACGAGTCGACATTTTTTTTTGTATTTTCATGAGAGAAAAATTGCAGGCTGCGTTAATTATGGAAACTTGCAGAAGACATGAACTACATAATTTAAAATATTGTCATGTGAAGGATCTGGATGAAACACTTCTCGTAAATATTCCGACAACGAAGCAAAGAGCCAATGAAATTTTACAGTAACTGGAAAGTACTATTACATTTAAAGAGTGCAGGGAAGAAAGGGGAAAGGTGAATTTTTTGGAAAAACGAGTTTATGGTGGAAATACGTAGCTAAATACCTATAGAATTAGTATGTATGTCTAAACAGGAAAGAATCGAGGTCTGTCAATATTAAAACGTGTTTATTAATATACCTTATAGTGAAGAAAAGGGGAATGTCCGTGCGGACAGCGAAGAAATGGGAAAGTTCAATCTTTTCGAGTCGAGACCTGACTGGAATTTGCTTGATTTGCCGACATATTTACACTGTTTTAGTTTACTTGAGCAATCACGCGAGTGTGACGTGCTTACTGCTGGTATCGCTGCGTAAATTGTGTTTGACAAGATCGTGTCCCTAGCTGAAGTTTCAAGTTAAAAATGGCTAGCGATACTGAAGCTATGATAGTGAGTAATAATGAAGGCATCATTCATTCCATGTGCGAAAACCAGGAAGAGAGAAGTTACGGGTCGAGTCAGTAATGTGATGAAAAAACTTCGAGAACAAAGCCACGAGGTAGGTGAAGATTGCCACTGCAAAAGACTAAAGTGTTTCAGTGTTGTTAACGAACGAAACCGGTCATTTATAATTAACCATTTTAATTATTTAAATCGTAATGATCAAAACATGTACTTGGGCGGGCTAATTACGGTACTACCGGTGAAACAAAGAAGACCTAAAAATGAACTTTGTGCTAACTTACATTATGCTTTTTATGCGTTAAGGGTGAGAATACGAAATGATGAAAGAACTGTAGAAGTGCCAGTATGCTTTAAAGCATTTTTAAGCTTGCACGGTATTGGAAAGAAACGAATTGAAACTATTCAGAAATCTTTAAAAAATGTTGGCAAGGTATCTAAGGACAAGCGAGGCTATAATATTAAGAAGCATAAGTTACCAGAGCACGTATTAAGCACGATTAAATCACATAGTTCCAGTTTTAGGGGACGCAACAGTCATTATAGCAGATCTAAGACAAGATAGCTGTACCTACCTGAAGACCTAAACATTAAAAAAATGCACAACTTGTATCTGGAAGCGAAGAATCCTCCTGTGTCATACGAAACCTATCGACATATATTTACTACCAATTTTAATATAAGCTTTGGTTACCCACGAAGCGATACCTGCAGCTCGTGTGACCAGTTTTTAGCTGAACTTAAGGTTCTTCAAAGCAAGCTACGTGGTACAGATGTTACTGACGAAATGAAAAAAGGTTCTGAAGCAGAGATAAGAAAAAAAAACAGTGGAGAATAATCTGCATAAAAGTAAGGCTGAAGTATTTTACCAGCGAAAAAAATTGGCCAGGAAACAAGCCATGAAGCAAGTTGATTTTGAATGTAATGCGATGGACTATCAAAAAAATCTACCTATGCCAAATCTATCCACCAATGATATCTATTATAAAAGGCAACTTACTTAACATTATTTCAACATTCACGTGCTATCAACAAACAGTGCTACCTTTTATTGTTATCCAGAAATAATTGGCGGAAAAGGATCCAACGAAGTCGCGTCTTTACTCCACTTTTTTATTTTTGTTCAACTGAGTAGTAAGGTTAGACATTTGCGCATCTTCTGTGACTCGTGCCGGGGTCAAAATAAGAACTTAACAAGTTATTCGGTATTTGCATTACGTCGTCCATGTTGCTAAAAAAATTGATATTATAGAAGTAACTTTTCCGGTTCAGGGGCACTCTTACATGGAGTGCGACAGGGACATTGGGTTAATTAATCAAAAAACTCCTGCTGAACTTCCAGAAAATTGGTTTAATGAAATAAAATCATGCAGAGTAAAACCAGAACCTTTTACTGTAATTGAAGTTGACCAAGCTCTTCTTCGAAATTAGACAGAATTATTGGAGTCAATTTATATGACCAAACCTTCATTTGAATCTCGGGAGATTAGAGAAGTGAAAATTTCATCCTAGATTAATTGAGTTCAGGAACACATACAATGGATGCTGGAACACCTCAGTAATCAACAACCGCATTGTTGCATCGAAAGCTTCCGGATCGTCAGTTTATCCTACCACCTAAACTTTATTTTGGTAAGAAAAACATCATAAAGAGAACCTTGTTTTTTTAATTACATCTTATTTAATTCTTTTTCCGATTTGAAGCCAATATCTGCAGAGAAATATCGCGATTTAATACATCTTAAGAAACTATTCAGCACTGAGAAGGCAATTAACTTTTATAAGAACTTGCCGCACACAGTCATCTCAATTAAGAAAAAGGCCTTAACCAAGAAGAAACAAAATACTTCGAAAACCTGAATTCTAATTTTACGTACTTACTGTGTAAAAAAAATAAATGTTTTTCGCACCCTGTATAAATAATTTTCATGTTATTCTTTACGAAAATGTTACTAGGTACTCATTTGAATTATAAAAGTAACGGATAAATCTGTATTCTATTTAAAATAGGGTTTCAAAATTCAAAACCTAAAATATAAGTGTACTTACTGTGTAACTCTGTAAAAATAAATTTTTTTCGCGCCCTGTATAAGCAATTTTTTATTTTATTCTTTATGAAAATGTTACCAGGTACTTATTTAAATCATTTGAATTATAAAAGTAACAAATAAGTCATTATTCTATTTAAAATGGGGTTTCAAACTTTAAAATTGAAATTTCTCAAAAACATTCAAAAATGACCTTCCCCCTTTCTTCCCTGCCTCCTTCATTTGCAAACATCGAATGAATCTACTGCCAAAAGAGTGTAGTATACTATTCTTCCTACTCAACTATCGCAAGAGTAGACGTACACAGCAAAATAATAGAATACATAAATTTGGTACTCGTGGAAAACAAATAGCCATCTACCATAAGCTTCCTAATGCAAATTTGTATACCCGGCACAGCTTCCGCAGAACTTCTGCTACGATATTAGTTGATGTGGGGGGAGACAGAATAATTCAGCATTCTATATCCCGTGTGCAGCTCATTCACTCAAATTAGTTGGTAATTGTGCTGCAGAGTGTTGTCTTGCTGCATCAAAATTTTTCATGTTTCTCATCGATTTATATACATTTTTTCTGCATCCACTCATCGTTGGGAAATTATTCTAGTTTCTCTTTCAAAACTGCAATCCAAGCTTTGTCCAAAAAGAGTGTCTACCACTCGATGGTCGACAAGAGCAGATGCTGTTAACACATTCGTTGCCATGAGAATCACCAGTGATCCTAAAAAATATTTCACTTATGTGCCGTGAGGATCACATATGTTTCACGGCACAACTCTTACTTTATGACGGACAGATTATTGTGTTGTAATAATGAACGACTAGATTATGTTTTTTATAAATCACGTATAAAAGAGACTTCATTATAATATTGTTTACAGTGTCACAATGAAGCTCTTTGATCACTGTTATAGTATTTTTTAGTGTACAGTTGGTTATTGTATTTAGTTATATTTTTATTTGACATTTGACTTTACTCTTGACACAAATTATAAATAAAATGGTCTAGCGTTGTTCTAGCTAGCAAATTATTATATTATAGGTGAATTAGAATGATTTATATATTAAAAATATTAATGAATAAAGTAAGCTAACGTTTATTTATCAATGATTTGTCAATTGTTCATTTTTATATTGTATAGGATCAATATATAGGTATACGAAACGTTCGATTTTTGGGATGAATTACCAGATATATATGTGAAAATGTATTACAGAAATAGTTCTGTTCATGATATAATATAAATAGATCGCATGAGCATATACGAAGAAGCTCTTTTTTAAACAAATAATCATCCTCTTTTTGCTTAAATGAAAGTTTGTTTACAATTTACACAGTTATTCGGTTATAATATGTCAAAAGTCAGAAGTGCGGAATAAAACCATCTGTGATCTGACCAATTAGGAATCTACAGAATTGCCAACTCAATTCAAACCACTCCTCCTAGTTTAAAAACAGGGATTATATGAAATTCTAGTTTATTTAAATAATTAAATAAATGCGAATTATAAAAAATATTGTGTATCACTTGTGCCACAATAACTTTCTGTAGTACTCGTGATTTGCACAACTCACCGCTTCGCGGTTCTTTGTGCAAACTTCACTCGTACTACAAAACGAGTCATTGTGGAACAGTATATTCTCAAATTTCACCACGAGGTAGCACAAATTTAACGTAATTTACACACTTGTTGTCAGTTGAGTCTTTATCAATGTTACGCCATTTTAGTGCTAAAAAATCTACAGAATAAATACGAAAACTTACTGGTAAGTGCATAATATATTTAGATAAGTATATGTTTGCTTTGAAAAGGCTGAAATAATTGAAATTCTGTAAAAGTTTACCGATAGTTAGATCTAACCTCAAAATATATATTTGAAATAAAAGTGCGTTAGAGAAATAACTCAGGTAGTTTCCGTAAATATATTTTTTATAAAGAAAATCGTACATAAACTTGAGTTTAGTTTTAGATTGAATATGTACAGGGTGGCAGAGTAAATAAGATGCGTATATTTTTCTGATCTCTCGTATTTTATTGTTGACTGAACTACAATAATTTTTCTTTCAACTTTCAGTTTAAAATGGATTCTGAAGCAAGCGGAACAAGGCCTTAAAGAAATTTGAGACAGAGCCGCCTTACGGATAAGGAGTTAGCAGTAATTTTAGATGAAAGCGACAATGAAATATTTTTGTGCTCCGTATCTGAGTTTGAGATTTGGATGGTACCTCTTCCGACGGCCATGATTAAGAACAACGGAATGAATCGACGTTAACAACAACAAATACAGTCGAACCGGAAGAAGAGACGTACATGGATCACACAGTTTCAGATTGGTATAAAGTAGATTGTATCCATTTATATTATGATATTCAATTTATGAGTACTGAATCATACAAGTATGTCGCAATATACCCAACAAATAAGAGCGATTTTACCCCACTAGACGTATATAGGAAACTAATAGATGATGCAACCATAGAACTTATCGTTAGGGAAACAACCAGATATGCGCAACAAATAAAGAATAGCAAATACACAGTAGGTCCTCGAGGATACATACGGGGAAAGATACTGATACAGAAGAAATCGTAAAGTTTTTTGGCATTATTTTATATATGGGCATTGTGAAATTTCCCAAGATAGCGGATTATTGGATTAGTTCTCCATCCATCCATTATTATACTTGTGTAACATTGGTCAAGGAACTATTGAAAAGAAAATCCCATCTATTAGGTACTCTGAGAAAGAATCGAAACGGGATTCGAAAAGACATTGTAGGCAGTAAATTGAGGGTTGGGGAAATACGTGGTGAAAAAAGTGTTGATGGTATTGTCGTTGCTAAATGGAGAGATACGCGTGACGTTTATTTTTTATCTACGAAACACGGAATAGACATTAAAGCTACAAGGAAGCATGATAGAAGGGGAATTGAAATTAAAAAGCCAGAGGAAATAATTGAATATAATAAAGGTAAAAATGGCGTAGATGTGTTGGATCAGAAGGCAAGTTACTTCTCCCCTCTAAGAAAACACTTGAATGGTATCATAAGGCAGCGTTTGAATTATTATTCAACGCTGCTTTTATGAATGCTTCCAGTTACCGCAAGAAAATACATATGCCCACTACAGAATTTCGGGAGAAATTTGTAACGTAACTCTTGGGAATCAAGTTTGAAAGAGATAATCAGAATGAAAGAACAGAGGAAAAACATTTCTTTACAAATAACGAGGAAAGAGATGAAAAGAATTGGAAGAAAAGGAAAAGATGTGCCGAATGTTATAGAAAGAGTGTTGAGACGGATGAAAGAAGTGTAGCTTAGAAGGGAACAAAACTGGCTTCGACACTTTGTGCTCAATGTGATAAATTCCTTTGTATCACATGCTTTGCTAATACGCATTAAATGATTTAGTTATAAGTTACTATTGTTACAAAATATCTTGATATCACCGGTGATACTCATGGCACATTAAGCATATATCATTACTTGTATGCAATGAGGATCACCGGTGACCTCAAATAGTTAAGAAAAAAAATCTCTCTTTTGTACACCCCCATTATATTTTTAATGTGTTCTCATAAAATGATGTTTTACAACGTTTTAATCTTTGGCACCTGAGTAATTCCGTATTCGCTCTTATGGCGGCAGCGAATGTGTTAAAGCATTGTATAATGGTTATAACTGTTTTGAAAATTGCTTAGAGCAAATTATTAATGACAAAAGCCAGGAAGCAGCTACTAAAGCTCATGCCAGTGGTTTACTCAAAACTATGGAGAAATTAGAGACTGGTGTATTATTGGCAGTGTGAAATGATACTCTATCTAAATTTAGTAAAACAAATAAACGTATTGAAAACGTAACGACGGACGTACTTCTCGTGGTGAAATTATACGATTCTTTGGTAGGTTCATTAGAAATAATTTCCAGAATTATGAAATAATTGGTAGGAATTTGACAAAATGCTAAATTTATGAAGTCGAAACTAAAAAAAGAAAAATTATGAAACCTGTCAGTGGATAATGAAGGGAATTTATTGAAGGTTCAAATAATATGAAATTCAATGTATTTTACGTCATTATTGATACAATGGTAGCGGAGTTTAACCGAAGATAATATGCGCATGGATAAAATATCATAAAAATTTGCATTCTTGACTAATTTAATAACAGCTACTGACAACGAAATAATCTCGTGTCCTCAAAAACTTCTTGAACTTAATAGCGACGATTTGAGTCCCGATTTTACAGAAGAGTGCGTTCAGTTTAAATATTTCATTAATAGTTTCCAAAATGAGCTGACAAGTTCGAAAGATACTAAAACTGATAATGACACCAACACGTAATCGGAAAGCCAAAAGGTAAATCAAAACTGAATTTTAAAGATGATAAAAACTGAAAAAATTGTTTCCACCCTTCCAAACGTTGAAACAATTTTGAGAATATTTGTAAACATGCCCTCAACTAATGCTTCGGGAGAAAGGTCCTTCTCAACCCTGAAAAGACTGAAAAATTATATGAGAAACTCTATTGGGGATGAGATATTAAGCGACCCTTCTCTTTTGAACATTTAATACGAGCTGATAGATACGGTTCATGATCAATTCGGCATTGAGAAATTTATATCTCTGAAAAGAAAGTACAGTGAAAAGATAATGAGTTTCAGAGATATAAAAATGTCGTATTGAACTATTGATCATCAATAGTATTGAGTGAGCTTTCATTACGGCCGCTTGACATGGAGCAATACTACCTGAGTGCAATTCAAGACGCAAAATTTCTTGATCACAAGCATGCGCAGATGAAGCCCAGCTGATAGATCTCGGAATTGCAACCTAGTTACTTCTGGTTTAACAACCAATCAAATGTCAGTCAAATCACTTGATCACAAAATATGGACGACGGGTCCGTTTTCTGTGCACTTGATTGACTGTAGCACTTTTTTTTGTAGAACTAACTTTCTTGTTAATTCGTGATTTTTTAATGCCACTTTTTTTCAAGTTTTCTATTCGCCTTTCATGATGTCAAACAACGTGCAAGATTCATCACAGGCAATATTTTGACCTTACAATAAATTGCATACAATTACTTGAAGATTGTATTGCTTCATGTCAAGCGGCCTTTAGCAATGCTTATATTAATATTTCTAAATTATTTCATGTTTTATTGTTCTACAGTGTTAGAACGTTTGTCTCTTTATCATCACTCTCATACCTTTCTCGTAATCGTTTTCTTCTATGTGTGTCCTCTTAATTAATTTTTGTATTGATATATTTATTTTCAATAATAAATAAAACGTTATTATGACTATTTTTTCTTGTGTAAATACATATACCTTTGACATATATGTCGTATGTGCTGTCTGAAATACGAGAAAGGGAGTTAGATGTAAGGGGCGGAAAAAATTATTTGCTCAGGCCACAAAATATCATTAATTCGGCGTTGCTGGCTACGTGGCGTATACAATACTTTTCGAATATCTCCATAAAAAGTAATCTAAGGAGAAAGATGAGAAAATCATGAGGACCATTCAAAAAATCCCCAATGTCTTAGAAATATTTCATTTAAGTACTGGCGAACCGCTACAGCAAAATGTGGAGGAACCCCGTCTTGTTGAAATATTATTTGGTATTCAAGATATCGGTCATAAGTTTCTATTATGTCTGTCAACATAGGATTAACTATGTCTTTGAGTACAGTATATATCTAGACACTTTTTCAACTTTTCTCGCATATACTTACTAAAAGTAACAAGGAACAAAACTATAAACATTAATAAATATTAATGTAAAACACATTTTTCCAGCTTGCGATTTGCCTTTCAAAAAGTTATATTTTCAAATGTGGAACTCAAAGGCGTAGATTATAAATCGTGAACATAATCAACAAAAAATCGAAAAACAAACTGTAAAATATTTACGATCAGAATGTGAGAAAAATGGGAAATTTCGAACATAATACGCGCGTATGGCGACGTCGAAAATAAAACAATGCATCATAACACATTCGTGATCAAAAAGACTGCACGACATATCAAAAATACAATACATCCCGACCACAGTAGTAGCGAACAAAAAGAGTCCGACTATTGAATACGAGCAGCTTTATTCGGACCGAAATGACATGTGTGATCTAATAAATGGTTCACGAGAAATATTTTGAAGGATTTTTTTTGATGGTAACTTACGAACTCATTTAATATCGTTATAAATTAGTTTTTGATTGTTGCGTTATCTAATGGTATATTTGATTCATTAAATTATGTTTGATTTTATGGTGAGTGTGAATTGTATAAAAAGTTGTTTATCAGAAGTGAGATTTAATTTAATCAACCTATGAAACGTGCACTGTAAATAACATTCATAATCTCTCGCAAATATTATCGTCCAGTGTCTTCTGTTATAAAGGAAATGAAAATTTTTATTTAGGTAAAAAAATAAGTATGGAAAAATATTGTATTTGATGATACAAATATTTCGATAGGTGTCAAAATATGAAAATAATTATATTCTAAGATGAAAAAATATGAAATAGTAACTGCTAAAGGCTCTAATTTAGGTAAGATGATGAGTCTAATATTTCTAAGGATTCATTGATCTGTGAGTTCTTAGGAACCTATAATAAATTGTAGAGAATAACCTAACGAAAGAAGATGATCAGAATTATTATGACGATACAACACAAATATCTAATTTTATCTCAGAAAGAAAAAGAAAGTAGAACCTGGGGGCCATAAACACCTTTCTTTGCTTTGTTATAATATACGAGTATTACTGGTGACGGTTTCAGTATTTCTTCTATTTTTCTATTTTTACGTCCAGTTGATATTAGCTTGTCACTGTGCGATGGTACTGTAGTTATAATTAAAACTTGGCGCTCATCCATCCCCTTTATAATTCTAGCTCCATCTTCGTTTTGTTCACCGTATATTTCACCTATTTTCTAGTTTTTTCAAAGTAACCGGCCTTGGATTTCTTTTACGATTCGTTCTAGCGCACCGCACACATATATCTTTTTGTCCAGGAAATCCTTAGAGATTGAACGCTTGTATAAAAATAATCTCTAAATAGCGTCCGCCCTTCACCAAACAGTTTCTTTTTCAACTGGAAATATATATCGTAGCTGTGGCCATGGTTGCTTGGAGTTTCAGTTACCTCGTTCTTGCCAACAAATACACGCAAGTGGTATGTGGAAGTGTCTGGTGTATATATTTTATATAATTTAACGGCGTATTTATGTGATTTGGAAGGAAGATACTGTCGGAAAACCAGTCTTCCTCTCCAAGGCACCATGCTTTCGTCAATGACTGGGTTTTCTCCAGATACTAGGCTGGTTTGGAATTGTTTGCAGATTCGTTCTATAATATTTCTTATATTGAACAATCTATCAGTAGTAGCTGCTGCATCTTCATTATTTGAGAGATGTAAACATTTTAGCATGCACTCGAATCGGTCTCGTTTCATAACTTTTTGAACAATGAAATTCTCAAACTTTCCGGCACTGGAACAGTATAAACGCATTTTTGGTAAGAGTGCTATGCCCATAATCATCAGAATGGCAATAAACTCCTTTATTTCGTCACTATTCGTATCCAACTTTTTAGTGAAGCTCTTGGACGAAGTTAATGAGAACTGGTGTACTGCAATGCATATCTGTTGGTTTCCACAACAATTATATCCAATATTTCGTCGGTCAAAAATATCTTATAGGGATTGCTGACATCTAGGTCATGTGTTTGTATCCCGGTATTTTATGCTGAGTATTGGAAACGGATTGGTAAATCAGTACATGGGCCCCATGTCTCCTGATTGACTGTAGCATTGTTTGGTTCATTGGGATCATCATCTAAAGCCAGATCAGTTTCTTGGTCTTCTTGTTAATTTTCATATTCTACATCAGAATGTGCCTCAGCGTCAGACTCAAATCTTCATTATCAGAATCAACATATGAGGACCCTTAGTCCGCGAATGGGTCTGATTTATCTGTAGACCAAGCGTATTTATCCGTCAAGATTACACGAGATTTTTAGTGCGGGACTCTGACTGGCGATTTTGCACGAGATGTCTACGGCTGGCAGTGAATATATGTTGAAGTTGGGTTTTTATTTGGTGCTTCAGACTGTTACGTAGAAATATCTATTTCTTGAAGAGAAGCATCTATTTCTGCGAAAATTGGGTCAACCGAATGTTCGTCATCCCCGACTTCTGGTTACTTTTCTGGGGAAAGGTGGCATGTGTGCATAGTGGCGTCTATTTCTGCAGAAGGTTAACCAACCAGATGTTTGTCAGTCCCAATTTCTGGTTGTGCTTCTGGAAAAATGGGATCCACGTGCGAAGTTCCAGCTATCAACGGTGTCTCCGGCTCAGTTTCATTTGTTGGTACGAGGCGAGCGGTGTTCTGCGCTAATTTTAAAATTTTCTTTGTTTTCGACGTCATTATTGTTATTCATACATTAATCCGAAACAAAAAATATTCCGCTTTATGTTGTTTAAAATTTCAACCGATGTTACATGGTGGCCACCGGTGGTACCAGACGCCAACAACGAAAAAATATTTTAATTGATTTTCGTTCTGAGTATATCGGTATACAACCAGACCATCGTCCCGAACGTGTTAACAAAACTATGAAATAATTTTTAATATATGGAACAAAAACGAAAAAAAGTAAATGTTAGTATTTTAGGTAAGGAAACAGTAGCTAAATTCATCGGAAATTATACAAGTTGAGGAAGGTAAAACGGTATGTTTTTCTCAAAAAGAAAAGAGAAAAAAATATCGCTATGAAAAATAACAAAACATGAATAGTTTTATATACTAGAGGTATCGATATATTACTAAACGTTAGATTCCCACTGGGAATATTTAGGCAAATAATTTAGATATATCTTCACCTCTGCCGTTTCAATTCAAGCGAACTACTTCCGAAGACGATAATAAAACAACAAAAATTCAGATCCACTATCGTTTTTAAAATTCCATTCCCCCGTTCACAAAAACGATATGAACATACAACTTATTTTAGAAGCGATAAAAATCATAATTGTAGTGACAACTAAGTAAATCAATAGTTGAATTGTAGTGGATATTACACCAATTGACGAGAAATGCAAATTTAAATAACAATAATTTATTTCGATGAAAAATACCGTTTCATTGAGCGTATAAACTAAAACTAACAATCATTTAAAGTAACAATATTTCTAATGATTTTTGCTATCAAATATGTTTACTGCAATTAGAAAACATGAGCAACGATCATATTAACAAATTCTATTTATGAATATTCCTCAGCAAAAATATATTAAGAGAGAACTCTCTGCTGTTTCTATTCTATCTCTTAGTTTCCCACCCCACTACAAACAAGAAACACTGGAAATGGAGAGAAGAGAAGATAGACGCCAAGGACCTACAGATCTTGTAGGTCCTTGGTATCTATCTTCTTTACTATCTATTTCTAGCATTTCTTGTGTGTAGCATCATTCTTCCACGAAAGTGTACGGTGGTAGTGAGAGGCTGCAAAAGAATATGAAAATGTATTTTATTTATTTATTTATAGTATATTGAACAATCAAAAGAAACATATTTTTATTTGGTATGATATTTTATATAGCAGTTTGATTTCTTGGTGAGGCATAAATGTACCTTACCTTCCGAACATATGGTTTGTGATCTCCCAGAACAATTTTCATTTTTACACCTTGATGCGAAGTTCTTGTCGTCTAGCTCAGGTGGGTGATTTATTCCGTCAAAACGAATACCATCAATAGGCCTTCTTCCAGATCTAGGTCTGGATGAAGATTAAGGCACTTGTGGTCCCTTATCAGATACAGCAGATGGTCGTCTCCGTTTCTTAGGTCCTTATGTTGATGATTAAATCAATGCTTCTCCCACATAAGCTCTGAAGTGTAGTAGGTCTAAAATTTGTTTTTTCGGCACACCTAATGCAATAGCCTGGGTCCTATATTCTAACCATGTGTTCACGCAGGATGAATCAATTCCGTGCGTGAATATCCTCAGGATCCACTTCTTAGATCGTATAAATGACTTATAAATAATTACCAGGAAATCGAGCTCATCAACACCTCCCATATTCAAATTATACTGCTGAATAACTTGTGGTCGTGATACTTGCACATACTCTTTTTGTTTCTTGTCCCACCTTTTGCACCTATCTGCTTCGCCGATTCCCATATAATTGGAAGCCATAGTTACAGCTTTGTTGTCGAACCATTTGGTGAGACTAACTTCTCCGTCATTACTAATGAGTTCTTCGGATATCCCACGACCTTTTGATTGGAATACTTTATCTGATGAAAACGGAGGTGCTTTGAAATGATCTAACCGTGCTGTTCCGGATGCCCAGATTTGTTTCTGTCTCAAAAATTAAAGAAGTTGATAATTTAGAAATAGTTGTCATAATAAAGTTGCACATTTTGTTCTAAAATTCTTTCTGCCAACTTCCACACCACTGCAGCACCTTATCCCAAATGCTTCTTGAAAGTTTCGTCTAACTCGGTTGTAGACCCTTGATATAATAAAAAGTCGTACAGCAGGCCGCTGGCGCCACAAAGTGCAAAGATCTTGATGTCCCAAGGAGATGGCTTCTCTTTTACGTATTGTTTCACATCAATCTTACCTTTGAAAGGCACCATCTGTTCATCCACACACAGACAATTCTTAAGAATACAATTGAAAAAGGCCCGGACTTTCCAAAAACGGTCGTTATTATTAAGCTTTTCCACCGTATTTACAAAATGGAGATGTTGCCTCAATTTATAGAAATTATTACGGGACATACTATTGGCTATGATGGGAACCTGTAACCTAGCCTCCCAATAATTATGTACCCTTGGGTAGCGGATATTACCCATCAATATGTGTATACCTATGAATACCTTCATCTCAGGTGCATTAGTCGTCTGAAATCAGGATCCTTGCTGAACTGCATACATGTTTCTGTTTTCAACCATGCAATCAATTAGTTCACTTATAAAATACTCATAAAAAATTATGTAGGGCTTTCCAAATCTACAACTTCTGGAATGGTATGCGAAAACCATGTAATTGGTGGTGTTTGATATGTGAAATTTTTCATCCATTTCGTATCTGCTTTTCTTGTCAAATTATTTGCAGTGAAAAACTCTTCCCCTATTACACCTTTCACTGTAGCAGTGCATGACTTACTGGTGCCAGCTTTCACCGTGTCCAATGTAGGAAGTATAGATGTAGCTTCAATTTCAACATGATTTGAAATATCCATCTGCTATGTTTCTTCATGATTTTCGTTCTCCGAAAGTGAAACATCACTAGCATTTTCATTATTTTGCCATTAATCGTCCTCAAAATCACTTGCGTTGTCAAAATCTTCGATATCTGACAATGCATCTATATACTCCAGCAATTGCGCTTCCGTAAGAAGTTTATTTCTCGCCATAATAGAGTCTAAAGCTGATAAGAAAATAAATAAATCAACCAAAAGAATCTTTTGAGGTTAGGCATACCTTACAGTACTTTACTACTGCAGTGCACAATTGTGTACACAACTTCAAAGTAACCAATACCAAAGTCTATCAATCAAATTGTCTTTATCTCACTCTGAACGTGAAAAACCCGCTCTCATAAATGAAATATAAAATTGACAACTAAAAAGAACACTCTGATAAGTCAAATGAAATATATCTAGCGACCTCTGCATACGTCTTCACTAGCAACCAGTTACTACTCCATTTCATTCCAATTCACATTTATCGTTTGCCGGTTCAGATCGCACTATACGTCCTTGAGTGATCCCTAACTCTTACACGAATGTGGATGTTGGGAGCAAATGTACAAAATTATTGTAGTTTACTGCTACAAAAGCATTGAAGGCGCTGTACACAAATGTGTACGTAGGTAGCTAAAGGGTTAAATAATTTTGCACGTCTTGTAACTATATTTTCCTGGGTTATCCTCGTTCTGCAGTAAACAAGATTTTCCTGTTGCATCTACGATCTGGAATTCGTATTATGTGGCCCAATTGTCTAGCTCTTTGTGCTCGGACTTTTCACATTATTTTTGGTCTTCCACGCAAGCTTATTATCTGTATGTCTTCTCCATTCGCCTTCTGCTGTTCTAACTCTTTGTTAGTTCTTCTACTATTGTGATGAATTTTTCATTAATTTTATTTCTTACGTCATATGCTAGTACATCTTTCAAATTTGTCGGTCAATTCTCCAAGAAGTGAACCATCTTCATCTCTGTAGTAGGAAGTTTCAGTTTTTTCAAGTATTGGTAAAAATTTCTTGTTTCCTTAATGGTTTTCTGCTTCGTTGAGTTAGTTTTTCAGCTGTTCACCTTTTTCCGCCTGCGAATCCTCTTCACTGCCTTTCTGGCTCTATTTTTCATTCTGTCCATCTCGTTTTAAACATTATTTATTTTCAAGAACCTTCTTGTATTTTTCATCAAACAACTCGTTTCTCTTTTTCTTCTCCACATTCCTACACATATCTCCGCTGCATATTTTATTAATGTCTGGATCTCTTCCTATTTTTCCTCTATAGTTAGAGATACACTACTTTCTTCGGTTAGTGGCATTTCCATTTAATTTTGCAATCTCTTTCTCGCATTCTGCTATTTCAATTTTTTCAAATTGTGTTTTATTAAGTTCCCTTTCTGTTGGAATGTTTAGCCTCAATGACAAAGAAATGATCAATAGTCGAATCTGCTCCTCTACATGTGTCGAATATAGTTTTCATTTTAAAAATTCCCACAGGAGGCCGTTCTGACCATTGAATCTACTCCTCGGCCTATCTGTTCCTAGGGAATTGAACCACGAGGGGTATAAATATTCATTTAAAGTATTCCATTTGAAAATAAAATTTACTTGTATTTTCGATTTCTCATACCGGGTGTCCCACTTAACTGTTCGGGGTTTTGATCGCTTATTACTCAAACAGTTTTAGGAATAGAAACATGCGTTGTTCGCCAGTTTTATTGAAAATTATAAAAGTTTTTTTCTCAATGATGGGATATTTTATCGTAATGCCGGTTTGACCGGAAATTAACACGGCGATTTTTAGGGATAGGGCAACTTTGTTATTTTAAATAGAATACCCTGTATATTTTTAGTCTAACATAAAGTTCAATCTTTAAGCTTTCTTAACATATATACTTTGTACTAAAATTTAAGTTAAACAACATTAAGCATTTTCTGAGGCAATTTATTATAAATGTAGATAAAATTGACAATTTTAAACGTAAAGACATTTAACAAAAAATATTATAGCAACAAATTTTCAAAATGATGTCCTTGGACGTTTACACACATCCGCCATCTTTTAATTAAGTTTCGAAAACTAGCTATCAACGTCTCTCTAGGAATAGTTTCAATCACATTTATTATGTTTGTCTTAAATTCTTCCAAGGTTGTAGGAGGTGGGTTGTAACATCGATCTTTGATGTACTCCCAAAAGAAAAATCCGGTACCGTTAAATCAGGTGATCGCGGTGGCCACCTCACTGGACCTCCTCTTCCAATCCACCTTTCACCAAATGTTTCATTTAAAAGTTCTCTAGTGATCATTACATAGTGTGGACTTGCACCATCCTGCTGAAAGTAACATGCTTGTAATAAATTATCTTGCTGAAGTTGCGGAAAAAAAAACAGTTGTAGCATATCTACATAATTTACTGCGGTAACGATAGGTTTAATAAAGAAAAATGGGCCATAGATTTTTGTAGAACTCATGGCACACCATACAGTTACTTTGGGTGAATCTCTTACATATTCAGTAGTTCTGTGGGGGTTCTCTGAACCCCAAATGCGACAGCTGTGTCTATTTACTTGACCATTGAGGTAGAAAGTAGCCTCGTCAGATATAATAAGAAGATTTCTGTAATTAATTCTTGTAAATAATCTTAAACCTTGGCGGCAAAAATTAACGCGCATGGCATGATCAATCTCTTTCAATTCTTGCACCAAGTGAAAATTGTAAGCCTTCAATTTTAATTGTTTTTTAAAATCCTATGAAGTGTGCTCCTAGAAACGCCCGTAGTGATAACCATTTTTCTAACTGATGTTGTGGAATTTACGACTACAGCTTCTTGAACTTGAATAACTTTATCTAATAAATTGTCTTGGTTACGCTCTCTTTTTTGATGAGCAAGTGTGCCTGTGTCCCATAACTGACGGTACCAACTTCTTATTGCATTATCACTGGGTGGTTGTTTATTAAACATCCTTCGAAATCTTCTTTGTGACACCAGAATTGACTTCGTTTCTGCAAACATTATCACACACTTTCCTTTTTCAGAAAAAGTGAACATTTTTCAAAGAGAAATGAAAACACAAATTGTGGTAAACTGACAGTTCCCGTGAAATAATTATTTGCTGTCACTAAGCAAAGCCTACTTCAAAAATATATAAAGCTATTTCCAAATGCCCCGCTAGTTATCGAAACTTAATTGAAAGATGGTGTTATATATATGAAAATATTAATTTGAATATAATCGCTAATTACAAATAAAACAATGTTTAATGTGAAACGTATTTATTGGTATACTACTTTTGCAAAACTCGTCCATATATCGATAAGGTATGTATCATATAAAAACATGTAATTAAATAAAAGTAAATATACAGAAATATATATACAGGGAGTATCTTACAGATGGCAAATGTGTATAAACGTCCAAGGACACAATTTTGAAATTTGTTATAATATTCTTTTTTGTTAAATGTCTTTACGTTCAAAATTGTTAATTTTATCGACATTTATAATAAATTGCCTCAGAAAATGCTTAAAGCTGTTAAACTAAAATTTTAGGCCATAATTTTTGGAAAAAGCAGCACAAACTATATATATTTAGAAAGCTTAGAGATTGAGCTTTGTGAGAGACTAAAAATATACAGGGTGTTCTATTTAAAATAACAAAGTTACCCTATCCCTAAAAATGGCCGTGTTAATTTCCGGTCAAACCGGCATCACGATAAAATATTCCATTATTGAGAAAAAAACTTTTATAAATTTCAATAGAACTGGCGAGAACCGCATGTTTCTATTCCTAAAACTATTTGAGCAATAAGCGATCAAAACCCCGATAAGTCAAGTGGGACACCCGGTATAATATACTGGAAGATATTAAGGGTAAGATGTTTTCATATTGATACCCCGTATAGTCTTGCACTACAGACTGAGAAGTTCCATGACATGATGTCTTCTGAACCAGTGAATGAGTTATATGAGTTTCACACTAAAGTCTTGTGCGACTATCTACTTTACGTTTAATCATCGCTTTGGTTTGAACTTTCAAATAGACATTAGTACAACATGTCTTGCATTATTGTAATCTAGTCTATTATATTTCCTTTAAAACATCCAAATTATGAAGTGAACACACTCATGTGGAGAAATAAAATTGTAAATAAGTGTGTAATCTTTCATTCAATCAAGCCTAGCGCTGTCGACATTACGTCATCCTCAGGACTCTAAAATAAATTACATACCAAACTACTGACCTATCAAACTAATATAACAGTAAATGTAACTTACTTTGTCAGTCGGTTCAGAGACATGTTAAAATTGTCTACCTTATTGTGTGTGTCAAGTGAATATCGTAAAATTAAAAACATGAAAATAAATTAAAATGACAAACTTTTTGACACGAGACAAACTACATTTATAATGGTCATTTTTGACTTGTTCGTTCAAAATATGTCGACCATCTACTGGAATTTTTAATCGAGTTGTTGACAGAAAAGATAAAGTAACATTTTTGTGGACTCAAAAACCCAATCTCATAACGAGGATTATTATTATAATCAAAAATGGTAGTGTCTAAAATTACAATGTTCGTAAAAATATTGGAAATTACTGAGTGACAGTTAATATAAAATTAAAACTAAATTAAATTGACTGATACAATTTAAAATTGAGCTAATTACATAAATACGTGATACATATTATATGAAACAAACCGCACGGACTGATCCAGACGGCACGCGCCAAACATTTTGAGAAGATGTGTGAAAGTTGAGTTTATATTAATCTGAGTGTTGATACAACAATCGTTCCTTCTTCACTCTCTGTATCTCTCCAGATCTTCTAGAAGGTTAAGTTTGTGAAAATTCCGTGAAAAACATTTGTGCAAAACTTTGCTATTACCACCAGATGAGAAACTATGATTATTATTAAATGTGAGGTGATGACCAAATTCAGATTGTTCTGTTTTATTTACATGTTCATTGATTCGTATATTAAGAGGTCTTATGGTTCTACCAATGTACGCAGCCTCACAGTCATCACGCTGAAGTTTGTATATACCGCTCTGTTTGAGTTTGGGTAATTTATCTTTGGTCTTAGAAATAAGTGATTTTATGGTATTTTGAGATGAAAGAGAAACCCTAATGTTTGTTATCTTGACAGGTTTTAAAAATGTTTGATAAGCCAGTTGTCTAATGTGTTTTTGTTTTATTTTCCTAATAGTGTTCTCAATGATATTTAAAGGATAGTCGTTGTTAACTGCGATTTGTTTTCTCCTTTTTCTTCTTCTTCTTCTAATGAGTATCAATTAATAGTCCAGGGAAGTTAGGAAAAATAGCGGAAATTTTTCGGCACAGCAGATATCGAGATGCGATTTTCTGCATTGTGTTCAGGAAGGTCCTAGAAAACGACTCGAGGAGCTCTGGTTCATGCATTTTTTGAAAAATGCATTCTGGGCCGGAAAATGGATATTCCAATTGCACCATTATAGGAACGACTGCAAACTAGGAAAAATCGCTCGTAAATCGTTACTTGGGGTTTTTCGGGGCTGCCGAACTCGATTCTGGCATTATAATTAGCCCTGGGGGTGCTCAAGGGCGGCTCTGTGGGGGTGCGCGGGTGATGAATTGGGGGAGAAATGGCAACATGCCTGAAAATTACTCCAAACTCGTTACTCGGGGGGTTTTCGGGGCTGCCGGACTCAATTCTGGCATTGGAATTACCCGTGGTGGCACTACAGGGGTATCCGGGGGTTGATTCGGGGGCGAAATTGCAGAGTCCATGCAAATGGCTCGAGAATACTTACTCGGAGGTTTTTGGGGATGCCTAATTCATTTCTGACGTTAGATTTCCTCGGGGGCGCTCGGGGGTCCCTCTGTGGGTCTGTCTGAGGGTCATTCTGGGGGGGGGGAATTGTAGAGTCCATGAAAATCGCACCAAACTCGATGCTCGGGGGTTTTTGGGGAGACCAAATTCATTTATAGCATTAGAATCCCCCAAGGGCGCTCGGGGGTCCCCCTGTGGGGTTGTCTGGGGGGGGGGTATGGTAGCGTCCATGAAAATCGCTCCATAATCGTCACTCGGGGGGTTTTCGGGAATGCTGAATTCATTTCCAGCATTAGATTTCCCCGGAGGCGCTTGGGGGCCCCGCTGAGGGGAATGGTAAAGAAGCAAGTGAAAAATCACAAATGATGAAAATAAAACTTTATTCGAATAACAAATAGGAGTTGTTATTAATGTTGAATTATTTATTTTCAACTTCAATTTTTAACTTAAATACTAAACATCTTGTTTAAACTCTCCTTCTTCTTCTTCCCCTTTCTAATCTTCTCCCCTTCTTCATCTTCTTATTCATTACTAACCTCGGCCCCGTTAAAAGTGCCTTTTTGGTTTGAGCAATTGCCATTGCATGCAAGTGAGAGCACTCCAACCCACTTCGGCGGCACCCGCACTTCGTGCCATAATCGGTTTGACAAGAACAAGAAATGTTGCTTAAAATTTCCTCGGGACCGGCTTCCTGGATCATGGTGAAAGGACTCAGCTCTCTATCCACCAAATGCCACCCCCATTCCCACGGATCTAAGGTCTCGACTTGACCTTGTGAACCATACCAAGCCTGTACTTGGAAATAGACACGCTTGATACGCTTGGTTAACGCATTGGCGGTCGGAATTATGCACAAACACACAGAGGGACCCCCGAGCGCCCCCGGGAAAATCTAATGCTGGAAATGAATTTGGAGCCATTTCCAAGGACTCTGCAATTTCGCCACCGAATCAGCCCCCAGACACCCTTTTAAAGCCACACCCGAGCTCCCCCGGGTAATTCCAATGCCTGAATCGAGTCCGGCAGCCCCAAAAACCACCGACGTCCGGCGGTTTTCGGGGCGATTTCCGAATTTGCAGTCGTTCCTATAATGGTGCAAGTGATAATGCAATTGTAAAATACATTTTCCAGCCCAGAAGGACCTTACTGAACACAATGCTAAAACCGTATCTCGATATTTGACGTGCCAAAAAAGTTCCGCTATTCTGGCGATTTTTATCTGAATGTCCTGGACTATAATGGATGTTTGCGATAACATTTTCCATTGCTTCTCTATTCCTTGCGGTGTGTATTAACGATTGTACATCGTGTAGCCCTGTCCACTGTCTAATCTTTCGCAGTCAAGACATTTTTTTCCTACTGATCCCTCTCCGGCATTCGATCAACAGATGCAAGAATTGATATTTCGCATTATATGCCCCAAATATGCCGTTTCTCTTTTCTTGATAAATTCAAACAGTTCACGTTGTTCGTTGACACGACTTAGTACTGTTTCGTTTGTCAGTATAGCCGTCCAAGAATTTTGCGATACAGCCACATCTCGAAAGCATCTAATTTGTTAATTGAGGTCGCCTTCAATGTCCAGCTTTCCGTACCGTAAAGAAGCGCCGACCAAACGTAGCACTTAGAGAATCTCAGTCTCAGGTCAAGGTCAAAATCAGAACAGGCAAGCACTCTTCGAAACCTCAAGAATGCCTGTCGAGCTTGTTCAATGCGACATTTTATTTCCTTGTCTGATGTCAATTTTTCAAAGAGCCAGATGCTCAAGTACTTAAATTTATCTACTATTTCTATGTATATTGCGTTGAACGTTATGGTGGAGTTTTCAGACATATTTAAGATTTGTTTTAAAATGTTTAATTCATTTTCAAAATTGTGGGGCGACATAAGAATTCTGATCAATATGTGTACATAGGAGTATATGGCAGCCGTTTTGTGTTAAAAAGGATGATTAGAGTTTGATGGAATGATATAGTCAGTCTGAGTTGGTTTTCTGTAAATATTGTCTATTCTAATTGTCTAAGTCTATCTTATTGTTTAATCTGGCAAGTGTCAAATCTAAAAAGTTAATCTGATGATCTACTTCTAATTCGACTGTAAAATTCATGGATAGATGTAAACTATTAATGAAATCTAAAAGTTTGAAACAATCATCAGATGTGCCATCTACAAAGGCCAAAACATAATCTACATATCTATACCTGCTAATAATTTTATCGTTGCTATTGAAAATTATTTTTTTCAAAGAATCAAGAAAAAAGTCTGCTAAAAGAGGAAACAAGGGGTTACCTATCGCCAAACCTTTGGGTTGCCTATACATGTTATCGTTGAAAATAAAAAATCCTGCTTAAGACAAATTTCTAATAAGTTCAAGGCTATATAATAATATTGACATACACACTTCTAAGAGTGAGTATACTTTTAATTATAGGAGTTGTTTTATCTCTAAGAACATTTGTGAAAAAATTGCTGACATCAAAGGAACCCATGAAAAAATTGTTAGGAAATAATATTGTTTACTAATTCTATTGAATTTTTGACTGTATAAGTACATTTAAATTGTAACCCCTTATTTAAAAAATTGTTCATAAATTTAGCTAAGTATAGTGCTGGAGTATTTGTATAACTGACAACTGGTTTCATTGGTATTTCATTTGTGTGAATTGTTGGCAAGCCATAAAGTAAAGGTATGTTCGCATTAGAGACTAAAAGTTAATTTAATTTTATGTTTTCCTTATCGAACAATAATGAACTATCTTTTGCAGCGGTCCTCAGCTCAGCATTGAATGCTGGCATTGGATTTCTACTAAGAATCATCAAAAATCGTAGAACGATGAAAAGGTCTAAAATGACCATTATAAATGTAGTTTGTGTCATGTCAAAAAGTTGTCATTTTAATTAATTTGCACGATATTCACTTGACACACACAATAATGTAAAAAAATTTAACATGTCTCTGGACCGACTGACAAAGTAAGTTACATTTACTGGTATATTAGTTTGATAGGTCAGTAGTTTGTAGTGTATGTAATTTATTTTAGAGCCCCGAGGATGATGTAATGTCGAAAGCGCTAGGCTTGATATAATAGAAGATTACACACTTAGTTACAATTTTATTTCTCCTTGTTATCATATTTCCTCTCTCCTATCTATTGTCTTGTTCGTCCAGTTTCTCTACCTTAGTTTTCCTTCGTGTCTTTGATCGTCCTTTCCTTTCTTTCTCTATCTATCTTAATGTTTGGACTCTTATTACCCCTGCAATAGTCGGTTCTTGATACAATTTTTCTCGATTCCCATTGGTCGTTCTACTTCACATATCATTATGAGTATTACCTTTATATATTTTCTTTCGAACCTATTCTGCATTCCTTGTTCTCGTTCCATTAGTGTCCATGTTTCAGAGGCGTAAGTTATTATGAGGCTTATCACAGTTTTGTAAATCCTTACTTTAGCTTCTTTAGAACTACTTTAGTAATTTGTTCAAAGCTTTAATGCATTTATTTACATTCAGTTATAATAAAATCACTCAAAAACTTTTAAAGCGCTCTATAAAACCAGGTTATTACAGAGATAAATACATTTTGCGGATGATACTTTAATCATTTAGTACCATGTTATCAATGAAACTTTGTAAGTAACGGTAACGTTTAATAAAAATCTAGCGTCTATCAATTTTGGGTTAGACTTTGATGGGTTTCATTTTGACGTTGATTCCGATGCTTTCCTATGAATCATCATTGATTTGATACATCAAACTAAATGATAATGCATTTAGTTTGAGTTATTTCCATAATTATTAATAAAAACTCATACAAAACTCAAGTGACATACGTTAACAAATTGGATAATTACTACAAAGGGTGGATAATGAATTGAACCACCCAATAAATAGACCCTACTATGTGACAAACTGTTTAATGCCCGTTGTGCTGATATAAGTAAGATATGATAAATTGGTAATGATCATTTTAAACTTTTTTTAATAACCCCTCTTTGACGGGTTATTGAAATTAATGACAATTTAACTGCTTCAACGGTTCCATATTTAAATGAAAATATACATTTGCAACTGGTCATGTTACTATATTAAAAAACTCACAAAAGTTGTCAAAATATTATAAGAGTATTAATATTTAAATTTTACCGAAGGAAAAAGTGCGGGTCCATTTTGATAGATAAATTTCGGGACTTCTTTAATATAAAATCTGTGTATTTTTACTTCCGAACACTCAATCTCAGGAAAGGAAGAATGATAATAGCTCGAAAAAAAGTCGGGATTTTTGCTTAAATATTCATTTCATGACTATTTAAGAGAACTGATCAAGTTTGAGCAACATGTCGGTGCGTTCGTATGTTATCAATTTTTGGTCGCGGCACATCTACCTTTAAGGAGTTGAGATATCATTTTCAAATTGTGAATTTATGAACATAATGTGAATTTATGGACATAATGTAGATTCCAGTTAGTTTTGGTTGAAATCGGTCAACGGGAAGTAGTAGTTCATTTGAAGTTTTTCTTAATTTTAGGCATCCGATTAATAAAATAATGGAAATGTTTTCTAATAAATCTTGATGATAATAAAATTATGAACAACTTTTATTTGAAACATTTTAACAAAAAATGTAAAAATGTAATTTTTTCAGCTTTAGGGCTGGACGCATGCAGCCATAAATAGTAACATAATATTGTATTGTCATTCAATATACATAAGGATGTAAAATTTCAGATCGGTAGAAGTACGTCAAAATCGACTTCCAAGATTCCGTTACATATACCTATACTATGGTGAAAACATTAATTCAAAAAAATAAATAATGACTTACCTGGTTGTTCATATTCAGCAGGGATATCAGGATCATCCTCCACCTTCAAAACGTCTATGGAGATTTTGGTGATATTGGAATGAATGTCTCATAAAAAGGATATACAATTTTTCGATTTAATAATATTTTTTACAATCCCGTAACACCTTGCAATCTGCCAGTGACTACCAAATTGTACAAATTTGTCAAATGCAGTAGCAAAAACCGAAACACGTTGCCCGACATGTAACATTTTTACAACTAATGGATACTAACAAAAAAAATGTTATAACTTTGAAACGAAGCAACATACTACACTGATGAAAACATGTACTAGATGGTCAAATTTTGAAGAATCTGTTAGCAAGACTACAAATCCTTCTGGAAGTATTCTAAAGCCTATAAAATCGCAATCTAAAATGTACTCAAGTGTGCCGTTTCGGTCCTGCCGGAAGGACGCTGTACGTTCTATCATTACATACTCACAGAGGTTCGTCAAGAATTTTATAACCGGCTCGGCTACTCTTTAGCTCAAAATAGGGGTTTATTCGAGCATTTGATTTAAATTCATTGGAGAATTTTTTATTTATTACCTATCAGAATATTACTTTAATTTAACAATAATAGGTACTTTTATTAGAATTCGATATTATTGAAGTTTATTATCGAAAGCGTTTTCTAATTTGCACTGTGTGTATTTACATAAATATTTCGTGTCTCTTTTGAAAAGAAACGTAAAAACAGTGAAACCATTTTTATTGATACAATAAAGCAATACAAATGTTCAGCCGACGTCTTTCCACGTTGCCAAATATCGAAATAGTAAAGGATTTAACCGCTCTCAAACTGTAAACTTAAACAATTCTCAGCATTAATATAAAATGCTCAACAAATAGATCGGATCAATTGTCTTGATCTGTTACAACCTCTCGAATTGACATAATTAAAAGCTTCTTATAACTTGTTCTCGTATCAGAACAATGCATTTTACAATTTGTTATAAATGTACAATCGAAAGCCCGAAATACGTTGCGTACGAGTTTACCTCAAGTCCGTTCAGTGAATAATTATTTCCAGCGTTGCCTGTGCTAATACGTTCGTATTAAGTCTAGTACGTTTTTGTAGATTTTGATACGAGAATATGCCGCAAACAAATCTAGTGCGTTTTCAGATATTTGAATTGATATAAAATAAAATATCAGTATTTTATCTTTTACCTCATTTATATTCCTCTCTTTCCTCCATGTACGCAAAACTATTTAGAGAGCCAGAGAAATAATATTTTCATTGTAATCGATATCGACTATAAGTATAAAGAACTTTTCCAAACGCGACAAAATAATATAAACAAAAACAAGTGGCTTTACAAACACAGGTTACAGTTATCATTGACTCTAGTACGCAGATTATGAAACTAGTACGTTTTTGTGTCGCGATCTTATACCAAAATAAAATGGCACACTGGCCACGCTGATTCTTCCACTGTTTCTGATATCCTGTTAATACCTACAATGAATTTATACTTATTTTGTAACACATTGTCGTCGCTTTTGCTTGGTTATGATATCCTGTTAGAGAAAAAGAGTAACACACTGAATTTATATTTGTTTCTTTCTAACACACGCGATTCGTATTCGCATATTCTAATATTCTCATTTTAACTGTGATAACTATACTGACTTTAGATTGTCTATCTCACCCTGCCTCTCTTTTACGCACTGGTAATGCCATGTGCCTCTTATAATTTCCCGTTGACTAAGAGGCGATTATTGTTTTACGTTAGAATTAGTTGATTCAATAAATGTTTTTGAAAACAAATTTAGTGATTCAATTAATGATATTAAATTAGAATTGGATAATATCAACCTAAAAATGTTTAACCAACAAAAAGATAGTGAAACAAAAAAGCGAGACCAACGGTCAAAATTCCTCGTCATAAATGGTATTGATGAGAAAGAGAAGGAAGATTTACTTGATGTCGTCGTTAAACTAATCAACCAAAAACTCAAACTTTCTATTTCGAATATTAATATCGACAACTGCTATCGAATGGGGAAAAAACGTCAAGATGAGAAGCCCAGGCTACTGGCTGTTAAAATTGTAAACAAATGGATGAAGCATAAAGTGTTTGTCGCTAAGAAACATTTAAAG
Organism: Galeruca laticollis; assembly: GCA_963921935.1. Lineage (NCBI taxonomy): Eukaryota > Metazoa > Arthropoda > Insecta > Coleoptera > Chrysomelidae > Galeruca > Galeruca laticollis. Next base: position 217,680,562 of record OY998175.1, read on the forward strand.
GGAAGTGGTGTGGTGATTAGTGAAATGTTGTCCTCTGAAAATCGAAACTTATTTTTGAAAGTGCGAGAATCTGTCGGTGCCAGAAACTGTTGGACATATGAAGGTAACATTTACGCATTTCTGAACAATACGAGAAAACTTATAAAATCTTTAAATGACTTAAGTCAATAAGATTGTCATTGTTGTTGATCCTTGTTGTTAACATGTATAATTACGTGTGATGTTTGATATACCTAACAATTTAACAATTTAATATACCTAACAATATATTCTTTAAACATAAATTTCTAATTGGGAAAATTCCTCGTTTCTTAAGAATTAATTATTATGATCAACTCTGAGCGCGATTCAGACAACGTATTGCTTTTTTTTACTTGATTTTTCTCTGTAGTACACCTATATTGCTTAGTGTTATTTTATAAGAAGGGATATACATTATTATTTATCACTAACACTTGAGTTTGCTTCTTCTACTTGGCTTTTATTAGAGGAAGTTAGGCATATTGAATTAACACGTTAATCGTTTACTGTTTAAGTTTTCACAATAAGTTGAATAGAACTCGTTCCGGTCGAAGCTGATGTATTATAGTATCCATATGTATAATGTCAATTTATTATACTTTTAATTCGTAAGTATGCACACATTCTTGCAATGTGGTTATCTTAATGCTCGTTCATTGGTATCTCATTTTAATGAAGTAAAAAATCTAATTTTGCATCTCAATTTAGATTTACTCGCGGTAACTGAAACATGGCTTAAAAGTAATATATCAAATGCTGTTATTGGTATATCAGGTATTCACATAAAAACAAATATAAAATATTCACTTATTCCAAGTGGTAAACAACAGTTGTGGTTGAAGATTTCCTTTGGTTCTGAGTATTGTGCTTTAGGCGTATTTTATAACCCTCATGTAAGACATTGTAATTATTTTTTCGAACATTTCGAATCTGTGATATCATCGATTCAACCTACAGTAGACTAATGAAATTGACTGTCTCGACCCTTACTTCGTGGAATATGCTCATATTAGTGTTTTCAAATGAAACTCAAGGTCTCTAGTTAATTCCACAACATAATACAAGTTATTGAAAATTCTAAAAAATTGACAATTGTTTCGATAAATCAATATCATCGTCAGAATGACAGAAGTTACATTTCATTTTATGCCTACCTGATGTTTAGTAGTTATATTTGGCTAGACCAAGAAGTAACCTAACTTGTGATTGGCTTAATATATGTTTATAGAAAAAAGAAGAAGATGTGATATTACAAATATTGAAGCTTAGATGTTATTAGCCCTATGGTGATATCCTGGATATCATTTTTCCAATTAAGATCAGTATAACTGTGCAATGATATAGAAAACCAGGAAAACTATATCTGCTGATCTTTACAATTATCACTTAAGAAGACAGTTTATTAGTGGAGAATTCCCTAGATTTAACTGTTCATTGACAACAATCATTCATTGACACCTAACACAAAACTAGAAGTACTGCATATTTGTGAAAAGAAACAAGAACTGGATTTCCTTGAAGAACTGCAAATTAGAAGACATTTAAGAAACCCACAATATGAAGTTGTCAATGAACAGTTGAATCTAGGGAATTCTCTACTAATAAACTGTCTTCTTAAGTGATAATTGTAAAGATCAGCAGATATAGTTTTCCTGGTTTTCTATATCATTGCACAGTTATACTGATCTTAATTGGAAAAATGATATCCAGGATATCACCATAGGGCTAATAATATCTAAGATTCAATATTTGTAATATCACATCTTCTTCTTTTTTCTATAAACATATATTAAGCCAATCACAAGTTAGGTTACTTCTTGGTCTAGCCAAATATAACTACTAAACATCAGGTAGGCATAAAATGAAATGTAACTTCTGTCATTCTGACGATGATATTGATTTATCGAAACAATTATCAATTTTTTAGAATTTTCAATAACTTGTATTATATTGTGGAATTAACTAGAGACCTTGAGTTTCATTTAAAAACACTACAGTAGACTATATTATCTGTTTGGGTGATTTTAATGTGGACCTTCTTGATATTAATAGTGCCCCATGTGAATTAGTGGCCAATACTCTCGAGGGCCTAGGGCTAAAACAATTAATAAAGAAACCAACACGCATTACCTATCATTCAGCCACTCTACTGGATTACTTAATAGTATCTAATGATAATATTATACTGTAATAAAAAGTTAAACATATTCCAGAAATAGGGGACCATGAAATGATTTTGTTTAATATTAGAGTAAAATTAGAAATAAATTAACCCAGATATATCACCTGTAGAAATTTAAAAAATTTAAATTACAATCAATTTAATAGTGACCTACAATCTATACCCTGGAAAATTATATTTGAATTAAATGATGTTGATAGCAAATTGCAATTCTTATCTAACAATATCATTTGTCTCCTGGATCTTCACGTGCCTTTTCAATGCTTTAGAATTACAAAAAATTAAGCTCCATGGTTAACTGATGTAATCAAGGCTATGACTTCCGATAGAGACAGAGCCCTAAAAAAATTCGAGTTTACCAAAAGTAACAACGACTGGCAATTTTATAAACAATTGCGTAATTTGGTAAATGTTACAAGTAAAAAAGAAAAAAAAGCATATATCAAATTTAAGCTGAAAAATCAATCACTTAAAGAGAGGTGGTCTAGTCTTAGGACTGTTATGGGATTAAATAGAGATAATGATGATGTGGATTCATCAAGCAAGTGGAATGTGAATGAAATTAATGAATTCTTCTTAAATGCTGTTCCTAAATTGCCTCCTGATCGTGATACGAAACTTTTTTATGAGCATAATATAAAAAAAATCGGTAAATACAACACTGACATTTCAACCAGTATCTGAAATAGATATTCTCAATATAATAAAAGGTATTAAAAGTAAAGCTATTGGACCAGATGGCATCAATATTCTTACTTTAAATCTGTACATACCATTTCTGTTACCGTATATTACCCATATAATCAATTATTGTTTATTGAATTCTGTGTTTCCTCAAAAGAAGAAGTCATTTGTTATTCCTTTGCCTAAAGTGAGTAATCCACAAATGTTGCAACAACTACGACCGATCAGTCTATTGCCGACTCTATCAAAGATTTTAGAAAAAGTTATTAATAATCAACTATATAATCATTCTTGAACATTTGTGTAGATTTTGTGACTGGGTCAAAGAATATCGACAAATTGGATTCAAAAAATGCTTGTCTAATACTTGTCAGTTTATTAGAAAAGCAGTTATGATTTTCCAAAAGATTTTAAAATTAAACGGTTTTGAAGATTAAAACTAACTTTTTCGCATCTGTGGCCCTGAACAATATTCTATCATAAAATTGTTACTTGTATACACTTCGGGGGATGTATCGTGCTAACAAACCGAAATTTCTCCAAAAATAACCAAAAATTTAGTATATCTGGATTTATATGACCCACTGTACTCGCTCATCAACTGAAAATCAATAGGGTACATCTGTGAGACAACTCGAACAATATTCAATCATAAAATTGATCAATCGTATAATCTCTGGAGGCTGTATCATGCTAACAAACTGAAAATTCTCCAAAAATAACAAAAAGTTGATACTTCAAATAACATAGCACTCGTTATACTGGCTTTAGTGAGCTGAATATAAATAGGGTCCACCTTTGAGACGCTCTGAATAATATCCAATCATAAAATTTGTCAGTTGTATATACTCCGGAGGCTGTATCGTGCTAACAAACTGAAACTTCTCCACGACATACACACAGGATTTTTTTTCTAAAAACCATTTTTTCGTGTTGTTGTTGATAGAAAACGTAAAAATAACTGCAGAAAACATTTCTAAATTTTTTTTTGGGGTAAACCAATACAAAAGAGTGTCCAAAACAAAAAGGATGTTTGATTATGAAGGCATCAACCTATAAAGTCTGCTAAAAGCCGGTATGAAACAGATTTTTTCAATACCATGATCGATTCTGTGATAAGTAACATGGAATCAAGATTTATGTCTTTGAATCAACATTTTAAAAATTTTGGTTTTCTGAATGACTTGAGAGTTAAAAAAATCCAAAAGAGCAAATACTGAAAAAATATCAGGATTTACACGCAGTCCTGCAAGTAGGTGAGAGCGGTGACTTCCAACATTATGAGTTCTACGAGGAGTTACAAAATATGATCACAAACTTACCCAACTTCTTTACCTGCTGTTCGAATTTGATTTAATTACCAAATTCTCCTGTGATTTTTATTTTCAACTTCCCCTGTATAACACAATTCAAATATTCTAGTCAAGACATATAACCTTTTCAGGCAACAAAAATCATACTAACTGCAAATTTTCACTCGCTGTATCTGACCGTTACGTTTCAAATTCTATTATTTTTCTCCTTCCTCGTAACCACGTTAACCGATATATAAATATGTAAACTACATTACATTTGTCTCATCATATTCAACTGTTGTACATAATGGTACTCATGTTATAAGAGCACCCGGCATTTGTGTAATTAATCATTAAACATTCATTACTCCAGCGGATTATTTGCTAAATAAACAAAATGTTCGATCAAGTGAATTTCTTAAATGTCTACTCAAAAGAAAAAGTTATAAATGCCTGCAATATAGCAACATGAAAGTGAAATAAGTGTTTAATTTCTTCGAGAAAACATTTAATCAAACATCCTACAACAGTGAATACAATATACGGTCCTTCGAGAAAAACATTTAACAATAAAAAACTTACCGTTCCATCTAATAACCCAAGTGAAAAAAGGGTTAATTATAATACCTGCTGCAATATATCGTAGAGAACAATTTAAAAGAAATTTACCCAATTGTCATTAGAATTTTCTCAACAATACCTGTAAGTACTGCTTCCGCTGAAAGGAGCTTTCCAAAATTGAAACTATTAAAAAATTATTCAAGAAATACTATGTGTTAAGAAAGACTTTTATTGAAGCAGATATAGCATCTAAGATAAATTACGAATCAATCATTAAATAATTCAGTGAAACCAAAAGTTGAAAATTTCCGTGTCTTTAATTTTTTTATTTCGTTCTTTGTTTAATGTTCGAAAAAGGTATTGTAAAACTTTAGGTTTGTTTCTTAATCAATAAAACATTGTTTAATTTTAAGCGATTTTTTATTTTATATTCCGTTCTTTTTGCACCATTAGAAGGCCTCGCGAAATGTACTTTCCCCATATTAATTTTAGGTCTTGCGCCGCTACTGGCTGCTTCACTACCAGATGATGCAATATATGTCCTTACAATCTCAATAAAAGACACAATTACTAAAGCATAACAAATACGATGATCCAGCTACAAATCACATTAGTGAAATAAATCCGTCCGTAGAAAAATGGAAATACCCCTAAGACTCTGAGCAGAACAGGACAAAGCAGCCATTACAAATGTGTATTTCATAAGGGATATATCTTCAATTGTCCTAACAATAACATACAAAGGACCATTACAGATGTCGACTCTGAAATTTAAAATAATATTAAAGATAGAGGGTCCTTGAAAAAATATTTTCGTACTTAAAAGCGCTACGATTATATTATAAGAGGTTTTGAACAGCTTCAATTTTTAATTAATAAGTACAGAGCTAAGGGTCAAAGCAGGCGATGCTCTCTAACGAAAAAATGATTGTCGATGTTCGGATCTTGTACTCGATACGTTATTTATTATGTTTCTAACATATACTGATTTTATAAATAAACTATTAAATAACACAGATAACGGAACTGGAAGTGATTTAGTACAACATTCATCAGTTCAATAATCTTAAAAATGTCACTAGCAAATAAACAAATAAAAATACATCAATTTGAAAAATTTCGTTTCCATTCATCGATACGAATACTCTGCTTTCTAGTCGTCATTTAGTAGGCCATGAAAATAAACATTAAATTTTATTGTAACTCATTCCGATGAATAATTACTATTTAAGTAATTCGATTCACTTGTTGCATAACATTGATTTTTGTCTTGTCGTTTGCGATAACCCTTTGCTCCAGATCGTTGCATTCATAAAATGCGGTCGGCCGCACGTAAAAGAAAATCAGAAGCGCAATTATTAAAGTTTGTAAAAAATGCCTACAGTGAAAAAATTATTGATAAAGATGACAAGATGAATAATTATATATGTCCAATTTTTAAACTGCATGTTTGATATTAATATTGTTTAATTTATGATTGCTAAAAGAGGACGTTATTTCCACTTATATTTATTGGTTAATTGGCAGTATGAAAATTTTCAATTTTTATATAGTTAATAGTTCTTCGCCAACTTCTTTTATAAGAAATAAAACTTCAAAAGCTTTTCTTTTTTTCTTTTTCCCACGTTTCGAATCCTTTATTTAGGTTCATCATCAGGGCTATTCATATAATACACATAATGAATGTTCTATTACAATTTCGTTATAAGACAATCAGATGATTTTAAAAAGTTCACTGTCTTCGTCTTATATGTATGTTTCATTATAATTGTTTTTAAAGAAACCAAAATGGATATGTTAAAGTAGCTGATTGTCTTATAACGGAATTGTAATAGAACATTCATTATGTGTATTATATGAATAGCCCTGATGATGAACCTAAATAAAGGATTCGAAACGTTGGAAAAAGAAAAAAAGAGAAGCTTTTGAAGTTTTATTTCTTATAAAAGAAGTTGGCGAAGAACCTTTAGTCACATAAAAAGTTATTTCCACTGGTTGCTTTTGTAAATCTCAGATTTTTTCCTTATTATGTACAGGGCATGGCGCGAAGAGTTTCGATTAAAAAGCGATGGTGGGTTTATACTCAAACCACAAATCATCGGGAATTTACGAAAATTGCGTTGTCATATTTTAATCTTATAAGAATAAGAATTGGATACCTCTGCTATTTATTTTTTTCGGAAATTGTCATTGGAGGGGGGCTAAATTTAATATAAGTAATGAGGTTTGAATAACTTGGGGGAGGGGTAATTTTGTTTTTGTTGGTGGTGCATATGAGTGCATTAGGAATGTACTTCACTGCTCTATACTTTTTTCGCTAATCGCCGTTGGTGGGGGATGGGCCACTTCACTATGTATAATGAGGTTTGACTAATTAGGGGGAGAAGGGATTTTGTTTGTGTTGGTGGTGCATAGTAGTGCATTTGAAGTAGCTTCCTCTGCCATTAATTTTATTTAAAGTTATCATTGGGGTGGGGGCAACTTTACTTTATATGTTGAGGTTTAACTAAGTAGGGAGAGGGAGATTTTGTTTTTCTTGGTGGTGCACATGAGTGCATTAGAAGTGGATTCGACTGCAGTATATCTTTTTTGTAAATTACGATTGGGGAGGGCCAACTTTACTCTAAATAATGCGATACTACTAACTGAGGAGTAGGGTACAAATTATGTTTGTGATGGAGCATTATGGTGCATTACAAGTGCTTGATGGTGTTAAGTACAGAATTTGAGAATTCCGATTGAGGGGTCGGGTCTTAATTACCCCTACCCCCATAAAAAACAGCTGTAACCTTTCCGGCAATGCAAATAATCATTCATCGAACATATTGGTGCATTAAGGAGTGCATAACTACCATATATGGTTTTGTTCAATTATCTATTGGAGGTGGGGAGTCAACTTGACTGACCTTTTATTTACCTTGTAGATGCTTCTGTGGTATGGAATGCTTTATTTCCTACTTGGATATCCATTCTTCAATCTTGCAATGTCCTATCTCCAGCCTTGTGGTTCGTTATTGTTTCTTTTCCGCCCAACCTATCTAATATGCGATTTGGTTTACCTCAGAAAAAGTAGGAATTTTTTGAAAAAATGGTTTTGAGTTATCTTGACGTTTTCTCTACAACAACACGAAAAAACGGTTTTTACAACAAAAATCGCGTGTATGTCGTGGTCGTTGTCGTCGGCCACTTTTCGTTACATGTCTTGTTATCACGATAAGCCTCCGGAGTGCAACAAGTCACTCATTTTATGATTGAATATTGTTAAGGACATGTCACAGATGAAACCTATGGATTTTGAGCTCACTAGAGCCAGTACAACGGGTGCTATGGTACTTGAAGTACGACATTTTTGTAATTTTTTGAGAAATTTCAGTTTGTTAGCGCGATACAGCGTCCGGAGTCCAACAAGTCACCCATTTTATATTTGAATATTATTCAGGACTTCTCACAGATGAACCCTATTGATTTTCAGCTCACTAGAGCCAGAACAACAGGTGCTATAGTACTTTAAGTACGATATTTTGGTAATTTTTGGAGAAATTTCATATTGTTAACACGATACATCCTCCGGAGTATATACGTGACCAATTTTATGATTGCATATTATTCAGAGCTTCTCAAATATGAACCCTATTGATACTCAGCTCACAGACGCCAGTACAACAGGTGCTATGGTACTTCAAGTACCAAATTTTTGTAATTTTTTTAAGAATTCTCAGTTTGTTATCACAATACAGACATCAGAGTGTATGAAAGTGACAAATTTTATGATCGAATATTGTTCAAAGTGTCTCACAAATGTACCCTACTGATTTTCAGCTGACTAGAGCGAGTACATCGGTTCCTATAAACCAGATATACTGAATTTTTGGTCATTTTTGGAGAAATTTTGGTTTGTTAGCACGATACATCCCCCGAAGTTTATACAAATGACAATTTTATGATAGTATATTGTTCCGGGCCACAGATGCGGAAAAGTAAGATTTAATATTCAAAACCGTTTATTTTAAGCTGCAATGCATACAGGGTCAGTGTACCTAATGGGAAACAAGACTGATGAAAAACAGGTGTAATAACTCAACATGTAAACACTGTAGGATTATCTATAGTTGACCGGAGAGTTGACTGTGCTTCTTAACTACTGTCAGTTGATCTTGACCTACAGATATGACTGCACTTATAGTTTTAGGATAGGTGAAAATATCGGTGTTTTTACTTTCCCGCCCAACCTATCTATATACGAGAAACGTAGGTATTGGTTTGCCCAGAAAAAAGTTGAAATTTACGTTTTTCATCAAGAACAACACGAAAAAATGCTTCTTAGAAAAAAAATTCTGTGTGTATGTCGTCGTCGTCGTCGTCGTCGTCGTTTTTGTCGTCGGCCACTTTTCGATACACGTCTTGTTAGCACGCTACAGCCTCCGGAGTGCAACAAATCACCAATTTTATGATTGAATATTGTTCAGAATTCGTGAGAATTCTTCGCAGTTAGTTATTGTAACTCAAATGATTAATTTTAATATTCTATCTGTAAAATCTAAATCTATCTTAAAAACATCAATACAGTTTTAACTTCAATTTCTAGTCAGCAACCGCTCTGTAATTCCTCATTTATTAGTACCAACAACACATAAAAAAATTGTTATCTATCGCCAAAGCCATAACAATTTTTGCCGTAGTAGCGGTTCCCTTTTTCGGTTCTGTTCAAAGGTTGCTAGAGCCCCGCAAGCAAATTTCCTCCCCTCTCGTGGTGCCAAGTACATCCTGGCACGAAATAACCATTAAATTCCCCTGTACTTTCCCTCTTACATCGAATGTTCAAGAAAAGTTCATTCATTAGCAAATCCGAAGAGAGGAAAAGCCATAGATAAATCTCGTTAATATGTTTACAAAATATCTATTGGCTTGCAAGCATCATCTCATCGCCTAAAAAAAATTCTATCAGCAATGTATTGCGTAGATTCGGGATATCGGTTTTACCTCTCCGAAAATCAGTTTTACGATAGTCTCATAACAAACCTTCTAAAGCAGTTAATAAAAATATTATTCTCCGCGTAGGCATATATTTCTCGAATAATTCTCCTTTTTTCAACCAGAATTTCAAATCAGTCTAATCTAACAGTTTCTCGGTACTTATATGAAAATAAAAAACGTATTAAGTACTATCACCGAATAATAATATGCTGTGTAGAGTTTATCGTCCGTCAATGTAATATTTACAGATGATCATTATACGCATTAAATTATTAAGTGAGTTCAAATTCCTCATCCTCACCTAGGAACAGTGTTAACAACAAAACAATTTATTAAAAGAGTTATATCTACAATAGATTAGTTACCAACGGAAGTGAATTAGCTACTCAAAGCTAGTATTTCCAAGATACAGTCAACGGAGGTCTTCTGCAAGGTACCTGAGAGTGAAGGAGGGAAATAAAAAAAATCTACAATCCAGTCCAAATAAAAAATTCCTTCCCAAGCCCTCGAATCCTTGCCCAAATATTGTTCAGTACATCTCACAGATGAACCCTATTGATTTTCAGTTTACGAGAGCCAGTAAAACGGATGCTATGGTACTTGAAGTAAAACAATTTTATAATTTTTGAGAAATTTCAGTTTGTTAGCACGATACAGCCTCCAGAGTGCAAAAAGTCACCAATTTTATGATTTAATATTATTCAGAACATCTCACAGATGAACCCTATTTATTGTCAGCTCACCACAGCCAGTACAACAGGTGATATAGTACTTTAAGTACGACATTTCTGTCAATTTTGAGAGAAATTTCAGTTTGTTAGCACGATACAGCCTCCGAAGTATATAGAAGTGACCAATTTTATGATTGGATATTATTCAGAGCATCCCAAAGATGAAACCTATTGAGATTTAGTTTACTAAAGCCGGTACAACGAGTGCTATGGTACTTGCGGCACCAACTTTGTGTCATTTTTGGGGAATTTTCAGTTTGTTAGCACGATACAGCCTCCAGCGTGTATACAAGTGACCAATTTTATGATTGAATATTGTTCAGGGCGTCTTATAGATGAACCTTATTGATTTTAAGCTCACCAGAGCTAGTACAACGGGTGCTATGGAACCTGAAGTGCCACATTTTTGTCCTTTTTGGAGAAATTTCGGGTTTAGTACGCTACAGCTTCCGGAGTGTATACAAGTGGCCAATTTTATAATTGGATATTTTTCAAGATGTCTCATTCAAGGTGTCTAACAGATGTACCCTATTGATTTTCAGCTGACTATAGCGAGTACAGCGGGTGCTATGAATTCAGATATACTGCATTTTTGGTTACTTTTGGGGAAATTTCGGTTTGTTAACACGATACATTCCCCGAAGTGTATACAAGTATGATAGAATGTTAATCAGGGCATCTCATAGATGCGGAAAAGTTAGTTTTAATCTTTAAAACTGTTCATTTTCCAAGTTATTCGAGATTGACAAAGTTTTGTTTCGTGTTATAAAAGTGAATCTCAAAGTGAGTAACATATATTTTTCAACATTATTTGATTGAAAATTGAAGTAGTTTTAGCTTGTTTATATTTTTATTGGCAAATGGATAAGTTGATTGCTAGAAAATTGATGTCTTTTTGGGTATCAAATTTTTGTAAGTGAGAGTAATGGTAAACAGACATAGGAATAAATGTAAACAAGCGGGCTAAAAGATAACAAATATAACACAAACCTGTTATATGGCATTGGGTAATGGTAAACAGTTTTAGTCAGATTAAAATATGGAAATTAGTGTAACAAAATGTTAAGGCGGGTTAGAGTAAAACATGTTAGTATTTAATTTTCAGGTCCACAATGCCAAAGAAATATATTAGAAAAACAGATGATCCTCATTATTCAACAAAATATATTCAAAGGGCTATAGATGATGTGTTAATTAGAAGATGAACTGATCGTGATGCATCAAACTTTTACAAGGTGTCGGTAGGGGTTATTTTTAACCGAATTATGATTTCTTTGAAAAATTAAGAGAAACTTTCAAAGAATTTCAAATTGCCGACAAACCCCAGTTTGTTTTTATTGCGGATGAATCTGCATTCAATAGCAACCCATTTCGAATAAGAGGAATTTGAGAGAAAGGAAAACCTTTAATTCGAGTGCTTTGGATTATTATATTCCACTAGTTCAAATGGATGGATGGAAGAACCACAATTTTTCCATTGGTCTACAAAGGGATTCATGCCACACATTACCGAGATCAAGCAAATGTTAGCATTACCTAATCAAAAAGCTGTAATACTCTATAATGGTTATAAGAGTCAGTGCGAAGATAATTGAAGCATCAATTGGCAATACCTATTGTGTTGATACCTCTGCTAAATTGCATTCAAATGAGAACCAAAAATTGATGCCCGCATTCTATCATAGGACCATTGAGCTGAAGACCAATCAGGCTTCGATGTCTGGCTTGAGCCACAGTATGGCTATGCAAGAAATAATTGAGGAAGAATTTTTAGGTTAGGTTTATTAAAAGTATTTTTTATGGTTTGAATTTTAAGCTTTTCTTCTACAAAATTTTACTACATTTTTTTTTAGATCCTGGACCCTTAGAACAAAGTAGCCAAGATGCTATAAAGACAATGATAGTGTTAGAGATATCTCTACAGACGAATCTGAATATTTTCTTACTAACAGGGCTAGTTCAGATTCTGAAAGAGAATCTTCTGAAGAAAATGCTACGGAAAATAAGTTATTAGGAATGAAGGAATACCCAAAATTCGCAGCCAAAGTCAAGAAGAAAAAGAAGAAATCCAGACTTGTGGCAAAGAAATATTAGAAAAAAATAGAGCTGAATGAAAAGAATATGTTTCAACAAAAGGAGTACGGCTAAAATGATCGATTCTTGCAAGGAAACTTGTAGATTAAAATGTTTTAATATTCCGATCGCTGAACGGATTAAAATTTTTAAAACCTACTATGAATTGAGTAATTACTCACGCCAACGGGATTTTATCCATTCGAGTTTAGATAAAAACCTAAAAAAAAATTAAAACCACTCAACACGACTCCAAAAGGAATTATTCCATGAATTACTTTCATCCAATTAATGGAAACAGAAGAAAAGTTGGTAAAGCGATGTTCTTAAATACCCTAGCAATTAAAAAGGACATTGATAACATTGCTATGTCGAAGCGGTCCAAAGAAAATATGGCAGAATCTGATGGACGGGGCAAGGACAGTAGTAAAACCTTGGATCCCACAATAGTTCAAAACATAAAATCACGCATACAAAGCCTTCAATATGTTCCATCCCATTATTGCAGAGCAGAGCAGAGCAGAGCAAGAAGAAAGGATAGAAAAGTTGGAGAGGGAAATCAGGAAGAAAAATATTGTAGTAATGGGCATTAGCGATGAGGAAAATGAAAAGGAGTCTTAAACAGAAGATAAAATATATAAAATTATGCATAAAATAGGAACGTCTATCAACAAAAACGTAGATATAGATGAAATAAAAAGACTTGGGAACAATTCGAAAGATGCGAAGAGGCCAGTTTTGGTAAAATTAACTAAAGAGAGCACCAAAATGAAAATACTAAAATCTGTAAAAAATTTGAAAGGAACAGGAATATGGATAAATGAAGATTACCAAAAAAAATTCAAGAGGAAAGAAAATCATTAATATCCAAATTGAAGGAAGCTAGGGATAAAGGATATACAGCATACATTAGATATAATAAGCTAATAATTATTAAGCAAGTATACCAGAACATAGAAACATCCGAAGATGACGAAAATGGAAGTGGCAGCCATAAAAGAACGGCAGATCGAAGATCCCCAGCTGAGAATAATACAGGCGGAAACCTTAGGAAAATAACTAAAATCACAAAATCAAAAACTTAATTGCGACAGACGAGGAAAACGACGAAGAAACTGACCGGGCGATAAAAGTGGAAATGAGAAATAATAATGGAAAAAATAAAAATAATGATATAGATATAAAAAGGGACATAGAAGCTCTACTTCCTCTGCTATTCTGGAACTGTCAAGGAATTAATAAAATAGATAATTTTGATACGGAATAAAAGATAAATTTCTTGTAAATTCCCAATTAAAGGAATCGTAGAAACATAGATAACTACAGAAAGCCCAACTTTACCATATTTTCTAAATAATTATAATATTTTACAGTCTTGCGCAACGAAAGACAAGCAGATGGGCAGAGGAAGTGGGGGTTTAATGTTCCTCCTGTCAAAATCATTAAAATTAGATAATACGGCAGTTATAATAGAAAAATCATATCTTTGGATTTATTAAACTAGAAATTAATAAAATTAAGCTCGTTTTAGGCATAGTATACTTTAAGCCAAAGTTAGATGATAAGGTTTGCATAGATATGTTTGATGGGTGTATGAAGGGTATTAGTCGTAAATACTCCGAGTATAAAATATTTATTTATGGGGATTTTAACGCTAGAATTGGGGAACTTGATAGTTTCAACAATAATGACCTATTTGAAAATAACTTTCCCCTAGGAACTAGAAACTCAATGGACCTAACAATTAACAAAAGAGGGACCTTACTTAATCACGTATTTGAAGATGTAGGTTTCTTCACCTTTAATGGCCGTTATGATGATAATTTAGGACACGACACATATTTGAGGGAGCGAGGCAATAGTGTAGTAGATTCAATTTGGTCTAATCTTAATAGCATAAATTGTATAAAAACTTTTTATGTGAATAGTGATTTTCTTTCAGACCATCAAAGTTGTACGGTAAAACTAGACATAAAAATGTTTGAACTAGCCCAATCACAAGTTCAACAAAAAGAAAGGAAATATCTTAAGTGGAACCCACAAAAAACACAAAAGTATAAAAACGTTATGTCAGAGGTGACTATAAACCCAGAAACATACAATGTTGAAGAACTCGATGCACAATTGATAAGTTCCATCATTTTTACAGCCGAAAGCTTAGATATGTGTAGAACACGGCTTTATAAAAACACTTTAATTCAGAAATAGAAACCCTGGTTTGATAAAGAATGTGTGAAAGAAAAAAAAATATCAAAATTAAAGAAAAATAACATTAAGAAAAATAAGTACAACATAAATGCAATCGAAGAATATTAAACAGAAAAGAACATATTTAAGATGTTAATCAAAGATAAACAAATCAAATATCAACAAAACCTACAAGCAAAATCTCTGAACATTAAAAACCCATCCGAATTTTGGAAATATATAAACCTTCATAAAAAAAAGCACTATAATGAACACCCTATTACGACCAAAGAATGGAAGAACTATTATAACCTATTCTATAACACCACTGAAGCTAATATGAACCTATCCATAATGGATGCCAGACATCCCTATCCAGATTCACCCTTAACAATCCAAGAGATATACAATGTGATAGCAATAGCAAAAAATAATAATGCAGTAGGGGATGATAAAATACCAAACAAATTTTATAAAAACTTGCCTACTAACTGGATCATACATCTAAAAGAATTATTTAACAAAATATACATGGAAGAACACCTTCCATGCAACTGGACAAATATTAACATGATTCACTTTCATAAGTGAGGCCCTGAAAACGATCCTCTAAATTACCGAGGTATTGCCTTACTCAATCACAAAACTGAGCTATTCACCCAACTAATAAATCAGAGACTACATACATTCAGTGAATCAATTGAAACGCTACCAGAATGTCAGGCTGGCTTTCGTAAACAAAGAAGTACGGAAGATTATATTTTTGTTCTTTACTCGGTGATAAGTAACCATCTGCGACTGCCTGGGAGGAAAGTTTTTGCACTTTTTATCGACTTCAAAAAAGCTTTTAATAATATCAATTTGGATATACTTTGGCAAAATCTTCTCTCTAATGGAATCAGCGGCAAGATAATGAGAATTTAAAAAAATATGTACTCTTTAGGGACAATAACAATTGAGCAGAGCGGTTGTACCTCAAAGAAAATCAAAATAACCAAAGGCATCATCCAAGGCGACTCGCTAAGTCCACTATTATTTGCTTTATATGTGTCAGACATAGACGACTACTTTAAACAACGAGGAGCTAGAGGTTTATATCTAGATCAAAACAAAGACATTTCATTGCTGGGCTATGCTGATGACTTTATAGTATTAGAAGACTCTAATAAATTACAAGTTATTGTAGATAAAACAAAGGTAGTTATATTCAGAAAAAGCTCAAATATCGGACATAAACCTAAATTTTGGTATAAAAACGCACTAATAGAACAGGTAACGGCACGTTCTCAGAAAATTTAAAATTACGTATGAAGAAAACGAAAATAACACAAAACGCAACACAAAATTTAATTAAATCCTCACATATGACCGATATGGAAAGTGTTAAATCGCTTTATTATAGCATTGTAGTTCCAACCTACACTTATGCCAGTGGAATATGGGGACTTCGCTACATAAATGAGGGAGAAATAGTTCAAAATCAATTTGGGAAAAATTTTCTCTATTTACAGAAAACAACTCCCAGTTATATTTTGAGAGCGGAAACAAGACTAGTGAAAATTGGATTTTTTATTATAAAACTATCTCTAGAATTAGTGTTTTTAAATTAAACTCAAGGTATTATATTATATTGTGGAATTAACTAGAAACCTTGAGTTTCATTTAAAAACACTAATATGAGCATATTCCACGAAGTAAGGGTCGAGACAGTCAATTTTTATCTCTAGAATATTTACTAAAGATTAAAAAATTGTCCTCAAAAAGATTTCCTAAGATAGTGCTAGATAGAACTTACCAACTATACCAACAAAATTAAACGTTATCAAAATATAATTGGATAAGTCAAATAAATAATATTTTAACTGAAATTGGAGCTCCAGAGTTTGATATGCATAGTTTCGATGGGGATAAAATCGACATTATTTTAGAAAAATACGAACAATATAGTCATATAGAGGATTGGAATAAAATATTACTAAGTACATATTGTCCAATGTATAAACACATACTACAAGACAAGCATCCCTTTCAAAGCACAAACCACTTAGATCTTTCAATCCCTTTGCATATTAAAGGCTTCATCTCACAACTACGCACTACTAACACTAAAATACTATATATGTATGTTAATAACAATGCGTTTACCATAAAAACAAATGAAATATGCACAATTTGCAACTGTCTAGTTCCAGAATCCCTACAACATTTATTATTTGTATGTCCAATGTATGAACAAATTAGATATTTCTTCTCTAAAACCTATCAGTCCCTAACGGACTTTGAAACAGTAATTAATGAAGCTGAACCACAACAATTATATCAAATATATAATGTGACAAAGAATATTTTAAAAATCAGATCATTCATTATAAACTAGTAGTAAGTATCCTCTCACTCCCGTCAAGGCATCATCTAAGCATATCTATAAAATTATAATTCATTTCTTTTTTTTACATTTATATTGGAAATATTCTCACCTCCTTGTTCATGTATTCTGTACGAAAGAACAATAAATTTTCTATCTATCTATCTATCTATCTATCTATTGCAGAGCCGACACTGAATGAAAATATTTTGATTCATGTTCAAGCTTAGCCACCATGTATAGAATATATTTAAATTGGTGTTGAGAAAATGGAAGGCCAGAAGCAAGAGTTACCCACATATCGAAGCATTTTTAAAGTCAACTATAATTTAGGGTTCCATAGTCCAAAAAAATACCAATGTCGTATCTGTACGGCCTTTAATAGCGAAGCTAATCCAACCAAAAAGATATCACAAGATTATGAAGCACATAAGCAATTTAAAGATAATGCTCGATGAGCAAAACGCCAGGATAAAGAAATTGCCATTACCAACGATAAAATTGTTAGTTGTAATTTTGATTTGCAACAATTTTTGCTTAGTCCTACTGATCCTACTAAAAATGCTTTGTTTTATAAACGTCGATTAGCCCTTACTGTTTACAACGTTGTTATCAAAAAAGGAGAATGTTTTATATGGCATGAAGGGCAAGGTGGAGGGGGCAGTTGTGAAATTGCTAGTCTGCTATTTATGTCAGGGTTTGTTTAAAATACGAGCATATTCTTCAAGGTCGAATTTTATTGTATATTCTAAAATCTCTCTATAACGAAGAACTAGTCGAAAGAGATCTGAAATAAGGCCACTTATCTCGATAACATAAACAAACCAATATTCGTGCCGATAAAATTTTGTAAAAGCAGTGTCTGGCAATTCATAAATATTTCGGTGGTTGTTATATCATCTGACGCTGTATAAGGAATAAAGACCAAAATTGCTTATATCATCCTTTTTCATACCAACTCGAACTAGTGTTCAATATCAGTTTCTTGATGAGAAGGCATATCATTGTTAAATCTAACAGAGAAAAGTGTGGTGATTGTAATAGTTTAATAAGAACGATATTCAATACAATAGGTGAGTTTTTTCTCACTGAGTAACCTGTTCCTATTTTGTAACAATTATTATTTGTGAGTTCTTCTCACAGAGTAACCTTTTCCAGATATTGTTATAATTATTATTTGTGAGTTTTTCTCACAGAGTAACCTATTTCATATTTTTTGACAATTATTATTTGTGAGTTTTTCTCACAAAGTAATCAATTTCATCTATTTTAATGATTATTATTATTATTTTGATATAATGTTGGTTTGATCAGCTTATCTTAAACTAATTCGTATTTGACTTTTCATGTTGACAAATCTATATATCTATACATATATTTATATAAAACAACTGTTTGATAATTTATTAATTTGATATCTGAGATTAAAAACAATATATTAACTTGAGGTACGTCGCGAGTTTGCCCTTCGTACTTTGCTAGTTGAAAGGAGTAGATACTTTGCGAGCTTGCGAGTTTCCCCCTAGTATCTTAGTGAAGGCCTATTACACTGTTTATCATGATAAATACTCTGGACCAGCAAATTTTGTGCTCTTGGAGAGGTATTTCGCGAGTTTGCCCTTAATACCTATGACCCGAGAGACGTTTGAACTGTCTTATGTATTATTTGTACATTTCTTTTAAATATATTTTTCTCATTAGGTTCTGGTTTTAAATATGAACCATAAATATTCGGGATTAATATACTAGACTTTTGTGACAGTCAATGTTGTTGTTGTAACCTAATTTTCCAAATCTCTTATGAACTGGTCACTCAGGATTCTGTTTTATTTTAAGATGTGTCATCTCGAGTGAGCGCTTTTCCTGACAAACGGCCCACCTTTGTTTTACGTTTTAATCATTTGATTAGTTAATTCACTATTTTAATGTTTTTATATTTTGTTGTTATTATATCTTGTTTACTTTAGTATATTTTATTTTGATTTTACTCGGTCTAATTATTTTTACATATATATATATATATATACCTCACATTTATGGATTTTGAATCTCTTCCAAATACTGTAGAAGAAATTAGGTGTTTCAGCGATAGATGCGGTGGAGAAAACCTTAACAAGTTTGTGGTTTCAATATGCATGTATACAGTGTAAGTAATTTAGCATTTGCAAACAACTCATCTCAAATTTTTTACAACTGGTCATAGCGAAATGGAGTGTAATTCCATGCACTCCGCCATTGGCACCGGAATTAAAAGAGTTGGTAAAGCACTGTGGCCAGGTGACTGGAAAACTATAGTCAGAGGTGCAAGAAAAAGGAGAGATCAGCCCTATATTGTTCATTCATAACATTAAGAGCAATGATTTCTTTGATTGGAAAGCATTTGGCAATAGGCATTTAACTATGAGAAAAACTGACATGAACAACGATCCAGTCCTATTTCAAAAACTCTGCTGGTTTCAGTTTAAAAAAGAAAATGTTAAACAATATGAGTTCAACGAGTCCTTTAATGCTGATAATTTTAGAAGCTTAGATTGTAACAAAAAAGTTTGTTATCCTCAAGGTCATCCTGTAACTGATGCCAAATATAAAGATTTAATTTCTTTGTTTTCCACAAACCCACCAGCATTATTTCGCGATTATTCTGATTTTTACTCTAGCTTACCGCACGGAAGGAGAGAAGAAGAAGATGATGATTAAAAACCTATTTTCGTTGTGGTTTGCTATGTTGATTAAAAAAAAACAAGGCAAATTAGTTAGTTTAAGCTGGAACGTATTATTTTTCTAGTTATCCTAGTAATATTTGTATATCTGTTTTACGGTTTAAAAAAAATGTTAATGTAAAAAGTAGGTGAGTTTTGTTTTTTTCACATAAATAGGATTTCTTTGTTTCCCCTCTTTTTTTTCAAAAAAAATTATTTTTTATATAAAGTTAGCCTCAGATCAAAAATTAAGGATTTTTTTAAAATGTGTTTTTCGGAGAGAAGTTACAAATTGTCATTAATAACATTTTGTTGATTCACTCAAAATGACAAAAACGAAGTTACCCAGTTGTTGTATTCAGGCGACGATACGAGCAGAAAGACGTTCCCCTTTATATTATTTTTGACGTAATTTTCCATTTTTTTATAATAGTGGTGCCTTCAAATCTATGTAGGTGATATAAGGAAAGTGAAGCGATTACCAGTAGAACTTGGCTTTATTTAACTTAAAGAAGGGAACTATAATAGTGTTACGAAACAGCACACTGGTATAGTCCCAGAATCCGACTCTGTCTAAGCCATGTATGAATGTTAAAATTATGGCGGATGCGCAGGGATTCTTTAGAACTGTTTACGATTGTGACTATCTTATCTAGACATTGTTTTTGTGACCAGTCTTATCTAGAAAATGCCAGAGAGCCAATTGTTTTTGTGTAAGCCGCAATCTAGAATTATCTAGTAAAAAGGCACTAATATATAAAGGACCTACGAGCGAGAGAAAGTTTAGTTTATAAAGGGATCTCGACAAATAAACAAGAATATACCAAAATAGCGAACAGTAAAGTGTTGATATCAAGGTTGTGTGTATATAAATTAAATTTAAGTGAATAGTTGAGTGTATATAAATTAAGTGTTAGTGAGTAGTTTAGTGTTTAAATAAATTCGTAAGTAGCCATACCGTGTGTTTTAAAGTTGAACCCACCCATTTACTGTTTAAATAAAAAACAAAAACATTACATTGGTGTCAGGTGTGGGGTAATATAAATAAATATCTACGTAAAAATGGCCAAGAGACTATGTGACTTTAAAGTGACGGAACTAAGAGCAGAATTGGAAGATCGTGAGTTGGAAACGTCCGGTAAGAAAAGTGAATTAGTAGAAAGACTTAGGAGCAATCAGAGCAATAACAACTATAATAGGAATAATCAAATGATTTAATTTTTACAATAATACATTATTATTAATTGGATTAACAATAACTATATTAATTGTATATCAATGATGACGAGATATTATTCGAGAAAGAACTTAACAAGGTTTACATCCTTTTTGAAAGTGGCACTGGAAATTAACGGCTTTGATCCAGAAACAGTTTTATTTAATGACGAGGCTTCCACCTCAATCTCGTCAATTTCTGCTAATATGGACGAGAAGATTTCTGCCATAGAAGAGAACATAGACGAGAAGATTTCTGCTATGAAGAACGATATTTCTGCCATGAGAGAGAAGGTTTTAACGAATGTGAAAAACTATATTTCATCTATAAAGAACGCGATTTCTGCCATGGAAGAGAATATTTCAATATGAAAAGCGATATTTCTGCTATAATGAACGACATTTCTGCTAATATGGACGAGAAAATTTTTGCTATGAAGAACGATATATCTGCCGATATCTTATTAATGAAAAGCGACATTGCTGATGTTGAAAATGGAATTTCGCATCTGAAATCTGAAATCAAGAATAAGATGTCAACGATGGACGAAAAAATTGAGAATAAGATGACAATGATGGACAAGAAAATCAAGGAGTTAGAAAGAAAGATGACAGATAAAAGAACTCAAGACACGCCAGCGGAAGAAAAGAAGACCGAGCAAACGAAACCTTGCAAGACAGAAACACAGCCTAAGTTAGAAGACATTGGCAATTCACCCAAGTCAAGGCCCCAGCGTTCGATGGAAAAATGTCGTGGACCAATTATGTGAAACAGTTTGAAGCAGACGCTAGAGTGAATAATTGGTCCGATAAGGAGAAAGCAGTGAACCCAACTATAGCGCTTCGGGGAAATGCCTTAGATATACTACAGACGATACCGCTTGAAGAAACGGATGACTTCGAGCAGCTGAAGAGGAGGTTGGACATGCCATATGGTCACGAACATTTGGAACATTTGTACAGATACCAGCTGAAGAACGGAAGGCGGAAACGTGACGAAACCCTTCAAGAGTATGATCTGGATATTGCTGGACTAGTTCGATTTGCTCATCCATCAGCACCAGATAACATGATGGAATGATTAGGCATCCAGGCCTTTATTGATGTCTTACGTGACCCAGATATGCAGAGGACGCTTCGTTTAGCCCATCCGAAAACATTAGTCGACGCATTGACTGCTGCTCTTGGATATGAAACAGCCATGATTGCTTCCGGATACAACAAAGGTAGGACCATACAGGAAGAAGGTGACGATGACAGACTTGACCAGATCGTCAACTTGTTGAAAGGTATGGTAGACAAGAAGCCGAAGAAAATCAAGTGCTGTAATTGTGGCGAGCTAGAGGATGCACGCAGTGCGTGTGAGCGTCCCACGACTCCTGCAAACCAAGAACCTCTTAAATGCAAAGCAGCCACGAAGGGCTTGAGGTACAACAAATGTGGGACGAAGATGGCGATGACAAAATTCACCATATCGTCAACTTGTTGAAACTTATGGCAGACAAGAAGCCAAAGAAGATCAAATGCCGGAAGTGTGGCAAGCTAGAGCCCGTACGCAGTCCGTCTAAACGCCCCAAGTCTCCTGCACTCCAAGAACTTCAGTCACAGGGGAAATCAGACAGGGGCGAACATCCCGCTGATGTGAATCACCGAAAAGCCAACTCTTTGCCTAGACGGTCATGCCCTGTAGACTATTCTCAATGCAACAAGTCAAAATCTAAGGAAGTTGCAGTTTCAAGAACTACTGCAGTCAACGAGGAATGGTCACCCACCAGGATCAGAGGAGATCAGGAGAATTGTCCTCACCTGAAGATGATCCAGCAATGGAAGGAATAAAATCGGCGACATACCTGGCATGATTTTCACCGAAATTGAAGGCGTATTGGGCTCAGTGAGTCTATCTTGTCCTGGAAGAAGGGCTGTTGAAAAGAATCCTTGAAAACGATGATGGTTTCGAGATGAGGAGACAGCTAGTTATCCCGAGAACAAGAGTAGCTGAAGTACTAAAGAAGTTAGACGACAGTCCATCGGGAGGTTATCTGGGAGTGAAGAAAACCCTTCAGCGAGTTCGTGAAAGGTTTTATTGGATGAACAGCTCCGACGATGTGAAGGACTGGTGTAAGAAATGTACGACTTGTGCTACGAGTAATGGACCACATCGCAATAGAAAAGCACCCATGAAACAGTACAATGTTGGAAGCCCTTTCGAGAAGATTGCTTTAGATATCGCTGGACCATTGCCGACGACAGAAAATGGTGGCAAATACATACTGGTTGTAATGGATTATTTCACAAAGTGGGTGGAAATTTACGCTATCCCGAACCAAGAGGCCACAACTGTCGCGGATGTATTGGTGAAAGAATTTATCAGCCGATATGGAGTGCCCTTGGAAGTCCACAGTGACCAGTGAAGAAATTTTGGAAGCCATCTATTCCAGGAGATTTGCGACAAGCTGGGAATGAAGAAGACCAGGACAACAGCATTACATCCACAGTCAGATGGAATAGTCGAGAGAATGAACAGGACTATTGGAAAATACCTGTCCAAAGTAGTTTCCAGTCATCAGAGAGATTGGGACCAGTATCTTTCCCTATTCGCATTGGCTTATCGATCTGCCGTCAATGAGTCCACGGGCGAAACACCTGCGAAGATCCTGTTTGGACGTGAAATGAGGCTTCCTTGTGACCTGAAATTTAGCTGTCGGCATGGAGAAGATCTAGCAGGCGGAAACTACGTGATACAATTGAGAAGAAGGCTGAACGATATTCATGAACTAGTTCGAACAAATCTTCAAGCTACCAGCGACAGAATGAAATTTCGATACGACACGCAGACCACAGTAGGCGGTTTTAAAGAAGGGGACAAAGTATGGTTACACAACCCGACGAGGAGAAAAGGATTTTCTCCATAATTACAAAAATCCTGGGAAGGTCCATACTTAATTAACAAAAGGATCAATTATGTTATATACCGCATAGGCAAGACCTACAAAGGAAAACCAAAAGTAGTTCAACAAAACCGACTAGCGCCATTCGAAGGCGACCATGACCTGGAGAAAGGAGTAAACCATATTCGAGATGTGTCTAACCCTACCTTGGATGAATTTATGGGCGCGTATGGGATACCGGGAAAGCTAGATATGGAGTCACTTGAGATCAACGACAAGATTTGTTCACTCTCTCGGAAGATTATTCACTAGCATACAACATCCCCGCCCGTATCAAGAACGCACGAGGCTTGGCATCCGTCTTTCGAAAGAAGTTCGGGCAATTAGAAAAACTTGAAGACCAGATTCCAGCCCCTGGCAAGACACTGAAACTGAAATATAATTCGCGGTACGTCTTCTACGTGGTAACTAAAAATTAATTTCGAGATCGATCTACCTCCGCGAAGCACTTCGAAACCTCCGATACCATGTGTTAGAATCAAGCGTGAAGAAACTGGGTATGCCTAAGATAGCGAGTAACCAGTTGGATTGGCGAGTCATCAGGAACATAGTAGAGGTTATCTTCCAAGATACCGGTGTCTAGATATTAATTTGCAGCTACAACCCTCGTTATCAGTATCCGATGAAGACGGTGCCCTGCTATTTCCATAAGATCGGAAAGTGTAGAAATGGGGCCCGTTGCCGATTCAAACATCCAGTCTCGGCTACACAAAAGTTCCAGGAGGAACTTCCATTTAAGGAGGGGGTCATGTTACGAAACAGCACACTGGTATAGTCCCTGAATACGACTCTGTCTAACCCATGAATGAAAGTTTGAATTATGGCGGATGCGCAGGGATGCCTTAGAACTGTTTACGATTGTGTCTATCTTATCTAGACATTGTGATTGTGACCCGTCTTATCTATAAAATGCCAGAGAGCCAATTGTTTTTGTGTAAGCCGCAATCTAGAATTATCCAGTAAAGAAGGCAGTAATATATAAAGGACCGACGAGCGAGAGAAAGTTTAGTTTATAAAGTGATCTCGACAAATAAACTAGAATACACCGAAATAGCGAACAGTAAAGTGTTGATATAAATTAATAATTAAGATTGTGTGAATATAAATTGAATTTAAGTGAATAGTTAAGTGAATATTAAGTGTTAGTGAGTAGTTTAGTGTTTAAATAAATTCGTAAGTAGCCATACTGTGTTTTTTAATGTTTATCCCACCCGTTTACTGTTTAAATAAAAAACAAAAACATTACAATAGTAACATCGTAAAATATAACACGCATACAAATGACAATTATTCCAACAACGACAGATGGCTGACAGAGGACGTCTTGTCGCGCAACAGCACATGGGGGCTGGAAGCGTTCTGGCAGGGTGAGATCTTCGTAGACCACCATTGTGAGTCATTTCATTAGCCGAAGTTGCGTAGGGTTCCCCTTGTTCTATTGGGAGAAGCTAATTCTGTTCTTCCAGATTTTTGTGAT
Source organism: Galeruca laticollis (assembly GCA_963921935.1). NCBI lineage: Eukaryota > Metazoa > Arthropoda > Insecta > Coleoptera > Chrysomelidae > Galeruca > Galeruca laticollis. Next base: position 217,705,974 of record OY998175.1, read on the forward strand.
TTTCTCCATCTTCCGCGCTGATGTGAAACGAAGTCAGTCTTCTATGGCAGTTTCGCCATTGCTTCGACGGATATAGGAATACTGGGGATTACTTTTTAAGAGCTCCACTTCCTCGACTAGGGGATATATCTTATACTACCGCACATATTTTTCATTAATACGGGGCTCGGGATCATCCATGTGATTAAAGAACTGCCATTCGGAGACATTCTTGGGTAGGCGAATAGTCTTTCGTAGGGGGTGGCATTTGTTGAAGTGAAGAGAATAGAGCATACACAATGCAATGCGTCCTTTAAGACTTTCACCCAATTTTCGATTTGCACATTCTTGGCACGCAGATTGAGTTGGATCGTACGCTATAAAGTGCCATTTAGACGCTCCACTTGTCCATTCCCTTGGGAATTATAAGGTGTCGTTCTTGAAGACGATATATTTAAATCTCTCATGAAAGCTTTAGATTCCTCTGACATGAACAATGACCCTCAATCGCTATATATATTTATTCGGAGTGTTTGAGGGCAAGGGGCAATATTGATACGTTCAGTGGGGGACGTAGCTTTGATAAAGTGGCCACTAACTTTCATAAATCGAGGCTCAATCTCAGTGCAGGTTGGGCAGGAAGCTGTCATTTCTTTAACATGATTTGCCGAGTAAGGAATATTCTTGTATCGTACCCAATGAAACAGCCTTATGTCTAAAAAACAATAGTAATGTTGATATAAAATGAAGCATGAGAAATTTAAAGTAACAATTTGAAAAGCAGACCACCCGGCATTGCTCTCCGGTCCTGTTCGAAGCGATTGTTTATGAAACCATGATATCACTTCTATTAGGAATTTTAATTACCGTTACAAATATATTGTTGAGTAATGCGTTTATTTCAGTGCCTCCGAATGATTTCTTTCATATTTATTCTAATTTTCTAACAACTGATTGAAATTTCTTTCATCGTGTGTTAAATATATATTTATATGACAAACATTTTTCATTATTTACCACTTAATTTTTAATTTTATAAATTAATCCTACATGTTGGAAGATAAATTGTTATATACGATTAATAATACACACATCTCCAAAAGTCTTTGCCCCCCTGGTTATTTGAAAAAAATAATTTTAAATGTACAAAATGTGCTCAATCTTATACTTTAGTGTAATAACAATATATGTGAAGCTAAGAATTTTAAATGTACGTACCCAAGAAGATGGGTTTTCTCGATTAAATGTTGCTCTGCCAATATAATCCTATAAAAGTTCAATGGGATTCATGTCTGGTGAATTTGCTGACCAATTCATTCTATGGATATTTCCTTTTTCTAGGATGTTTTGAACCCTTTCCGTGTGATATGGTCTCGCATTAACATCTTGAAAAATGAAATTTTCTCCATTGTTACGTTAATTTCGCGTGCTGTACGTGAAACAACTATTACATAGGAAAGTATAGATTATTGAAACGCAATGTGCGTATGAGATTTCTGTATAACTTGAAGAAAACCAAATTATTATGGGTCCCTAGCTCTTGCAAGAGTTCATGGATGCCTGGAGAGGATAGAACCCCATAAATAATTAACTCTCAAAAAGTATCCAGCACAGAAAATGATTTATTAAGTATCTAATTCATATAACTGAGTAACTTGTAGGGATGAGTGTGGCGACAGTGTAAAATATATCCAACAGTTGTAAAACAAATATTTCTTTAGATCATAGTAAGTGAAATTTCCCACGAAGGGGTACTGCTGATGGTAGGTTAGCCCCCTAAGTTGCACGGGACGACAGCGGTAACTTTTATCTCCCGGTCACTTTCCATCCATTACCACACTAGTAGTTCCAATAGTTTCGTATCATCTAGGCTGGTAATTACCCATGGACAAAACGCCTGAAGAAAAAAGATGTATTGTGCTACCCTTCTAATTAAAATTCACAAATACCAACCTCTCGCACATTACGCCTTATTGCCAGAGACGTTTGCTTTCGTTCTTCCTTAACCCTGAACCAGTTATATCCGTACACCCGTATACCAAAAATTGTGTAAACCACAATATCCGAAATCACACGACTTTACAGAAATATTAAATGAATCTGCCTACAGCAATCAACTTAGTATAGAAAATACTTCTTCACTGGTTGCAGGAGAACTAACTCATTTCCTGTCGCACAAAACCCACCTTTCAATCCTTCACTCGTAGTCGCTTTACCCATGTTTTGTTGATACGGCAATTGTAAAACACAACTAGTTCAATTTGTTTTTATTCTGCTGTTAATTATACCGAATTTCCCGATTACTTAACGTAAAGTGATAGCAAATATTTCGGATATACTTAAATTTATTGCGGCGAGATTATTATATTATTACTACCCCAGATGCATGTTAGTTCGTAACACCATATTCATTGCGCAAGAGCTGAACTATCTTTGATTAAACAGCACTTGGAAGATAGAGCCGAAATGAAAAGTGGTTATCTGACATACAGCTTCTCCTGATCAAATAAAAAAGCCTGTAGAGCTACAGGACGAAGAGCCTCCGAGAAAAATCCGAAGGAGATGCTTTTGCTGTGGGCGACAGGGGGACGACCATCACATAATACTCGTACAGGTTATTTTTTTTGTCTCTTGTCCAACGTGTAATGAGGATCAACATAATTCTGAATATTCAGTGAATAATAGTTGCTACTTACTTGAAAAATATTTTGGATTGTCTTGTATTATTTTTTTTTATTTATATTATTTTATAAAGTACTTGTTCTACACTGAGGAAAATCACCCAATACAACGTTTATTCTGACCCAAGATATATAACCTTAAATTAATATTATAATATTGATAAAATACAATTATATTGCAGCAAAAACAAATGTTATTCTTGTATAACTGCTATACAATTTTTCTCTGTAGTTACCTACCCAAATCATCGTGTTATATAAGGGTTTTTTAACACAATAATACCGCCTTTATATGGTTAGTTGTATAATAAATATCCGACTCATTGTATAAAAACCAATTTCGGTTATATACGTACGATATATCTATTGTCTTAGTTTTAAAATTACCGCTAATACGCACCAATTAGCCATTAGCAGAGAGAGAGAGAGAGAGAGAGAGAGAGAGAGAGAGAGAGAGAGAGAGAGATTATACAAATGGACAAGCACAGATTGGAGAAGTTCCTCTTTGTTCATTTATTGTTTAGATGTTTAGAAGCGACAAGCGACCATGTTTAGCTTTTAACAACTTGTTTTATTTTTATGGTTTGTATATAGTGCGGTATCATATGAAAATGGATACTTTTGATTTGTCCGAAGAGGTAAGTACCTGCACCTATTTAATTAGGTTTGTTATTTAGCAAAAACCATCGTTTAATATTAAAGCACTAAAGCGTGTGTTAGGTCGTTGGGTAGCGTCCATGCATGTTGGCTGGAGATTTTTGTTCCCTCTTAAATCGCCGGCCCGAATAGGTATGAGAAATTATAAAATATAAATTGATTCATAGATTGCTGTTGATATTCTGCAATAACTACCACTAAAACATGATTTCTTAAAAATTGCGAGTTATTTGATGATTTTAGATATAAGGGTTGTAAGTATTGATAAAATTTCAATGTATGAAGCCATCAGAGGAAGCCAGGCACAGAGATATATATGACTAAAATAGGATATTTTCCTCCAATGCAACTCACATGAAGTTTATTCATTTTAATAATTTGTTATTGAAGAGCATTTCACAATTCGATTATACAGGTTCTCCCAAAAAAGTTATAAATAAGGGATCTATATCCACCTGAAAATCAAATTTTAATTATTTTTGATTGCTGCAGTAGCACGCTTGAGAATCGAACAAAACGGCTATCGCCTATCTGAACTTTTAAGATGTATAAACTGACACATTTTAAACATGATTATTTACTAATCGCAATAAGATAAAAATGTGCGGTTTCAACCAATATGTCCCAAATTTAGAAAAGTTTTTTCCCACTCATTAAAAAATTCACATTTATATGAGGCGAGGAAAAAGTGCGCATTTTCAAATAAAAATTACTCGATTTATTTAGAAGGGTGGCCCTTCATATTTTTGCACCATCCGAAAGCTGCGTCTTTTGCGATGTAGATCGCAAAAAAAATTTATATCACATAGTAACCGAAACCAATGCGTTGCCGTTTGACTCAATGAAATTGTTGATTGTTTTAGCTTGTTTGGTATGCGTTACTATCGTTTCTAAACTTAAAGAATATTCAATTCTAAAATATTTGCAACAAATTGAAGAAGACAACCATGTCAAGTGAAATAATTGTACCAAAATTGAAGAACTCGTAACATTTCAGTAATTTTGGACACAGTTTTTGAAAAACTGTTGTTTGATACTCGATACGAAATTCTTTCGCATTCTCGAATGAAAAAACTTCATTCTTGCATGTAAAAGTGATATTTCGCAATATAGCATGAAAAATAACTAATTTAGGAACAAAATGTGTAATAAATTCCAATTTTTTTAAAGAACTTCGAGGAACTTCAACAGAAAAAGGCTGAGAGATTGGAGAAATTGACTAACTGCAGTCTCACACTTTTGGAGTTATTTGTGGACCCTTGAACAACGTATCAACATATTTGGCCGTAACCAATGACGTTGTATACACGTTTGATTCTATAATAAGAACCTTAGAGATCCTTTACAAAACGTTTCATGCGTTAGATATTGAGTACCCTCCCGAGTGTCAACATATCTGGCAACTTATTGAGGAAGTGATTTTTGAAATGAAACATTCTCCATCAAGTTCTTCTGTAAGTGTCCTTATATCAGATCTTAAAAAATGTATGTAAGTGTTAAGGTAATAATCTAAGAGAAACTAATTACTATATTCTATCGTTGACATCATGCACGATATATTTGAAGGTGTAGGTGTTTTTGTTATTATGAATTTATTACATCAATTAATTTTAAAAGATAAATATTTTACTTTAGAAACTTTAAATTTTAAACTTAAACATTCTAATTTCGGCTCCCAAATATCTAATAGACCTCCTTTAATAACAGAAGATAATTTGAGAAAGAAAAAAGTAAATACCTATGAGTGCCTCTGAAATGAAATGCTTTTTGCTTTATGCCGGGATACTGATTAGACCCTTTGTACCTACTGATAATCAGTATTGGACAATGTATGTGTTGTTAATATAAATATTTAATATAGTACTTCTTCCGACTGTCTCTACTCAAAACTGCCAAAGGTTAAATTTTTATGTAGAACATATTAATTCATTGTATACAAGTTTGTTTTGTGAACCTTTGAAACCAAAATTTCAACATTTATTACATTACAGTTATGTTATGTTAAAAACCGGACCTCAAATGAACTTTTCCGCTTTTAGATATGAAGCAAAGCATAGAAAATCCAAACTATCAGCTACTGTGGTAGCTTCCAGAGTTAGTATAACTAAAACTGTGGCTATCAAACATCAGTTAATGCAAGCTAACAGATTTATTTTGCAAAAAGGCTTCTTAAATGAAATTGAAATGCACATAAGTGTTATGGTACTTAGCAATGATAAAGAGTATTCAGATCTGTACAACTTATTTTTGGTAGGTATCTAATGTAAATTTTGATTTTGAAGATTCTATAATTCTAGTAGAAAAAATAGATATTCATAATAGTGCATACGGACCAAGGAATATAATACTGGTTGAACCTACAACAAAACTGCTTGGTAAAATATATAAAATTATTTTAAATAGTACCTCATTTGATGTTTATTTTATATGCTATACAATATTTTGCACATTTGATAATTATTTGATGACTTATTAGTTAACAGATAGTACACAAAAACTTATAGTCCTCCAATCACGACTTTGTTATCACAAAACATTCTCACCTGTTGGCAAGTCCAACAAAAATTACGTAGTGTGTGAATATTGATAAAATTCATACAATAAAGAGTATGTTTTCTTTCATTTGTTTGTGAAGAATACATTTTTATTTATTTGTTTGTTTATGAAGAATATAGCTTAGTTTGTTTGTGAAGATTAAAATAAGTATAACCGTAAAAACTATTTTATTTTTTATCCTTATCCATTTGTTACCAGAGTGGCCATGCATACAGTTATATGGTGGTAAAGTTTCTATAATAATATTCCAATATTAAATAAAATGAAATTCTTAAGCCTGAATTATTAAAGTTTCACTAATATCTCAAAGACTCATGAGCTGACAAAATTGGCACTATGTTTGGTGCTTTGGATGATAGCGAAGAAAATACCTATTATTTGAAGTTGTGTAGACAATAGAGCTCTATGTAATTGCCTGCTTTGGATTTCCTCTGTCTTATGCTTGTTTTCTTCTTTTATTCTACATAACGTTTCAATCGATATGAATGATATTCAGGTGAAATCTGTTCTCACCTGAAGAAAATCGAGAATTCATTTCGATTGAAACGTGGTGTAGAATATATAAAACAATCAAAACAGTGGAAGTCCGATGCCAGCAATCATATAATGCCTATCTAAAAATATTATAATGCCTATATAATAATATTATAATGCCTATTTATAAATATTATAACGACAATATAATAATAATATACTGGCCATACAAAAATAATATAATAGTCATACAAAAGTAATATAATATCTATACAAAAATAATATGATGGCTTGTCTTCAATCAAGTAAATTCAACAAAATTGTATACAAACATTTTATAATAATCAATTGACAATTGTATAAAGGTTATTTATATCTTGTTTACTAGAGTAAAATTATGTCAAATACCGATTACCTAGAAATTGTATAACTGTCATACAATATTATTATTGGCCTGACAACGGGTGTTATAATGATTATACAACATTGGTATTGGCTTAAAAATATGTATAATTATAGCTATACAAAATGAGAATAATCGTTATTCATGTGAATTTGAGTGCATATATAACCAGTTGTATAACCAATATACAAACATGTTTAATCGTTAAACAATCCAAACTTAGTTTCCAGAAAAACTCGTTTTATAACCACAAAATAATAGTTGATTTGTCACAAATAGTATATACTTTTTGTATGATGGTAATAGAAGTTTTATAATATAGTTGATGATTTGTCTCTGTGTCAGTTCTACCAGTATTAAAGTGTAACTTACAATTTTTCGTTGTTGATATGAGTAATTTTCCATTTTTATACTTGCACCTGTTTTAACATCATTTTGCCACTAATTTTAAAAAAAAAACTGATAAATATTCTAAATACTGTTTTTATTTAAAAGTATAAGCTACAAAAAGAGATAAAATAGGTAAACTCTTACTTTTAAATTGTCTTTTAATTATGGCCTATAAAATTCACCACGCGTATAGTTATGACTTATTTTATGCGCATATTATTAAAGGTTAACGTCTAATTTGATTGGTCTATAAATATAAAAACTCTTTACAACATGAGTCACTATCTACATTTATGGTACTGGTGAGAAAATAGACATTGTGTTAACCGACACTATAAAAAAGTGGTATAAGGGTTTATCTTTAACATACTTTTGACAGTTCAATGTGAACAATATCTAAAATTATCTATGGTGAAAACATTGTCACCCAAAAAAATATCTTGAAAGTTCAAATGCCTTTCTAATTAACTATAATAAATTCTCAAATCACTTGCTTTAATTTTCAATTAAACCTTATTCTTTATCGGCTTTTTACGCAATTAATGACTTACGCGTCATAGACGTGGAGTTGGGACAAATGCATTAAAATTTTATTACCGTGCAATATCGTAGGAAGTTTCATTTAACGTTGAAATTGTCTTGGTGATAAAAATGGACGAAGGCTAATGTTCATTAAGAGCTGCTATCAAATATCAAATACGTGATTAGAAACGTGAGATTGAGGCTGTTTAAATGAAACTATAACGAATTAATTGTTTTTTTCTTGATTGATGAGAACTGGGACACAAATTTTTATTTAGATAAAATATAGTTCGTGAAATTACAAGATTACAGGATGAAATTGAATTCCAAAAGCGATAGATGTAGATAACGTATGGACAGGAAGTATAGCTCTGAATTTTGAGATAGCCCTGTTATGAGCCAAAAATAAATCGTTTTAAAGATTGAAACTAACTTCTTCGCATATGTAATATGCTCTGCACAATATCTTACCAGTAAATTGGTTACTTGTATAAACTTCTTAAGTTCTATCGTGCTAATGAACTGAAATTTCTCCAAAAATGATCGAAAATGTGTTATATCTTGATTTATAGGATACGTTGTTCTGGCTCTGGTGAGCTGAAAATCAATAAAGCTCATCTGTAAGATACCCTGAATAATCTCCAATAATAAAATTGGTCACTTGTATACAATCCGCAGGCTGTATCGTGCTAATAAACTGAGTACATCAAGTAATATAGCACCCGTTGTAATGGCTCTAGTGAGCAAAAAAATCAATAGAATTCGTCTGTGAGATGTCCTAAACAATACTCAATAATAAAATTAGTGACTTGTTGCACTCCGGTGGCTGTATCGTGCTCACAAAATCAAATTTCTCAAAAAATTACAAAAATGTCGTACTTCAAGTACCATAGCACCCGTTGTACTGGCTCTGGTTAGCTAAAAATCAATAGGGTTCATCTGTTAAATGTTCTACACAATATTCAGTCATGAAATTGGTAGCTTGTTGCACTCCGGAGGCTGTATCATGCTAACAAGACCATGTTACGAAATGATGCAGACGACGACGACGGTAGTTTATAAACATCTTCTCCAACGTGTAACATGTGCCTTGATGGTTTCTCTCCCAAAAAATAATATTCGGAAAATACTTTTTATAACTACAATGGAATCAAGAGGAAAACGTATGGTTAGGGAAGCTCTTAAAAGATTGAAAAGTGATTCTTGTGACAACAGGAGATCAAGCGGTAAGTGCAGACAAATAAAATTTGATAAATTGTATGCAACAGGTTATACTTTGTGTTTATTAGTAAATAATAGAGTACATCCTCGCTTTTCCTAACTAGTAATATCAATAATTAATTCGGTTTACAGTCGGATTACCGGGAACGTAAATAAAAATAACATTAATTTACGAATGAAGTTTTTTTATTCAATTAGATAGAAACGTTTATTAGAAAACAAGATTTGGTATTGGATGAAACAGTTCCTTTGCCAATACCGGATTCCCGCAAAATAACGTAGAAGGTACTTTTTCCACGTTTTCTTTTTGAGAATATAGGGGAGCTTCCAGACAACAACACTTGTCGGCTTTTCGGTTTGTTTGAGGGTAACAAGTTATTTATCTTTTTCTCTTGGCATTTATATTTATTAGAATGAACAAATACAAATTCAAAAGTCCGGAAATTTTAGAAGAAACCGAATAAACATACGATTAAAAGCATTATCAGAAAAAGGGTGGCATGTGTTCTACGAAAGCAATAGTTCATATTACATGTTAACCATAGTACATGTTAGTATTTTTCTAATAAAATAAAAAGTAAGAAACTAAAATTCTAACAAATTTGAAAAATAAATTCTTTCGCCTTACAAAAAGGAAAAAGAAATAAAAGAAAAAAATAAAAAGAGGAAAGAAAGTTGATTTGATTACTCTGAAAATTCGGAATAATACTAGTTTGGTTTAGCGGGACTGTACAAAAATTTGTATGTATATGTTCACTAAGAGCACTCATTACTAAACGTTTGCGTTAAGATTGTGTATTAATTACATTCCAGATTCTCAGAATAAAGATCTACGAAGCGACTTAAGCGGAGACTCAGCCCTTCAAGACCCTTATGAGGAAGAGAAGAGCACCCATCAAGAAAAGTCGATGAAAATGAAAGAATTTTATGAAAGTAAGTACATAATAACTACCTTGAAAGTTTCCTTTCATTAAACTTTTCTTAGAAAATGAGCAACTTTAGTTGAACCAACGTTTAAACTTTTTTTTTCTTCTTTTTATTTTCAGCTTTTCTTCCAGACGTTGAGGAGAGCAGTGATGAGTATCTACCAAGCTCCGAGTCATCCTCATCCGGAGATACTGCTACTACAAGTAGTAAGCGACGTAACGTACTTAAGATTAAATCTTTCAGAGTTGGTCAAGATGTTGTGCCTAGTTCCCTACGGTTAAACTGATGGGAATGGGAGCTCTGATTCTGCATGTACTACTCTTAGTTGAAATCAAGTAGCTCAGTTCTCTACAGTTTTGACCAACCAAAGGCTAACTCCGAAAAAGAAACAAAAAGTATATCTTTCCAGAGATAACACCTCTAGGAAAAGAAAACGCAATCCGCAGTGCTGGAAAAAGAACAAAGCAGCCATTTTGAGGGAAAAATAAGAAGCCTACTTATCATATTTAGGTAAAGAAATTCAAAAGAAAACCCCAAATCTGGGAATGTTATGTAATAACAAATGCCCATTTCAACTGCAATGACAAATTTAACTGGCATCAACGAGAGCATATCTTCTTCGATTTTTATAAATTAGACACGAATGCGAAAAATGCCTATTTGTATAATTGCATTTCAATAATGCCTGTGAAAAGTCAAAGGAGTGGAGCTAAAACCCACAAGACCTCATCTTTTCCCTATTTAGTGAAAAATGAGCGTGAATATGTCCGTGTGTGCAGCTTTGGCAGCTCTTTTTAGAGTTGGCAGGGGAAAAATTGATCACATCCAAAAATCAATAAAGGCTGTTTATAGTGTCCCACCTCCCGATGGGCGAGGCAAACATACAAATCGGCCTCACAAGATAGCTGCACAAGTTTCAAAATACATCGAAAGTCATATTAGAAGTTTCCCTTGCAAAGAATCACATTATTCGAGGAATAAAAACATTCACAAAAAGTACTTGTCTCTTTTGCTTTCAATAAAAAAAATGTATCAACTTTATTTAGCAGAGGACAATAATGATGGGAAGCCTGACAATTTCAAAGTGCCGAGTGCACTTACCGTCATATCTTTTCTTCAAAATTTAATTTATTGTTTGGTCATCCAAGAAGCGACACATGTAGCACCTGTGAAATGGGACAAGTCAATGAAAACCATGCTGCAAGCTATCGAGAAGCATTTGATATGCAAAGATTTGACCGAGAATCATCCAAACTAAGAAGAGATGTTGCTTACCTTACAGTCAATTTACAGCAGACCATGCCTCTCCCTAAGTTCAGTGTGAGCAATGCGTTCTATTTGAGGCATATGTGGTTCTATAATCTCGGTGTGCACATCATTACTCACTCAAAGGATAATGCTCAATTCTTTACGTGGACTGAAAACGTAGCTTGTCGCGGAAGCATAGAGGTGGCTAGCTTTCTACTAACCCTAATCGAATTTGATGACTCTTTGTGGAGTACAGATCATCTCATTATTTGGTCAGACTCTTGCTCAGGCCAGAACAAGAATGCGACAATGTTATTCCTGTACAAGTACCTTATTCTTAAAGATTATTTCAAAGTGATTGAGCATACATTTCCCAAAGTGGGTCATTCTTATCTTGATAGTGATCGAGATTTTGGAAGAATCGAAATAAATTTGAGAAAACATGAGTCCATATTCCTTCCGGGCCAATATCGAGATATTATACAGAACAGTGGAAGAAACAACCATGTTACTGATATGACTCCTCACTTCAGAAATTATAAAGACCTGCCAAAAAAACTGAAGCTCATCAATCGGAAAAAGAACATTGTCAATGAAAAAGTAGCTTTTAGAGATGAGGTAAAATGGATAAGAGTTGATGAATTTGGCTCTTACCTGTACAAGGATTGCTATGATCCGTATACTCCTTGTATAAACCTTATTACCTTATAAACATTTGTCACAGACATTCACCGTTTTCTGTACAATCTGGCAACGGCGCTTTGTATGCCCGGTCGATGCGATCGGCTTCGCTGACTCACTTATACTTTTGATTTTAAGTCGAACACATGTATTTTGTAATTTTGTTTTACTGTACTCAATTATAGTAGTATTAAAATTGATTAAAATCAGTGTGGTGTTTCTCTCAATTCATTTAACCAACATGGAGGTGTAGAAAAGCCTATACGTACCCAACACTCCTTTCAAGAAAGTCAACTTGTTGAAACAGAATCGTGGTGCGACGAAACCCGTCCAAGTTGAAGAAGTTGACCTGGAAAGTACCACTGAAACCGGAGCTAGCTTCACTTCAGAAAAAATTCAAAAGTTACAACAGCAACTTCCTTACATCAAAAATTAATATAAATATTTTTACGAATCAGTGAAAAGGAAAATGAAAAAATATCTTACCATGATTTTGCATTAATTTTTTAATCATGTTATTAGGGATCTGTTCAATAAATATTTTTCTTGTATTTGTTTGATTTCAATAAATTGATTCCTATTCCATAATCATGTAAATTTAATTTAATGTTGATGTTGAACAAGTTTTTCAACTAATACGTATCATGTCTTGGAAATATGTAGGTGGAAGAAGATGCCATGTGCTATAAATTGTCTTCTTTGACAAGCTACAGTTAAGTCAATCAGGCACAAATATTTTCAATAATCAATTCACAACAACATGTAAGAAAACTGCGGATTGTGTTATGTAGAGAAAAAGAGCAAGTTAAAAACTTTAAACCTGATTATCTCGATTCCACTTATTTGTCTCATAACATCTTCATCTACTAAGCTCTTCAATGATGAATTCAATTATCAGTAGAGACCGCTTATTCAAAGAATATCAAAAGAACAAAAACAATTTGGAACTGAAACAGAGATTTATTACTCATAGGAATAAACTCAATACATTAATAAAAATAACCAAACAAAATTATCATAGTGCTGAAATAGAAAAAAGTAAAAATTATCCCAACCAGCTATGCAAAGTTATGAATTGTATAACAGGACACAAAAATAAAAATACTGTTCTAAATAGTGTGTTGAAAGAGGATAACATCCTCATCGAAACAGATTTCGAAATGGCAGAAACATTCGCGAATTTTTTTACCAAAGTTGGACCACATCTAGCAAAAAACATAAAAACTCCATTATCACCACCTCCATCCGTAAAAATTAATCCCAACTCCATGTTCTTCACACCTACCACGGAAGAAGAAATATTTGACATAATAAACACTCTAAAAAATCATAAGGCGCCTGGAGTCGACTGCACTACATCCGAAACCCCTAAAAGAAATAGCGTGTGAAATTTCATCCCCATTGTCATTTATCATTAACCTCTGGTTTGAAAAAGGTGTTTATCTTCCGGAACATAAAATATCTGTCATTAAACCACTCCATAAATCGGGTAATAAACAAATTATATCAAACTACAGACCACCTTTGATTAATAGGTTTGCAAAAGTTTTCGAAAAAGCGATAAAATCACGCCTGGAGTCATTTATGAAGAAATTCGGATTGATGAACGAAAATCAATTTGGATTTCAAAAGAACCGATCAACGGAGGATGCAATTTTATCCTTGACGTCTAGAATGTATGAAGCCCTCGATAACACCAAACCAGCATTATGTATTTTTCTTGACCTTGCTAAGGCATTTGATACCGTAGACCATGCACAATTATTGGGGGCCTTGCAAGATATGGGTTGTAGAGGGCGTGTTCACGAGCTTTCTAGAAGTTGTATCTCAAACCGTCAACAAATGGTCAAAATCAATAACAATATCAGTAATGTTAAGGAAGTGGAATGTGGGGTACCACAAGGTACCGTTTTAGGTCCACTATTATTTATAATCTACATAAATAGCTTGCTTAATATCAATACCAGGGGGAAAATCTTCAGTTTTGCTGACGATACAGCAGTGCTTTATACCGCTGACACATGGAATGCTCTGAAACGGAATGCTGAGAATGATTTCACTAAATTCATACACTGGTTCAATCACAAGTTATTGAAGATCAATTTCAAAAAAAACCATGGCACTTCCACTTTCAGCCTACATGAATGGATTACCTGACTTCGATATACTAGATATTCCATATGACGACCAAATTATTGAAATTGAACTGACAGATAAAATGAAATATTTAGGTGTCACAATAGATCGCCACTTGAGATGCAATATTCACATTGAACAAGTCAGTAATACGCTTCGGACCATGATATATAAATTCAATTATCTTGCTAAAGTAATGAAAGTACCTCAATTGAAAATGGTCTATTTTGCCCTTGTTGACTCTAGGATAAGTTATGGTATATTAGGTTGGGAAGAACTCGCTTCATCAAATCTGGAGAGGATCAATGTACTGCAAAAATTTTTTCTAAAAATTATTTTGAAAAAGAACCATAACTCTTCAAGTGATGCTCTCTATGAAGAAAGCAGAATACTTGACCCACGTCAGATTTATTTTTCTAAAATAGCATTGTGTTGTCAAAAAAACAAGAATAAGTTCTAGCTTGTTTCCCATTTTTATGGGACCAGAAATAAAACCAATAAAAGATTTGTCCTATCAACTTCAAATAAAACTGTTGGTCAAAAATGTTACACCTTCCTTGCCCCTAGTGTCTTCAACTACCTTCCCCAGCAATTGAAAAGTATAGTTAATTATAATTTATTTAAATCGAAGCTTAAGCAGTTTATTTTAATAGAAGATAGAAGAAAAATACACCATATAATAGAGAATATACTGAATGTATAGAGTAGCACTTAAAATTTCACATTTGACTTTTTGCTAATATTTAGTAGTCCCATCTTTATTGGTATTGAAATTGAAAATTGGAACTTGATGTTCATATTACTCGTAATAATTTTTTTAGCGGACTGCCTCTGGGCTTTGTTAATTTGTCGCTAATAGGCATACACTTACTTTTAGTTAAGGAAACATAATGTATTACACCGAAATTGTTGCCAACTCTTTAATGATGTTCCGCATAGTTCGCAAAAGTCCAACGCAGACAGCCCTTTGGCTTTGCGGTTTTGCGGATTTGTGCTGAACATTCTTGATATGTTTCAAAATAATATTATGATAGTTAGTCTAAACACGTTTTTATTATATACACTATCCGCAGACAGCCAATTAGGCTTTGCGGTTTCTTTTTGTTTATTTGTCCGATTATTTATGTAATTTTTTTTTTTTGTATTGTACAAATAAACATTATTATTATTATTATTATTATTATTATTTTTTTTTTCTTTCACTTCAAGCATCGACTACTTTGGTCATTAGCCTTACTCTACCAGTTGTTCAAAACTTTCTGCCGATCATAAGGTCCGTATTCATACAATCATGATGTAGTTCTGGTAAAAGAATGATATAATTTCTACACTTCATATTTTTCCTAGTAGTTTTGAATTTTTTAGGAAGATGACCATTTTCCACATTTCACGTGGGTTGTTGGCAAGACAAACACGTATATCACCAGATAAATTCATCTGACTCCGGAGATGTGAAAAGTTTCTGCATTTAAGTAAGATGTGTTTTACTGTTAGCCTAGCATTCTGACAAACCTCACATCGGGGTTGGGGCTCATTCCGGAGCATGAACACATTAGTGAGATAGGTGTGGCCAATTCTTAGACGGGATATAGCAACTTGTTCTCTTCTATTCAGTTTAGGTGGGTATTCCCATTTACTAACTGTGTGTTTTATCTCCCTGAGTTTAGTGTCGCTGAAGTTCTATTGTCTTTGCCATTGATTTATTGCTTTAATATTCGCTTCCAGTTTTAGATCTGAGGGAGTTATAGGAATATCTTCGAACATTGCGGAGTCAGTAGCATCTTTCGCAGCCAGGTCGGCCAACTCGTTCCCAGCTATTCCTATATGGCCAGGGATCCAAATGAAACAGACACGTTTTTCCAGCCGGTGGAGCCAATCTGTCAGCGATAGAATGATTTGTACTAACGGATTTTTGTTGAACATATTATTAAGTGCCTGGCATACGCTGAGAGAGTCTGTACAAATCAAAGTGGTTTTGTAGATATCCATTTCAGCATATCTTAGGGCCTGCCATATAGCGTATAATTCAGCTGTGAAGATACTTGCCGATGGAGGGAGTGTCCAGGAAAAGCTTTCTCCCATTGTGACGAACGCACTCCCTACTCCATTGTTCATTTTGGAGCCGTCCGTATAAATTATTCTGTATTCAGAGTAAGAAAATAGGATGGAGTTGAATAAAGTGATATATATGCTTCTGTTTGTTTCTTCTTTTCTGTGCTTCTGGCATTCTAGGTGAATTTTTGGGAGTTTCAGATTCCAAGGTGGGTTTTCACTTGGGCCTATTGGGTAGACAGATGGAAGAGTGATATTTAATTCGGACACAGTATCTTGGAATCGTATTCCTATAGGCTTAGAACTTGTTTGTTTTCTTTCAAATGTTGCATTCATTTCACTAGGGAAAAAGAGTTCGAAGTTCGGATTGTTCTGTTGACTGCGGGCATTTATACCGTAATTTAATATTAGACGTTTTCTCCTGAATTCTAGAGGAGGGATGCCTGCTTCGCAGCAAAGAGCGGAGAGTGGGCTAGTTCGAAAGCCGCCGATAGCGAGTCTTAAGCCAGTTCCTTGAATTGAATCTAATTGTTTTAAGTGAGACTTTCTGGCTGAGCCATACACGGAACAACCGTAATCCATTTTGGAAAGAATGAGCGTTTTATACATCCTAAGTAGGATATCTCTATCCATTCCCCAGGATATGCTTGACACTGCCTTCATAACGTTTAGAGTTTTCTTACATTTAGTGACCAGGTTATCAATATGATTTTTCCAATAGAGCTTTTGGTCAAAAATAATCCCCAAGAATTTATATGTTGGTACAACTTCAAGAGGATTACCATACAGTGTCAATTTTGGTTCGTCATGGAGTCTTCTCAGACGACAGAAATGCATACATTTAGTTTTGTTTGCTGAGAAACGAAAACCTATACGGTTAGCTTGTTCAGCGAGTGCATTGATGTTTTCTTGTAGGACATGATCCATATTCTCCATTGAATCCGCTGAAAAGAAGATTGTCAAATCATCCACATAAAGGCCCTTTCCTACAGAGTTCTCTATAACTGACACTAGGCTATTAATTGCAATTGCAAATAGGATCACGCTCAAGGTGGAACCTTGTGGTATTCCGTTTTCTTGATTATGAGTTTCTGATTTTTCTGCTCCTACTTGGACTCTGAAACTGCGATTTTTCAGGAACTCCTCAATGAAAAGTGGAAGGTGACCTCGCATTCCCCAATTGTGGAGTGTTTTCAAAATTCCAAAGCACCAAGTCGTATCGTAAGCTTTTTCTATGTCAAAGAAAACAGCCACTAAGTGGTTTCTTTTAGCAAAACTGTTTTGAATAGCGTTTTCTAAATGGCAAATTTGATCCAACGTTGATCTATTCTTACGAAAACCAGATTGAATAGGATTTAGGAGTTGGTTATTTTCGATGTACCATATCAATCGATTACTGACCAACCTCTCCATGATCTTGCTCATACTGCAAGTAAGGGAAATAGGTCGGCAATTTGTCGCCTGTTTATGATCTTTTCCTTCCTTTGGTATCGGAATAATGGTGGCTTCACGCCATTTTTCAGGGTACGAATGCTTTTGCCATATTTGATTAATAATATATAAAAAAATTATTTTTTGTTTTTCAGGTAAAAAACGGATGAATTCATATGGGATTTCGTCTGGCCCAGGGGCAGATTTTTTGGATGAGTTGAGAACTTCTGTTAACTCTTGGATCGTGAAAGGGTCATTATATGATAGATAGTTGACTGAATCGAAGTTCAAGGGAATTTCGGACAATGCTTTTATACTTTGAAATGATTCTGAGTATACAGACGAGGATGAGGAGCTTTCGAAGAATTCAGCTAGCTGCTCAGCAATTTCTGACGGGTTTGTGATAGGTTGTCCATTGATGGATAATACCGGGGATGGTAATGAGAATGACTTTCCAGTTATACATCTGATTTTATGCCATAGCTCTGTGTTCGAGGTTTCTGTGTTTATGGTTGAAATGTAGTTCCTCCAAGACTCATTCTTACATTTAAGCGTTATCTTTCTTGCTTTTGCTCGAAGTTTTTTGAAGTTGATCATATTTTCATGCGTAGGGTTTCTCTTGAATAGATCGAAGGCGCGTTTTTTTTCCCGGATGGCAGTCGCGATTTCTTCATTCCACCATGGCACTCTACGTTTCCCTCGTGTATCACGACCATATGGTATAGCATCATGTGCCGCAGATAAAATTCCCTCGGAGAAAATGTCGACTAACTCCTTTATAGGTCCATTTGGAGTGTCAAGTCTTTCGGTCAAACTTTGGTACAGCACCCAATTCGCTTTCTCAAGACGCCATCGTCTAGGGATATCTCTGTTTTGGAGGTGATCAGCACAATCGATTTTAATTGGAAAGTGGTCTGTCGAATTATAATGATTCAAAATGTTCCATTTGAAATTGGCTGCGAGTCTTGCGGAGCAGACAGTTATATCAATAGCAGAGAAAGAATGAGATCGAGAGTTCAAGTACGTTCCTTGACCGCTGTTTAATACAATTAGATTTCTATCGTCAATGAGTCTTTCAATCAATCTTCCTCCGGCATCCAGCTTGTGGGATCCCCATATCTGGTTGTGCGAACTAAAATCCCCCACAATCAGAAAAGGAGTTGGAAGTTGATCTACTATTTTCTCCATGTCTAACAAATTCCAATTGGAATTGGGGAGGTATATGTTACATATGGTCATTTTAAATGGATAATCAATTCGGATTGCTAATGCTTGGAGGTCAGATTGCAAGTGTATTTCTTCCGCAGGGTAGTTGTTTTTAATAAAAATTGCTATGCCGCCATGAGCACGTGCTCCTGGTTCCACATCTTTTCTGAATGATTTGAAACCTCTCAAATTGAACGAGTCTTTAGGTTTGAAATGGGTTTCTTGAATACATAAGCAGAAAGGGGATGATTCTACCATAATTGATTTCAGTTCATTGTAATGGTAGCCCAAACCATTGCAATTCCATTGAATTATGTTCTCGTATAAAGTCATTTTTAAGTATTGGTTTAGTTGTGAAGGATATAGAGATTGGATTAGTTAGGAAAATAAGGATGAATTAAAATGAACTAATTTATACTCATATCTTTTTCAAAATAACTATCTTCTTCTTGACTAGGCTGGATTAATTTATGAATATTAGGAGGTTTTCGAGGTTTGCCCTTTGGCCAACCTTTCTTGATCTTTTTTCGTTCGCCTGTATCTGCGTTCGAATATGCAGAGCTATGGCTATCTTCTGAATCGCTTAGTGTGTCTTTTTCTTTCATATTTCTTTTTCTTTTTTCAGACTGGCAATTCGAAGTATCTGACATATTAGACATGTCGTAACCTTGTTTTGGTGGTTCCATAGGGAAAAGTTGGCTAGGACCAGGTTGCGTCTTATCGATGAAGATATCTGATATGGCTTTCTTTACTTGTTCTTTTATGACTTCTTTAATACTTGGTAATACTTGCGCTATGAAGTCATTTGCATTATTTTGTGGATTACATTCTGTAGCTTGAGAGTAGGATCTGTTAGGAGTAGGTTTCATTGCCAAAACTCGTTTCTTTGCTTCATGGTAGCTGATCTTTTCTAATGTTCTCAATCGCTGGATATTCTTTTCTTCTACCAGTTTTGGGCAGTTTCTGTATCTTGCTGAATGATCGCCTCCGCAGTTAACACATTTCATAGGGTCAGTACAAGGTTCTCCTTGATGGGGGGGTTCGGACAAGACGATGATATGTGACCAAATATTTGGCAATTGAAACATTTGACGGGGTTTGGGATAAAAGGACGCACTTCAAGGGAGTAAAATGCAGCTCTAATTTTAGAGGGCAGACAGCCAATTAGGCTTTGCGGTTTCTTTTTGTTTATTTGTCCGATTATTTATGTAATTTTATTTTTTTTTGTATTGTACAAATAAACATTATTATTATTATTATTATTATTATTATAATACAGTTAGAGGATTTTAAATATACATTCGCTTATTTAGATGACATTACCATTTGTGATAAAACTCAGGAGGAGCATGATTTTAACTTGGACATGTTCATCAAAATTGCACAAAAGTACATGCTTACGATCGATAACTCCAAATCAAAATTCTCTAAAACTAGTTTAGTTTAGTCGTCGTGTTCAATTTTGTTTATTAAAACCTATCTCAAGGTAACCTTATTTCTATTACATACATTCACCTAGACTTAATTTAACGTCTTATTCACATTTTCAAAATCGCAATTTACTCCGAAACTCTGAGAGACCGGAATTTGTTTTAGTCCCCAATTCGTATTTTGAAAAAACGGCCGTCAATTTTGAGACACCCTATATATCTCACTCACTCAAATTCTGCTACAAGTTCATCACATTTTAGATAGATAAATGACAAACTTAAAATAGTTCTAATAATTAATCAATCTCGGTCAGCAATTACAAACGAAGAATATGAATGCTTAGATTGAAATTTAAATATAGATTGTAAGTAATTGTACTTGGTATTTTCGTTTATATTTTAAGCGCGACTAACAGAAATCGAATGTAGATGTCAATTATTCTATAAACCAAGCACTATTTAGGTATTTCGAAATATAAATCGAAAGCAATTTGCACAAATAAACAAAAATTTACGAGAATTTCAATATGATCGAGAAATCAAATCGAGCACGGCTTTTGTGAATTGAAGTTAAGCCAGCAAATTGGTGATAATCTCATAATCAGTTTTGTTTATTTGGTGTATACATCAAAAATATGTTTTCAAAGGAGCTATGAAATGGACGTAAACAAGGTTTACGACTTTTAATTCTAATTCTAGATAACAGTGCAACGTAGATTACGAGTAGTATTTATAGACCTAATCTGTTTGATATAACTCGGAATTATTTATTTTTATTCAATCCTCTGGAATATTTGGGATCGATATTCCTTCTCTTAACCTCTACAACGTTATTAATTACAGCACTGAAAGGTATAATAAGAAGAGCGAGTGTACAAGGCGAAAATATACAAGTAATAGCGTACGTAGATGATGTATTTGGGTTAATGAGAGTAAAAATAAATATTTTGGAAATATTCGAGCTTTCAACAATTTCACTTAACTGGAAGATTTGAAGGAACTTGTTCTAGCACACTCGCTGTATGATGATATGTTAACATGAACTTAACCTTGTGAGGTCTGTTAGGCCTCTATCGGTATGAAATGCCTAATATAGGCGCCCACTATAGAAATATAAACAACACAGATATGATTGTTTACAACATTTTTAACGGCAACACGTAGTCACATTCTAACCGCTGTTGGAAGTAACGCATCATTCTAATTCGTAGTGTTGCCATATGCACCAAATTTTTCAATTCCATGGTAATATATTTTAAATAGAAGTTTCTATTGTTAAAATGTATTCAAGAAAATGATGAAATATCTTATGACGAAGTATTTTTATGAATTTATTGCAAATCTAATCCAATATAGTTACAAGAAAAGTACCTCAGTTTATTATTAGTACCTGAAATGTTTACTTCATTTAAATCAAAATTCAACATTTGACAACAGTACAAAGCTAACCAAACACATAAATGCATCATAAGTTCCTTATATTTTAGGGCACTTCAGACTATGTGATTTAAATTTTGTCATAAATATTTCACACTATGTGATTTATCCCGCATTAATAAGTCATAAGTGTAGTCACAAGAAAAATAATTGGCTATCATAGGCAGATTTTTAAAATAGAACCATATCTACTTCTGCATGATATTTCGTATGATTGTCGGTAATGTTGTTGTTCTACTTTATTGTCTGTCATTACAATTTTCATTTGACATTTCCCTTGTCATATTGTCATAAACAATCGAACAGCGGAAGAGATTTATCTCTTGCAGTGAAGATCTTAATTTGGGTGGATGGTTAACACTGAACTTATTATATTGGGTTTGAAAAATAGCTCTTTGTATACCAAGGGAGGAATGTGCTACTTTTCCTCCCGCTACGCGTTGGGCAGTAATCATGTTATTCATATGATTTTTTGGACTTCCGCAAATAACAAGACTTTTTAAATAATTTATTTATGAAACTAACAAACAAAATTTATTAAAGAACTAAGAAGTAGGTAGAGTATAACTTATAGGCTTGTTATTTTCATCAAATTCACTTGAATCACTAATTTTTTTTATATTTTGTAGATACATTATAGCATAACACACTTTGAAACTGTTAATCTGTCAATCGACCATAGTATGCTATATTATTTCTTTCCTAAATTCGAAAACCGGATATGAAGTCAAATTATCAAAGTAAAAATCGTTAAATTGAAATAACAATTTAATGATTTCTATCAATTTGCAAAATACAGTGTGTTCTATAAATAAACGGTAAAATGTATACTTATATAATAGAGTATAGTTTGGGTCGTCAGTACTGTATGATAGTACAGGTTGGCAAATAAATTTTGGCAGTCGGAAGTTTGGCAGCGACTGATGCGCCGTAGCAAAGACGTATGCGGATTGTAAGAGCTCAATTCGCTTGCAGAATTCGTAAGCTTCGTTTCGACAGTACAGTTCAGAGAAAAGTGTGATTACCGGGGTTGTGCTATACTAACTTGTTATGGCGACTCCAGAAAGTAAAGTTGTTCATAAAAAGTTGAGTAAGCAGTGTCGTGAAATAATTATGAACGTTTTAAATTTACACTCGATAGTAAATTTTTTAAATCGATTTTCGTACATAAAATATTTATTTGGTAAACGATTTAAAAAAGTGACATTAGGGTGATACAAAGTATTTTATGCACTCATGTGTCAATTTTATGCACCGTTATGTTATCATGACAAAGAAATTTTTAGACCATTTAGAGCAACCTGAATGAGATATTTTTTGGTTTTTGCATGCCTGCGGCTCATGCGTCAATTTTTCCATTCGTGAAAAAAAGCACCACTTTATGCACTTGTTGCATACATAACCATTCTGTTTCTGTCTACAGGAGTATATAAAAGGGCACATGTTTATTCTGTGTAAGATACCTATTTAAATGTAATAGGTTTTTTAGCTTATAATTATAATTATTATACTCATTTAATACGTATCTTTATTACGTTCCGGTTTTATTATTTGTTTTGAACCATCTTCCGATTTCAATTACAATTGCGGTTTGGTCATATTAAAATATGTTTGAGCTAAAATCCAAAGATCGTTTAAAACAACTTATGAACTGAAACGTAATATAGTATTTTTGAATTTAATACTTCTTTTAAATGGCCGAAAACTACGACAAAAATTTTTATTCTAAAGAACGGTCACTGAAAACAAATTTAACTACTCCCTCATTTTATTTGTATAAAAATACACATGAGTAAAACTTTTAATACAACATTTATATCGACATATTTTATTGTGAGGTCATTGAACGAGTTTCTGCTGCTGCGAAAGTTGGCCAAAGAACGCTTTCCCGAATTAAAAAAGAAGATCTGGCAGGAAGTAATACTGACACTGATATGCCTACTAAAAAACAAAGAACGTCCAGAATCCGCATGGATCAAATCGACAAAACTGTGCTTAGAAGGTGCAAAATAAATTATCACATATCCGAGAAAAAAGTACCCACGTTAAGAAATGTACACCAAACCTTCGCAGATAGTTATGGCTTCGCAGGAAGTCGGGAATATTTGCCGAAACAAATACATTCTTCGGGTTTTTGTTGGACCAACATGAAAAACAACAGAAGATTGTTAATGGAACGTTACTAAATCAGACATTTACGCCTACTATATTTAAGAAACATAAAAAAGTGCAGAGAACAGAACAAACCGATCAGTAAAATCATACAAATTTTTTTCGATAAAATCATGTGTTAACTCATGTGATAAATCATATAGTCTGAAGTGCCCTTTACGAATAGTTTATTCATGATTTTCGGAGTTGTTCTGTTGACGTGGATGTTTTTTTAGGTTACAAGTGTTGTTTGGTGTTTACATATAAACTTATTGATAAATAACATTTTATTAGAAAAATTATTTTGGTTTAGAGATAATTTGTTCTTTATGTTAGCGAGTAATCAAATATAATTTTATGAATGCCTTTTGGGAATGTCGCGCTCACCGACACAGCATACGTTAGAATTAACGAATCCAACCAGAGCGCATGAGTTTTCTTACACTGAACGGCAACCGAATTGATGTCCGAAGACATTCATTTTCAACAGAATATGTCGCTGGTTTCCGCT
Source organism: Galeruca laticollis (assembly GCA_963921935.1). Taxonomy (NCBI): domain Eukaryota; kingdom Metazoa; phylum Arthropoda; class Insecta; order Coleoptera; family Chrysomelidae; genus Galeruca; species Galeruca laticollis. The sequence continues at coordinate 217,730,067 of OY998175.1, forward strand.
GTTTCTAATTTTAACCTAACATTTTGCAGTGGCTATTTGAGTTGTTCGCAACTCTTTGGTGCTCTTGTGAAAAACGTTCTTAAATTCATTTATCTAATATCGTACAACGGAAATTATTATTGCTCATTAATTAAATGCACCTTATAGTTAATCTTAAAAACTGATACTCGAGAAATTGATGTAGAAAAATTAGCAAAAACAGGTATGTAATAAAAAAACTTTTAGTTTAGGTGTAATTGGATAACTTTTTTAGGATTATTTGTCACTATTATTATTATTACTGTTATGGAGAACGAACTGACTTGTTCAGTAGTATATCAGGTGAAATATACTTCCATCGGGGAAAGAATCGGTATTTCGAAAATTTTACCCAGACTTAAACGATGAAATGAAATCAATAAACAAACGTATTCTCTATCCAATATGCACAACAAGAGTCATGTAATTCAAATAATCAAATAAATAAACATTTTAATGATAGTAACAATATAACTGCCAAAGAGTCTGTTTTAAAGTTTAGGCACTTTGAGGAATTTCAATTGTAGCAATCACAGGAGAGAGGGAAGAGAGCTATGTTTGTTCTTCAACTAATACATTAAAAAATGGGAGACGAAGAATTGCATGCTACTGTAATAGAAGTGATATAAAAAAATTTTCAAAATATTATTGGTTATTATTACTTTTAATTTTTTGGGATTGCAAAGTTCATCTCAAAAATAAATTTTTAGATGTCCATCAAGAATAATTTTAAATATTTCGAAAAATGGTCAGTTATTTATTTTTTCAAAGAAAGATTGTGTTAATTATATTTTTTTGGTAGAGGTAGAGGTCAATTGGACAGAGACGCGTGTAGGACATGATAAGGAATTAAGGGCACATAGGTTAACAAATGCTGAAGAAATTGATATTGTGGGACAATTGGCTAGTGGAGTTTCAATAAACAGGATATTACAAGATGCGACGACAATTGAGAATGGAGAATTGGAATTACTAAAAGTAATAAAAAGAAGAGATATAGCTTATTTAAACAGAAATATAATATTTACAAGAACAGGCATGCAGATGATATGACAGCTACTACTGTTGAAAATTGAAGAATGGAGTACAGAAGGACATAATTATGTATTATTATGCAACAAAATTGGTTTGTACCCTATGAATTTATATCTAAAAATTTACAAAACTTAAAAATACTCTTAAGTTGACTACAAAATGTCCTTATTATGCAACTATTCACAAGTTTGAAATGGACTAAAGTGATAATACAGTCATTTTAGGAGAAATTAATCATCCAGGGCGGGATTGTTCACTAAATCGTACGTTTGAATATTTGAATTTAGCGCCTAAATCGATCAAGCAAGCGCGCTACTATTGACCAGTATTGATATCACAAAGTTTGCCGACGGCACTATGTGCACGTGAATGATAACGGCTGCACGTATAGTGAGAAAACTGCAAGTTATTAACAGTTATTTTTTTTCTGTGAAAAGGAAGGTCAAGAAATACACATGTGTATTCATGTTTTGTTATCTTCATCTCTTTTGCTGCTAACAGTCGGCTCCACCATTTTCATAATATTTGCCATTTTATTATGTGGGGTCGGATTGATCATGTATATGGGGGTGAGTCTATTATTCTCTTTGATCAATCTCACCCCACATAATAGATACTATATCTATTCACTTTTTGTATTCTAAAATCTACTATATTCGTCCATTATTGTTTGTTTGTTTTAGTGATGCCGAGAGAGTACCAAAGAAAGTTAGAACGGATTATCCAAACGCCAATTTTCAATTAGAAGATTGGTTTATTCGTCCTGCTTACGCTTAATATAAAATTCCATTTGGCATTCTTCGGAATATGTACATTGGCAGCCCCAAGATAAAGGTCTAAATTATATTGTGTCAAAATTTCAACACTTAATTTCACTCCGTTCTTTAGATTTGTTGTTTACAAAATAACCTCAATTTTGTAACAAGTCACGGGTGCCAACTGTTTTGAGGTTCCTAAAACGTGAGGCCTGCCTTTATAATATCCAAAAAGTTGTAAATGTGCTAAATACACATTCAAATTTGGTGTCTAATAATTCAAACTTGGCGCCAAATATGCCCCGCCCAACACACTCTGATTGGCCGTGAATTCCTTACTTGTAATGTATCCTCATCGACACTGCGGAACTAGCTACCTTCTCATCTTTTAGTACTGTTTTGATAGCTGCTCTAATAGAGTTGTATGCGAAATATCATAGATTCGGTAATTGATTTATGTTTAGCTGCGGTTAGCGAGACCCCAATTCTGAGTAAGTGTGTCACTTTTAATTTTAAACTTCTGAGAAAATAATGGGATAATTTATGTTTTTGGTTCGCAGTCTGAGTTTTCAAGCAGGAACATCCAAGTCGGTTCAATATGGCGACCAGAATTATGAAAGTATTTTGTTAAACTGGTTCGACTAGGTTGATCAAAATGATAGCGAATAGAAACTGGGCCAGACTGATGATAGGGGAGCTGATCTTCATATGTCACTGAAGAAATCGGAAGAATCAGATAATGAAGGTGAAGTGAGGAGCAGATATTAGTACGGGAAAAATCTATTCAAATGTTGGAAAGAACCGGCTATAGATAAATATACTCGCACTATGAAACACAATATTGTTCAGAAATTCCCAGGGATAAACAGTCCTTCCCAACGGCAAAATTAATACACGGATTTATACAGGAGTAAGAGCGAGCATAAGACGTCTTCTAAAAGAAGACGAATAGTACAAGATGTGAAAGAGGCGAAATAAGAAAAGGGAAAGTTAAGAATAATAGAAGTGAAGGGTGAGACACCATTCACTTTTTGTTTTCGAAAAGGAAATTTCTTTAGTAATATTACCAAAGCTCGACAAAGAAAGAATTAAAAATAAAATATTATAAAAATCGAACAAATTACATTAAAACCTTGCTTTTACATCTAAATACAATTAAACACAATATTTGAAAGATAAGCAGTCTGAATTTTATTTGCTCTTCTCTTTATTTTCTACACTAAGCTTATCAAGTTTTTTCTCTAAATACAATTTTAGTCGTAAATATCCAGTGATTCCACAAAAGTTTGGGTGTGTGTATATCAATATACATAGGTAATAAAAATGTAAATTAGTCATATATGTTGAATCATAAGGAATAATACCATAGAATGTCGCCTTTGCTTTCGAAATTAAGACTCAAATCATCAATAAACCAGTATTTACTTCGGTAAAAGTTTGGCAAATTTTTGGCGTATGCGCAAAATGTTGGTCCACCAAATTTTGGCAATATTTTCAAAAATTCACCACCCATAAACACTCGAAGATTCAATCTAAATATTTGCACCCGAATTTTCTATAAACTAAAAAGTATTTTAGTCACTTCGTTTTGTTTAAGAAGCATTCTATGTTTGAGCTCTTTTCCAAAAATGAAGATGATTCTTAATCTTGCTATCATATCATATTATAAATAGAAGTTATTTTCTTATACTTCACATTTCATTAATTATTTTCTATTACTTAAATCATATTTATATCTAAATTTTCCCCTTTTTGGCATGAATATTGTTTTTTTTTATTAACTATAACCAAGCATAACAAATATTATTATGAAATTTACTGTCTCGACCCTTATTCTCTGAAATCTTCTCAAATTACTGTTTTCAATAAAACTAACTGTTTCCAGATGATTCCACAATATATTGATGAAATGTTAAAAACTTTAGGCAATTGACAATTGTTTTGATATTAGATATCATCGTCAGAATGACAGAAGTTACATTTCATTTGATGCCTACTTGATGTTTAATAATCATTTTTGGCTAGACCAAGAAGTGACCTAATTTGTCTCAATGTATAACAATAGAAAAAAGAAGGTTTACCAATGGCAAACATTTTTATGGACAGTTTAGAAAGAAAAATCGTAGAATGTGACATTTCAAAATATCGCACCCTTGCTTCAAAAGTGACACAACTCAAAAAACTTAGATTTTCAGAGAGCGCAAAAAACTAGTATTTGAATAGTGACAGATTTTTTAATCGATCCAAAAAAGGAACCAGTTAAATAACAGTGTAAAGGTGGCAAAATTACTTGAATTTTCTGTTTAATCCATTTTACAATCCCTGAAACCACCCCTTTTGAGTTGTGACGGATTTGATGATGTTTATTCGTATACATAACTGAATTATTTTGAGTTGTATCACGTTCAACGTATTTTTATAAAAAAGTGACATTTTTGAAGTTTTGGTTCGGCTATTAAACACAAAACGTTTTAAGTTGTGACATAGTCATTGCCAATAGACACCGTAAATAAAATACCAATATTTTATGATTTATAGTAAACAACGTAGCTAATTCAAAAGTAAAAATAGTTTTATTGTTTATCTTAAACGTACAGAGAAAACTAAACCGTACGGCACAGCCAAACTAAATACCTATATTTTTAACAGTATGTACCTATACCTACTGAGTACCTGTCAAATAAAAAAAAGTTCAATAGTCCAAACTAAAAAATATATTCATTGACTTAAACAGAAAAAACCAAATTTTTACTAAAAAGAGAATACAAATAATGTATCCTTAAGTTATCGATTGAACTTGAACAGTAAAAATTATTATGAATGATTTAAGTGTTATAACAATGCTATAAAATATTCTAATCTTTTAATCATTTTAATCAACAATATTTTTGAAGTAAGAGTTGTAATAAAACTTCGGAATTATGTTTTTGTCAACAAGTTCTTCTAAGTCCTTTTTTTATTGTCACTTAGTTGTAATTTATTGACATAAGCCCGCACTAGACGCGTTTCAGATTCTATTGTTTGTCCAGTTTGTTTCGACCTCGTTTGCTTTTGTTTTCTTATATTTACCATCTTGAAAGTTTCATCTTCATACGACGTTTTGTAGAAAAAAGTTTTAGGGCTTTGCTTCTCTACTTTAAGTACTTTTATATCATGCCACTTTACCTTTATATTTTCAGTGTTTGTTGAAAAATGATTACCCATTTCTTCTTGTAGTGTTTTTAGATCATAAAAATCTTCAAATGTCATGTCATGCAAGCGATAAGCAGTACCATTTTTTTTGCTGTTCGGATCAATGTAGCATATTGCTCTGGCACGTAGATTGGATTCGATTTTAAATGCCTCTTTACCTGCTTTTCGATTACACTATGAACATTATCTCCTTCGTTTTGAGAATGTCCATGTATCAGATATTTGAGTGTGATAGTGTCAATATTCAGTGTTGTTACTGCGTATAAGTATGTAGCAAGTAAATACTTATTTTTCTGCTGTCCACAGCAATTGTCTGAATGAAAGACAATATTTGAAGTTGTTTCGGCTGTTTCCGTTACAGCCTGCATGTATATAAGTACACAACTACCTATTTCAACTGCACCGCGTTTCCCTTCAGTTTCATTCCAGAAATAACAGTTTACATTTTTGGCATTTAGATCGCTTATGGTGAAGTTGTAACAGTTTGCTTTGTTGTTTGTAACAGTTTGCTTTTGTAGTAAAACGACGACACTTGACCTCTGGGAACTGGCATGACGGCTTGTAAATCGTATACTGCAACATGGGTACCATTCGCATTTATTTTATCGGCTTGTTTTTCTTTTCGAGAAAGCTCTTTTTCTTTTAGGTGAAGATCATACGCATCTACCAAATTCGCTTTTCCTTGTTCATCTTTATCTTTGAAGGATTCACAGACGTCGCACTGATCCTTTTTTGGCGAAAAAAAGAGTTGTTAAACTCACCATTGAATATGCGATTAAACATCACCGAATTCACAGAAGGAAGCTGCCGCGTTTCACAATCTTCTTTATAGTCACGGTACAGATCAGCTAAACTTTTACTACCCTTAATATATTCACGGGTGGTTTGGCCCCTTAAATAATGTGACTCTAGTCTCGGTATAGCATTGATAAAATTTTTTACACCATCTTTGATTCCAGGATCAACCTTAGGCTAGTTTCCATGTCTTCCCCTTTGGTCATTGTCCAAGAAGCCACTTTCAGTTTTCTTCATTAAAGCTGTTCTAATCGGTCGATCATTTACATCCAGAGTCGACTTAAAAAATGTTCTGCATACTTTAATACGATTATTGTTGATGGTCAAATAGAAAGCCGAGTTCATGCTTCGAAAATCTTGCGTACTTGAATACCTATATTTTGGTCAGCGTGGGAAGCGATGAATTCTCTTTGCCGTTGTACATCTCCTAGTTTCCAGTAACTTGAAAACAGGTTTTCTCTGGCTGTCTCGTCTATTTCTGCGCTGCACTTCAATCTGCACTCATCCCCACAAGAAGGACGTAATCTTCTTGCTGGGAATTCTTTTTTAGTTTTTGAAGAGGATAAATACATAAGCCTCCCCACAATTCCTTCGATATTTACTTTTCTTAACATTCCACTAGTCGGGGTTTGCTTTTCTTTTTTTACTCTTCGGCCCTTCTTCATCTGCTAAATTTTCATGCTGAACTGTTCCGTCTTCTTCCTCAACTAAATTTTCATCCTCAACGGGTGCCACTTCACTGTCAGAGGAACTGCTAGGACTCTTACTGTAATGTGGATCAGCATCTGAATCGTCTATGTCGCTTTCACCACTGTGTTTAGGTGAGATGTAATAGTTGTTTTTACCGAGTTTTTTAAAACGTAGGAGAGTCGGGCGCTCAGAATTACATGACACATTGACACTTAAGGTTTTGTTAATACTGTTGTTTTCAATCAAATTCTCAACCAAAATTTGATTTGGTGATGGAATGGCAAACTCTGAGGTTTCCTTATCTTTTGTGGCATTTTCAGCGACGGCATTACGTTGTAGATCACTGACGATTGAAGATGATTTTTCAAAACCTACGGTTTCTTCATTGTTTGAATATTTAGATATCGTGGTACAGCATTCACGCACTTTCAATTTTTCAGCTGCCAGTTTTAAAATATTAGCGGTCCTTCCTTGTGATTGATCCATCGTTTCTATAAAAACAAAAATAATCCAATGTAAAAACAACAAAGCATAACCGCCGCGGCGGAAAATCCCAAGCTTAGCTTAATGATACTTCCCAAACAAATAACTCGTCAGAAGTGACGCAACTTAAAATATAAATAACAGAGTCACTTACCTTAATTTTCTTAAATAACACAATTCAAATTATTCCACTGTCGTCTGCAAATATCAGTCTACAAAACTGTATCAACTCAAATTCTTTCAATGTAGGTTTTTAGTTTCGATCTTTAAAAACGACACAACTCAAAATAATGCGGTTTTGATCTTCGAGAAGCAATCGCTCTTCTTCAAGTTCAGAGCACAACTAACGATTGTGTCACTTTTGTTGGATATAATATTTCCAGTTTAGAAACTTCAAAAATGACACAAACGCCATCTAGCCCACACCCTTGTAAGCTAAGTTGAAACACTTTTGATGATCGACGTAGGAGTGTTCAGTAATCTCATTCATGGCGTTAACTTAAAAATGTGAATTTTGAGTTGTGTCACTTTTGAAACAAGAGTGCGATATATCTTATTTTGTATAGATATGCAGGTGACATATTAGCTTGTATTATAAGTGGTGAACGACAATTAGCTGTATTTTTCAACCATTTAATAATTTACACCAAAAAAATAAATTTACTGTTGCGGATAATTATTTGGATCATTTGAATAAAACCACAACTAACAACAATTGTGAAAACTTGCTATACATTAATTAAAATAAAAGACGTAACGCCAAGTTCGCTTTATTCTTCTCTAACCTCACAATTCACACTAACACTATTGATATTGACCACAGATAATCGATGTAAAGAGTATGCACACTATATGGAATAATGTTAAGTCACAACAGTTCGGCCATCCTGACATTTTGACCGACCTCGGTCAACACTAAGTACATGAAAATTAACAAAATAAAATATCCATTCATATCCAACTACTTAATCTTAATTATCTAATTTTGATACAAACAAGTCATAATTGGTAGAAAATAGTCATAATGGGTGAATAACTTGTCACAATGGGGTCAGTACATGAAATAAAATTGTTTTTCTCATTAATAAAATTTGATAAAAAGGAAAAAAAACATAAGTCACTTAACATAAGTATCATAAGAATAAACATCATAAACATAAGATTTATCAGCATAAATATTTTCACAAGTCATAAAGCACATAAGTTACATAATTTCCATAATGTTCGAGTACAAGTCAAGCAAACATGTCTTTAAATTTGATGAGAAAAATAAAATTATTGTTTCTGGGCATAAGTCAAGTCAGATTTTTATTCTTTTTTTAATGTTGAAGCCAAGGTTTCATTCGCGAAGCAGCAATAACACCTCCAAAAGGCATTTGTGTCACTTGAAAACCCTCAATATCAGCAATTACGTACCTATCGTTGTCTAAAATAGCTTTAATTTTATAGGGTCCTCTAAATTTAGGAATAAGCTCCTTATTTATCCCAGCTGTAGTGTCTGTATTAGCCACCATTACATAATCGCCAATTTCATAAATTTTTGCAAGTTTATGAGACTTATCATAGTTTAATTTACTATAATTTTGTGACTTTTGTATGTTGTTAGAAGCTTCCTGTCTAATCAGAACTGAATCGCGGTTTTAGGATCTTGCGGTTCTATATATACTCTTAAAATTGTTATAGATGTGACCCTTTTGATCAACACCAAATAATAACATACTGGGAGTGAATCCTGTAGATCGATTTACCGTGTTATTCATCACAAATTCCATTTTTTGTAATATTTCGTTATTCGTTGGTTATTTTGCAACTAATAGAAATAAGGGACTTATTGAAAACCTCCCACCTGTCCATTTGCACGAGGAACGCCTGTTGCTATCAGAGTATGTATTATATCATGTTGTTCTACAAATTCTTTAAAGTCTTGAGATGTAAAATATGTACCTCTATCTGAAACAATTTTATTTGGACGAGAATAATGACGAAAATAGTACTCTAGACTCTTAAGAACGGGTTTTGTTTGAGTAGAAGTACTCGAATACAGCTTAGTAAATTTTGTGGAACCATCAACGACCAGAAGTGCATGTTCGTGTTGAAAACGGGTTTTTTTAAGAGGTCCATAGTGATCTATATGAAGTACTTGAAAGGGTAAGTTACCTTTAGGAATAGGGTTTACCAGTGAATGGTGAATAAGTTATACATTTTAAGCAATTTATGATATAATTTTTTACTTTTTGTTGTAAATTTGGAAACCAGTATGTTCTAAGAATATTTTCAATGGTTTTATTTTCTCCGTGTGACCTAACTGATCCTGATACGTGTTTATTACACTAGCCTTCATCATAGGAGGCACATAAAACTGTAATTTATTTTTGTTTACTCTGTCTTAAAAAGTGAATCTAGAATTTTTGTTATTTCAGGATCGCAATCTTGTTTAATGCTTAAACGCCGTTCAAAAATATTGTCACCTATAATTAAAATTGGATTTCTACTCAAGCAATCGAAGTGTTTCATATAATCTGCCTTTCTATGTTCTATAGTGTCACTAAAATTCTGAAGCTCAAGAGCCCAGCGCATTATTTTAGGGTTTATTTCCTTTTTATTTAAATTATATTTATACTGTTACAATCAGTAAGAATTTTAAAATCTAAGCCCTGTAAATAGGTCATAAAGCTCATAACTGTGCATTTTGCTTTCACTTGGACTAGTAGTTTTAGAAAAATAAAATATAGGATGAAATTTGCTATCAGACTGTTCCTGTAAAAGAATGCTTCCAAAACCTTGAGATGATGCATAACGATGCAATTAAGTCTCTGCTTGTGGATTATAATTGCTGAAACGGGTTTAGTTGAAAGTGAAGACTTCAATTTTTCATAAGTTTCCAATTGAACAAGCTGAAAAACTGCAAACTTTTTTAGTAAGTCATATAAAGGTCTATAAATTAAAGAGTAATCTTTTTTAAAACGTCTAAAGTAGGATGTGAGTCCCAAAAAGCTTCTAACATCACCAACATTTTTTGGAATCGGAAAATTACTAACGGCTTATAAATTTTCATAGGAAGGCTTAATACCAGTGTTGTCAATGACATAACCTAAAAATGTGGAACTAGGATAAAAAATGAACACTTATCCAGATGGAATTCAAGCTTATTTCTTATTAATAAATCAAAAACTTTATGCAAAGTACATAAATTTTCCTCAAAATAGTCAGTAGCTATGCATATATCATCAAAATAAAGAGACATTTTACCCTGCTCAATAAGTTCTCGAAAAACTAAACTGACAAATCTACTCCAGTTTGTTGGACTGTTTTTTATACCAAAAGGCATTTTGATATATTCAAATTGACCGCTAGGTCTCACAGGTGTCACCAAAGTTGTATAGATATTTAATCGAGTCTTGATGCATAGAAATAGAATAAAATGCATCTTTGAGATCTAGTCGAGTAAAATATGTTTTATTTCTTAATTGATAGATTTGAACACTGCTGCGGATAATTATTTGGATCACTTAATGAAAACCACAACTGACAAAAATTAAGAAAACTTACTATCAATTAATTAAAATAAAAGACGTAACGTAAAATTCGCTTTATTCTCCTCTAACCTCACAATTCACACTGACAGTATTGACATTGATCACAGATAATCGAGTTACAACATTACATTAGAATTTAAAGTAAATTACTCAATCAATTTTCTTGATTTAAAAATTCAAACAGTTAATGTACTTCATTATTCAATTTTCAGAAAACCAACACACAGTGATGTGACTATTCCATATAATACCAATCATCCCATGGAACATAAATTAGCAGCATATAATTCAAGGACATATAGAGCATTATCAATTTCTATGAATAAATATAATTAAGATAGAGGAATGAATACAATTAAATAAATAGCAACATCCAACGGTTGTCCATAACATATATTAAATAAACTACTTTATAACAAAGGGGAATAAGTGGCATTGCAAGTAATAATTCCGAAACATACTGAAGAAATAAAGAATTATAAAACTATCGCACATGCAGCTAATGTTTCTAATAATATTTCGAAGATAATATATTTAGCAACAAATACAACAATTTCTTTTGAAACAGAAAGTAATGTAATTACAAAATTGTTAAATGAAGAAACAAAAATATCTCCAATAAAGAAGTCTGCAAAATATAAACTTAAATATCCAGAATGCAATGCTGTATATTTGGGTCAACTCCAAGTTTTGAAATTAGATACCGTGAACACGTTCGAGCTTACAGATTAAAACAACAAGAAAAATCCCACTATGCAAAATATCTAAACACCAAACATTCATCGACACCTAACACAGAACTAGAAGTACTACATATTTGTAATAAGAAGCAAGAACTGGATTTCCTTGTGGAGTTAAAAATTACAAGATTCTTAAGAGGCCCACAATATGAAGTGGTCAATAGACTGATAAATCTAGGGAGTTCTCCACTTCTAAACTGCCTTCTTAAGTAATAATAATTGTGAACTCATCACAGTAATACTGATCTTAAATGGGAGAAATATATCCAAGGTAACCCCATAGGGCTAATAATATCTCACCTTTAATAATTGTAATTTCATAACGTCTTCTTCTTTCTATTCAAATATCACATCACATGTAACTTCTGTCATTTTGATCGAAACAATTGTCAATTTTTTTTAAATTTTTACCATTTTATCAATTTATTGTGGAATTATTTAGAAGCAGTTAGTCACATTTATATAAGTAATATAACTATATTAGTCAATTATTATATAAATTTGTTGTTTATATTTTTCTCCTTGGATAAAAAATCCTCTTTTGAATTTGAACTTGTCAGATACGATTATAAGATCGTGGTTCGGAATAAGAAAAATTAGTCATTTCAATTGAATAATGGCGTACATTAGTCATTTAAAGTATGCTTAAAAAATTAGATCGAAGGTCCTTTCCACATTGGCAAGAACAGACACCAAAAGGTATTTTACCCGCATTAGAGACATGTCAGTCATTTTTTAAGGGTATATTGCACATAGTATGATTTTAAGTGATAGAAAATAATAAAAGATGAAAGGGGCTTTATCAAAAAACAAAAATGCAAATGTCAATGGTAACTATTTCTTCTCCTTCTTCTCATTGGTGTCAAATAAACTATGATATTGTAGATTGTCACAATTTTTTGAAATTAACCACTAATAATAAATATAAAGAACTTAACGATTGGTTATAAGCTTAACATGATTTAAGGAAGGGTACATGAGTAATATTTGTAGTAATTCAGTGTGATCCAACAAACCATAGACCTGAAAGTGAGATTGGGACAAGTGGTGTTCAAGAACAAATGAATAAAGCTTTAGTTAGTGGAACTTTATCAGAATATTTTGCAGTTCCACAGGATGAAGTATTATCATCAACAGCTCAAGTAGAAATTCTTGATGCATGTCGAGTCTCGCTTAATAGTGGATCCCAAGCAAATTTAATCGCTACGTATTTTGTGGAAGATTGAATTTAGTGTTAGAATATGTTTCATATTCAATTATTGGAATTAACCAGGTAGTATCAAATTTAAAACATAAATCAACTGTTAAACTGAAGTGTAAGATCAATGATTATCATTTAGTGCTGCCATGTTTAGTTGCTGGATAGAGTGCATGAGGCTGCTCGAAGATGGCGTATTAATATAAACATCAAGAAAACGAAATGGACGACTGCAGGTAGAATAAACATAGAACCAATTCCGATTACAATCAACGGACACAACATTGAAGTGGTATCCCATTTCAAATATTTGGGTAGTTGGCTGAGCAATGACATAACGTGCGACGAAGAGGTGAGAGCAAGGATTGAAATGGCACGTAGGGCATTCAGCAAATGGAAACCAATTTTCACGAATAGAAACCTCACAGTTCAGACGCGGTTAAGAACACTCCGCTGTTACGTATGGAGCATTTTTTTGTACGGATGTGAGACATGGACGCTTAAAGTTGACATCATGAATAAAATAGAAGCGTTTGAGATGTGGTGCTATCGGAGAATCCTTAAGATCCCGTGGACTGCACATACCAGTAATGAAGAGGAACTCAGACAGCTGTATAAGGATCGAGAACTCCTGAACACCATAAAAATAAGAAAGGTCAGTTATTTCGGTCATATAATGCGAGGAAACAAATATCACATCCCTCGGCTGATCATTCAAGGAAAGGTTGAGGGCAGAAGATGGATAGGTCGCAAAAAGCTGTCGTGGCTACTAAATATTCGAAACTGGACCGGACTGGGAGTAGAACATTTATTCGACAGATAGAGAGAGGGAGTAGCGACAGATAGAGAATAGTTCAAACAAATTATCACGGAGATAGCCCACGCTTGAAGACAGACACGGCACCGAAAGAAGAAGATGTTTAGTTGTGTCTGTGATTAGCAATGCAAATGCATGTCAGTACAGATACCAAAGAAGGTGATATTAGCAGATCCACAGTTTAATATGCAAAAATTGACATAGTGTTGGGATCTACTGCCTTTTATAGTTTATTGCCTGTTGGGCAAATTTCGATTCATAAACATATGTCATCAGAGTGGAGACAAAAATTTCGGTTAGAAAATTTTCAAAAACATTTGATAATCAATTGTTACAGCAACATGTTGTAAAAAAAAAGTTTGTGAATTGACTAGTGGAAAAGTTTAGACATAGATTCAATTGAATAGTGTACTTTAATTTTTGATTATGGTTCAAGGGCACTTTTAGTCTTCATTAGGACATATCAAAATCCAACTTTTAAAGATAACGCTCGGCCACATATATGCAGACAAACGTTGAACTATCTCCAGCAGTTTCAAATTCGTTTCATACATTGCCCCCCAAGATCTCTGGATTTGTCTCCAATTGAACATGTGTGGGACATAATCGATAGAAGGCTAAGAAATTTACAGCGTCGTCCTAATCCTCTGATGGCTCTTTGAGCTGACATGGAGGGGGCATGGAATGAGTGCCCAGGAGGACATTGATTACTTGATTATGAGTATTCCCAAACGTATTAGGGTATGTGTAAGATATATTGGAGCATCAACCTCCGTTATTAAAGTTGATGAGCAGAAGCTAAGATTATCCTCACCCCATTGGAGTGAAATTTTGATAATCTACATATTACGAACTCCCTGATATGTATGCCAACTAGTACCGAAATAAAATCATGTTTACTGGTTGTTCCGTTTTCCATGTCACTGAGTATATTTATATCGTTGTATACTTTATCGCCTGGTTTAGTATGAATTAGTTCGATCAAATTACGGAGTAGCGAAAGAATCGATAATATGTTTCATTCATTATTATTATGGATGTAAAGTTCACGATTAGAGACATAATCGGATATAATTTCCATTTAAAGTGCATGAAACTCCTTTAACGCGAATAATGTGAAACATCTGTTATTATAAATTATTCCAGACGATTCTGCAAATTCTAACTGTCATAAACGTTTCATTGGACCCGCCTCTGTTTTCTATTGTATCATTAAAAGAACACACAAGTGGAGTGAATTAATTTATATGACATGTTATTTAAACTACGTGTAATAAAATTTAATTTTATTTATGTGATCTCGATTACCATGCAAAGAATGAAAAATATGTCACACAATCAAATCGTTTGAATTTTGCATTATCTGTCAGCTGTAGTTAGAGAGTTAATTGAATACGAGGGTAGATTGTATGGTATATATAAAATGAGAGATATGATATTAGCGAAACTTTTATTACACTTTTCTGCTAGGGTTTAACATTAATTTTGTTACTTTAATTCGGAAGGGGAATCAATAGCCTGATATAGAAACGTTGACTAGGTGTGTAGAATATTAATTTAACTTCATAACTCAAAATATAAATAAATTGCTCAAAATTAGCATCTAAACATTTATGAATCTTTTTCTCGATGAAAAATGCAAAGAAATGATTGAAATGAAAAAAGAAGCATGGGTAAAATGGATAAGGGCGAACAGAAATGAAGAAAGAGAAACCGATGTAAAACTAAGAAATGAAACAAAACAAATAATAAAACAAGCTAAGAGAAAAACAATTGAAAACAGAATTAGTGAAATAGAAAGGGCAAGTTATGCAAGGAACACATAAGCTTTTTATCAAAAAATGAAAATCAAAGAGGGAGAATAGTTAATGAAGATACGGAATATAAAGAGACATGGATGGAATACTTTAGGGAGTAACTAACAGAAACAGAAGTGAGAGAGGAGGTTGATATAGAAGCAAAGAACAAACAAGATGGAATCGAGAGCCCAACGAAGGAAGAAATTAGAGAGATAATTAACAGGAGTAAGAACGGAAAAGCGCCAGGAAGTGACGGAATCAACATGGAACTTATCAAATACGGAGGGACGAAAAATTATACCAATTGATATATAAAATATGGGAAGAAGAAGAGATGCCAGAGGAATGGAAGGTGGGACAAATAGTAACAATACACAAGAAGGGAGACCAACAAGCTTGTGAAAATTTCAGAGGAATTACGCTACTGAATACAGCATATAAGATAACAACAACAATCATAAAAAGAAGACTGCATGACGCAGGTTACAGAGGTGGAAAATATCAGTACGGATTTACAAAGGGAAGGTCAACTGCAGTTGCGATACATATACTGAAACAAATTTTGGAAAAGTCCAGCGGATATAACATAGACATTGAGATACTATTCGTTGACTTCCAAAGAGAATTTGACTCAATAAAAAGGAATCAATTACTGAAAGCGGTGAATGAAATGGGAGTGAATAACAAACTGATAAGATTTTAAAAAATGACACTAGACCAAAGCGTAGCAGAAGTTATAACACAAAGAGGGAAAACAGAGAAGTTTACATATAATAAAGGAGTCAACCAACGAGACTCTCTATCGGAAACACTATTCAATTAGGCACTAGAATATACGTTGAAATAAATATGTAGAGAATATTTCAGAACCAGAGGAGGACAAATAATGGCATATGTCGACGATGTAGCACTAGTGACTAAAAACAGAATGGTAATGGAAGAAACGTTGAAGGAGATAATAAGGGAGGGAAAGAAAATTGGACTGGTGATAAATACACATAAAACCAAATTATTAAGACTCAAAAAGAATTGTGAGTATAAAAATGTGAAAATTAGGAGATATGAATTAGAAGAAGTGGATAGAGTAAAATATCTAGGAATAATAATAAGTAGTGATGGAGACAGAGAAACTGAGATAAGGGAAATAATCGTAGCAACAAACAAAGCATTTCAGGCTAACAAAAAATGATTAAGGAATAAAATAATTGGCAAGCGTACGAAAATAAGAATATATAACACAATAATTAGACCGGTGATGATGTATGGGGCAGAAACATTAACTATGACTAAAAAACAACAAGAGGATATGATAATACAGGAACGAAAAGTACTAAGAACAATATTAGGACCAAAAAAATAGGTGAAGAAAATAGAAGAAAAACAAATATGGAAATATATCAAGAGATACAAAAAGACATAGTAACAAAAATTAAGGAACAAAGAATCAAATGGTTGGGACACATATGGAGAGAAGGTAAGAGAGCAATAAAATACTCAACGGTAGAGTGGAAGCCCTTAAGTAAGAGAAGAAGGGGAAGACCAAGGATAACTTGGTTGCAGGAGGTAGTAGGTGATCTCAAGACTATGGGAATTAGATACTGGGAAGAATAAACGCAGGACAGGAGGCAATGGCTACAAATAGTAGAAAAATATGAAAATGAAAAAATAAATGTGGTGTGATCCACCCTTAGAAAAGGATCTAGAAAGCTCGTAAGAGCGACGATATATATTAAAATTGCTTTTATAAATTGAATATTTAATTGCCCGCCCTACGTTGGGCTAGACAATTTATAATTATTTGATTTTTACTGTGAATTTTATATACTGAATTTTTTTATATTATTATTATTAAATATTTTATTTAGTTATAAAAGTCGTTTTCTTGTTTTGTATAGACTTGACTTACCTTCGGCTAGCTCCTAATTATGATATGTTAATGTTATTTTGATTTTTTAACATATAGAGTCGGTAGCATGTAGACTCCTCCCTTTGAGTTCAGGACGCTCATAAATAAATGTGATTTAATTTTGAATATTTAATTCTTGAAATTTCATGTTTCACTTCATTCAGAAACTCAATTTTTCCTGAATATATACCTTTGATTTTAATGACTCAGAATATTATTACATAGAATGAATGAAGTAAGCAAATTTTCATAAATTTATTATGGATATTGAATACAAATAAAAATACCAACACTCCAAAAAAATATTTTAATAAATTGTTAAGATCAGATTTCAAATTATTTTAACAGCAAATTTCCTGATACCACTCCTGCATACTATCCAGTCATGCGCACTGAATACTTTAAATGATTGCGTCGGCGCATAGGAGAAACGTATGCTCTCATATAGTTCCGCGAGACACTAAATGTGGAATTCACAGTCGATGCTGGATGTATTAAATATTTTTGCGATTTTAACGTTCATGCATTCATTTAAATTATCGACATGTTATTTAAAACTGAACTATACAATTATATATATATATATATATATATATATATATATATATATAGAAGAAATATGAGTGAAGTGAAATCAGAATAGTGATAGATAGAAATAGTCAAACATGCACTAGAAGGAAGAAATGGAAGCTGAATGATCATTTATGTACAACGTGAACAATTATGGAATGAATTAATTTAACAAGTAAGTACTACACTATATCTTTTACTAAAAATGTATGGATATCCATGGATATGATATGATATTCATCATATTATAATGTTTTTGGCCTTTTTTGTGAAATTGTTATTGAAACGTTCAAACTATATTTTATTGTTCACTATTTTATTTTGTTTTTGGAATTCCAAAATTAATACTTAAAAAGGACAGACCTTATTTTCAATCTTCGGTACCTGTACTGCTGATAGCGTCTCTCAGTTCTTGCGGATTTCTCAGCGAAGAAATGCTCCTTCTGTTCACTCCCCCAATCTCACACAGTTTAATCAACAATAAAATGACTATTTCTTAACTTTTTTTGCTTTAAAATTTACTTTTATATTATTTTATGAAAAAATTTTGTAGAGGAGATTTTTACTGAAGCTCTCTATTCTCCAACCCAAGCGCGATTGTCTTCTCTTTTCAAAATCAACAAACTTTTTCCTCATGAAATGCAAAGCCTGCTTTTCACACAATAATTGTTGATTTGGATGTTTCTAGTTAAAAAAGTAAAATTATTTATTTTAACAGACCTGGAGGATAACAACACTTATTTATATATGTTTATATTCTCTTAGGGATTCCATAAAATGTCTTTTTCATATGTTACAATATCAAATTTTGTTATATTCACCTTTTTGAGGTATATTTATTTACATTAAATTATACAAACTCTACAACCCAAAGTAATTATTAATACATATGTAATTGTCTAGTTTCAAATTCTTTTTTACTATTTTTATCTTATATAAACTATTGGTTGTTTCCAAATTTGCCTTTTGTATGCTATCTTTAATTAATAACCAACAAATTTGAGTTGGCAAGAAAATCACTAAATTTTATTACTTCCTGTTTAGAAAGCTTTTTGAATTATCATACTTCCTGGACAGATAGCTTGGCTCTGTCACCTATTATAAAGTTTTTTTTCAATTCTTTTTTTTTTAATTTAAATTTTTACTATCATCGTCTGTAAATATAGATAACCAATTAGTGAGTTGAATATTAATTTTTATTATTTCAGGTTTCAAGCTTTCAAGTGATACTACATTCTATTTATCCAGATATTTACATGGCAGTGTTCAGAGTATTTTGAAACATGTTGACATTGACTTGACCTGGGATTAATTGTTAAGGTAAAATTTTATACTTATTTTAACAAAGTTATCATTAGAATTTTTATTCATTATCCTTTAAGTGCTTTTGGTAAATGTTTTTTTCAATATCTGACAATATATTTGCTTATTTCATTCTATTTGTTTATATTAAATCTTAGTTTTTAACTTGGTTGTGTCTACTGGTACACCCTACGTATTAATATGACATGACATATATATATATATATATATATATATATATATATATATATATATATATATATATTATACTGGATTGGTTTGGTGTGAGAAACCTGATTATTATTGTTATTGTTTAGTTATTATAAATCATTACTTTTGGTTTGCCCGGAATATTGGAAAATTTTAAAATATGTCATAAAATAATTATACCTTACATGAAAACTCTATGATCTCAAGGTAGGATTCCTATGGTAAAACGAAACTATTTTAATTTTTGTTATGTGCGCCAAAAAATAAAATTCTTGTATTTAAATAAAGGAATTTTTTAATCAAAAATACTTGCTTTAATTCCTTTATAAAATCCTAGAGATGGTCCTGTATGTTTGATTTCAAAACCCCACTACGATTCAGAAACGTCTGGTCAATAATGCCAACTGTTGAATAATAGATGGAGCAATCATCGAGAAATGAAACTTTTCAAACAATGCAATTTCCAGTCTTTCAAGTGAAAAACGTTATTTAATATTTAGAAAAACCAATACATTATTCATTTACAAAAACCCATAAAAACAAACTATCTACGATGATCATTCATTCAACAACACATACATTCAAATGAATTATTATTATATGTGATTACAAATTATACAACATTTTATACACATTTAAAAACGAATCATGTTACAAAATTCTCTATGAAACAAAATGGCGAATATAACGATGGTTAAAGTGTATGAAATATCAAAGTTCAAATATTTGCACAACACAAGTGAGTTTATTTAACCTTTTTTTTATTTAAATAATTAGTTTTAAATACCTGTTCACATTTCCTTTTTAATTCACCTCATTGATTGTTATTTTAGATTACCTCCTGGAAAGCCACACAGCCTATCGTGCTTGGGTCGAAATTAAAATTGATGTTATATTTCATCCACATCAATACATTTTAAATGGAATTCCATAGTCCAGCTCTTTCTGAAAACGTATCGTGAAGACACCATTTCCACGATACGATACGTTACTTGTTTATACAGATAAAATTTACGGTTAGTATTCTATAATTTTTACCAATTTTCTTGTTAACTCTAGGTTTATTCACTTGATTTATAAATGTGTTGAGTTACCTTTAAGAATAATGCATTTCTTTTATAGTTACCACTCCAATGTGCTGCTTTTCGAATAGTTTTTGAAATATTTTCGCAAAATTTTGCTTTTCACCCATTCAACTCTACCCAAAAGAATTCTACCTAGTGAATAGTGTACATTATCAACAACTTTTTTTTATTCAATTTTTTCAGTTTTCAATACGCTTGCCGCTGATCAGAATATTTCAAATCTAATCCACCAATCAAAATTAACTATAAAAATTCTTGTTGACAAATTCCACTTCAAGTTTTAAATTGCTCCTTTATCCTTCTAGGACATTCTGTTTAATATTTTTAAATGATTAAATCTGATATATTACTTCCTTCAAAATGGATTCCAAAATATTTAGAAATGACAGCTCTTTTTATTTCAATTAGATCTATTCGGAATGACAATTCATTTCCCAAACGTCATACTTCATAAACTTAATGTTATTATTTTGACTTTTTACCTTGACATATACTAAATAATTATATAATGTTATCAGAGAATTTCTTTCAATATCTACTTATTATTTTTGAAAACAAATCATGATGTTTTGACTTTTACTGTGTGAGAAATAGATTGTTATAATTCATGTAATGTAACGTTCAAAACGCTCTCTCTGAAAGGCTAGAAATCATGTTATATATTCCACATATGTTTATTTACAAAGTGTATTGAAAATTTCCTTCATGATTCTTCAGTTTGATTCTTGTTTATTTTCTCTGGTCTCTGGTCCCAAACAATATTCTATCAATAAATTGTTGCTTGTATACAAACACTTCGAGGGATGTATCGTGCTATATAACCGAAATTTTTCCAAAAATAACCAAAAATGTAGTATATCTGGATTTATAGGACCCGCTGTACTCGTTCTAGTCAATTGAAAATCAATAGGGTACATTTGTGAGACACCTTGAACAATATTCAATCATAAAATTGATCAATCGTGTATTCTCTGGAGGCTGTATCGTGCTAAGAAACTGAAGATCCTACTAAAATGACAAAAATTTTGTACTTCAAGTACCATAGCACCGGTTGTACCGACTTTAGTGAGCTGAATATCAATGGGGTTCATCTTTGAGACGCTCTAAATAATACCCAATCATAAAATTGGTCACTTGTATATACTCCGGTGGCTGCATCGTGCTAACAAACTGTAATTTCTCCATAATTGGCAAAAATGTCGTACATAAAGTACTATAGCACCTGTTGTACTGGCTGTTGTGAGCTGAAAATTAATAGAGTTCATCTGACAGATGTTCTGAATAATATTCAATTATGAATTTGGTGACTTTTTGCACTCCGGGGGCTATATCGTGCTAACAAACTGAAATTTCTCAAAAAATTACAAAAATGTCGTACTTCAAGTACCATAGCACCCGTTATACTGGCTCTAGTGAGCTGAAACTCGATAGGGTTCATCTGTGACTTGTCCTTAATAATATTCAATTATAAAATTGGTGACTTATTGCACTGTGGAGATTGTATCGTGCTAACAAGACATGTAAGAAAAAGTGGCCGATCACAACGCCGACATACACACAGGATTTTTTTCTTAAAACTGTTTTTTCGTGTTGTTGATGATGGAAAACGTAAAAATATATAAAAAAAATTCAAAATGTCAACTTTTTTTGCGGTAAACCAATACTTTTCTCGCATATAGATAGGTTGGGCGGAAAAGTAATATTTCAAAAACATCTCTACATAGTTAAATTTCTGTTTTGCGTTTATGACTATTTCAATAACTAAAAATTCTATCAAATAATATTATTATAACTGTAAAAAAATCATGAGAAAATAATTGTTTTTCATTTATTTTTAGTGCTAATTGATCTTTTATTTCTGCTAGAAATAAACCTCATAAATGAAGTATAAAAAAGAATCGATTAAAAAGTGTGTAACAAATAAAATTCACGCATTATTCAATAGTTCACTCACTCATATACGCAGGAACGCACATGAGGAATTTTAAGAGTAATTTTCAATTTTAATAATAGAATCTGGAATAAATTAGTCGACGGTAAAGTCAAGGTTTATGAACATATTTTGAAATGTAGCGAGGTCGTTCTGGTGACATACACATTTATTCTATTAAAATATCAATTAAGCATTATAACCGTGTCAAATCCCGCAGTACATCTTATCAATTTTTTTCATGAAAATTTTTGTATATTAATACATTTTCAGCGATTCTCTAGTTTAGTGACTTTTCCGTAAAATCGGAGGACGATTTTTTTTCCATTTTCATTAGGTCACAACTAATGAAGTACTGTTGGGAGTATTTTGATTTTCACGCCCCAATCAAAAATTATGTGGTTGTAAAGTTAGTGAAAACAATTGGGTCATAACTCAGTTGAGGCAATGGAAGTAATAGAAATCAGAAAGCCTGGTCCTCTCTAACAAAGTGCATCATCAACGAATACTCCTAGTGATGAAATGATTAAGGAAGTAAGCATCGAAAAGAACTTCACTTTGATGCTAAGTAAGAAGGAAGACTGGGAACGGGAATACACCACCCAAACTCTCAAAGGAAACATCATTAGATGGTACACACATGGTTCAAAAACCACCACATCAGCTAGCGCCAGATACCCACTATCGTTAGGTTCCTGTTCGAGCGTCTTTCAGGCGTAAATTCTTGCAAATGAAAGATGCGTGGAAATGAATTAAGAAAGAAACTATTAGAAATATGACATTGCGGTTCAAGCAGCTATCAAGCACTTAGCTCCCATGAAATTGATATGGAAGTGAAGAAGAAAACTTTATGAAGTAGGCAACATTAACAGGGTCTCTTTAGTTTGGGTTGCTGGTCACTCAGAAATCGAAGGAAACAAAGAGCTTGAATGCCTTGTATTGACCAGGAGCTTTTCTGTAGCGTAGGAAAATGATCCTATAAGTAAAAGTTGTGGAAGAAGTAGGAAACCGAAAGAGAGAACTCCGGTGATGCCTTCCCATGCTTCCTGCGGAACTTTGGCACAGCTAAAAATAGACGAATTAAAGATTATGTGGGGAGATGGAAAAGTTCTGGATCACCTAGTTCTAAAATTCCTCGGCATTGCAAGCCAACGCAAAAAGTTCTTTGGACAAGAAACTTGTAGGAACCAGGATCTAATATCTTTGAAGCCATCCCAAATACTGGAGATCCATAAAATTCTGGAACTTCATTGAGCTCAAAATACTAAGTGCCAGAGCCAAAAGAATAATAAAACAAGGTCAAAAAGACCGTTGGAATGAATATGTTTCCTCCATAACTTCTCAATCTTCTCCTAACTAGATCTAGAAAGAAATTAGGCAAACGCAATGAAAAAGGACCTTCATAAAAATTTCAGCAATCACTCAACAAGCTCGTACTATCACAGAGAGTCAAGATATATCTGATATTTAAGCCACTTCTTTTCAGAATATATCCAAAAATACGCTTCAAGTTCATTATTATAAGCCAAACATTCCCAGTCATTCTCTATCACCTAACATGAGCCACGTTAGTAATCACTTAAACTCTATTTTCAAGTTTCAAGAGATGACCGTAGCTCTTTCGTCTACTAAAACCCCAGCAGCAGGACCTGATGATATACTTTCCACATTCCTCAAACATCTGTCTACCAATAGCACCTATGAACTATTAGAACTATAAAATTTGATCTAGACTAAAAGATACTTTCCTGAAATGTATCAATATCAACTATCTTCCCCATAAAAAAACGATAATAATCCTAACAGTCCAAATTCCTATATGGCATTAACATGCACTAATAAAAGTACCGCATAACAAAATTTTAGACATTTTCTAGCACATTTATTAAACACTTATAAATATTTTATAAAAGAATTCAGTGTATTTTTATAAACATTGTATATATGTTTTATAGAAGATGCTATATATATTATATAAACCAAATGTTTTATAAATTGTGCCCATTTTGTGTTTATAATATTTATCGCCAAAACATTTCTACGACTATTATAAAATGGCAAATTGTTAGTTGGATACCTTAATATCTGTTTTTGCGAGACTTGATTTACTTTGTTGAAACTGTCGTATTTAAGTGTTTTTTATCAAATGTTACTTAAAATTACGACTGGTCCTTTTTTCCAAAAACCTAATCGAAGAAAAACAAGGCAACACATTTGTTATATCGGTGAACGACGTTCATTCGACTAGTCTAGTTAATCTTCACCAGAAGATACTTGAAAGACATTAATTTCAGTACCAACATGTATGTCATATCAACTCATTCACGTGGCACCCCCCGTAACATAATGTGAAAAAATATTCCTTGTCCAAAGCTATGCTCCAGTGTCGGTTTTGATAACAATTGATAAAGATACAGCGATATTATCAAAATAAAACTTAAAAACTGCCCTTTAACGCCCTGTATCTCATATTTATGAATATTTAGTCCCAATGTAATATTTTGGCCCAACTTGCCTGTCCCAATACTTATGAATAACACTGTATAAAAGCCCATGTATACTTGTCAATTTTAATTTTAACAATATACCTATATTGAGTGATATACATGCCAACAAAAAATTATTGTGGGTAAATTACAAAGCATACCAATTATTTAATAGTATATCATACGCGGCAACAAATTTTTACAATATCCAGATGATTAGTACTTAATGGAAATTGACATATGGCACAGTTAAACATTTGTGAGTTTCAATTCGATTCGCCCTTTTAATCTCATTGAAGAGTGCATTTGTTGACGTGCCTTTAATGGGTGATGTTCAGTTTATATTATACAGAATGAATCGAAACACAATGTTACAATCGAAAAATGAACATTCGTTTTTTGTTTCTTTTTTCGAGCTGATTATTATGTAATGCTATGTTATGTAAAATTATTATTCGCTTAATTATTATTATGCTTCATTTGTCATAGATAATGTTAACAATAAACAATAAAAACAACGAAGTACATACTTAATAAGCCAGATGATCAAAAAATAACTAAACAAAAAGAAAAAAACGAAAAACAAATCTGCAAGCTAAAAAATACAAGCATACAAATATGCAGGATGTGAGCAAAAAACATAAATAGAAATAGAAATGTACAATTAGTTATATCAATACAATAGTATAAGCAAATGAATAAGCAAAATGTACCAAAATTATACCAAAATTAAACAGAAACATGTATAAAAAAGCAATCATGAAATAAAGTAATATATAACACGAATAAAATATAAAATAAAACATGCACAAAATAAAATATAACATTAAGATGAAAAATATAAAATATTACAAGGAATGCATATTATATACATGCCAATAAATAAATGTGAATATAAACTGGATTTCAGTGTGATTTTTTAAACATTTTTACGCTTTTTACGTAGATCATTAAATTGTGGAATAAATTCTTCATCGAACTTCCCTTAATGGTTGTTTTCACATAAAAATTAATTGAATTTGCTGATCTTGTGTTTTTATCATGTATTTGCGAGATTGGAACTAGCTTACCATGTAAATATTGCGGTGAGAGATTATTGATAATTTTTAAGATAAGAATCATTGTTTGTACATACAGAAACTTCTGAACTTTTAGCCAATTTAAACAGTTAGTCATCAATTCCACACTAACATATTGCATCCCAGAATTACTCTCATCGCCTTGTTTTGAATAATTTGTAATCGTTCATAACTAGTTCTAGAACAACCTGAATAAATAAGTGAACAACAGTAATAAAAATGTGTTAGAATTAATGCATTGTAAACCATAAGCTTAGTATGCATTGACAGAAATGGTGAAATTCTTCTCAAAAAATCAATTTTTTTCCCAATCTTTCTACATATGTAATCTATGTGACTATTAAATTTTAGTTCATGATCCATCATAAAACCTAAATATTTTATTTCATGTACACTCTCTAGGTCCTGATCATTTATCTTAACACTCAAACCAAGGATTAAAAATTTAGCTCGCAAAACAGGACCGCCAATGAACATAAATTTAGATTTGGATTCATTTACTTTTAGTTTATTGATCTTAAATATGTCAGATACTTTTTTCAATTCTGAATTGACTGTTTGCACTACTTCAACAAAATTATCCCCGTAATAGTAAATGAGGGTATCATCCGCAAAAAGATGGATTTTACATTTATCTAGTACATTTCTCAAGTCATTTATATATAATATGAAAAGTAGGGGCCCAAGAACACTACCTTGTGGAACACCAATATTGTTTAATTCCGGATCCGATGCTGAATTGTTAAACGTGGTTATTTGATATCTGTTCCTCAAATAATGCTGAATGCAGAAATAATCTACCCCTCTGAATCATGGATTTTTTTCTTTAATACATTTATCGTTATTGAATTTTCAAAAAATTGATGAAATTTGAGTTAATTACAAGATTTGCAAGTTAATATAAATTATCAAAATGTATTCATCTATTTTCAGAGTATCGTATTGAGGGAAAATGTGCAAAAGCTTATCACAACAATTTTGAATCCAAATCCGTTTGGATGAGCGAAGCACTTTCGCGAAGAAAATGTTAAACATGCTGATTGATTGGTTATTAATGGAACTGAATCTATTATCCCTCGTGAAAGGTGGTTTCTTTTGAATTACAATGTCAGTCCAATAAACTTTCAGGGTTTGGAAATGGACATTTCTGAAAAAGTTGTGAATGCCACGCTTACTATTTTTAGATGATATTGAATTTTCAGAAATATCAAACATGTCTACTATAATTTTAATTTGTTTTTTGTTACAGCAATTACCATTAGTACGGAATGAAATTAATAACTATCAATATTGATTATACACAACTCTCGTCACACAAATTTCAAGGTAATTATATAAAAGAAGAATCTCAATTGGCAGGAGTCCATTTCTTTTAATATTAATAAAAATCTCGTACTTTTTCTATTTCTTATATTTTTGGGTTTTGTTGCAGAGAATTTGCTTCAATCTGCGCTGGGCAGCTATCCACAAATGATTATAAGCGTTGACGGTAGAATCAACGATGGTCATGGTGTCGAAGTCTGCGACAACGACTTTAGCGTAAAAAGGGTACTGATGGCAGTACATTCAAAGTGCGAAATGCTCAGATAGCTATTGAAAGATTTTAAAAACAGTGTCATCGACTTTCCCTGAAAGTACCATACACTTTTACATAATATTATACATTTTTGAAGTTTCATTAATCTTTCAAATGATATTCATATGTATGGAAATAAATTTTATCCTTAACTATTAATTAATATATCTGTTAAATATGCGATTTTTATTAAGTAATGCCATGCATTACCATATAGAATTGAATAATAATGACAGTTCGATGGAATAATATTACTCAATCGTTACGTCAAATTTGACAATTTGTAAATTTACTTGTCATTTGTATATATACTGTCAGTCTGTTTGTAAGTTATTTGGTGTGAACATTCTTATCTCTGGTATCTTTAGAGAAATGTCTAATAGTGAATCAGATTTAGAAGATATGTCTTGTACACCGCCAGACATTTTAAAATTAGCGGCTAGCGCTACAGAAAATCTCCTACCTAACAAGTCAAAAGGTAAATATGATGCGGTGTACAGAAGTTTTATGGATTGGTAACTGACACAAAAAACATCGTCTTTTTCTGAAAATGTTATCCTAGTGTATTTTGTTGAACTTGCTAAAAAATACAAGTCATCATCATTGTGGGCATATTATTCTATGCTGAAAAGTACATTGAATATTTACCATAGTATCCACCTAGAGACTTGCAGTTACAGTCATTTCTAAAACGTCAGTCCGAGGGCCATCAACCGAAAAA
Organism: Galeruca laticollis; assembly: GCA_963921935.1. Classification (NCBI taxonomy): domain Eukaryota; kingdom Metazoa; phylum Arthropoda; class Insecta; order Coleoptera; family Chrysomelidae; genus Galeruca; species Galeruca laticollis. Next base: position 217,757,990 of record OY998175.1, read on the forward strand.
ATCTAAAACATTTACGCCCGAAGAAGTCAGTAAATTTATTAAAGAAGCGCCAGATCTTACCTATATAATGACAAAGGTATTCTTACAATATCGTGATTTTCAGCTTCGAACTTTCCAATTTAATCAAATTATTTTTAGGTAACCTTAATCATGGGGCTAATGGGAGCGTGCCGATCTAATGAATTATATTCTATGAAAACTGAAGATATAGCAGATTTCAATGGAGCTCTTATAGTGAAAATACCTTTCACAAAAACAAAGATTCCTAGATCATTTACTGTATCAGGTGAATTTTACGATATTTGCAAAAAGTATATAAATCTTCGCCCATCATTATTTTTAAATTATCAAAATGGCAAATGTACTATTCAAAGAGTAGGCATTAACAAATTATCTTCTATGGGAAAGCACATTGATATGTTTTTAAAATTAGAAAATCCCGAATTGTACACAGGACATTCGTTCCGAAGATCATCTGCAACCATTTGCGTTAGCGCAGGAGGTGACATTACAGCAGTAAAGCAGTTAGGGGGATGGAAATCAACCACAGTTGCCGAAGGTTATATAGATGACAACATAACCAATAAAATAAAAAGAGGAAATCAGATTTCAAACGAAATTAACAAACATTATAATTGCTCTAATTACAATGAAAAACCTTGTACTAGCTCTAGTGCCAGTCCAAGTCCCATGATTTTCAATCAGACTCAGATGACTGACAAAGTTATCCCTGGCATGAATTTTAACAATTGTAATGTAACTATTAATAATTATTATGTGAGTAAATAAACATAAATTTATTGTGTATTATTAACGTTACCATTAATAAAAAATAATGTTCATTTGAAATATATTTTGGATATATATAGTTGTGGATAAAGTATAGTATTCAACACGCGTATAATGGCTATTACCCACTCAGATGTTACAACACTCCTCCGGCTCGTGTTGCAATTTCATCTTCGTGGGTAATAGCCATCATTATACGCTTGTTGAATAATATACTATTTTTTATTTATGTTTGCAATGTCTTTTATGGCACAGTACTTGAAAATAGTCGGATATTGTTAATTAAAATTTAACTACAAATTCGCTTAGAATTAATTTTGTTGTAGGATTTTTAGTGCTAGTAGTAGTCGAATACACACGTACAATTTTGTGCTCCTGCTTAATTTTCAAGTTTACACTGTATATGCTGCATATTTTGTAAATAAACGTTCAAGTAGCAATCTTTGTATATTGCAAGTGAGCAGTGATAGGTCTATGAAAAAGTGCAGTGCCAGTGCAGTAAAACAATATAGAAATAATATTTCAAACTGTGAGTACCATTCAACAATTTACAATGATTATTCATCATCATAGAACGTACTAATTACAACAAAAGTATGCCTACTATGTCAACTTGTTCCAATTGTTCGAAGCCGGTAAACACAACTGATCGCAAACTCCAGTGTGATGGTTGTAAGCGACAAATACACATGGCATGCACCGATGTTTCTGCCGACGACCGGGTTACGCGGCAGAGGGTTCGTGGCTTGTCTATCCTCTGCAACAATCGCAGTTCAAATGTTTCAAATTTCTCGGAATTAAAAACTCTTCTGCTAGATTTTAAAACAAAAATTCGCAAGAAAATAAACGAATTTGATGATAAATTAACTCAATTAAATAATAAACTGAGTCAGTTCGATGCAGTTAATTCGACCGAATTCACTGACAAGATCGCAAATGAGGCGGTAGATCGCATAGCGCGAGCCAAAAATATTATAATCAGAGGCGTACCTGAACCCTCCTCTGGGAATGCTCAACTTAGAAAGGATGATGACACGAATAAAATTAGGCTTGTCATGGATACTGTCGGATGTCATGAAACCTCTATTACCTTCTACAGAGTCGGCAAAACCAACCAGAAGTTTCCTCGCATGATCAAAGTAGTGATGCCTTCAGAACACCATGCTTAAAACATATTGAGAAATAAATCCAAACTTCTCGAGGAGAAGGGTACTGAAAAATTTTCTATAATAGATGACAAGACGCCCACACAACAACAACGATTAAGAGAACTTTGAAGTGAACTAGATACCCGTAAAAATAATGGCGAACATGATCTGACAATCAGGTATTCCAACGGCATCCCAAAAATCTCGAAATTTCGTTCATAACTTTTCTACCCGCAAATTCAATGACTGGCTCTTTTTATACACAAAATTAAACTCAGTTCACGCTAAACTTGGCGAATTCACATGCACAGTGAGACTTCTTAAACCACAAATTATTTTTATTACCGAAACCTGGCTTAAACCTGCAACTCCAGACTCCTTAATTAACATTACTGGCTATACAATTTATCGTCAAGATACAGAAAATCGTGTCAGTGGAGGTGTATGCATTTATTTATTCGACGATATTACCGCAAATTTTTCTACTAAAATTAAACTATTAGACATACCTGGAATAGATAGTATACACGTAAATATGGCTAAAAATTCATTTTCTCTTAACCTGGTATGTATATATCGTCTCCCTGATACACAACTTGCGATGGACAACATATTGTTTGAAAAACTCGAAGAGTTATCACTTCTTGATAATCTCATCATTGCTGGAGATTTTAACTTCCCAGAAATATCCTGGCCGATAACCTTATTGTCAGATGTTGTAAATTTAGAAATTTTGTTGCAAATTCGAACCTCATTCAACTTATCACAGAACCCACCAGATTCAGAATTAATAATCAACCTTCCATTCTAGATCTCATAATCACCAATGAAGAACAGCTAATCTCATCTCTCGAAATAGACGCTCCTGTTCGAAAATCAGACCATGCAGTCATAACTACCCACGTTCAGTTTATTCAGACATTACCGGGCAAAAATAAAATCACAACTTATGCTACTACTGATTTTTCTGAAGTTGATTCACAGCTGTCCCGACTTGAATGGGACTCTATTTTCACAAATTTATCCGATCCCTCGTTAATGTGGGACGCATTTCATGATACTACTCTCAGTATAATCTCTGCACACACCACTGTCCGTGAGATTTATGAAAACCATCTCAAACCCTGGATAAACCACGCAGCACTACAACGTATAAAACACAAACCGCGTCTCTGGCGTAAATATCAGCGTACACAACTTCTGAGTGACTTCCTGAATCATCGCAGATATTCTAATACCCTTCAACTATCTTTCAAAACTTTAGGACAAAATTTTGAAGAAAACATAATTTCTAGTGGTAACAGTAAAAAGGTTTTCAAATATATACGATCGTCCCTATCATCAAAAGTTTCCATTCCCCTACTTCAAAAACTCGACCATACTGTATGCTCTTCTAATAAAGAGTCTTCTGAGACGCTCGCTCTAGCTTTCTCACAAGTTTTCACTCAAGAACCCAATAATGACAACCTCCCATCAATTAACTGTTTTCGCCTCAAGGCATCTTTAGAACATATAGTATTTACACCAGACCGTATAAAACAGCACTTACTGAAACTTCGCACTAACGCATCACCTGGCTTAGATGGTCTAACTCCAAAACTCCTAAAATGCTGCGCATACTCGCTTGCAACTCCCCTGTCGTTAATTATGCCGACTTCATTTACTCAAAGTTCCATACCCCCAGCTGGAAATTAGCATCTATCACGCCTATATTAAAAAAGGTAACAAACTTGATTCCAATAACTACCGCCCGATTAGTCTGCTGCCAGTGGTCAGTAAAGTCATGGAAGCCATTATTTCGGAGGAGACGACCAAATTTCTTTTCCTGGAAAATGTGATTGCAACGGATTTGTCGCCGGCCGTTCCACCCTAACCAACCTGCTACACTGTGTTGATGACTGGACATCATCTCTTAACGATCGGCAGCCAGTAGATATTGTCTATCTGGACTTTTCCAAGGCCTTTGATCGTAATCCCAGGCGCAGACTTCTACACAAGCTGAAACACTTCGACATTCGCGGCTCTTTACTTAGCTGGATTGACGACTTTCTAATAGACAGATATTTTAAAGTAAGAGTTGGCGAAGACTTTTCAAGGAATAGACTGGTGGAAAGTGGAGTACCACAGGGTTCTGTTCTTGGTCCTCTGCTTTTTACGGTTTACACCAGCGATCTTCCTTATCACGTAACTGATAAAATATCTTTCTACGCTGATGACACAAAGATATATACGAATCCCATCACCAACCAACAAACCCTCCAGCTGGACTTAAACTCCATCTTCAGATGGTGTTCTCAGTGGCTACTTCCGTTGAACACGGAAAAATGTGTAGTGCTCCGAATTGGTAAAAACAACCCACTATTACCGTACTTCGTAGACGGTCGACCATTAAATTCTGTGTTTTCCTATAACGACCTCGGAATTATCGTAAATAGCAGCCTAACTTGGTCTGATCATATAACTTCTGTTTGTAAGCGCGCGAATACCAGACTTTATCTCATTCGTACGACCAATTCTCGAGTACGCCGGTCCAACGTGGTATCCAGACCTAGTTCGCGATAGAAATCTTTGGAAAATGTTCAAAGGAGAGCCACTCGACTGTCCCTGGGACAGCGAAGACCTTCCTACGAAGAAAGACTCTCCATGGCCAACCTAACTTCCTTTGAATTTCGCAGACACCGCGGAGACCTCATTACCACTTATTACAAATATTAAAATTCAATTTTGGTAATCTTGATATGATGTTCACCTTAAATCCAGATGACCGCCTTAGAGGACACCTTTTTAAACTCAAAAAAGAAAACTTTACCGTCGGATCAAGACAGAACTTCTTAGCTAACAGGGTATTCGACAGCTGGAATAATCTTGATGTATCCATAGTTTCTGCACCATATACTAACTCGTTTAAAAACAGACTTGATCGTGCGCTGCTAGGGCACTTATAGTTTATTTGTTATATTGTATATATTGTACTTATTTTTCTGTTCTTTACCTACTTAGTAGGTTACTTATGTAATTATCTGTTTTTGGGCACAATAGGGATTCGTTCCTCTGCCCTTGTCTAAATATAATAATAATTAGAGGGAGATACTGAAATAGCAGATATTATATATACAAGGCTATACACTCAAATTAGAGTTGTATCCGTTCAATTTGAGCTCTTTTGACTCTGTATCTTGTGGGTCAGCCCACGTTTTTCTTGCTGCTTATCTACAATTTATAAGAGGTTTTTGCAGTTTCGACTATTGTTCTCCACTCCTTTCTGTCCTGCATTTGCCTCTCCTCGCCTTGTACTCCCAAAATTTTTATATCTTACACAACCTGATCTTCCCATCCAATTTTTGGTCTTCCTGGTAATCTTTCCTTATTCGGTCTCCATTCTGTAATTCTCCTTATCTCCTGTCCTTTCTCCATTCTTTTAACATGGCCATACCAAAGTATCCTTTTTGATTTATTTGTGTTTACTATATCCTCATTTTCAAATATATTTCTAATTTCATAGTTCATAAGTCTTCGGTACTCGTTACACCCTAGTTTCACTGGTCCATAATTTTTTCTAATTATTGTTCTTCCATATGTCCTAAGTTGCTCTTCGTTCTCATTTATTAATCTCATAATTTTTGCCGCATGAGTAACTACCGTTTTATCGCCGTCCTGTAGACTCTTAATTTTGTTGCTCGGCTTATTATCTTATTTTTAGTCACGAGGGGGTTAGGGTTCAGGTGCCCTAATTGTTGCCGCTCAGCCATTGATTGGCTTATTGTACACCCCCACTCACAAGTATTAAGCAGAGTCCCATCCTAAATTCTTAGCGAACATTGAGATTCGTCGGACTATGTTTTCCTGCATTCCCTCCTGATTTGTTCCTAGGAAGATATCTCGACAGGAGGCTCGCCTTCTGCATAGGGCATCGAAGACCACGTGCTTTGCGGTTTCTTCTACTTCTCCACACATCCTGCAAATGGGATTTGTTATTTCAATCTCCGTTTTCACTAGGTGTGCGTTGAATATCCAGTGGCCAGTTATGAATCCTACCACTTTTCGCAGTTCTTTCCTACCCAGTCTAAAAGCATTTGCTGCATAGGAACTCGATGGTCCTTTTAGCATTTTTTTGGAATGAGCATGTCCCGTGATTCTGTTCCAGCGCTTTTGGTGTTCAAGCGACACCCAGTCAGTTGGAAACAGTTTTTCGTACGGCGCTGGTTCTGGTCCCATGAGGGTGAGATGAGCTCCTTTCTTGGCAAACTTATCAGCTCCCTCATTTCCAGCTACCCCTGTATGGCTTTACACCCAAGTAAGAATTACTCTATTGTCTTTTGCCAAGGTTTTCAAGGTATTGTGACAGTCCCACACTATCTTCGACGTATAGCTGTGGCTTGCTAAGGCCAAAAGGGCCGCCCGACTGTCCGTGTTCACATAGATGGTCTTTTTGTTATATTTCCTGTCTATGCATGTTCTGCCGCATTCGATTAGTGCAGCCATTTCTGCTTGAAATACGGTCATCTTGCCAAGGCAAACACTAATACTTTGCCTGGGTCTGACGCCGTAAGCGCCTGCTCCTGTACTCGTTAGTTAGGTGATACTGTTCAACATGCGTTGATGTTCTCCCTGGGCCCATTCGGATCTGCCACTCGAGTTGACACGATATGGTATCTCAGTTTCCACGACCTTGGGCATTCTCTCAGGTGGCATTTCGATGATGTCGCACCTCATGTTGTCGTGTATTTTAGTATGTTTCATAGCATGGTGCTTGTACCAGTTTCCATTGCACTGCATTCTGTATGCAGCCATTTTAGCCTCCCCTGTATCTAGAGATCTAATGGTGGGATGTTTAGCAGCATTTCCAATGCTGCGGTTGGGGTGCCCTTCTTGGCGCCTGTAATTCTCAGACACGCAGCTCGCTGTACTTTAGAAAGCGTTTTGGCGGCTGTGCTTTGCTGAACTTCAGGCCACCATGCGATCGCACCATACACCATCATTGTTCTGATTACTCTGGTGTACAACCAGTTTACCATTGTCGGAGTTAGTCCCCAGGTGCACCCAATTGCTCATCTCATCGTCATTAGCGTAATCTGAGAACGGCTTGTGATGCTCGCTAGATGGCTGTTCCTGGTTAGCTTGTCATCTAACCGGATTCCCAAATATTTTGCCTGCCTGGCAACCTTTATCTGATTGCCGAAGAGTTTTGGCACACTAGTAATCTCTGCGATTCGCTGTTTTGTAAATGGTACCATGATGGTTTTCGAGGGACAGACAATCCCTCCGCATCACACCATCTCTCCACTACGGACATTGCCTTCTGCATTAGTTTCAGGCAGATGCCCACGTGTTTTCCCCGTATGAGAATGATGTCGTCAGCATATCCTTGAGCATACCACCCCTGCTCGTTTAGTGAGACAACAAGGTCGTCGACTACCAGATTCCACAGCTTTGGACATCCTCCTTCTGTCTTCACCTCTCTTGTGACACCACACAGGAATGCTTGTGCTCTCCTGCTGCTTAGCATGTTCTCTATCTATCGGGTGATTGTCCTGTCTGTGCCTCTGGATTTCAGCTTCGACAATATTGAGCGAGTGCTCGTATTGTCAAATGCTCCTTCGATATCCAGGAACACAGCCAGTGCAACTTCTTTGTAAGTAATGGCTTGCTCTATCTTGCTCACCAAGCTATGCAAGGCTGTTTCGCAAGATTTGCTACTTTGGTAGGCATGTTGATTGGGGTGCAGTGGCTTGTCGCCCGGCACCGTGACCCTCAAATGCCTATCTATCATCTTCTCTAGTGCCTTAAGAAGAAATGACAAGAGACTAATTGGACGATGAGCCTTTGCAGTATCGTAAGAGGGTCTTCCAGGTTTTGGTATGAATACCACCTTGGAGATTTCCCACACCGCAGGTATAACTCCTGTGGCTAGGCTTAGTCTGAACAGATTCACGAGTCTTGGAGTAATTATGTCGGCGCTTTTTTGGAGTAGTTGTTTTTAAATTTATTATATGCTCTATACCCTGATTGAATTCTTTGCCTTATCTCGATTTTTGCTACTAATAATTGAAGGGGCAAGTGGAAGAATGTGCTATGTGGCAAGAGCATTATTTTGCACAAACTAGATTTGAAGTAAGCAGTCTGTGATTTTTGTCTTTATGAGCCTATGTATATAGTTATTTTTATTAAACTCCCAGCGGATTATTGTTTTTCACTGATTTATCTTGACATCCAATGTTTCAGCTGTTTTTGCATAGAAAATAGTCGCAATAAATAACACGTTCTTCCGCTGAGAGATGTATTGGAGAGGTTATATAAATTAATGGAATAACATGTCATGATAGCAATAAAATTTATTAAAAAACATACGACAATACCAGACATATGAAAAAACAACAAAAAACTAAAATAATTGATATTGAAAGAAAACCATTAAATATGTTTAAGCACTATTGAGTTTTCCTTTTTTTTAGTTTTTGACAGATTTTGTTTCTCACCTTCATCGTGCTCAGATAAAAGATTTGCGTAAAACCAACGATGTTCTTCATCCACAAACTGTAGCTGGGTACGGAGTTCATTACTTTTTTCCTCAGTTATCTTCCCGAACTCTAATTAACTCACAGTTAGGATTACTCCACGATTTAGTGTTCTTTAATGAGCAGACTTGTTTGAAATGTGTATATCCATCATACGTTTCTTTGTACAGGTAATAACCGAATTCTTCAACACGAATCCATTTGATAGATGGTACTGCTTCATTCAGCAACTTTTTCTTTTTGTGCACTAATCCCAGTTGACCTACGAAACGTTCAACTTCGCGAAACTTATGTTCCATGTCGATCACTCTGGCATTTTTATCACAAGCACTTCTAATAATGTCCTGTTATTGCTGAGGGATGCATATTTTGTCATGACGTCGCAAGACTTTCTCTATGCGACCGAAGTCTCTATGAATTCAAATAACTGTGGCCGACTTCTGGAAACGTATGGTCAATGCTCCTAAGAAGTTTTCTGTTTATCATTAATTGGTGAAGGCAAACCATATTAAAGTTTTCATTTTGCCCAGCGGATGAATCTGACCACATGATCATATGTTGTTTGTTTTTTACTTCGTTACAGCTGATTACAAAATTGTATAAACAGCTGGCAATTTCTGAACTTCCTCTACCAGCAATATCATCTATCCAGGTTTGCATGAATAGCTGGTCATCATCTTTAGTTACCAAATTCCAAAATTATAGAGCCACAACTGTCGCAAATAATATGCCTTGGATGTCGACAATTTTGGCAACAGCATGGTTTGCTGTAGGTCCATAGTCACATAAAAGTAATTAGAATCTTTTGGTGCCAATTCTTTATCGTCTATGTGCCACTGAAATTTGATTGTAGCATTTTCTTTGTGTTCTTCGCTAGAATTTCCTGAATCGCATACACTGCAAGTGTCACTCATAAGTTTAGCGAACGACAAATTAAGCTTGGTTGTAAATACTTTAATATAGAATTACTTTGCAATCTTCTAAATTAAGTTTGTACATAATAGTCATATTCAAGGTTGGTGACAAATACTGTTTATGGGGGTCACTATTCCTGGAATAATGAGATGCTTCTGAGAGAAATTTTTTGATATGATTCGCTACAGCTTGCGTTACCTGTTCATTTAGCTTATGTGACCTGTTGGAGTGGCGTCCACTCATATCTAATGCTGGAACTGAACTGCCACTCTTTAATTTCTCTTTTATAACCTGCAGTTTTACTCTGCCGATCTGGTAAAGTTTACAAAATGCAGTTTTACAAACTACAATATCTTTGTTATCTATTGTGACAGTATATTTGTTGGAGAATGATGTATGAGACTTAGCATTTATTCACATAAGACCTACAGGTAAAGTAATAATACTTTTAAGTAACAAGGCATTTTTTGCATTGACGTCTTATTGGTATAATTCTGATGACAATCGTCCCTTATCATCATAACTGAACTTCTGACTGCATCTTAGTCTGCATGTTTTCCCACGTAACATCTACAACTTAGGTGACATTTTCTTACCGTTATATGAAATGTAGCTCTTAACTTGTGACCTAGCTATTGCTTGCTATTTCTTTTTCCATTCACATTCATTTTTTAGTCTCTTCCTACAAACTTTTTTTTTCAGTTTGAACGTTCTCAATTTCTTTGCTTCACTATGTTCACCACCTCCTTCCTTAGTAGCCACAAGTTTATTTATGACTACTACTGGACTAATGTTTTCTTTTCCATTACCTCATTCCTGGTCTATTTCTGATATGTGTTGTGTATCTTCATGTTTTTCTTTCCTATTACGGATACTGGAAATATTTTTTCCTACGATCACTACCCAAAGTAGACTTTTGCACGCTCAAATCTAACCGCAAAGTTGATGTTTTCCGTGATCTGTTATAATTTGACATTATTTCCGCTCTAGAGCGTACTTTTCCGCTCACATGTTTTCATTTCCAATTAACTAAAGAAAGTTAGTAAATAATAGGTATATTAACAGTACATTATACTCCAAGCGACTAGAGTGACTCATTTAATCCCGCGGTTGAGACCCATTTAATCCCCGAGGAAATCAATTCATATAGATTTTTAATAAAAATAAATATTACTTAGAATGGACTTTTACGAAACTTGGCTGGGCATCGAGGATGCACTTTTATGGAATGAAGCTTGGCTGGGCATCGAGGAAGGACTTTTATGAAATGAAACTTTGCTGGGCATCGAGGACGGACTTCCATTTTTTTGTAGTAAGTGGAAGTGCGCCAATAAAAAAAAATAGCGTAGAGTATTCGTGGATAACTGGTCTTTCAAACACGCGCGATTTTTCGAGCATGACGGCGCAGTGTTATAAGACCTTACAGATTAGACCGATTCAGACGTCATTTTATTTATTATTTTCTATCTTATAAACCCATCCAAAACACCTATGTTATAGTTAATATTTAAAAATATTCAAAGTGTATAACTAATTACTCCCAATATTTTTTGAACCTCAATTTGTTTAACCTTGTAAACGTCATCTTAATGTCGTTTACGACTTTTGTAAGTTTTAAATTGTCATTAGTTGCTTTTACGCCGTTTTTTATAGATAAAGTTAATTTTCTTCTCGAAACCTTGACTCAAAACATCAAATTGCAAGAGGTTATGGACCCAGGACACGCGTGAGACACCATTGAAGCTTCTGGAGTGTGTAATTTGTTGAATTTTTGTGTTAATAAGTGATATCCGCTGATCGAGCATTTAAAAGGGCACGAGAACTATGGTACGTGGAAATTCGCGGTACAGATTTATTTATAACACGAAGAGCTTTGGGACGCAGTGAAACGCTTTTTTGTGTTTTTTTTAATTATTTGTCTAAAAATAAGGTGATCGAAGAAAAAATCTTGTGTGCAATTCGAGCAGAAAGTGCGTTGCAAAGTATCACTTTCCGCTCTTAATAGACAAATAGCTATTCTTTACTAAACTTGGTCGATACTGCTCTTCATCGTGTGACGTTCTTTATTTCTGCAAAATGATAACGGGCGTTCATTAATACGATTTGTAGAGGGTAGCGGATCATCCGAGAAACTGACATTTCTTAAAACTGCATATTTCTTCACTTTATTTGTATGTACATTCTGAAAGAGTGTAGTTGGAAATCTGCGAAATTTACAGTACCTAAAGTTGTATATTCCCTCGATTCGTGAGGTTCTAAGTTAGATAAAGTGGATTTATAACCCAGGTAAATAAAAGATTAATGAACAGCACATACCTGTTGATAATTCCACATCCACAATTCTTATCATTCAGCTTTGGGTTGTGATGCACTATATATTGTGTTATTTAAATCAGGTTTCATATTTATGTTCAATAATTCTAACATGTTTGTTCCTGTTGATGCCATATTTGAAATAATAATAATAACATAACATTAAACAAATCACAAGTTACAGAATATTTTAAAATCGAAATGATTATGTGCCATGTACTGAACACTACCGCATTTCAGGATAATTATTTCAATGTGCGCATGCTCAAAATGAACATAGCACATTCCTCCATTCAGATAGGCCGCAAGTCTGGAAATTCCCTATGAAATTGGCGAGCTACTTCCTATTGGGTTCGGGATTTATCTCCGCAACCAATCATTTCTAAACCTGTTATTTTATACACTTCTGTTAATATAACCACTTTTCTGAATTGTAGTTAACGAAATTCAAATTGATATAGGTAACGGTCCCGAAATTTAACTTCGCGCACTGCGTTCAGAACGCGAAATACATACTTCGCGTACTATTGCACGAAATGGTGACAAAAGTGATATTTTATTTTGTGGTAAGGGAAGTTTGGGACACGACGCCGAAGGCGGAGTGTTTCAGTCCTTCAAACAAAATAAAATCACTTTTAGCAGGAATACCATACACTATTTTTTCTAAAAAAGTCAGTAAAAGTCCAAATTAACGCATATTTTACATTAATTAATTGATAAAATGATAGCCTGGAGACTATCAGTTTTGAATTCAATTTCATCTAATCTATTCATGAAACAAGTTGTCAAGGTAAACAAAAACCGAATTTATTGATTTGTCTTTGTTGACAACTAACGTCAATAAATCACGAATTATTCTTTCTCGTTTCTTCGTTTTTCGATGCAAAGTGATCAAGAAAATGAAATTCTACCGCCGGAAATTGAAGAAGCTGCCTATAAAGCTGCTTTTGAGTTATTGCCTATTAAGTCAAAGTGACAGTACGAGTTTTCATGCGATCGTTTCTTGAAATGGTGTGATCAGAAAAATGTCAGTGGCAAGGAGGCCAGTGAAAAAGTAATTCTTGCATACTTTGGAAAAAAGTCCAAAATATGGATATCGTCAACGCTTTGATCAAATTACTTTATGTTAAACTCGATGATAACTCGAACATAAATAATCATGACATAAGCAGATATTACGAGCTTGTGGCTTTTTTGAAGCGAAAGGGTGAAGGATATCGAACGAAAAAGTCACAAGTATTGACAATGGAACAAATCGACAATTTCTCGTAGATGAAATATATCTAACGCAGAAAGTTGCTGCGATTTTTGGTGTTTTTCGAGCCTGTCGCCGAGTGAAGCTATGCGATTTAACATTAAATAATATCGAGGATTCCGGAACTTCACTAATTGTGCATATACCAGACACAAAAACTAATTTGCAACGTACCATTGTTGTAAGTGGTACATTGTATATGAACTACTAGAACAAGTACATAACCCTTCGTCCAGCGGATATTAATCATTCAATAGTTTTTATAAAATGCATTAAAAATAAATGTGCCAGAACTCCAGTCAAAATCAATACATTTGGTACGATGCCTGCTAAAACTGGTGAATTTCTAAATGTACCTGATCTTTATACTGGACATTGTTTCCGACGTTTCTCAACTAGTTTTTTAGCGGACTCTGGTGCTATAGTATGTACAAAAAGTACGAGGAGTAATAAACCCTAATTAAGTATGCAAAACCTTTACAGGGAGCACCATGAAATTTTTGATAAATCTCTTACTTTAAATTACATTTCTTCCGTAAATCAAAAACCAGGTAGATCGACCCCGTATTTGTTTCAGTTGTAGCAAAGTTTAGGGTTTATTCATTGTTAAAGGATTAGCAGATAAGCAATAACGCAATGCAGTGGTGTGTATTTTGGGAAAAAAATACGTTTTAAATTATAATATAATAAAAAATGAAAAGAAATTATTATTGGAATACATTCATTACTTACATTTTATTCTATATCCGACTCGGAAGAGGAAGAATCGTTGTTGACATTGATAATAATAGGGTCGATTAAATCATCACAAATCTTGTCAATTTTCCACATATTTGCCTCTACTTTGATAACATGCTCGATACAGTTTGTCCAATTTTCCTTACTCACATGACTTACAGCACTCTCAAACAATTTCACAACATCGTTTATTTTAAAAGTAGTATTTTTTTTCCAACTTCCCCCTTTACCTGAGCCCATATTAATTCTATGGGATTAAGTTCACAATGATAAGGGGGAAGTCGAAGAACTGATATACCACGAGAAGAAGCCATTTCTTCTACAATGTAGGTTTTGTATTTATTCTTGTTCATTTTTGCAATTCTGTAAAATTCTTTCCTTAGTGGATATTTTGGAAACTTAATATTTTTCGAAATAAGCCACTCCAAAAGCTCTGCTTCACGCCAACGACTTGTGGGCAATGCTTCTCGTAACCGTGAATGGTAACTTGCGTTGTCCATAACAATAACAGCCCCTTTTGGAATCAGATCCAACATTTGAACAAACCATTCCTCGAAGACATCCCCATTCATATCTTCGTGATAGTCCCCCGTGCGTTTTGAAATGAAAGTTAATAATCCACCATCAACAAAACCTTCAGAACTTCCAACATGGACAATGATAAGTCTTTTTCCTTTTCCAGATGGTGGCTGCAAACCTAACGACAAACCTTCCACGAATGCCTGCCTTCCGCTTTTAATGTTTTCATCTTGCCAAGATTTGGAAACTGTATATCCAGCATTTATCCATGTTTCGTCTAAGTAGAAGATTTTCAAATTTTGTTCTCTGGCATGTCGAATGCTTCTTAAATAGTCTCTTCTCCAAAAAACTATTTCCGGTTTATCTATCAAGAGAGATTTTCTATTATGTTTTGTATATCTGAAACCCACATCTTTCAAAAGTTTGCATAATGTAATTCTGGAGAATTTTGGATAGTCCGTATCTTCTTGCACTGATGTCATAATTTTGCAAGTGTTGGAATTTCCTTTCGTAAGTAAAACCCATGGACTTTACGCCTTAGTCTTTGTTTTAATGACTCATCGATCTCAATTGGTTTTCGGCCTGAAGGAGTTTTAGGGGGTTGAAGAGTTCCATTCTTGCTTTCTTTTAGTAATCTATAAATTGTTGATTTAGCAACACACAACATAGCAGCCGTTAATTCCACAATATCATCAACACTTGCACTTGGATCCTTGTTTTTCAATGATATATAACAATTCAATATCAGAGTTTTTTCATTTGAAGATAATGGACCTGTTTTTGGTCGTTTAGATGGTCCTTGGCTTATCAACATTGTTTGGTACTTGAACAATTAACATTCAACAAATGTTTTAAATATATTCCAACTGTTTACAATATTATGACAACCATACAACTTCATACAACTTTACTCAAAGAACTAATACTAAGTACTGATTTAATGTACCTACTTTCTTTCAAAATAATATTCCCGATAATGTTTCTAAGAAAACTGGGTTGTTTGGAAAATCCCTCTCAATAATCGAATAATCTGTAAATAGGTGTAATCGTATTAAGCCGATTACAGTAGGCCACTTGCCATTTAAAATTCCTGAGAAAAATTCCCCAAACACTACATATAGGAGTAATACAAATAAAAAATATTATGAATAAACGGGCATATCCGAACTCTGCCACAAAATAAAGTTTTTCCTGACTTGTATCAATTTGAGGATTACTGAAATGTTCGAACTGTGCCGCAACCATTTAGTTTATTCCTATTAGAGTCATTAGGGTTTATAATAGATAAAATCGGAGGCCCATAGAATTATGTATATTTCTGAAAGGTTTAAAAGATTTCTTGAATTAAATATTTTGAAGAAATCTTGATTGTTTTGATCGATATTTAGGGGATTAGGGGAAGGATGTTGATGCACTTACACTATTGCCTAAAAATCAGGAAGAAGTATTTAATAGTGTTCGTGAATTACAATTACGAACGAACCGAGAAGAGGAATTTCTATTAACAGCAGACCAGGTATTTAAAATTATTGTGTTCTCCTGTTTTTCCAACCTTAATTTTTTATGTAATTCGGATTGTATTTTGATGGATGGGACTTTTAAATACTGTTCAACTTTTTTTTACCAAATGTTTACCATTCATGGTTTTAAAAACGGCTATTACGTACCTCTTGTTTTTTGTTTGCTGCCGGACAAATCAAGTCAAACATATTCAAATTTGTTTTTAATTTTAAGACAAAAATGTAACGAAGTAGGCTTAAATTTTCAACCTAAAGAAGTCGTAGTAGATTTTGAACTAAGCATTCATAACGCTATATATGAATGTTTTGGCAGAGATCAAATTCTTTTTGGTTGTAAATTTCATCTCTGTCAAGCTTGGTTTCGTAAGATTCAGGAGTTTCATTTGGTACAAGAGTACAGACAGAAAGGTTCTGTAATTGGCGAATACTTAAAAGTACATTTCGGTATTATGTATCTTAGTCCTGAGGAAGTTGTAGAATTTTTTTATAATGAACTACATTTTTTGCTTCCGAATGACGAAAGAGTTATAGAATTCCGAAATTATGTCAATAAAACATATATAACGCAAAATTCGATATTTCAGCCACTTATTTGGGCAAATAATGCATCCTTTTTTAAGAGAACAACGAATTCTTGTGAGAGTTTTCATTCGCATTTCGGTGCTTCTTTTTACAAAGCACATCCAAACATTGTTCGATTTACTAGTGTGTTATTGGATTTACAAACGGAGGTATACACGAAAATTCGTTCGGCAAACCAAAGCCAGAAAAAAACCAAAAAAACTATTAATATTAAAATTAATTTCATTAATGATCATTTGGATCAATATAGGAAAAATGTTATTTCTCGCTTTATGTTTGTGAAAACGGTTGCATGTAAAAATCTTCCACGCGTTTAATTTTTTGTTTTTTTATATGTTTATGTATATTGAATATATTTTATTGTAATGTAGATGTAATGTAGATGTAATGTAGATGTAATGTAGATGTAATGTAGATGTAATGTAGATGTAATGTAGATGTAATGTAGATGTAATGTAGATGTAATGTAGATGTAATGTAGATGTAATGTAGATGTAATGTAGATGTAATGTAGATGTAATTTTTTAGAAGTGGCAAATATACGTTGAAAATATATGTATGTTATTAATATTTTCTTATATTGAATTTGAGTACCTAAAGTTCAAGGTAAATTGTTAAATCGGATAAGGCTATTAGACCCCTACTGGTTTGGTAGTTAATCTCCAAAATTTTAAACACTGGCAGAGTTCGAACAACCCGTAATGACTACCTGCATTTTGTGGCAGAGTTCGGATACTCCGGAACAAACTGTGTTGCCTTTCTTTATCAAACTTACTAAAATGTATGTACCTCTATCACTTTTTTTTATTAAAAGTAGTACATCCCGTTACCTCTGACCTAAATCGTATATTCTTTAGCATAGCTGCAACTCATTCGTTCAATACAAAATGTACCTTACGGTATCCCCTTTTAAAATATATTTTGGTACGTCTATGAAATCTACTTAAATGAATGATTTATTACTCCTTGTCCTTTCTATATAGACTATAATCTTACAATAATTAAAAGACACGGTGGATGGAAGTACAGTATAGTAACAGAGGGTTATATAGAAGACTGGCTACAAAGGAAATAGAACATTGCGGATCAAATTTTATCCAAAACTTCGGCGAGTAACATTGCTCTCTGCCCTGGTACAAGCATCACAAAAAAAATTCTGTTACATCTACCAATCAGACTGGCCATGGAGTTTCTTATTATAATTGTAGTTTCTCTAATTGTGGGTTTAATTGAATTATGGTTCTACATTTTCTCATAAAAATAAATCACTTTTATCATTGGTGCTAATAGTATATTATTTTATATGGAGGAAAAGTGATACTTTTTATGACGCGCTCGTGTCGTAGAGAGCAAGTCATGAACAATAACTTTTCCTCCAAATAAAATATGCTGTTTTTTCTTCAAATGTCGACAAATTATTGCAAAAACGTCTCTTTTTGATAGTAATAATTTTTAAACATAATTGGGTTCGCAAGGCGGTTTAGACCGGTGTCGGTGAGTAGGCACAGTTTGTTGCTATAGTAATGTAACATAAAGCTGTCATTGGACACTGTCAACAATATTAATTTATTTTTCACAATTATTGCGTCTCCGGCTGCGTTTTTATCTATGTTGCTATGATACTACTTTTCCCTCCGATGGCGGGAAAGTGAAAACTAAAGCTCCGGCAGAGGTAAAATGAAACTTTACGGTCGCCTACACAGTCGAAAAATGACAGATTTACTGATATTTGTAGAAAAAATCAATTATTCAATTTTTAAAATATTATTGGATTTAGGCTGTAGTATCAACATTGACATTTCAGATTTTCCTACTTCCAGAAATTGAGTCATATACAGAAAAAAACATCTTCTGATATATTTGTCCAAATTAAATAACAATAAAAATTAAAGTACTGGTAATAAGACCGAAATGTAGCACCCAAGACATGATAGTAGTTAATTAATTTATAGGAAAGAATTTGGGATCATAAAACAAATCTTAATTAGATGTGACATAATGACCAAAATTAATTTATTTCACTTGACGATCTCTGTCCGACAAGCGGAAACAGAAATAATTTTTTTAAGAAAAACTAGATAGACAATTTTTAGTGCGTTAGGAAAATGGAGACATATATTTCAACAAAAGATATAATTTGTGGAATCATTAAGTACCAGACCTCATGAATTTGGATATACAGTTCGTCCAAAAAGTACATTATTAATTAAATAGACAATAAGATGAAAAAATACCTACAGGCTAACAACTACAATTACACGTTCTATGTCTATTGACATTTCCTTTTGAACTTATACTAAATGTATTGGTCACAATTTCTTGAGTCTTGAGTACTGCGAGAGTTTAAGACAACTTTAACTAGTATGGGTTTTAATATCAGAAGTATATACAGTAAACATAGCTGTCGCTAGAAGTATTTCTTCACTTGGAGTTAGAGTAGAAAGTGTGGTCTGTTTATTGGGAAAGTGGAGTCATAATGAATTATTGGATGACTGTCTAACCAAAGAACTACCAGCTGGGTTATTATTCTAAGAATTAGTTTGAATGGAGTTATGTAACGAATTACTGGGTGAGTATCTATTAACATGGGTTGAGTGATCGTCATTTCTAGTATTCGCAAGTGAATTATAAGTTCCATTAGATTCGTTTGGATCTTGGGGTGTTTCTTGGTTACGAGAAGAATAAGAACTATTACGTATTAGAAATGTAAGTTCTTGAAGTAGAAAAGGAAACGCACGTGGAAATGTTCTTTCTTGCCCAAATTTATTTGAATTGTGGGAGTGGGAGTGGGAGTACATGTATTTTATAAATAGCACTTTATGAGTGGTTGATGTTTGGAGATTTGTGAAGCAGCGAATTATGTTTTTGTTGACACAAATTACAACAATGTGATCTACACTCACTAAGTAAATGAGTGTGACCAAAACAATTTATACAGAGTTTGTTGCTTTAAATAAGTCATTTTGTCAAGTGAGATTTTTAAGTAGATAAATATATTAATTTGGTGTACTACTTGAATAGTTATTTTCAACCCATCTTATATCCATGGTCGCTCGAAAGCTCCTCCATGAATGGACAACCTTATATAATAAAATCCAGGATTTAAAAATTTTTGAAATTCCTCGATATCTATTAAACAATCCCTATTATGTATCTATTGAAATTCACAGGTTTTGTGACAGTAGTATGAGTGAGTATGGTGCTTGTATATATTTTCGAGTCATCTACTCAGATTAGACAGTAAGTTGTCGATTAGTAGATTCTAAAATCCGCGTAGCACCTATAAAAACTACCACTTTATCCCGACTAGAACTTTGTAGCTTCTCTCCCAATTATTCAAAAAATTATTACTGTATTTCAAAAGTTCACCATTTCTAGTATTAACTAATGGTCTGATAGCTCAATTGCACTATCTTGGATAGCTTCTAGTACCCCTTCAAGATGGTCTATTTTTATTCCTAATAGAGTTTCTAAAACTTACAGAAAATGCAAATTGGAGACAAATACCATCGAAAGAAAACCCAGCCGACTGTTTATCTCGAGCCATGTTAACTACTGACTTCTTAACATTTAATTTATGGTGACATGGCCCCAAATTTTTTAATTCATCTATAGAAAACTTATCGGAAATCTCCTCGCCACCTAATATAAATTATTTACAAATACCTGCAAAAAGGAAAAGTAAACATATTTTACATACCATACCAGAATATTACATAGATGAATTGTTTGTAAAATTAGTGTTTTTAAATGAAACTCAAGGTCTCTAGTTAATTCCACAATATAATACAAGTTATTGAAAATTCTAAAAAATTGACAATTGTTTCGATAAATCAATATCATCGTCAGAATGACAGAAGTTACATTTCATTTTATGCCTACCTGATGTTTAGTAGTTATATTTTTGGCTAGACCAAGAAGTAACCTAGCTTGTGATTGGTTTAATATATGTTTATAGAAAAAAGAAGAAGATGTGATATTACAAATATTGAAGCTTAGATATTATTAGCCCTATGGTGATATCCTGGATATCATTTTTCCAATTAAGATCAGTATAACTGTGCAATGATATAGAAAACCAGGAAAACTATATCTGCTGATCTTTACAATTATCACTTAAGAAGACAGTTTATTAGTGGAGAATTCCCTAGATTTAACTGTTCATTGACAACTTCATATTGTGGGTTTCTTAAATGTCTTCTAATTTCCAGTTCTTCAAGGAAATCCAGTTCTTGTTTCTTTTCACAAATATGCAGCACTTCTAGTTCTGTGTTAGGTGTCAATGAATGATTGGTGTCAAGTAGATGTTTTGCGTAGTGAGATTTATCTGGTTGTTTTAATCTGTAAGCTCGTAAGTGCTCACTGTATCGTATTTCAAAATTCCTAAGGGTCTGACCCAAATAGACAGCATTACATTCTGGACATTTGAGTTTATATATACCTGACTTCTTTAATAGTGGTATTTTTTTTACATTTAACAATTTTGTACTAACGTTACTTTCTGTTTTAAAAGAAATTGTTGCATTCGTTGCTGAAGTTATTATCTTTGAAATATTATTAGAAATATTTCCTGCATATGTGATGGTTTTATAAGTTTTAATTTCATCAGCTTGTTTGGGATATATTAGTTGTAATGCCACTTTTTTCTCTTTTTTACTAATTAGTTTATTTATCATATCTAATGGATAACCGTTAGATGTTGCTATTTGTCTAATTGTATTAATCTCTCTATCAAAATTACATTTGTTCATAGGAACTGAAAAAGCTCTATGTATCATTGAATTATATGCTGCTAGTCTGTGTGAGACAGGGTGGTTAAAATTGAATGGAATTGTCACATCAGTCAGTGTTGGTTTTCGGTAAATTGAATAATCAAGTACATCATTAACTCTTTGAATTTTTAAATCAAGAAAATTGATTGAGCTATTTTCTTCAATTTCTAATGTAAATTTAATTTTCGGGTGTAAATTTTATTTTGGTATAGATATGTGGATGACATATTAGCTTGTTTTATGGGTAGTGAGCGACAATTAGATGTGTTTTTCAACCACATCAATAATTTTCACCCGAAAATTAAATTTACATTAGAAATTGAAGAAAATAGCTCAATCAATTTTCTTGATTTAAAAATTCAAAGAGTTAATGATGTACTTGATTATTCAATTTACCGAAAACCAACACAGACTGATGTGACAATTCCATTCAATTCTAACCACCCTGTCTCACACAGACTAGCAGCATATAATTCAATGATACATAGAGCTTTTTCAGTTCCTATGAACAAATGTAATTTTGATAGAGAGATTAATACAATTAGACAAATAGCAACATCTAACGGTTATCCATTAGATATGATAAATAAACTAATTAGTAAAAAAGAGAAAAAAGTGGCATTACAACTAATATATCCTAAACAAGCTGATGAAATTAAAACTTATAAAACCATCACATATGCAGGAAATATTTCTAATAATATTTCAAAAATAATAACTTCAGCAACGAATGCAACAATTTCTTTTAAAACAGAAAGTAACGTTAGTACAAAATTGTTAAATGTAAAAACAAAAATACCACTATTAAAGAAGTCAGGTATATATAAACTCAAATGTCCAGAATGTAATGCTGTCTATTTGGGTCAGACCCTTAGGAATTTTGAAATACGATACAGTGAGCACTTACGAGCTTACAGATTAAAACAACCAGATAAATCTCACTACGCAAAACATCTACTTGACACCAATCATTCATTGACACCTAACACAGAACTAGAAGTGCTGCATATTTGTGAAAAGAAACAAGAACTGGATTTCCTTGAAGAACTGGAAATTAGAAGACATTTAAGAAACCCACAATATGAAGTTGTCAATGAACAGTTAAATCTAGGGAATTCTCCACTAATAAACTGTCTTCTTAAGTGATAATTGTAAAGATCAGCAGATATAGTTTTCCTGGTTTTCTATATCATTGCACAGTTATACTGATCTTAATTGGAAAAATGATATCCAGGATATCACCATAGGGCTAATAATATCTAAGCTTCAATATTTGTAATATCACATCTTCTTCTTTTTTCTATAAACATATATTAAGCTAATCACAAGCTAGGTTACTTCTTGGTCTAGCCAAAGATATAACTACTAAACATCAGGTAGGCATAAAATGAAATGTAACTTCTGTCATTCTGACGATGATATTGATTTATCGAAACAATTGTCAATTTTTTAGAATTTTCAATAACTTGTATCATATTGTGGAATTAACTAGAGACCTTGAGTTTCATTTAAAAACACTAATATGAGCATATTCCACGAAGTAAGGGTCGAGACAGTCAATTTTTTTTGTTTGTAAAATATTCTTCAATCACTAAACTTCAATATGTCTTGGCATTCTTTTTTCGATTTAAAAATAATTGTATCCCAAATTGTCGAAAAATATCTGTTTTATCCTTGTACGAATTTAAATATTCTCTATTTTTTATTCTTAAAACTATTCAAGATAATAATTTCCCAAAGAATTAAGAGAATTGAGATCTAAAAAAGATTTCTAATAAACAAATAAGTAGATTAAATCCTTTTATTGATCGTGTTGGTATTCTACGTGATGGTGGAAGACCGTCATTTGCAGTGTTACCATATAACCAAAGGCATCCAATGTTATTGCCCTCTAACAATAGACTTGTTAGTCTTATGTTACACAAAGAACATCTAAATCTTGAAAATGCAGGTCCATAAATAGTTTTATCCCATTTTCGCCTCAACTTCTGGCCTCTTGGCGGCTTACTGGAAGTTAAAAGAATTTCTTATAACTGTAAGATTTGTCGCAGATTCAAAACACAACATTTTTCTCAAGTAATGTCTGATTTACGAATAATGTCTGATTTACGAATAGTAGGAAAAAAACCTGCTAGACCTTTTTCTAACACAGGAGTAGATTTTGGAGGCCATTTAAACTTAGCACCAGTCAATAAATGTTATATTTCTGTATTTATTTGCATGGTCACTAAAACAGTCCACATAGAATTAGTATCAGTATCCACAGGAGCTTTTCTACACTATTTAAAACGTTTAATTGCACGAAGAAGCTCTCCACATATTATTTCTAGTGATAATGGCAGCAATTTTTTGGGTATTAATAATAAATTATATGAACATTACTTATTTAAAAAAAAGAAACTACAGAACAAATGCGACAATTTTTAACCCCTAAAGAAATCACTTGGAAACTTATCCAACCTCATTGGGAATGTATTTGAGAAAGTGCAATAAAATTTACAAAGTACCATCTTCATAGACTAATTAGTGACTCAAAATTTACTTTCGAAGAACTACCTACTATTCTTAGCCAAATTGAAGCCATTCCTAATTCTAGACCACTAATTCCAATTTCAATTTGTTAACCAGATTTTCAGGTATTAACGGCTGGTCATTTTTTAATAAGTCATCGTTTAACCTCATATTCAGAAAAATATTTATCAGAAAGGAAGAAAATAGGCTTTCATGTTGGCAACGTTGCACTCAAATCCAACAACTATTTTAGAAGCGTTGGTCAGTGGATTACTTGAATCAATTACAAAATAGAGCTGAATGATACACTCACCAAAAGAATATTAAACTCAAAGACATTGTGTTAATAAAATACGAAAATAACAAACCTTGACAATGGCCATTAGCTAGGGTCATAGAACTACTACTAGGCAAAGATAACAAAATTAGATTGGTTAAAATTAAAACACAATCTGGAGTTTACACTAGAAATATAATAAAAAGGTATCCTCTAGTTTCGGAATGTAAATAACTATTTGTAAATACTTATATTTTTAACCCTTCGCTACGCGCGTGGGCTACAATTGTACCTCAAAGCATTTCTATTGAGTCTATCTGGAACGCAAAAACTTTTGCGCACGTGCCGCTTTCAGTAGCTGTTAAAAAGATTATAATCTATAATACCAGTCTACCATTTGCAGTCAAAAGGCGTGTACGTGATAGTTATTTACAAACAATTGTGCCTGAGCTGCGATCGTAGACCGTGCGCCTAAACACATAAGTTTATCTTTTCTATTGACTGAATTGTTACAAAAATTACTGAAAAACTTTTCAGGAAAAAGGAGACGACTTCACTAAAAAGATCCAAATGTATGGCTGCAATGGTTTAATGAATTGTCAGATGGTGAAAGTGATGGCGAAGATAAAAGTGATGAAGATGGAATTTATGATCCCGAAGAAAATTTAAATAAAAGTTTACATAATTCTTCTTCAGATGAAGAAGCAAGAGAAAATAGTGCTGATGAAAACTTTGGAGATATGAATGGATCAGAAACAAGAAACAATACTTATTTGTTAGGAAAAGACGGGAAGACAAAATGGAGAAAAGAAACACCTAATGTAAATGTCAGAACTCGAGCTCATAATCTCGTCTACCATTTTAGTCCAGTCATTATATACATTTGGAAGTGCAAATGAACCGAGAAAGCCAAATTTTGGATATTACGTGGGTGGGGGGGGGCGCTGTAAGGGGGGTATCGTCTAGCAAATCTTAAATTCAAATTGTCGACCAAAATAACCTTGTGGGGTTTCCGCCATCTTGAAAAAAGAACTAAAGTCAGATTTCTCATCATTACTCGGTTCCCTGTTGAGATACGAAAATTTGTATGCAATAAATTAAGGTTATATACATTTTTCACGTATTGATCATCGTTATCGATATGTCGATAAAAAAACCATACATTTGGGGAGGAAAGATTGTTTTTCGCTATTTCCTTTTTTCTCGTGAAAGATATCAAAAAATGTCCAGTATGAAACTTGTAGAGCGTGTTCAGACTTACAAATTTGTTTTTATGAGCCAGAAACATGCTGCATGTATGCGGTTGTTAGCACTCTCTTCATTCGCGCCTATATATATATATATATTTATATATTTTTATATATATTTATATATATATATATATAAAAATCAAAACGAGTACCCTTCATACTTTTTATGTCCAAGCTTTCAGAATTTATTTATTCCATTTTCAAGGATAAAGTATATGAGAATGTATAATTATAATAGATGTAAATGGTGAATTGTATATTACATCAAAAGAATTATTAGAATTTTTTAAAAATAATTGTCAAATTTAAAGTAAATAAAATCGTTTTAAATAGTTATTCTTTTTTCTATATTGGAACATACAAATAATTAAAGAAATTAAGGTTATGTTTAAATTAACCATAGATCCTAATACAGTTAATGTGTTTATGGTTATCTTCTTTCTTTTTTGAAATGGCATTTCAATAACCTAAAAATTGTTTTTCAAAATTGAAGAAGAATTTGAAATTGAAAGACATTTATGATTATTATCAATAGACAATAAGTAACAATGAATATCACTCAAATTATTATGATCACTTTTCTTATCAATGATATTATTTTCTTGAGATATCTGAGCCATTTCTAAGAAAAGTCTTTTCTGAATATTTGATTGAATATCTAAAATACTTACAGAATCAAAGTCCATAATATGATCTTTATCATTTACATGTTTTGCCAAAGCACATCTACTGGGATATAATCTACAATCGCTATGATGTAGGGATATACGATTCTTTAATTTTTGACCAGTTTGACCTACATATTTTTCTTCACAATTTTTACAGGGAATACAATATACTACATTTCATAGGTTAAGAATATTAGTTTCATCTTTGACACAGCCCCTCACAGCCTCTAAAACTGCCACCAACGAGGCAAGATGGAAACAGTGCCTAATAGACCACGACACTCCAACCTGGAATCCAAAAGAAAAACTTCCTGCAGTTTCGGACCTAGACTGGGGTACCTGGAAGACCCTCAACCGACTCCGGTGCCAAATGGGGAGATGCAAGACCAACCTCGTGAAGTGGGGATACGTGGAAGAGGCAGCATGTGAATGCGGAGAAGCCCAGTCAATGGAACACCTCCTGTCGTGCCAATCCCTTCAAGCCCCATGTACCCTCCGGGACCTATGGACGTGCAATGAAAATGCTGTGATATGCGCCAGCCACTGGAGTGATATATGAACATTTATAGTTATTTATACATTGTAGTTCAGACACGATTGAATGAATCTTTGACTTTTGTGTAAATTGATTTTATTGTTTAAACAATAGATCACACTGGTCAAAAATTAAAGAATCGTATATCCCTACATAAAAGCAATTGTAGATTATATCCCGATAGATGTGCTTTGGCAAAACATGTGATTGATAACGATCATATTGTGGACTTTGATTCTGTAAGTATTTTAGATATTCAATCAAATATTCAGAAAAGACTTTTCTTAGAAACGGCTCACATATCTCAAGAAACTAATATCATTAATAAGAAAAGTGATCATTAGCTATTTGTGTATTAAGAGCGGAAAGTGATACTTTGCCGCTTGAGGCAGAGAGTTGCCCGCGCGACGCGTAGCGGAGCGCAGGCAATCTGCCGAAAGCGGCAACGCACTTTCTGCTCGAATTGCACACAAGATTTTTTCTACGATCACCTTATTTTAAACAAATAATTAAAAAAAAACACGAAAAATCCTTTTAGTGCGTCCCAAAGCTCTTCGTGTTCTAAATAAATCTGTATCATCGCGTATTTCTACGTACCATAGTTCTCGTGCCCTTTTAGATGCTCGATCAGCGGAAGCTGGCTCATGATATCACTTATTAACACAAAAATTCAACAAGTTACAAACTCCAGAAGCTTCAATGGTGTCTCACGCGTGTCCTGTGTCCATAACCTCTTGCAATTTGATGTTTTGAGTCAAGGTTTCGAGAAGAAAATTAACCTAATCTATCAAAAACGGCGTAAAAGCAACTAATGACAATTTAAAACTTACAAAAGTCGTAAACGACATTAAGATGACATTTACAAGGTTAAACAAATTGAGGTTCGAAAAATATTGGATGTAATGAGTTATACACTTTGAATATTTTTAAATATTAACTACAACTATAAACATAGGTGTTTTGGATGGTTTATAAGATAGAAAATAATAATTGAAGTGACGTCTGAATCGGTCTAATCTGTAAGGTCTTATAACACTGCGCTGTCGCGCTCGAAAAATCGCGCATGTTTGAAAGACCAGTTATCCACGAATACTTTACGCTATTTTTTTATTGGCGCACTTTGACTTACTACAAAAAAATTATTGAAGTCCGTCCTCGATGCCCAGCCAAGCTTCATTCCATAAAAGTCCGTCCTCGATGCCCAGCCATGTTTCATTTCATAAAAGTGCATCCTCGATGCCCAGCCATCCTAAGTAGTATTCATTTTTATTGAAAATGTATATGGATTGATTTCCTCGGGGATTAAATGGGTCCCATCCGCGGGATTAAATGGGTCACTTTAGTCGCTTAGTGTATAATGTACTATTAATATACCTATTATTTACTAACTTTCTTTAGTTTATTGTAAATGAAAACATGCGAGGGGAAAATTACGCTCTAGAGCGGAAATAATGTCAAGTTAAGACATATTACGGAAAACATCAACTTTGCGGTTAGATTTGAGTGTGCAAAAGCCTACTTTGGTTAGTGATCGTAGGAAAAATAATTTAAGTGATATTTATTATTACTTATTGTCTATTGATAAAAATCATAAATGTCTTTCAATTTCAAATTCTTCTTCTATTTAAAAAAACAATTTTTAGGTTAATAAAATGTCATTTCTTTAATCAAAAAAGAAAGAAGATAACCATAAATACATTAACTGTATTTAGATCTATGTTTAATTTGAACATAACCTTAATTTCTTTAATTATTTCTTTGTTCATATAATAAAAAGAATAACTATTTAAAACGGTTTTATTTACTTTTAATTTGACAATTATTATTAAAAAATTCAAATAATTCTTTTGATGTTATATACAGTTTACCATTTACATTTATTATAATATACATGCTCATATACTTTATTCTTGAAAATGGAATAAACAAATTCTGAAAGCTTGGACATAAAAAGTATGAAGGGTACTCGTTTTAATTTGCCGCTTCCACAATAATCCTATGTTTAGTAATAATTATTCGGCAAAGATCAAGTTTAACTATATATATATATATATATATATATATATATATATATAAACTATATATATATATATATATATATATATATATGAAATTGACGATGGTATTGATTTATCGAAACAATTGTCAATTTTTTAGAATTTTCAATAACTTGTATTATATTGTGGAATTAACTAGAGACCTTGAGTTTCATTTAAAAACACTAATATACATATACATATATATATATATATATATATATATATATATATATATATATATATATATATATATATATAAAAAACAAAAAAACAAAGACATCTTTTCATCTCTTCATCTTTTTATATATATAAATATATATATATATATATATATATATATATATATATATATATATATATATATATATTTTACACCTGAAATAATGTGACAATATTAGAATTATATTCTCAGATGCGATTACTTTATCATTATCCCATAGATATCAACGAAATTTCTATTCTTCTCTCATTCAGACACATAAACAACTTATTGGTCCACCCGGTGCATTTGGCGATTTTGAAAAAACTATTCATAAAGTACAGTGTACTCTCTTGCCAATTAAAGTCTTGTTAGTGAACTAAGATGCGTGGATTCAGCTACCTAATTAAAAATGTCGAACCTTTAATTACATAAACATGCAAGTTTCTCCTAGCTATAATTATCTACAAAAACAATTACTAACGCACGCTTCCATATCCCTTATTATTCAATAAATTTTACCGATCACTTGTGATCGATAGAAAAATAGGTATATAATTTATGGTTGTCCGGCCACTATGATCAGGATCAATGGTGAAACTCTGAATGGAAAATTATTACCATGTTCAGTAGAACAAGTACTTGAATAAACTACTCCAGATTCATCATTACTATAAAGCAGTCTAATCTTTTGAATCCTTTTTAGAGGTGGATCACTACTTGTTTTCTAGTATTTAATTTATTTATTTCTCGTTGCTCCTAGTTGTTTTTATTATATTTCTCCATTCCTTTCTGTTGCGGTAGTTCGTCTTCCAGACTACAATATTTTCCTCTCGTTTCTCCAGGTCGTTTTCCGTCTGCCCCATATTCTCGGTCATAGTGGAATCCATTGTATTACTTTTATGTCATACTAGTTCGTTATTGCAATCAAATCTCAATACAAGTCAGTATTTTAAAAAATCCGGTTTGAATTAATAGCATTGCCATTTTATGTTTCCATTTTTCCTTGATTTATTTTCTTCTACAACCTGTTCATGTTTCCATTGATATTATTAATATCTCCCCTAATATTTTCCCCCATTGTATCCATCTTATCATTTTAGTCTCCACTCATACTATTGATATCTACCCGCATATTATTTTCCATAATATTCATATCTCCCGTCATATTCTTTTCCATATTGTCCATTTTTCCACTCAAATTGATCTAAAATTGCATTATTTGGTCATCTCTATTTGTTTTTCTTTGTGTCTCTTGTATCCTATCCTCTTGTTGTTCTTCATCTTCTTCTCCTGTCAAATCTCCTTCTGATCTTTGTCCTCCCAGTTCTAAATATTGTACTTGAAAATCTCCTCTTCCATAACTCTTTACTTCACTTTCTTCATCAGATCCACATTCGATTCCTACTAGCTTACCATCCCTTAAAGTCATTCTTCTCCATTTTTATTTTATTTTAAATATTACTAAAATTTCCAAGATGTTCTAAACTTTTTTATTATTCTCGCGCCTTCTTACTATTCGCGCCCCGCGTTGGTAGCGACAATATTGTACAAACGTTGATCGTCGTGTTGATTTATCGAGCCTGTTTAATAACGCCTCACGTTGGTTGCGCCAATATTGTACATAGGGCTTAAGCACCTTAAGTTAGATATTTCAATATTG
This sequence comes from Galeruca laticollis, assembly GCA_963921935.1. Lineage (NCBI taxonomy): Eukaryota > Metazoa > Arthropoda > Insecta > Coleoptera > Chrysomelidae > Galeruca > Galeruca laticollis. The sequence goes on from OY998175.1 coordinate 217,788,198, forward strand.
ACAATAACACTAATTGTCAAATAATTTCCGGTTAGCAGAATAAAAATTTTAATATATATAGTGAAATATTGACAAATTCTTTTCTTCTCATAAATGAGGTATTTATTCTATCTCTTAATAACAATATTAGAATTAGATATAATTTTTTTACACCTTTTTTTTAAAAACTATAAATTCAAATTATGTTGCCTAATTGAGAAACACCCTGTATATAATTATTTCTTTTGTAACCAAAATTATTATATAAAAAATTTTCAAATTCATTCAAATTCAATAACAAAATTTCTTACCTTCAACTTATACAGGAATTGTTTCTCTTATATCCCCAAACAAATATCTTTGTTTTCTTTTGGATTATCCTTTCCTATATTAAGATTACCTTATAAGGAAAAAATGTATTAAATACAATCTACAAAAAAACTTTCAATGTCAAACGATAAAAAAACTTCTGCAACGTAAAATGCTTCTAATAAAAAATTAACCAAACCTTTTTCAAATTGTTCTCTTCTCTCTTCCAAATCTCCTACACGTGTTCTATATTTATATAAACTCCTACAACGTACACTATCTTCTAAAAAATTGTTCTCTTCTCTCTTCCAAATCTCCTACACGTGTTTTATATTCATATAAACTCCTACAACGTACACTTCTTCTGAATTTCGACGAAAATTTAATCTGAACCTCTTTTAAACTATTCTCTTCTTTCTTGAATCATCTAAATGTGTTTTATATATGTTTAAACTCCTGAAACGTACACTTCTTCTATCCTTCCAAAATATCCATTTTGATCTATTATAAATTATAATCTCTCAATTTTTAATTACCATTCAAATTGTTTTCCAGTTAAATCCCATGTAATTAATTGGTCAATATTTCAATATTCTCCAATATCTTTTTAATCTATAAGCTTTATTCAAAAAATTTCTCTTTTTGTCAATTGTATGTACCTAGCTTCAATGTTCAACAAAAAAACATCCTAACTTAACAACTTAATTTTTAAAGGATTGTTTGCATAAATTTTTATTTTAATAAATATCGTGTACTGTCGAACTTTAAAACATCATAAAAATTCTCACGTAATTCTATAAATTATACTTTTAGCTTTCTGTACAACTAACAGCCAAATAGAATTATGTGACGGTAAAATCCTGGAGGTTTACTCAACATCTGCATAGGTTTGTACATATCACATGGAACATATAACTTTATTAATCCACAAGTTGCTGTCATTAACATTCGACAAGTATCCAGCACAGTTGGATTTCCTTTTTGTACGTTAGATCTGTCTATCGACAAATAATTCGTTGCATAATATATTCATTACTGACATTCATAATGAAACGTACCACAAAACTAGACAATATAATGAAAATAGAAAAATATGGAAAGGATATTGTGAAAAATCTTTCAGAAGTAGTTTGGGCACGTAATAAAAATAATAAATTGGTAGAGAAGAAATGACAAAGCAAATGCGACATATACAAGAAGTATGAATGAACTTGGTAATGATAATGTAGAAAATGATAGACAAAACATCTCAATCTTGGATTTTATTCAATGGAAATTAATAGATAAAATACTAGTAACACAACTGAATTGAATATTCCATTTGATAATAATTTTTAGCTAACACAATTCTTATTTCTAATTCTCGAACACTATTGTCAGACGTTAACGCGAGTTTCACATCTTTGTATAGGACCTACACTAACAAATTTCTCGCTACAATCAGAAATATTGTGTTTCAAAAAAACAACTTTCTGTAGACACATATTTATCGTAAAGATAACCATTTCCAATCTGGCAGCACTAACATAGCAAATACACACAACATCTACAAAAATATGAATAAATCTAACGATGAAAATGTGTGGAATAAATCTTAACCCGGGATTTTATACAATGGAAGTTTGATTAACATTGTGTTCTCTGAAATTAACTGTCTCGACCCTTACTTCGTGAAATCTGCTCATATTAGTGTTTCAAATGAAACTCACGCTTTCTAGTTAATTCCACAATATAATAAAAGTTATTGAAAAATCTAAAAAATTGACAATTGTTTCGATAAATCATGATATTGATTTATCGAAACAATTGTAAATTTTTCAGAATTTTCAATAACTTTTATTATGTTGTGGAATTAACTAGAAACCGTGAGTTTCATTTAAAACACTATTAATTGTGTTCTCTGCTTACGACTTTCATCAGTAGCTTACGTGAGTTTCACAGATTCATGTAGATAGTAAACTATCCCATTACAATTAGAAATATTGATTGTTTCGCAACTGCCACTGTTAATATACACACAATCCTTCAGTAATATAACGAGGATTTTGTTCACTGTTTTCACCATCTGTATCGATAATTGATTTAAACATGTCTTTCTTTTATAGAATTCTACAAATATTCGTTAAAGTACAAGACGGGAAAATAAATTTGACTTATTTCACGAATACTATTGATCATTATTAAATTGAATATAACTAAATAAAACTGTTTCCACTCCCGCCATTTATATTTTAATATTCTCAAACTTGTTAGAATATATTGAAATTTAAATCTTTTATTTTCTATAATATCATTTCAATAAATATAAGTTTCTTACTAATTTCATTGATATACTAGTGTTTTAAATGAAACTCACGGTTGCTAGTTAATACCACAATATAATAAAAATTGTTGAAATTTCTAAAAAATTGACAATTAGTTCGATAAATCAATATCATCGTCAGAATGACAGAAGTTACATTTCATTTGATGCCTACTTGATGTTTAGTAGTTATTTTTGGCTAGACCAAGAAGTGACCTAACTTGAGATTGACTTAATATATGTTAGTAGAAAAAAGAAGATGTACTATTACAAATATTGAAGCTTAGATATTATTAGCCCTATGGTGATATCCTGGATATCATTTTTCCAATTAAGATCAGTATAACTGTGCAATGATATAGAAAACCAGGAAAACTATATCTGCTGATCTCTACAATTATCACTTAAGAAGACAGTTTATTAGTGGAGAACTCCTTAGATTTAACTGTTCATTGACAACTTCATATTGTGGGTTTCTTGAATGTCTTCTAATTTACAATTCTCCAAGGAAATCCAGTTCTTGTTTCTTTTCACAAGTATGCAGCACTTCTAGTTTCGTGTTAGGTGTCAATAAATGATTGGGGTCAAGTAGATGTTTTGTGTAGTGGGATTTATCTGGTTGTTTTAATCTGTATGCTCGTAAGTGTTCACTGTATCGGATTTCAAAATTCCTAAGGGTCTGACCCAAATAGACAGCATTACATTCTGGACATTTGAGTTTATATATACCTGATTTCTTTGATGGTGGTATTTTTGTTTTTACATTTAACAATTTTGTACTAACGTTTCTGTTTTGAAAGAAATTGTTGTATCCGTTGCTGAAGATATTATCTTTGAAATATTATTAGAAATATTTCCTGCATATCTGATGGTTTTATAAGTTTTTATTTCATCAGTTTGTTTAGGAAATATTAGTTGTAATGCCACTTTTACCTCTTTTTTATTAATTAGCTTATTTATCATATCTAATGGATAACCGTTGGATGTTGCTATTTGTCTAATTGTATTAATCTCTCTTATCAAAATCACATTTGTTCATAGGAACTGAAAAAGCTCTATGTATCATTGAATTATAAGCCACTAGTTTATGTGACATGGGGTGATTGGAACTATATGGAATTGTCACATCAGTGTGTGTTGGTTTTCGGTAAATTGAATAATCAAGTACATTATTAACTCTTTGAATTTTTCAATCAAGAAAATTGATTGAGCTATCTTCTTCAATTTCTAATGTAAATTTAATTTTTGGGTGTAAATTACTGATGTGGTTGAAAAATACATCCAATTGTCGTTCACTACCCATAAAACAAGCTAATATGTTATCTACATATCTATACCAAAATAAAACATTTTTCGAAATTTTACTTTTAAAGATATTTCTTTCTAAATTGTCCATAAAAATGTTTGCCAAAATAGGTGATATAGGGCTTCCCATTGGCAAACCTTCATTTTTAATATATCTTTTTGTCAAAAGTGAAATAATTTTGATTAATGCATACATCGAATAAGTTAAGTATATCTGATATAATTCCTGGATTATTATTTTTATCTTCTAGTAATTTTCTCACAAGTATCAGACATCCTTTAGGAGGAATTTCATTGAACATATTAGTAACATCGAACGGAATGAGTTTATAGTTATCTTGCAAGTTGATTGCTTCCAACTTTTTTTTGATTAGTTCTATTGAATTTCTAATTGAGTACTGAGATTCATATCCGTAACTATTAAGTATATTGTTGAGCCTCTTTGCCAATATATTGTTAGGAGCATCAACATAAGAAACTACAGGTCTAACTGGCTTCGTTATTTCATGTAATTTGACGGTTCCATATAATTGTGGACAATGAGGATTCTTATGTATGATAGACCTTTTTTCGTAGTCGCTTAAAAGATAATTTGAATTATGAACAATATCCCTTACATTATTGGAAAACTTTTTTATTGGGTCTGCTTTAAGAACTTTTACATAGCTAGATTCTATAAAGTAATATATTTTGGAATTGTAATTTTCAGTTGTCAAAATGACAGTTGCATTCCCCTTATCAGATCTTGTAACTGTTAGGTTATTATCTTCTACTTTCTTTTCGATTGCATTTAAAATTGTAATGTAATTTTTTGTTTGACGTTTAACTTTTGAAGGTTCAATATTTTTGATTAAATTGGCAATTTTTTATTTCTCATAAAGAAAATTATTTGAATTGGATTTTGAAGCTATTTCTGACTCTGTATCTATAATTTGTTTAATATTATTCGTAAATTTTTGTGGTATGCTGTACTTTAACCTTTATTTAAAAATTCTATTTCACTATCTGTAAAATTAGTATCTGAAAGATTTTCAAATCGTGGTGCAAAGTGTGTTGGTATGTAGGTACTTACAGTTTCATGATGTTTTGAGTATTGAATATTATGTTGTGTGTGTTCAATTGCCAATTCTGCATACAGATTAAAACAACCAGATAAATCCCACATCGCAAAATATCTACTTGACACCAATCATTCATTGACACCTAACACAAAACTAGAAGTGCTGCATATTTGTGAAAAGAAACAAGAACTGGATTTCCTTGAAGAATTGGAAATTAGAAGACATTTAAGAAACCCAAAATATGAAGTTGTCAATGAACAGTTGAATCTAGGAAGTTCTCCACTAATAAACTGTCTTGTTAAGTGATAATTGTAAAGATCAGCAGATATAGTTTTCCTAGTTTTCTATATCATTGCACAGTTATACTGATCTTAATTGGAAAAATGATATCCAGAATATCACCATAGGGCGAATAATATCTAAGCTTCATAATTTGTAATATCACATCTTGTTCTTTTTTCTAATAACATATATTAAGTCAATCACAAGCTAGGTCACTTCTTGGTCTAGCCAAAAATAACTACTAAACATCAGGTAGGCATCAAATGGAATGTAACTTCTGTTATTCTGAAGATGATATTGATTTATCGAAACAATTGTCAATTTTTTAGAATTTTCAACAATTTTGATTATATTGTGGTATTAACTAGAAACCGTGAGTTTCATTTAAAACACTAATATGAGTAGATTCCACGAAGTAAGAGTCGAGACAGTTAATTTCATTGATATACCTTAATCTAAATATTTACATGAATTTTGGTACATCATCAATTTATCACCCCTATCCAATTTAAGCTTTAAAACGTATATGCATTTAACCCATTTAAATTCACATTTTTTTTTATAATTTGAATACTGATGATATTATATCTATCATATAAATTTTTTTATATTATTTGTTAATAATAAATTTTCTATTCATACTTCATTTCTATATCTTTCCCTTATCATGCAATTCCTTTTTCGTTTTCTAAATTTCGTTCCTATTCTCTTGTCTTGCTATTCAATTTGCTTTTCTTTTCCTTATTCTCTTCCCTTACTATTCGATTTTCATTTCGTTTTCTAAGCTTCTTTCTATTCTTTTCTTTTACCATTCGATTTTCTTTTCGTTTCCAAAACTTCTTCCTATTCTCTTCTCTTATCACTCGATTTTCCAATTCTCTTCTTAAATTTATGATCCATTGTCCATTTTCATTTACATGTTGTTTTAATTTCCCTAATTCTTCTTGACTTTTATGTTCTACTTTATATATATGTACTCTAAATTTTCCTTTTTGTTTGACACATCCTGTGTAATTAAGTAGTGGTCTCCCTTATAGTTATAAATATAATGAATGTGATATTTATTTACTCATTATAGATCTGTATTAATGTTCAATTCATCCGAACAAAATTTGTTAGAACTTTAACTTGAATACATATGTTACCTAGGAACACCTGTTAATTGTTCATTCAAACGTATGTTGTTAATTTTTGTTGCCTTCAAAATGTATAATTTGATGATAATTATCCTTGTGACATCAATTAACATCGAATTGTATATAAAACTAGTTACAAACACCCGCTTCGGTGGTTTTTTTTCTTTTTCTATTGTTCTGAAAAGCATAAAAACTTAACCATCTGAACAATCTTGACGAATAATATATTTATATATAAAAAATTATTAACATATTTTCGGAAACTTCATTTTGAACTCCCCTATCTTTCTCATCCCTACATCGACTTATATGCGACCACCTTAGTGATAGGAACAAGGGCACGTTGTGGCTACTATCCCCCACAATTACAATTGTGAAATATAGGGACTCTCACATCTATTTTTAAATAACAGGGAAACCTGAATAAGTGGGTCCCATTTTGTACATAAAAAATTATTGTATCACACTGTATAATTGGAATTGCTTGGTGCAATATGTCTGAACCAAACATTACCTAACCAGTTTTTCGGCAATTCACAAATAAAATGACTCCAATCACTCACAGTTATGGAAGAAAATTCCTTTTTATCCATTCAAAATTATTGATGCTCCCTGTATAATTGAGATTAATTGGTGCATTATGGCAACTCCAACTAAAATGTAGAATTAATTGCAATAATTATTTTCAGTTAGTAATCAAACAGAATATGTTCTGTTAATATTCTTTTAAGGAGATGTGCATCTAAATTTCTCTTTCCGTTCATCTAATTTGATAACTATGAGAGAATGTTAGCATTTTATTTCTCCAAACAAAACTCATACGCACGTTTTACGCAAATATGATTTTTCTTCCGACCATCTATCGATCAGTGAACCGTGGAACTGTTATTACCACACAAATGACGTTCATGTACCGGGTGTCTCATTAAGAGAGATATCTAGCAGTACACAAACTATTAATCGTACAACCTAGAGAGAAAAATTTGTACAAAGTCGCATACGAGAAACCGCTGGAAATTATTTTCATGTTTATTGATCCACCGCTAGATAATATCTTGGTAACAACACAAAAACATCATTTTTCTATAATAAAAGCACAGTGATAGTGCTGAAATATTTGAATATTCCTAATCTTTAGAACATTTTGATCCAGTACTTTATCCTCGAACTTGTAAAATAACTGATAGGGGTGAGTGGGAAAAATTGTTACACCTTTTGTGTCCTTTCATGGATTTTGACAAACTTAATATCATTTGAAAGAGAATTCAATGCTCACTAATATATTGTACCATTGTTTTATTTCAATTTTTTGTAGCACTTGCGTTGTTTGAATAATTGTTATATTTTCATTTTTTTTTTAATTTTCAAATGCGATCCTATGTTTGTTAATCATGTACTTGAAAAAGCATGGAATTTTGAAAAAAATGGTGAAAACCATATCTCAATATCTATTTTCTAAGCGAAGATGCGAGAAAAATATGTATACTAGGGGATCGAGCTTTAAGGCGAATTTACACGATACCAAGTAACTAAAAACGAAAATTTGAAAACAGTGTTCATCTACACAGTATGTTAGTGAATTTATCAAGCAGCTACAAATTAGTACTAAAAGTATAATATGTGTTCAAACCTTAGATCAGGGATGGCCACGAGGTCGACCGCGGTCTACCGGTCGAACACGAAGACGATTTAGGTAGCCCGCGAGAACACGTCTATATAAGTAGGTACTCACACGCTTCGGTCTGTCGTAACTCGTAACGTGGTATATTGTTGCGGCCAAATAATAACAAGACCCAGTACTAGTTTCGACTTGAGTGCGAACGTAGGTATTAACAACTAATTTGTTGCGTCGGGATTATTGAAAGTTAACGTAGGGGCCTTGAGACTCTGTGTTTTTTAACTATTTTATCAGAATGAGTGGGCCATCTAGTTCGAGTGCTAAAAAAATAAGACTTACCATTATCACAGTGAGTGGGAAGAGGAATTTTTTTCATTATGGTCAAGGATAAATATGTGTGCCTAATCTGTAAATCAAGTATCGCATTACCGAAAAGAGCTAATGCTGAAAGGCATTTTAAAACTAAACATTGCAAATACGCCAACGATTTTCCATTTGGCAGTGAAAACCGAAAGATAAAAGTACGTGAATTAAAAAGCAGTTTAAACGCACAACAATCTTTTTTTACAAAACCAGATTCGAAATCAAAAGCTGCAACACTGGCGTCATTTGCTGTTACAGAAATATTAATAAAATGAAAGAAACTTTTCGAAGATGGAGAAATGATCAAGGAAGCCATGCAGAGAGCTGGAGAAGCACTTTTTAATAACTTTAAAAACAAAAAAGAAATTATTACAGCAATAAATGATATTTCACTTTCACGGAACACAGTAATGCGACGCAGTGAAGCCATAAGTGAAAATTTGGAACAATTACTTAATGAAGACTTGCAGAAATGTTGTTTCTTGTCACTACAGTTTAATGAATCCACCGATGTAACTGACATTACTGAATTGTGCGTTTTCGTGCGCTTAGTTTTTGAAGACATGACAACAAAAGAGGAATTATTGACAATGATTCTATTGAAGGGGCAAACCAGAGGTGAAGATATTTACAGATCTTTCAAGAGTTTTGTAGAAAATACTTCATTTCCGATACACAAACTAGTTGCTATCACGACAGATGGAGCACCCGCTATGCTGGGACGAAGAATTGGTTTTATTTCATTGTGCAAAAATGATGAAAACATTACAAGTTTCACCAACTATCACTGCATCATACACCAGCAAGTTTTGTGCTCTAAAATTCTGGAATCAGATGTTATTATGAAAATTGCTTTTAAAATAGTTAATTCTATTCGAGCCAGAAGTTTGCAAAGGCGTCAATTTCGAGCTCTTCTTGAATAGACAGGAGCCGAGAACTCAGACCTTTTGCTACATACAGATGTTAGGTGGCTTAGCCGTGGTGCCTTTTTGAAGAGATTTCGCCAATTACTGCCAGAAATCAAGACATTAGTTCAATCAAAAAGAGAAAATATACCTGAGCTTGAAGATGAAAAATGGCTTATGAAGCTGGCCTTTCTTTGTGACATAACAGAAAAACTCAATGAGTTGAACCTAAATCTTCAAGGGAAAGACAAAACCGTCATTGACATGACATCTTTGATTAAAACTTTTGAAAGTCAAATTCAAATGCATGCATCTCAGTTAAAACGGGGTGAACTAAAAAATTATGAAAAAATGGAAGAAGAATGTACGCACAATTCAAATCGAGACTACAAAATTCTCGCTTAACAGCTGGATAATTTGCATCAGGAGTTCGAAAGAGGGTTTGCAGATTTTGCCGCTCTCGAAGAAGTGCTAAGTTTCATGGTATTCCCTTTCAATGAAAACATTGACATTGACAGCTTGACCGTTAAAATCGGCAACTTAACCGATACTGAATCTCTTGTGGTCGAAGAAGAAATAATAAAAATGAGAAGCGATATGTTTCTGAAAGCTAGTAGTACAGAATTTTGGAAAGTGATTTGCAAAGAAAAGTTTCCATTCCTAAAAAAGGTGGCTTTATATTTGACCTCATTTTTTGGTTCTACTTGTCTTTGCGAATCAACGTTTTCAACTATGAATGCAATAAAAACCATAAATCGTTCCCGCTTAACAGACGCTCACTTAACTTCCTGTTTGCGCATCGCAGTTACTTCGTACACTCCCCAATATGATAAACTTGTGGAGAATATGCAGTGTCAAACATCCACTCAAAAGCGTAAAACGCAATGAAAAATTCGAATTAAGTATGTAATATTCAATAAATAAATACATACAAACTTATTACAAAAATGTTTTATTTCTCTCTTCTAAATTCTACCTTGCAGACGACCGTAGGAAGTATTTTCGAGCACAAGTAGACCTCACAGGTCAAATGTTTGGCCACCCCTGCCATAGATCATATATATTAACATGGATAAGTATACGGTTCAAAAAGTCTGCGCCAGATAGCAGAACGTACTTATTTCTTCCGACTTTCTTCCTATCGATATCCACTATCCTTTTCTGCAGTGAAAAATAATAATGCGCTTGCGTCTATAATTTTGAGGTTTATCTTTTTAATTTTAAAATGTTAACCTTACTTTGATTTTGGAGCTTAGATTATAAAATATTGAGGGTTAAGTGCGGACCGTTCTCAAGCAAGTTGCATTTACATTGCGGCAGATTCTTGGTGGAGTCGTTACATCTCTAATATGTTTGTATGTTTGTTTGTTTTTAGATTTTCTTTGGTTGATGGAATTAAAAAACGACAGTGAACTGTGAAATATCTCTTTATTTTATTAACGTTTCATTTCTCAAACCTAGAACGGGATTAAAAGTGACATAAAACATTTTTTTTACTCAATGATTTCTGGAATTAAAAAGGTTTCAAGAACATGTATTGGCACTGTAACTTTATTCAGATTGCTTTGCTTATAACCTGAATTTGGAACAACAAATTAAAACTTTTTTGGTTCAATATTTTCCAATAGAAAACTGTTGAATATTTTCTTTCTTTACTAAACTAGCTTCACTTTCTTCCTGCTCCCTCACTTTCAGCTCCACCTTCGTCATCACTTATTTCCAGCAACATAGTATAATTATCATCCAAATCCTCTAAAATAGATAAATCTCCTTTAGGGGAAAGGGGGGCACATTCATCCTTGGGGCACTTTCAACCAGTGTCGATTTTTACGGAATTAATTTGAATTTACCGCCGAAATTATACGTACCCGTTAGTAGACCCTCAGCCACTATCAGTAAGGTTTGTTGATGGTATGTGCCTTGTTGTGCGAAAAATAAAATAAATCGTGATTTTACCTAATTCAAGGTAAGTTTTGTCGTGTCAGAAAATTATTCTCTGTCCGTTCTTATGAATACTATCGAGTTTTTCCACTAATATCGTTTTATAGCACATATATTTAGAGTTAAATTTTGGGATAGCCCTAACCTAAAAATGTAACTTTGAGAATTAGAGAGTGTGTGAAGAGAAATAAACAACAAATATCTCTAAGAAAACCAGAAAGCACTAGTTTAGCCCGATCAACTGGGTTTAATAAAAAAAATGTGTCAGAATTCTTCGAAAATTATAAGTTTAAGCCTGAACAGATACAATTTGGAAGAGACGGGAGTCACCACAGTTCTAAAACCAGTGAAAATTGTGTCCACTGAAGGCAAGAAACAAGTATGCCAAATATCATCTGCAGAACGAGGCGAATTGACCACATTTGTGTGAATAATAAGTGCTGTGGGTAGCGCACTCCCTCCAGTTTATGTTTTCCCCAGAACACATAATCCTGACGATTATTTGATTGACGCACCCATTTCTAGCTTAGAATTAGAAAACCATTCTGGCTGGATGACAGGACATCTATTTCTACGTATACTGGAGCATATTAAGCAGCAAACAAACTGCTCAATTGAAAATAAAATACTGTTGTTGCTGGATTACCATGAATTCCATATTCCCGTTAAAGGGATAAATTATTGCCGTATTAATGGGATCGTCATTCTTTCATTTCCACCACATACATCACACAAGCTCCAACCTCTAGATGTCGGTGTTTACGGCCCATTCAAGAACTATTGCGCAACTGCCTTCAATGACTGGATGACTTCAAATCCTGGAAAAACGATAACAATTAGGCAGATTGCCCATCTAAAGAAAATTGCTTACCAAAATGCTTTCACACAGAATAATATTACAACATCATTCCAGAAACCAGGGATTTGACCTTTGAATAGACTGGCGTTTCAAGAAGAGGAATGTTTGCCCAGTTTTGCAAATTATGAGGAAAAACATGACCAACAACCTCACCAACAACAGACTGATGCTGATTCTTCATTGTTCATGGCTGAGAATGGATCGTCATCTTCAACAAGAGATCCAAAGCCAGAATGTAACTATGTTCGATCTTCTTTTATTCTATTATTAAATACATTTTCTCAAATTGCAGATACTCGATCAACGCCGCATAAAAACACTCCCAAAAATTCATCCTTAGAAGGTTCTTCTACACCTCCACCCTTAAGAAGTATTTCAAGAATATCGTTTTTAAATGAGGATCTTGACAAAAATAGGAAAGGTAATATAGCATAGCACTCTACTCTCTTGATTTTATTTGAAGCTTTTTAACAGACTTACTTTCAGCATCTGCTGTCCACAAAATTACTCCGGAGACTGTCAGGCCGATTCCTAGACCCACTATAAAAAAAAACTAAGAACTTGAAAGAATAGAAAGGGAATTCTAGAATTTTTACAGAGACACCTGAAAAGAGATGCTTGGAAGAAATCGAACGTGAGAGAGAAAGGCGTTAACGGATTAAAGAAAAGAGGAATAGAAAAAGAGTTCTTAAACAAGTATTTCCAGAACAGACAGAAGATTATGTTGCAACAAAGAAGAAAGAAAAAAGATGAGCACAAGTAGTTCAGATACTGACGAGTCGATCGAACTTGCATCGGACGATATGTCAGATGATTTTAGTGACATGGAGAGTGCCAACCTCCTTACAGATGATGATATAATTCAACAAGATGATATTGTTTTGGTGCAATTTCCTTTAAAGACTAGCATATATTATTACATTGGAAGAGTCGTAGAAGTTATAAACTTGAATGAATTTGTAATAAAATTTTTGCGCCGTAAGACGCCAGGCTTCAAATTCTACTACCCCTTGGTCGAAGATAAATCTACAGTTGACCGTTACGACTTAGTTCTAAAATTACCACAGCCCAACTCATCTAAGACTGCTCGGACTTCTTCCTTACTAACTTTCAATATTAACTTATCCATGTATAATATCAAATAAGTTGTATGTTTTGATTATACTTATGTTTCAATATTTTTCTCTCTAGGTACTGTTACCAAAATAAAGAGTTGCACTGATCTGTTGTATAATCTCATCGCTGGTTGAAACTGCCCCAGGACGTGGTTGATTGTGCCCCACCGGAGGGGCACTATCAACCAAATGCAAGCTTTTTTTAGCTTTGATAATTTTTTTGAGAAAATAAATTTACCGATAATATTTCCTAGACAAAATGTAAGTAAAAGTATCAAATATTGCTATGCCGGGAAGAAACTACAATTATTTGACAACATTTTGTCAATATCTGCGATCTTTGGGGATTTGGTTCAATGTGCCCCCCTTTCCCTATCACTTTTATACAAACACCTTCCGTCAAACCTTCGTTAGCGAACATTGTGAACCAAACCATACAATAATAACAAATACATGCTACCTGACACAACCTTTTATTCACGACTCACGTGTTCAGATACAAATGCGCAAACTCCAAAATCGTATCTCAAAGAAAGAGAAGAAAATAGTTAATTTCAAAAGCGCAATGCTATTTTTATGGGAATTATTTTACGCATTGCTGCCATAAGAGCTAATACACTGTTGGGCACAGATAAAACATTTAGAAATTCATTTTTATGACGTTTAAAAACGTCACTCATTCTCGTCTTTCTTTATATGTTGTGCGCGCTAATAATCCTGGAATCGAATACAGAAAGATCGTCTACTCCACCAAATAAAACGAAAGCAGCAAACGCAGCAAGTGCATCGTTATTGCTGCAAAAATTTATAAGAACACCCACCAAAAATTTTTGTTATGTCGTACAGAATCAAATTATTCATTCGTTTTCGGAAAATGTTATGTTAACATACTTGTCAGAACTGGCTAAAAACTACCAATCATCAACACTTTGGAGTCACTATTCTATGTTGAAAAGTACCATCAGCATCAAACATAATGTTCACATTGGTGATTATATGAAAGTCCGTACATTTTTGAAAAGAAAGAATGAAGGACATGTTCCCAAAAAATCACACGTCTTAGAAAGACAACACATTCTCAAGTTCGAAGAGGAAGCGCCTCTTGTTACATTTACATTAAGCAAGGTTAAACAACATTTCTGAACTGAGGAAAGTTTCAATTTCTACAATTAAACGTTATTTTACTCTTTGGACTGGCTGGTGCTATTAGAAGAGATGAAAATAACAAATTAACAACAGACGATATCGATAGTTAGGGAGTAACTCTTCTCGTTGTGGTCCGTGACACTACAATTAAAGTTACCAGAAAATAATTCGCTATCTCTGAACATCTAGAGCTCTACAGAACATATGTAGCTCTTCGTCCTCAAAATTACTCGTAAAAATAGATTTTTTAATAATTACCAACAAGGAAAAATGTACTTGTCAAGTTATAGATATTAATAAAATTTGAAGAGTACCTTCACTGCTCTGCTTCCTTACTGATGAAAGCTGGGTCATATTTATTAACGCTCAAACAGCACGGAAGCTGGAAGAGTTCCTCTGTGACGGTGGTATATATAGAGAACTCCTTGAATAAAAAAAATATATTTCTAACAGAATTCCAGCATAACTATAAATAATTATTATCATAATAAAGAAAATTCAATAGTTTATTTCAATCGATTTTTTTCTTGAAGATTTGCTTATTCGTACAGTCGTAGAAAAAGTATAGTGTGCAACACTTGCGTGAAAACTTTTTACACTCGCGTGGCTGCTTCAATCGCTTCGCTCGTTTCGCAAACTGGACTATGTCCAGTTATTCACACAACCACATATTTGTTCTTCTGGGGATATCATTAGAACGTAATTGTTAATTATATTTCCTAGTCTTTCAAGCTCTTGTCAACTTCTATGATTCTGATGGCGTCATCAGAGCACCGGTTGTTCATTTTCGACTTAATCTTTCCAATTGTCAAATGGTATACAGCTGTTTCACACATGTTGGAATAAGTTAAATTTTATCCCCTATTTCTGGGAGTCATCCCTTGTACAATGGGTTGTTTTTATTGTTATTTTGATAGTTACTGACTGTGTTTTAAACACTACTTTCTAATGTATTTAAATGTTTCTTCTGATTGTGAGGATTTGGTGTGCACCCTGGCCATGTAAGGAAATTGAATATAACTGTCTTTAGGCCCTTCAAAACCTTTTTATTTCATCCTGATACTGGAAGATATATTTTCTTACTCTGATGATGGTTTGTAAATAAACTGAAAGCGCTCTGCTTACATCAAAATCCTGTACCAAAATACAAAATTAGTTTTTTTTCTATCATTAACTAAAAAAAATATACTAAAATTTATTATGAGGCACCAAATGAAACGGTGTTAATTAACAAGGTCGCATTATTATTGTAAATATGTTAGACACACATGTAGAAGATAGAAAATCAGTCTTTGTTGTAATAACGGTGCCAAATCATTGTTGATGAAAACGAAATGAAGAGTTTGGAAATTATAATAGATTATATTTATTTGCGGCAACATAGCTGCTCAGAGGAAATACTATTTTCATGCTACAGACAAGGCCGCTGTAATGTACAGCCTGTTGGAAAAAACACATTTGAGAAAATTCCATTTATTATTGCAAAATATTTGGATTTGAACAACCCCGAAAAGTACACTGGTCATTATTTACGTCAAACGTCGGTAACCCTTTTAGCAGAAGCTGGAGCAAGTATGACTATGCTAACGCGCCCATCCTTATAATTTTAATTTAGCGGCGAAAATAACGATAAAAACGCGTGGTTCGGCAGCCGCGCGCATCGCCCCAA
Organism: Galeruca laticollis; assembly: GCA_963921935.1. Lineage (NCBI taxonomy): Eukaryota > Metazoa > Arthropoda > Insecta > Coleoptera > Chrysomelidae > Galeruca > Galeruca laticollis. The sequence continues at coordinate 217,804,188 of OY998175.1, forward strand.
TTTGACACATGAACTAAAAAAACTATTTTAACTGATTGAATATTAATATTAAGGAATAAAAAAATTTGTGTCGACATGAATAAAAAATTATCCGTAAAAAAATTTTATCACAATTTTTTTATTAATCATGCTTTAGGTAATTAGTTAATTTCCACCATATTATTGTTAACATAAAAACGCTGATTATTTCAAAACAAGAAATCTAGAATTTTTTTTGATTTTTTGGAGCTAATCTTAAAAGGGTTTAGAAGAGATCCCCGTTGGAAAAATTCAGAAATTTTGATTTTTGACTTTTTCATTAACAATGAAAGGCATTAAAAAATTAATTATATAAATAAAGCCATCAGGAAATTTTTTTCCCAATTATTGTTCATATTTTGTGTTCTTATTGATGAAAGCCATATGACAATTTTTTTTTATTTTTAACTAACATTATTTAAATAATTGTTATAAACGAATGCATTGTTTATAAGATTTCATCCGTGATGAAAATAATGATTTTTGATAACAAAAAACGTACTTAATAATTATCAATTTTCTTTGTTACTAAATATTAATATTTTTTTTAAATCATTATTTTTTTTTCGTGTTATAAAAAAAATAATGTTTTTATTAATTTTTCATTTGTTCACTAAACAAATAATTTGTTATGAATAAATGCATCTCTTATTGTAACAATCTAATGAATTAAAATTAATTTTTACAAGGTGTATAGTTTTCAAAAATTTATTTATTTTACAGTTTTAAACATTTTTGAATTAATTTTTTTTATTTTTTAGTCTTTGTTGATAACCTTTTGGAATGTTTAGGTGGTGGTGAGTCATAAGTCTCTACTTCTTCAATGATTTCTTGTTCTTCTTCTTGTGGTTCAACTAAATCTCCTAATAACGCTTCAGCATACTGTTGAAGAAATACCGAAGAATCTGTAGAGCTATCTTCATCATTATTAAAATCGTCTCCATTACCATTTTGTGAACCGATACGAACTTGATCATCATTAATGTCGTTACTGTCATCGTCAATGGTTTGCTGTTCACTGTTTAAATTTACAATTCTTGCAGAGAGACGAGCATAGAAGCCCAGCCTTTCTACATCCGCGTCTGTTGGAGCAATCTTTAGTACAGGTACAATGAACTAATTTTAATAATTCTTCAGGAGCCAATTTTTCTGTCGTTTTCACAGACAGAAACATTGTCTCCGTTTTAATCCAACCCCAATTTTCCGGATTCAATTGATTACCAAGCCAAAACTGTACTTAGTGTTTTAAATGAAACTCACGGTTTCTAGTTAATACCACAATATAATAAAAATTGTTGAAAATTCTAAAAAATTGACAATTATTTCGATAAATCATCGTCAGAATAACAGAAGTTACATTTCATTTGATGCCTACCTGATGTTTAGTAGTTATTTTTGGCTAGACCAAGAAGTGACCTAGTTTGTGATTGACTTTATATATGTTAATAGAAAAAAGAAGAAGATGTGATACTACAAATATTGAAGCTTAGATATTATTAGCCCTATGGTGATATCCTGGATATCATTTTTCCAATTAAGATCAGTATAACTGTGCAATGATATAGAAAACCAGGAAAACTATATCTGCTGATCTTTACAATTATCACTTAAGAAGACAGTTTATTAGTGGAGAACTCCCTAGATTTAACTGTTCATTGACAACTTCATATTGTGGGTTTCTTAAATGTCTTCTAATTTCCAATTCTTCAAGGAAATCCAGTTCTTGTTTCATTTCACAAATATGCAGCACTTCTAGATTTGTGTTAGGTGTCAATGAATGATTGGTAATAGGTCCTGAAGGAGTGAATATATGATGCTGCAGACGTTGGTGGTAGGGTCACTAGATTTATTGCACTCTTCAATTTACTAATCTTGCTCATAAATCGGGAAACACGATATTGACTTGCAGTGTTATCGTTATTCAACTCTCCATACAATGACAACATTATATAAAAATGTAAAATTCGGGCGAATTTAATAAAAAACAATAGAAAAAGTTAATAAACAATTGAGTTAGAGGTTCGTTCCAGAGCTCAATTTGTTTATTAATTAATAACAAACAAAAAAGTGTTTTTGTCGTATCTTTAATAGTTTATAAGTTATTGTAATAACAATAAGTAAAAATAGAAAGAAAACTACAAGTCCAAAAGTACAATATATTTAAAAATTATATAAAAAAAATTTTTCATGTAAAAAATTATATATGGTTGTTTTTGTAATATATTTTAGTATTAAAAAATATTTCGTTTAAATGCATTTGTTTATAACAAATTATTTGTTTAATAAACAAATGAAAAATCAATAAGAAAAAATTTTTCAAATACGAAAGAACATAATAAATAATGATTTTGAAAAAAATGGTACCTCAATATTAATATTTAGTAACAAAAAAAATTGTTAATTAACATGGGCGTTTTTTGTTAATTACATTTTTTTTAAAAAACGATTTTTTCTTAAAATCATTATTTTCATCAAGGATGAAATTTCGAAAAAAAAGTTTTCAAAAATCTTATAAACAATGCATTTGTTTATAACAATTATTCAAATAATGTTGGTTAAAATTAAAAAAAATTATTGTCATATGGCTTTCATCAATAAGAAAACAAAATATTAACAATAATTGGAAAACAAATTATTCCTGATGGCTTTTGTATAATAAAATTTTTTATGCATTTCATTGCTAATAAAAAAGTGAAAAATCAAAATTTTTAAATTTTTCCAACGTGGATCTCTTCTAAACCCTTTTAAGATTAGCTCCAAAGAATAAAAACAAATTCTAGATTTCTTGTTCTGAAATAATCATCGTTTTTAGTTAACAATAAAATGGTGAAAATTAACTAATTAACAAAAGCATAATTAATAAAAAAATTGTGATAACATTTTTTACGGATTATTGTTTATTCATATGTCTACTTAGTACACAAATTTTTTTATTTCTTAATATTAATACTTAATCAGTTAAAATATTTTTTTTTAGTTCATGTGTCAGATTGGGGCGATGCGCGCGGCAGCCGAACCACGCGTTTCTACCGTTATTTTCGCCGCTAAATTAAAATTATAAGGATTGTCGGTGCAGTTCCGGGAGTCAGGACTTTTTTTTAGAAAATTTCCTGCTCTTTAAGGATCTTTAATCAAATTCCGATGATCTCAAGTAGTTTTTGAAATATTTCAAAAAAACCAAACCCTCATTTTTTATTTTACTTTATTGTTTATAACTTTTGTATTATTTTCAGCCCCTCTTGCAACTTTGATAGAATGTTCTAGATGCCATTCCGAAACGAATGAGTTCAAAATCCTAATTTTCGGAGGTCTCGTTTAGGTTCTGAGGAAAATGGGACTTGTGAACCAGACTAGAGGTGGAGTAGTTAACTTGAGAATAATTTCCAGCAGTTTCTGTTATGCTACTTTGTTGAGCAAATTGTTTTTTGATCGAATTTTCCCTAGCTTGTTTGATCAATAGTTTCCTAGATACAGCAGGTTACCTTTCTTTATCAGACACCCGGTACATGAGTACAGATAATATTCATTAAAAATGGAACAATGATGTTTATTTTTTTCACATTTGTTTATCTAATTTATTATTCAAATTAGTTGAATGAACATCGACTTGCAGTTATTTGGAAAATAAAACCAATATTATTAAATATTTAAAAACTGAGTTGATTATGATCCTCATAAATTCATTATGTTTATTTTTTATGAAAACGCAGTGTTTGATTTATCGTTAGGTAATCCGAGGACAAAATTGTTGATTTATAAACATCTACCCATGAAAAATTATTTAGTTGCTCATTATCTAGTCAGCACTAGCGGTTGATTATTACTCTTAACGTAGATTACGAGGTGTTATAAGGTACTAAAAATGTTTCCTGGTAACTGTTTAGAAACAAAATGCGGAATGGAAACTTTTTGTTGAAATATGTGCAATGTGTTAAATTAGAAACAATCCACTCTAATTATATTAAAAAACCATTAAAATAACAATAGATTTTTTTATTCACAAGCTATAATTGATATTGAAGGTTTTTATGTATATACAGAGTGTTCGTAAAAGTTGGAATACATTAGATAAATATGATCTATACTACTTTTCTAATATATATGAACTAAGGTAAAAAATGAATTCCTGTTTTATTAGTTTGAAACGTTGTAGGAGAATTAAATGAAAACGATTAGGTAAACAATCGTGAAGAATGAAAAGTTGCCATATGCATGGCGTCCCAACTAAAAGTACAAGCAACATCAGTGAGTCGCATAAAACATAGAGAAGGGCTAACTGCAGGTTTAAAAGGAATTTAATCTGGTAGGCCATTGAAATTCGAAGGCGACATCGTTAAAAAAGGAAGAGAAAAATCTGGAAGCGAATATTGTATTGAATCAAACTAACCAAAAATCGCAATAACTTATATATAACGTTTAATTTTTTTTTCATTGTTTCAGTTATTTTTGTATAGCGGTATGGTTTGGAGTAGAAATAGGTGCGTATTGTAACTGCATAACCTACTGTGTTATAAAATAATGTCCATCTACATCGCGGTATAATTTTTAGTATATATACGCGCATTTCACATAAATAAGTCATACTATTGTTACGAAACAGCAGACTGGTATAGTCCCTGAATCCGACTCTTTCTAAGCCATGTTTGAGAGATAAAATTATGGCAGATGCGCAGGGATTTCTCAGAATTGTTCACGATTGTGACTATCTGATCTAGACATTGTTTTGTGACCAGTCTTATCTATAAAATGCCAGAAAGCCAATTGTTTTTGTGTAAGCCGCAATCTAGAATTATCTAGTGAAAAAAGCACTAATATATAAGGGACCGGCCAGGAAGAGTTAGTTTTAGTTAATAATTTGACATCATGAGATAAACAAGTAAATAAGTGAATATAAATTAGTGAACCGTTTATATAAATTATTTTGAGTGAATAAACTGTGTATATAATTAGTGAATAGTGTAGGTAGAAAATAAATTAGTAAGGAACCTACCGTGTGTATGAAATTATCCCACCCGTAATAAAACGTTTTAATAAATAAGATAAACATTACATTTGTGTCAGGTGTGGGGTAATATAAATAAATATCTACGTAAAAATGGCCAAGAGATTATGTGACTTGAAAGTGACTGAGTTAAGAGCAGAATTAGGAGATCGTGAGTTGGAAACGTCCGGTAAGAAAAGTGAATTAGTACAAAGACTTGAAGTGGCACTGGAAAATGACGGATTGATCCAGAAACAGTTTTAATTAATGATGAGGCTTCCACCTTAATCTCGTCAATTTCTGATAAGATTTCTGCCATGGAAGAGGACATGGAATGTGAAAAACTATATTTCTGCTATGAAGAACGACATTTCTGCTAATATTGACGACAAGATTTCTGCTTTGATGAACGATATATCTGCTGATATTTTATTAATGAAAAACGACATTGCCGCTGACGTTGAAAATGAAATTTCATCTCTAAAATCTGGAATCGAGAATAAGATTACAACGATGGACGAGAAGATTGAGAATAAGATGACAACAATGGACGAGAAAATCAAGGAGTTAGAAAAAAAATGACAGATATAAGAACTAAAGACACGCCAGCGGAAGAAAAGAAGACCGAGCAAACAAAATATTGCAAGCCAGAAACACACCCTAAGTTAGAAGACATTGGTAGTTTTACCCGAGTCAAGGCCCCAACGTTCGATGGAAATATGTCGTGGACCAATTCTGTGAAACAGTTTGAAACAGCCGCTAGAGTGAATAAATGGTCCGATAAGGAGAAAGCAGTGACTCTTAACTATCGCGCTTCGGAGAGATGCATAGATGTACTTCAGACGTTACTTCTGGAAGAAACGGATGACTTCGAGCAGCTGAAGAAGAGACTGGACATGCAATATGACGACGAATATCTAGAGCACTTGTACCAATCCCAGCTGAAGAACCGGAGGCAGAAACGTGATGAAGCCCTTCAAGAGTATGAAGTGGACATTGCCCGATTAGTTCGATTCGCTTATCCATCAGCACCAGAAAACATGATGGAATGTCTGGGCATACAGGCCTTTATTGATGGCTTACGTGACCCCTATATGCAGAGGACGCTTTGTTTAGCCCATTCGAAAATATTAGTCGACGCTTTTACAGCTGCTCTTGAATATGAAGCAGCAACGATGGTTTCCAGATACAACAAAGGTCGTCAACTTGTTGAAAGGTATGGTAGACAAGAAGCCGAAGAAAATCAGGTGCTGTAATTGTGGCGAGCTAGAGCATGCACGCAGTTCGTGTAAGCGTCCTACGACTCCTGCAAACCAAGAACCTCTCAAACGCAAAGCAGCCAAGAAAAGCTCGCGGTACAACAAAGGTAGGACCATGCAGGAAGAAGATGACGATGACAAACTTGACCAGATCGTCAACTTGTTGAAAGGTATGACAGACAAGATGCCGAAGGAGATCAAATGCCGGAAGTGTGGCGAGCTAGAGCACATACGCATCCCGTCTAAGCGCCCCACGATTCCTGTAACCCAAGAGCTACAGTCACAGGGGTGAACATCCAGCTGATGTGAATCACCGGAAAGCCAACTCTTTGCCTAGACGGTCATGCCCTGTAGACTATTCACAATGCAACAAGTCGGAATCTAAGGAAGCTGCAGTTTCAAGAATTACAGTAGTCAATGAAGAATGGTCACCCACCAGGAGCAAAGAAGATCAGGAGAATAATCCTTGCCTAAAGATGATCCGGCAATGGAAGGAAGAAAATCGGCAACCTACATGGCAAGAAGTGTCAAGATTTTCACCGAAACTCAAAGCGTATTGGGCTCAGTGGGCCTCCCTTGTCCTGGAAGAAGGGCTGTTGAAAAGAGTCCTTGAAAACGATGATAATATAGAGATGAGGAGACTAGAACGAGAGTAGCTGAGGTACTGGAGAAGTTACACGACAGTCCATCGGGAGGTCATCTGGGAGTGAAGAAACCCCTTCAGCGAGTCCGTGAAAGGTTTTATTGGATGTACAGCTCCGACGATGTGAAGGACAAGTGTAAGAAATGTACGACTTGTGCTACGAGTAATGGACCACATTGCAAGAGAAAGGTAACCCTGAAACAGTACAATGTTGTAAGCCCTTTCGAAAGGATTGCATTAGATACAGCTAGACCATATCCGATGACAGAAAATGGTGGCAAATACATACTGGTTGTAATGGATTATTTCACAAGGTGGGTGGAAATTTACGCTATCCCGAACGAAGAGGCGACAACTGTCGCAGATGTATTGGTGAAAGAATTTATCAGCCGATGTGGAGTGCCATTGGAAGTTCACAGTGACCAGGGAAGAAATTTCGAAAGCCATCTATTCCAGGAGATTTGCGACAAGCTGGGAATTAAGAAGACCAGGACAACAGCATTACATCCACAGTCAGATGGAATGGTCGAGAGGATGAGCAGGGCTATTGGAAAATACCTGTCCAAAGTAGTTTCCAGCCATCAGAGAGATTGGGAGCATTATCTTTCCCTATTCGTATTGGCTTATCGATCTACCGTCAATGAGTCCACGGGTGAAACACCTGCGAAAATCCTATTTGAACGTGAAATGAGGCTTCCTCGTGACATGGAATTTGGCTGTCAGTCTGGAGAATATCCAGCAGGAGAAGACTACGTGATCCAATTAAGAAGAAGGCAGGACGATATTCATGAATTAGTTCGAGCAAATCTTCAAGTTGCCAGCGACAAAATGAAAAGTCGGTACGACACGCAGGCCACAGAAGGCGGTTTTAAAGAAGGGGACATAGTATGGTTACACAACCCGACGAGGAGAAAAGGATTTTCTCCAAAAAAATTACAAAAATCCTGGGAAGGTTCATACTTAATCAAGAAAAGGATCAATGATGTGATATATCGCATAAGCAAGATCCCCAACGGAAAACCAAAAGTAATTCACCAAAACCGACTAGCACCATTCGAAGGAGACCATGACTTAGAGAAAGGAGTAAACCATATTCGAGATGTGTCTAACCTTACCTTCGATGAATTTATTGGCGCTTATGGAGGTACCGGGAAAGCTAGATATGGAGTCACTTCAGAACAACGACAAGATTTGTTAACTCTCCCAGAAGATTATTCACTGGCATACAACATCCCCGCCCGTATCAAGAACGCACGAGGGTTGGCAACTGTCTTTCGAAAGAAGTTCGGGCAATTATAAAAACGTGGAGGCCAGATTTCAGCCCCTGGCAAGACACTGAAACTGAAACATAATTCACGGTACGTCTTCTACGTGGTAACTAAAAATGAATTTCAAGATCGATCTACCTACCGCGATGTGTGGGAAACACTTCGAAAACTCCGAGACCATGTGTTAGAATCCAGCGTGAAGAAACTGGATATGCCTAAGATAGCGAGTAACCAGTTTGATTGTTGAGTTATCACGAACATGGTTGAGATTATCTTTCGAGGTGCCGGTGTCCAGATATTAATTTGCAGCTACAACCCCCGTTATCAGTATCCGATGAAGACGGTGCCCTGCTATTTCCATAAGATCGGAAAGTGTAGAAATGGAGCCAGTTGCAGATTCAAACATCCAGTCTCGGCTACACAAAAGTTCCAGGAGGAACTGCCATTTAAGGAGGGGGTAATGTTACGAAACAGCACACTGGTATAGTCTCTGTATCCGACTCTGTCTAAGCCATGTATGAAAGTTAAAATTATGGTGGATGCGCAGGGAATTCTTAGAATTGTTTACGATTGTGACTATCTTATCTAGACATTGTTTTTGTGACCAGTCTTATCTGGAAAATGCCAGAAAGCCAATTGGTTTTGTGTAAGCCGCAATTTAGAATAATCTAGTGAAAAGGGCACTAATATATAAGGGACCGACCAGGAAGAGTTAGTTTTAGTTGATAATTTGCCATCGTGAGATAAACAAGTGAATAAGTGAATATAAATTATTGAACTGTTTATATAAATTAGTTTAAGTGAATATACTGTGTATATAATTAGTGAATAGTGTAGTGAATAAATGAATTAGTAAGTAAACCTACCGTGTGTATGAATTTATCTCACCCGTAATAAAACGTTTTGATAAATAAGAAAAACATTACACTATGTTATTGAATGGTATTCATCTGCATAATGGTACAAAATGTAAAAACTCTTCCCGGATAGATGGATTGGTATAAGGGGAAATCCCAGGATTCAATTCTCTTAGAGACATCTTAAATCCATTGTTTATAAAAGACAACCTGCTCAAGTTTACGAACTTAAAAGACGAAAATAGAGTTCACAGATTGATGTTTAGATCCCTGATTCGGTAACCAAGGACTAAACGCAATATTTTTATCCTCACAATTCATTTCGGAAAGGACGGGACACCCTATATATACAATACAATCGGTATTGAATGAATATTACACTGTACCATCAAGAAAGTACATAATTTACTTATAAATTGTCAACGCCTGATAAAAAGATTTTGTACTCTAAAGGTCTATGTACTTTATAACTGTCAATAGAGACATCATTACTTGTTAATTATACATAAAATAAGCATCGATTTCACACCTTTCCGTTCAAGGTTTGTTCGACTCTTATTTCATTGCAATATAAAATAGAATTGAAAATAGAAGTTCGAAACGTTACACATTGTAACAACATCCAGATGCTTCTTTTATAAAATAATCGATCTGTCGTTGTTATCGTGTTTAAAATAGTTGTGAATGAGGGGTACTACAAGGGATCCAATGTACAAAATATCAATATAAATGATTGGTTGCAACAATATGAAACGTTCTTTGAATAAAATATATTTTAAAGATACGGAAACTATATTTTACAAATAGGTGTGTTATATACAATGCGTTAGAAAAGTGCCGATTCCCTCTTATAGTTATTCTATTTTTAGAACACAAAGAGGAAAGGCTACATGCAGTTTATTTGAAAAAATTTCTGAATGGTTCACGATCAGTAGGGGCGACACATTATAGATTTTTGTAACAATAATAACATCCTTTAGAAGCACAAAGACTTTCACGAGTATCATGGAGAGTAGGAATGAGAAATTTATATTTGACCTAGTCCTAACACTGAAGGAATATAAATATGAGATTAATGATTTAATAGTGAGGAAAATGCAATGAGTATTTTTTTAGTGCGAAGCAAACTTAAGGAAGAAACCGTGGCCACATCAAACAATAAGTAGCTAAGCACACGTAGACTTCTAATGGTCAGTTTAATTAATTACGCTGTATAAAAAACTGAAGATTTCTTCTCCTTGGGAGAAGTTTCAGATCATGCTGATTCCGAATCCGTTTATACCTAAGCTCGAGGACTTACCGTTAGCCCGCTGAAGCTTGAAGCGACCCCCAGACGAAGTGGGAGACGTACACCAGAAGCGCAAATATAAGACTTAAGTTTTAGGGTCTAACATAATGAAAATGATGAATATGAACAACCGAATATTGAAGTATATGAATTAATTGAAGAAAATATTCGGGAATTTAGTGTAAATACGGAATTTTTTACTTGTACTTTGCAACAGGGTTATTGTGTAATTGATAAAAACAAAGATTTCAAAATCAATCTTCAAATTTTATTGAGAACAAAAAATTTATGCTTCAGTCCAAAACTAGCAGCGCTAGAAGTGAAACATTTTATGTTATGCAAAAACTGTCAATCCATCAACAAAATAATAAGATAATTGTTCTAAAAAAATGAAAACAAAAAAAATATTTCCAAAAGAAAAACTATTTGCAATAAAAATATATATTCTTTTGAAGAAATTATTTTATTGAATGTTTGAACTAATGGTTTTTAAATGGAAGAACAGTCTAATTTTACTAATGAAATAGATACTATTCGGAAACGTACACTGCAAAATTAATTTTATTGCCAAAACTTGACAGACAACGACAACAACTTAAAAACAAAAATATCACACAGAGAGATCACATCTACAAATCTTGCGATCTTGAATATTTCCTTCTAACACCCCCACTCGACAGATTATTCTTCGATGAGTCCCATTGATGTTTTGAGACGTTGAAACTTTTCATTGGGGAGATGCTTTGTGAAAGTATCAGCAAACATATTTGAAGTTTCACAATACATGAATTGAATTATATCACTGTCAACTAAATCACGTAGATAATGGAATCTGACTTCGATATGTTTTGTTCTGCAACTAAACTTTTCATTGGTTGCTAGCTTGATACAACCTTGATAGTCTTCATAAAGAACAGTTGCATTTTCACGAAGTACTGGCACCGATATGTGAACGACATTTTAGCTAGCTTCATCGGTACAAATAGACAATTAGAGAGCTTCATTACTTAAATAAACTCTATTCACAATAATATCAAATTTACCGTAGAGCTTGAACAAAATAAGTCTATAAACTTTCTAGACCTTACAATTTTAGATATAAATAATAAACATGATTTTTCTATATTTCATAAACCATCATATACAGATATTACAATTCATAATAGTTCGGACCACCCATTCAGTCATAAACTAGCAGCTTTTAATAGTATGATACAACAGACTCTTAACAGTCCGATTAAATATTAATAATTATAACAAAGAATTAAATATCATGAAACAAATAGCAGTTAATAATAATTACGATCCAAATTTAATTGACAATATCATAAATAAAAAGATAAAAAAAACAGATTTTAGAACCAGTATTCCCTTCAGATAAAAATGATAATAAACAATTTAAAAGCTTAACATACTTTGGAACACCATCCTTAAAAATTAAATCATTTTTAGAAATTTTAGACATGAATATTTTCTCTAAAACTGATTACAATTTATCCAAATTCATTAAAAATAATAAATCTAAATCTTCAAAATTAAACAAATCAGGAGTTTATAAATTAAAATGTGGTAATGACAACTGTGATGAAATTTATATCGGTAGAACTTTTAGAAATTTTAAAACTAGAATTTCGGAACACAAACGTAGCTATGACAACAAAAAATTAGATTATAACCATTCAAATCATTTATTAGAAAACCAACACATTTGCGACCCATGTAGTCGGTAAATCCTTTAGTTTAAATTCATTAGAGGCCCTAGAGATTAACAAAAATAAATATTCAGGTAATCTTCTTAACGACCAAATAGATATCAATCAGTCTCCTTTATTAAACCTTTTTACCTAGAAGATAGCTTAGGAATGTTTGTAGTGAATGAATTTCCAGGTAATTTCTTTCAATACCATTGTAAACATTAGTAAATAGAATTCTGTATTTATGCACTGTATATATTAAGACATTTTTATATTTTACCTTCATTCATTCTTAGTGAAACGCGTCAACACTTTTAAATTGGACATTAGTTCAAATAAATAAGAATTTAAACAAATTATATTGTTTTATTTCATCGTTCACAAAGTATTCCGAAATCTCCTGAAAGTCTTCTTGACCAAACTATTTCCTGCCTTGCCAAGGCCGCTGATATGTCTTCGGCCTCTGTAGATGATAAAGCTACTGAAGATTGTTTCTTGCTAGCCCATAATATAGGATTATTCCCAAGAAATAATATAGAACCGGCCCAATGGGAATCAACATATCCGTCCAGAGTCAATTCAGTATTCGAACTAAATTTCCTTCTGACTTGGCTCACTTACTCGCCTGCACAAATAACCCACGGCAAGAGATATATCCAGACGGGTTGTAGTTGAAAGATATAGCAGTGCCCCCACTGCTTTTCTATATTTTTCATTATTGGGTAATAAAGGGGAATTTGTACCGAATTTGGGGTACTCTGTATCCATTGGAGTAGCTACACATGAGGCATTTTACAATCCATTTTCTTTGAGAAGGATATCAATTTTTGAATTTTGATCCAGTAGAAAGGTTCCATCTTCAGTTCTTCGAACTCCGATCCCCAAACATGATGAAATATTTCCTAAGTTGACCGTTTCGAAACTCTCCAATCCATTGTATCACTTCATCATTTTCATGACATACACGAATCATCAACATATAACAATACATATAGTATAGTCCGTTTCTTCATTTTCATATAGAGGCACTGATCATTTTTACTCTGTTCAAATGCACATTCCAAAAGTTTTCCGCTTATAGTATCATTCCATGCTTTCTCGTAATGCTTCAAACCGTATAATGCCTTGTGGAGTTTATATACAAGATGGGAATCATTTTCATTTATACGAGTATAACCTTCTGGTTGAGACATATAAATCTCTTCATTCAACAGACCATTCAAATATGCGGTTGTTATATCATAATGCCTGATTTTTAATTTACGAACAGCTGCTATTGACAACAGTATTCTCATCACCAGAGCGAAAATACTATCAAAGTCCTCCCCATATTTTTGTGTGTAAACTTTTGCGACTAAACGACCCTTATATTTCATTATTCCACCATTTGAATTGATTTTTGTCTTGAAAAACCACTTGAATTTTATAACTATTTTGTTCGGAGGTAGCTCGGTCAGCGTCCATACGCCTTTCTTCCTGAATGATTCCATTTTACCTTCTATAGCATTTATCCATTTCAGTTTTTAATTTTCTGGTAATTTCATTATTTCGCACCAAGTTTCAGGATCATCATTTGTTTCACTTGAAGTAAAGTAGGACAGTTTCTCAAGAGATTTCCCCTTATTATTTCTTGAAGATCGTCTAAAATACTCCAACCCTTCATCATCCAAACGTGTCTCTTCACTTTCAATATTAGTATTATTTTCAACAATAACATTTTCCTCGATACTTTCTTCCTGTTCGTTTACAAAAACTATTTCACTGTTTTCATCCAAGATTTTGATAGAATCAGATTTCATATCAGTGTAGTTTTTATCTTCGAAGAATTTTATAGTTCTACTTATAATCATTTTATTGGTTTCTGAATTCAAAACTCTATAACCATTGGAAGTTTCATTATATCCTACCAAAATTCCTGCTTGTGCTCGAGCATCCCATTTTCTTCTTGTTTCTTTAGGAATATAGGTATAGGCCATACTGCCGAAAGATCTGAGATGATCCAATCTTGGTTTTACTGAATTCCACAGTTCATATGGAGTACATCCGATAACTTTTGTAGGAAGGAGATTTTGAAGATAATTCGCTGTGGCAATTGCTTCACCCCAATATTTATTCGGCAATCCTGCATCAAACAACATACACCTTGCTACTTCGCATAAGGTTCGATTTTTACGTTCTGCTATGCCATTTTGTTCGGGCGAATACGGAACTGTAGTTCGAAAGAAAATACCTTTCTTCTTCAGAAAATCCTGAATTGCTGATCCACAAAACTCCCCTCCATTATCAAATCTGAACATTCTGGTTAACACTCCGAATTTATTTTCAACAAGAGCGAAAAATTCTTCAAATTTTTGAGATACTTTAGCTTTGGAATGTAGGAGGTATAATATGGTATAACGGGAGTGATCATCAATAAATGTCAAAAAATAGCGTTTCTTTCCTGCGCTTTCTATTTTCTTAGAACCACAAACATCAGAATGTATCAAATCTAGACATTGATTTGATCGTTTGTCACAATTTTTCAAAAATGGTTTCTTTGTTAGTTTTCCTTTTATGCAACTCACACAATTCATAATTTCATTGCAATTTTCGATTTTCATTCCTGAGGCTAGATCATGTGACACAAGTCTTTTGATATCGAACGGATTTTTATGATCTAGTCGTTTATGCCAAGCGTGAATACAATTTTCATGCCGACTTTGTGTTGTTATATTTGCTCGCTCATCTACCTTCTACTATAATCTGTAAATACCATTCTCAATTATTTCCATAGCAATATTTTTCTCCCCATTTTTACTGAACAATGTTGTTGATCAAAAACAACGTTGAATCCTTTTTTTGTTAGTCTTTTCACTGATAATAGAATAATTCGTAATTGAGGTACATATAAAACGTCTATGGCATGAACATTTTGACATTTTACATCGACTTGACATTTTAGGTACCCATCTCCAATTCCTGAATATACCATTTCTTGACCATTTGCAACAAAAATTTTATTTCCATAGGCACATCGGAGGTTAACGAAGAAATTTTTGTTGCTTGTCATATGATTAGAAGCTCCAGACTCGATGTACCATTCGTTCGAATTCCGGTTACCTTCACAAAAACATAATGCTTCTACTGCACTTTTTGCAATTTTATCATTTTTCTGAGTCTTTTCATTGCTTCTTTGAATATTCTTTTTACGGAAATAACAGTCTTCCTGAATATGACCCTTCTTCTTACAGATGAAACATTCTTTATCGAATCTACTTGCTGTCTCTTTCTTCTGCTTGTTATATATTATGTCTTCCATGCAGTTTCTCTACCTTTTTCACTGTCGCTTCCTTGTTTTCTATTGAACTCATCCATTAATTCTACTTTCACATATTCTAGAGTGAGTTCATCGTCGGGTCTAGCATCTAGTGCTGTAACTAAAGTTTCGAATTTTTCTGGGAGGCCACCCAATAAAAGAGCTGCTACGTGAAAGTCTTTTATCTCTTCACCGATACCTCTTAACATTTCGACCATTTCCAAAGTTGTTCTTATGTATTCCGACATATTTTGTCCAGGTTCAAGTTTGGCTTGGTATGATTTTCTCAGTAAATAAAGCTTATTGGATAAATTCGCTCTTTCGTGAACCATTTGTAGAATATCCTTAGCTGATGTACAATTACAGGTGTGGATTATTTGGTTATTTTCTACTGATAAGGATATAGAACTCTGTGCTTTCTCATCCAAACTTGACCAATTTTTATCTGAAGTCTCTGGTTTTGGTTTGTCGGCAACCTTCCATTTTTCCTCTCTAATTAACATCATCTTCATTTTGAATTTCCATGGTTGATAATTACTGTTATTTAATTTGGTAATTCCAAATCTTGAATTGTCAGAGGACGATTCCATTACTGTATGGTTTTACTGCAGCCTTATGTTTCCGCTTTACTTTTTACACAGTTTCTCTTAAACAACTCCTGAGCCTATAACCTGATGGTTTTTAAATGGAAGAACAGCCTAATTTCACTAATGAAATACTATTCGGAAACGTAGATTGCAAAATTAATTTTATTGTCAAATCTTGACAGACAACGACAATAACTTAAAAACAAAAGTATCACACATAGAGATCACATTTACCTTTTTAACACGAACAAACCTCCATTTTAATACTCAATCACATTATTCTATTTTATCTATATTAATTTTGCAATTAACTTGAAAACAATAACATTCTTGAATAGAGAATGAAGGAAAACTTTCAAACGATATATCACAAGCCCTTACTTTCCATTTTAAAAATTGGGGCTTGTACCTATCACGGGAAGGGAGTTAAAGGTTCCATGTTGAAGAATGTCAATTTTTTATTTAAATTTGACAAATTTCGGGATTTTTTATAATTATGTACAGCAACCGAAATAATGAGTTTATTCCATATAATTATTCCACACTGTATATTTAATAAAAAGAACAACCAGTACATATCACTGTAACATGGCATTTCAACTGTCGTCAAGTTTAATTCACCAAACTGAATTGGTGACAAATATAAAATAATACATTTCTGATAGAACTGAAAGTTTATAATTTTTTTCTCTGTAGGAAGCTCTTAAATATAAAAATTGGGAGAATTGGAAATCGGCCAAAACGATGGAATGTATATACTGTCGATTCACAAGTTTATCAGTTTCATTTATTACTGAATAACCGGTAGTATATGGTCTGGGAAGGTTGAAAAATATTATGTAAACTAAATAAATTTGTTGAAGCATGCGGTCAAACGTACAAATAAAACAATGTAACAAAATTAAACGATTTTTGTTTTTCAATAAGTAACATTAGAAGTGAAGTTATGGTAAGGAAAATAGAAGAAAAAATCAAAAATTAGTAATTTTAGTAATCTATATTGCCTCCTCTGGCCTTAATGCATTCTTGAATTCGAACTGGGATACTTCCGAATACATTATCAACATTTTCTTCGTTTCATTGAGTTAGTCCCACAAGTCTTCAATGGGATTTGGTTACGGTGAATATGCGGCCTAGTTAAAAATTGTTACATCTTCCGTTCTCAGAAATTCTCTAGCCACTTTTGATAGAATGAGGAGGTGGATTCTCATGTATAAAGATAAAATGATCTCAAATGGCAACTTCTGATTCTAACACAAAATCATCCTACTAGTTAAAGACGGTTGGATGGGAAACGAAGGTGTTTTTGTTCCTCCCCAGAACATTACAGTTACTTCCTTATACCCTAAAAACTAGCAGATGGGCCTAAGCGCATTGACTTGGCAATACAGATTCTGTGTAATATTGACCACGATGAAAACTATCTTAACAACATTTCTTTCTGCAATGAATTAACATTCCACATTAATGATTGCGTAAACCGCCATATCATGATCCCAATAATAGTAGACCGTTTTGAACAAGACCATGCTGCAACAAATAAACTCTGCCTCTCATAAAGTGGGACTACAAATAGATGTCGCGAAAACTCAGCTAATGACTAACGTTGTATGTATTATATAGATACTTGTGCCTGTAAGTTAATACCTCATATTTCTAAATTCTTGTTTGTACTACCACTTGTGTACTAAACGTAGTTATTGTTCTCTAGTCTAATTTGTGATCTATTAGTTTTTGACAGCTTGTCAGTTTTGATGTTTTACTTTCACTTCAATGAATAAAAAGCAGTGTTACTAGAACTTATTTCGATATTTATTTTATATCCGCTCGGATCGGTACATGTTACATGGTGTCAGGTGTAAAAAAACTTGATTGCAGAACTCTGGAAAAACGTCCTAGAAAAGCTCGATTGAAAATGAAAAGTGTTTGTGCGTAGCAAGCAAATTGGTATCTGCTGGATTAGTACCATTCATTGCATATAAATACACTCTTGTGAGATAGTTCCAAACTCTAGTATTATATTCGTGAGAATAACTAGTAAGTACACTTTTCATAATAAAGCAAAAAGCTGACGTAACTGTAAAAAATCTTGACATTTTTTACTGCTCACAACCGCTGTCGAGTTTTCAAAAAGTAAATTGGGCGAGATTTAACAGTATCCAGTAGCAATGGAATCATATTTTAAACCTCCAGATCCTTTGTCAATTGAAGGAAGCTTAGCTGATAACTGGCAGAAGTTTGAACAAAAATTTCATAATTTTTTGACTGCTACAGGCTTGAGTAATGGAAATGATGAAAAGAAAATTGCAATTTTATTGAACCTAGTAGGTGATGATGGGCTTGATCTTTATAACTCGTTTGATCCCTTACCGGTAAACCAACAAACGCTTGACAATGTCTTAAAGAAGTTTAAAGACCACTGTGAACCCAAGAAAAATGTTATATACGAGAGATTCTTATTTAACAGCATTACTCAGCAAGAAGGACAAAGTTTTGATAGCTTTTTGACAGAATTAAGAACAGCCGGAAAAACAACTAATTATGGTAATTTATTAGAGGAGTTCATAAGAGATATGATAGTAATGGGCATCTATAACCAAAGCACAAGAGAAGAATTGTTAAGAAAATCCGATTTAAAGTTGTCGCAAGCAATAGACATCTGTAGAACTAGAGAAGTTAGTCAAAAACAGTTGAAAGTTTTGCAGAATGAAGCCAGTGTGAGTTCTGTAAAATCTAAGCAGTTTTCAAAAGAAAAAAGAGAAGGGAAATGTGAGTTTTGTGGCTATGTACACCGAGAGAAAAATGTGTGCCCTGCTTGGAATAAAACTTGTGCCAAGTGCCAGGGTCGCAATCATTTTGCTAGTGTGTGCAAAAAAGTACAAAATACTAACCAGAATGAGAAGAAATGGGAGAGAAAGAAAGATGATAGAAGATCGGGTAAGAAAAAAGTGCATAATGTGCAAACAGAAAATTACAGCGATAGTGAATCAGAAAACAGTGATTGTGAGAGCAGCTCTGTTGAGTTGTATGTCCAGTCAATAAGAAAAGTTGATACTGTAAATAATGCGAAGAAGGCAATGTCATGGTTGCAGGCAATTGATGTTGAAGGACATAAGGTAACATTCAAGTTAGATACTGGATGTGAAGTAAGCATTTTAACGTTGAACATTGTTAGAAAACTAAATTTACTTGACAAAATGCAAAAAACTAAAGTCAAACTAGCTCCTTATGGCAATTCTGATTATGTATTCACTCCATTAGGAGAAATCACATTAAAATGTCAAGTTAACAACATTGTTAAAAACATATTTTATACAGTTTGTGATAATGATGAATTGCCATTACCGAGTTGTGTTGATTGCGTTGATCTAAACTTGGTTAGAAGAGTAGACGCAATATTTGCAGAGTCTTGTCAGTTTACGTCACTTGATAACGTTGTTAAAAGATATCCTGTCGTTTTTGGGGGTCTTGGTTCTTTTCCTAGAGAAAATCATATAGCGTTGAAAGAAGGTGCAATTCCTGTAGTTCAACCACTCAGACGGATTCCAATTGCTCTGCATGACCGTCTAAAACTTAAGCTTTATGACCTTGAAAAACAAGGAATCATAAGAAAAATTGATAAACCGACTGAATGGTTGAACCCACTAGTTATAGTTGAAAAGAAAAACAAAGATTTACGCTTGTGCCTTGATCCAAAATTCTTGAATTTGGCAATAAAACGAGAAAGGTTTTTAATACCTACAGCAGAAGAAATAGCTGTTAAACTTAACAATAAAGAATATTTCACAGTCTTGGACATGAAAGACGGTTACTTTCAAATTCGTATTGATGAACAGAGTCAAGAATATTGTGTCTTTGGAACACCCTTTGGAAGGTTTGCGTTTTGTCGTTTACCTTTCGGAATTTGTTCAGCTCCTGAGGTCTTTCAAAAACAAAACTATGAAATATTCGGTGATATTGAAGGCGTAGGCCTGTATTTCGATGACCTAATTATAACAGGCATTAATGAAACTGAACATGATAATAATTTACGATTGGTTTTGGAAAGAGCACAAAAATATAATATTAGATTCAACAAAGATAAAATTCAATTTAAATCTAAATGTGTTAAGTTTATGTGTCAAATTTACTCAAAGGAAGGAGTCAAACTGAATAAAAATTATGTCAAACCAATTCTAGAAATGCCAAAACCAAAAGACAAAACTGGGTTACTAAGAATATTAGGTATGGCTAAATATTTAGGCAAATTTTTACCTAATGTGTCAAAAATAACAGCCCCATTGAGAAACTTGACCAGAAATGATGTTGATTGGAATTGGACTGAATCGCACGATGAATCTCTAACAAAGCTAAAAAACATGTTAACTAATGCCCCAATTCTGTCATTTTTTGATTCATCAAAAACTATAGAAATAGACACCGATGCATCTAAAAATGGTCTAGGTGCGTGTTTGTCTCAAGAAGGTCACCCGATAGCTTTTGCGTCTAGGAGCTTAACTCCCTGTGAGGAAAAGTATGCACAAATAGAGAAAGAGATGCTAGCAATTGTGTTTGCCACACAAAAGTTTCATTATTTTATTTATGGCTTTGATGTAAAAATTAACTCAGATCACAAACCATTGGAAACAATCATGAAAAAAGATCTAGCATCTATTTCATGTCGCTTGCAACGGATGAGACTCCGTTTACTAAATTATAACATTACAGTCAATTACAAACCTGGCAAATTTCTCTATGTGGCTGATACTCTTTCGAGAGCCTTCTTGCCAGAAACTGGGTTAAAATCTGATCAAGAATTTAATTTTGCAGTACACTCCATGTCAAAGAATTTGGCTATGTCTGAGGAGAGAAAAGAACAGTTTAGGCAAGAAATCTTGTAAGATGAGGTTCTTAAACTAGTCATTAACTTTCATAAAAAAGGCTGGCCCAATAATAAGAATGAAGTTCCTGTTTCTGTAAGGCATTACTATAAAATCAAAGATCACCTAAGCTATGTTGATAAATTGTTGTTTTTTGGTGAGAAAATTGTTGTTCCATCTTCTGTAAAAAGTGATATGCTTAAATTATTGCACGAGGGTCATGTTGGCATTGAAAAATGCAAGAATCGTGCGAGACAAATATTTTATTGGCCAGGGTTATCTGTTGATATTGAAGCCTATGTTAAAAAATGTCATATTTGTGAATCTTTTGCTAAAAAACAGCAGAAAGAGTCGCTATTACCTCACAAATTACCTAAACGTCCATGGGAAAGAGTGGGGTTAGATATTTTTTCATATGCTAATAAAAGTTTCCTTATTGTATTTGACTCCTACTCTAATTGGCTGGAAATGCCTCAAATCAAAGACAAATCTGCAAAATCAGTTATTTTGACTTTAAAATCTGTCTTCTCTGTACACGGATCACCTGATAAAGTAACTGCTGACAATGTACCATTTAATAGCCTTGAATTTAAGACGTTTGCAAAGAACTGGAATTTTGAAATTAGTCTGCGAAGCCCTTATTACGCACAATCTAATGGACTGGCAGAAAAAGGAGTAGATATTGGTAAGAAAATTCTAAAAAAATGTTTGAAAGAAAATTCTGACATACATACCGCTTTATTGCAATATAGAAATTCACCGCTAAAGTATATTGGTTACTCCCCTGCACAGTTATTAATGAATAGGATTTGTAAGACAAAAGTACCGATAAATTCCAGTTTGTTGCAACCAAAACTCTGTGAAGACGTTTCTGAGAAATTGTTACATAGACAGAATATTTACAAGTTTCACTATGATAAGAATAGTAAAGATCTAAAACCTTTGGACCCTAAAGCCAATGTAACAATTTTTGACCATGTAAAGAATAAGTAGGAGCCTGCACAAATTGTTTCTAAGCACAGCTCTCCTAGGTCTTACATCGTAAAAGATTATTTTGGCAATCTGGTCAGGCGCAATCGAATTGACCTTAAAGAATCATTAAATGATTATGTTCCTAAAACTAAAGAGCCTGACTTAGATTATAGTCATATCGAACCTTCAGCTCAGCCTGCCGTGTTGCTTAAAAATAAAAGCCCTTCACCGGAAGTTTCACCAAAATCTTCATCATCCAGTCCAAGAGTTTTAGATCCTGGTGTTAAAACTAGATCTGGTCGGGTAATAAAAAAACCGGAAAAACTTAACTTATAGGAGGGGATGTATTATATAGATACTTGTGCCTGTAAGTTAATACCTCATATTTCTAAATTCTTGTTTGTACTACCACTTGTGTACTGAACGTAGTTATAGTTCTCTAGTCTAATATGTGATCTATTAGTTTTTGACAGCTTGTCAGTTTTGATGTTTTACTTTCACTTCAATGAATAAAAAGCAGTGTTACTAGAACTTATTTCGATATTTATTTTATATCCGCTCGGATCGGTACATGTTACATTGTACTTAGCGAAGGGGTATGTATTGATGGAATCCAAGTAGAAGAAGTAACTTTCTATAAATACCTTGGCCACGTAAACAGATACAACCAAACGCAAGAGCTATTAAGACGAATAGGATTAATATTGGGAAACCTAAGGAATATAATCAAATCAGACATACCAATCTGCTTAAAAAGAAAGGTCTTCAACCAATGTGGCCTGCCTTTTCTGACTAAAAAATATGTCCATAAAATCAAAGTGACACAACGCACAATGGAAAGGTCAATGCTGGGATTAACCCGCAGGGCTCATATCACAAATATTGAGCTGCGTCCAAAAATGAAACTAATTGACACAATAGAGAGAATAACGGTGCTGAAATGGGACTGGGCGGGATAACATGACAACAGATAGATCAAGAGTATGGTAGATTGGAGGCCTAGGTGTAGGGGACGATCAACTAGATAGTCAGATGACATTAGACGTATCCACACTAATTGTACACAAGAGGCACAAAATCGGAAATATCGGAATATGTGGAAGCAATCACTATATCTAGCAGTAGACAAATGCCGCAACTGTCATATATGGGGAGAATAGCAACCAACTGAAGATTTAGAATACGTCAGTGATCCACCACTGTGAACTTACGCACGATCGTGTTATCGGCTCTTTCATGCTTGTAGAAAACACGAATAAATGCACTGTTTGTTTGGACACGTTAGAAATACATGTTAGGAGTGGTTTGATTTGATAATTTCCTACTGATCCTGTATGTTAAAAAATAAAATAAAAGTCAGAACTTCTTCATTTAAAAAACCATTATAATTTCCTATAAATTGGGCAAATAGTTGGAACTACGCTACAACTATAACAATACATGTTAGAGAAATTGACTTAGTAAGAGAAATTCGAAAGGCAGATGAAAGACCAAGAAACGTCGTTGGAAGTTTGTTGGAAGTTATAAACAATGCTTGGGAGGAAGTAACTGAAGAATATTGTTCCACATTATATAGATTGATGACCAGTAGATTAAGAGATATTGTAGAGCAAATGGCGAGATTACTCAATATTAATTGTTGTTTTTTATTCAAAATTAAAAATTATTTAGTAGCTTTTGATATTTAATACTGGAAAATAATATTATTCACACGTTAGTGTTATTACCATTTAAATATACGACAAAACTGTTTCTCGGAAACGGAAAAGACATATTCACACTAGGCAACAACAACTGTCCCATTTTTTTGGCCGCAACTGTACAATAAATATTCTGCCAGTTATAGGTAATATGATTTTTATTTCGTTTCAAAATTCCGGATACCTTTCTCATGCAAAACATTCGATGTTTTGATTTATGTTACACGCACAAATCAATTTGTCGTTTGCTCAAACCTGAGAAAGCGACATAGAGTTGAGCATGTAAGTCATAAATTTCTTCAAACTTAACTCCACAATTATGGAACGTTTGATCTTACGATTTATAAATGGTGATCCTATCAGCTAATTAGAGTTAAAATTGTAATTGTTTTGGAACAAAATGGTGCATCATTAGAAGTTGAAGGGTATCGTGGTATAAAAACTGAGATTCCTCTATCTAATGTTTCAATTATATGTATACGTTTCACGTATAATATTGTGACATTGAAAAATTGTGGAGCATTAAAATTTCGTAATGGTATAACTAGCAATCTAACTTTTAAGCTTTAATAAATGATATGCGAGTATATAGCAGGTGCATTCAACAAATTCAAAAATTCTGTTCGGAAACCCACTCTTTCATCTTGATTCATCATTGATTATATGGATTTATATATTTTTCTTTCCCTGGGTTCATGTTCTGTATACTTTTATCTATTTGTTGGATCACATCATTCCGAGTAGTTAAAATTACACTCTACAACCATGTTCTGTTCTGATAATTTTTTCCTATACAGAGATACATTTTAATGATGAGTTAGAGAAAGTAAACGTTTGATGTTATTCTCTCAAAATTATGAAACGAAAATGTTCCAGGTAAAACAGGTCAAAACTTGTAAAAAGAAACTAAGAGAATTCTTCAAATGAATAATTTTCCAAATACTAATGTGATCTTATTACATATTTCTTAGCACCATTTTCTCGATGTATATTAACCTCTGTAAATGAGAATAGGCACTTCCAAACCTTTGTCTATGAGCGAGGATAATATTCGGGTAACTTGAATTCTCGTTACCCAGATTATACTTTATTAATCGTTTTATCTAAGGAAATTAAGTAATTTGATGAGAAGATTGAACTGATACCTCGAGCAAAATATGAAACCTTTTAAATATGTTATTAATCACATCACTGTATTAGTTGAAAGTTCATAGAGTTACCAGTGGCACGTATGAAGAAATTCATATGTGGGCCTTTATTTTACCTTTCATTAAAAGCTACAGGATTTTGTGTCAGTCTCCTCCAAGAATATTTCCTAGGTACGATAACATTATTTAGTCTCCCTAACACGGCTTCGTTGGTCGCAGAGCTGTCGAGGGTATTCTGAGTAGCCTATAGAGTCATTATTTGACACAATTTCATGTTTAAGTTGTCATTATAGAAGAATGATCTCATTCTCATCAAAGTTGTGCGAGCTGTTTCAATTCTGCACATGATCTCTGATGTAGCGAGCAAGATGCATATTAAGTAACTCTTCCAATGTTTTGTTGCTCTATCTGTACGCATCGATGTATGGTTGATGACTGAATATAATAAATTTTCTTTCAGCGACATTCATTTTTAGACCCATTTCGCGTCTTGTCTTGTTTACACAATCCAACATCTCTTGAATGCCCTGGTTACTAACGCACAAGATGACCGTGTCGTCAGCATATCTAATAGTATTGTAACGAACCCGTTAACCTTCCGCCACTGCCGCGCGGACTCCGAAGCTCCCGAGAATTCCAGATTATTTGGAATTCCCCCACTACCTGACCATCTCTGTCTCAGTAATCCTCAAGCGGCATTCCTCGAATATCAGTGTGTTGCCGGGTGCGCAAAGGTGTGTTACGTTACGAATTATAGGCTTTTGCGGAGTGACAGTCCCACGGCAGTAACGCATTCTAATTTCAACATTTTTAGTTGCATTTTTGACTAGAAGAAAGGTATTTTACAATTGTTTTTTTTAGTTTTTGAAGTTTTGAAGTTTATTAAAATTTTACAGATGGGTAGCTACGAGAAGGAATTAGAAAGGTTAAACAAACTCATGTTAGAGTGTTTAGAAGAGGAATCAGAAGAAGAGAAAGTAGATGATTCGGACGACGATTTGGAAGAAGATAACATAGAAGTACAGGAAGATAACTCAGACACAGAACAGGAAATATCCGATACTGAAATAGAACCAACGGCTAGTCTTCCATGCTTTCTTGGGAAAGATAAAAAAACAAAATGGTCAAAATGTGCCCCTCCTTCGTCCAGAACACGTGCAGAGAATTTGATAATTCATCTCCCGGGACGTAAAATGGCTGTACGAGGCTTGAAGTCTGCTATAAATATATGGAAGTATTTCTTTGATTTGGAGATTATAGAACAAATTGTCCGCTATACTAACCAACATATCGACAAGCAAAGACCCAAGTTTGGCGACAGATTGTTGCGAGAGCCAGGCACAAATCTTTCTGAGAAGCATTGTTTTATTGGACTGCTATATATAGCTGGCGTGTTAAAGTCTGGTCGGGTCAACATTGATGAGTTATGGAATAACGATGGAACTGGAGTAGAAATTTTTCGAATTGGTATGTCAAAATTTCGTTTTTCTTTCCTACTACAGCATTTGCGATTCGACGATATGGATACCAGAAAGGAAAGACACAAAGTTGATAAATTGGCCCCAATTAGATCTATATTTGATTTGTTCGTTGAAAAATGCAAATCTGCTTATACGCCTTTTGAGAATGTCACTATAGATGAAAAGTTGGAGGCATTTCGCGTATACATTCCGAGTAAGCCTAACAAGTATGGCCTAAAAGTATATGCACTGGTGGATTCTAAAACATACTACGCTTGTAATTTGGAAGTATATGTGGGATCTCAACCCCCAGGACCATATGTTCAGGATACTTCTGCTTCAGCCGTTGTTGAAAGACTTGTTGAACCGCTTAGAAATTCAAAAAGAAACTTGACCTGTGATAACTGGTTCACTAGCATTCCGTTAGTACGCAATTTATATTCGAATTATAAACTCACTTTTTTGGGAACGATCAGAAAAAATAAGCGGGAAATCCCCTTAGAACTTTCCAACCCAGTCAAAAGGCCACTTGGGACAAGTATGTTCGCCTTCGAAAACATAATGACATTGGTTTCATATATCCCGAAAAAAAACAAAAACGTACTGCTAGTTTCAAGTCTACACCACGACGACCGAATTGATGGAGCCACGGGAAAACCCGAGATGATAATCGACTACAACAGCACCAAGGGTGGCGTAGACACACTAGATAAGATGTGTGCAGCTTACGATTGCGCCAGGAATACCAGACGTTGGCCGATGGTGATTTTTTATTCAATGTTGAACATTGCAGGAATTAATTCTATGGTGTTGTTTTCCTTGCAAAATCCAGGCAAAAACATGCGTCGTCGTAAATTTTTACATATGCTTGCTTCGGAGCTAGTAGAAGATCATATCCGTAATCGTGGATTACAGGTCAATATTCCAAAAAGCATAAGACTTAGAATTTCAGAAATGTTTGGAACACCCGAGGGATTACCACAACCTCCAGCTGCAGATCCGGTAAATGTGAGAGGAAGGTGCGAATACTGTGACAGAAGAAAGAACAGGCCGACACGATTCTCATGTAAAACATGTGGAAAGTTTATCTGTTTGGAACATGTTACTTGCGTATGTGCAGATTGCTATTTACATTAAAATTACATGTTAATGATATAGATAGGTATTTTTAAATTAGTTTTATGTATTCTATAACGAGTTTTCTGCATTATTTCTTTCTTTTGTTTTGTATTCAAACATTTTATTTGTTTCCAGTTTTATAAATTTTCTCAATTATTCAGAATAAAGAATTTTTGGTACTTCTTGTGTTTTTGATAAAAACAATTAACTTTTGACAAATTTTGACAAAACAAAAAAAATTTTGAGGCCCATTTTGGAGTGCGGACTCTCAGTCCGGCGGCAGTGATCGGTAACAAAATCGTTACGGCAGTGCCGAAAGGTTAATGACAGTGACCGTGTCAGGCTGGATCCACATGCATCTGTGATCACGGACGTACGTGTGCGTTTCACGGATAGCCAGAAATATGATAATCCACATGTGTAAACCCATTTACGCTTTCGTTTATGGTACCTAACTAACTGTTACAAACGAATCCGAAACGAAAAGGAAAAAACGCTAGTTTTTTGCTGGCCCTATCCGGCTGCCGCTCATTTCACATTGCATAGACTCTTCCCTGATAGTGATGGGCAAAACCAGTACACTTGGTTGTACTAGCACACACCGTACATTACATCAAACTGTACCGTACAGTACGTACCGTACAATTATACGACGGGACCGAGCGAGAGAAAAGCGTGACCCGTATCTCGTACTAAACAAATGAATAGTTTTAAGTAGTTGTTGTGGTTCTATTCTGTTGCGATCATATTACGACACGCACAATACTTGCTGGTGTTGTAACATCTACAAAATAATAATACCTCTAAATATTGTTTTATTGTAATTATTATATCCATATTATTCATAAAACAATGTACAACTAACTGAAATATTTTGGGTTCAAATTTTTAAGCTGAAATTGATTATAAATTACTTGAATTTGAATATTATATAAATTTTAAAAAATTATCTCACATTATTATAGAATTGTCTCAATCGTCAAGCTAACTAAAAAAATTATAAGGATACTTTATTTACTAAAATTTCGTGCGATCAGTTCAAAATTATATCCATCTGATCAGCATATTCATAGTACGTACGTATATTTGCCTATTTAATTTACATGTACGTGCAAGACGCAACATTCCCTTTATTCAGTTGAGTGTGTTGCTGACTGCGGGTTGGGTGCTGTCAAAGTATAATGTTTGATTGTACGGTGGTACGGTCAGTACAGTAAAGTTGTGCGGCACGCACATCGTACATTAAAGTGTACACCGTACATTTTGTAGGACACGCACGCATACTTCCCATCATCTCTGAACCGTCTAACAGTAAACATGTAGTTCGCCACCATAATTATTTAAAGTAGTGTTTTTAGTGAGTTAAGGGACCAAGCAAGTAAGACTAGATTTTTCTTCAGTTGTATTCACTCGCATAAAATTGATGGCAATTGAACATTCAACAATATTCTTAAATAATTAAATTAACTTCATTTTACATCGTTGCCGGCTCTCTTCCATCAGTGTTACTCGATTTGTGTGTTTTGTAATAACTTTATATTTAATGAAATTGACTGTCTCGACCCTTACTTCGTGGAATATGCTCATATTAGTGTTTTTAAATGAAACTCAAGGTCTCTAGTTAATTCCACAATATAATACAAGTTATTGAAAATTCTAAAAAATTGACAATTGTTTCGATAAATCAATATCATCGTCAGAATGACAGAAGTACGATACAGTGAGCACTTACGAGCATACAGATTAAAACAACCAGATAAATCCCACTACGCAAAACATCTACTTGACACCAATCATTCATTGACACCTAACACAGAACTAGAAGTACTGCATATTTGTGAAAAGAAACAAGAACTGGATTTCCTTGAAGAACTGGAAATTGGAAGACATTCAAGAAACCCACAATATGAAGTTGTCAATGAACAGTTAAATCTAGGGAATTCTCCACTAATAAACTGTCTTCTTAAGTGATAATTGTAAAGATCAGCAGATATAGTTTTCCTGGTTTTCTATATCATTGCACAGTTATACTGATCTTAATTGGAAAAATGATATCCAGGATATCACCATAGGGCTAATAATATCTAAGCTTCAATATTTGTAATATCACATCTTCTTTTTTCTATAAACATATATTAAGCCAATCACAAGTTAGGTTACTTCTTGGTCTAGCCAAAATTAACTACTAAACATCAGGTAGGCATAAAATTAAATGTAACTTCTGTCATTCTGACGATGATATTGATTTATCGAAACAATTGTCAATTTTTTAGAATTTTCAATAACTTGTATTATATTGTGGAATTAACTAGAGACCTTGAGTTTCATTTAAAAACACTCACTTTATATTTAATTATTGACAGATTTGGAGGGAAAATCTTTCAGCAAATGGTTTACTAAGTGAAGTGATTTTAACATCCGGTCACTTCTGGTTTTTGTATACCTTTTCCTGTATCCTAGTCAATCGTAATATAAGGTATATTTATATTATGTCTCGCTTTCATTAATTCCAATTACTCCCGTTTGACTTTTAAACCGTCTCTAACGGTCAATTTAGAGTGGTCCTTCGATAACAAAATACATCTAGCTATCGCATCGCCCAAGGACATGTAGGAACGGAAAAAGATGATGTTGGATTCCTTCTCATACCATCGAGCCAGCGCAGAATAAATCGAAGATTTTTATTTCCTTCCTCTACACCAACGTCAAAACAACCTCAAAGTATTTTTGTCATCACCGTATGATCCATAGACTAGGAAAGAGAGGGGACGCGTTACTCTCTATGCAAGCTGTGGTGACGGTTTGATGCATATTTCAATGCCGACGCCATTTTTTGGTAGTCAACGCTATAGTGAACACCTGAGAGTTTTTTGCGATTATTGAGCGATTAAATTGATTTTAAAGTGGACTTTTGATTTTGTTAATATGGTTAATTGATGTGATTACCAGTGTAAGAGTTCTAGCAAAAAGAAAGAACCTGAAATTTCGTTTCATAGTTACTCCTAACTTATTTTTTTGGTAGCTACTTTTTTCATTATATCTTAAAAAATAAGCTTTTAATCATAAAACCCCACTAGTGAGTTAAAACGTATTTTATAATAAATGCAATTATGTTAGGAAAAAAGATATAACGAAACTTTTTCATTGAAAATTAACGAATTTATGGTTCAGTTTCTCGGAATTCCTAACCCCAAAAGATCATAATTACTAATTACTAATGCCTACAATTTTGATATTAGTTAAATAAATCAATATAGATTTATTTTTAAATTTCCCATGTATAAAGATTAATTTATAAAATAAAAATGTTAGTCCTTTAGAACTATCATATAACGATAATGAAGTTTATGACTTGGTGGGCATTGGTATCACAATAGTTGACAGCGTTACGAGTCCCCTCTCTTTCCTAGTCTAAGGTATGACCGATACACCGATCTTATTAAACTATGGGCGTCTGCCGTGTTAGTGTAAATAATTGGACTTGGACTGATTTCCTGTTTAAATAGACAATTAGGGAAGGCTCCTCTCTGGGCACAAAGTAATTTAAAGAAAAAAAAATATAACAATCTTAATGCATCTGCAAAACAAAAGGCTTATTACATGAAACAGGAATGTGGATAAGAAACATTTTTATGGAGTAAAAATACTAAAATATGGCTGTGGGAATATACCCTTATTTGAGGGCTGGAGGAGAGCGACCCCATTAGATACTTTAATTATTTTAGGATAAGCAACACTTTTTTTAATGAGTTACATAAAAAAGTATGCGAGGAATCACCACAAAAACGCAAACAAAATAACCTAACTTAAATCACGCATGAAAAGTTAAAATTAACCAACTTCAATCCGTTGTGACCTTGAAACGTGCGTGATTTTGTTTCCTAAAATTTCATTGGTTGATATTGATCACGTGGTATACAACGGATACGTATCACGGATGCATGTGTATCCAGCCTTAAGTTAGTTAGATATTCTTCTTTCCGTTGTTAATTAGTTTTAGGTTAGGTATTCTTCTTCCCCTGTTCAGTAGTTTTAGGTTAGGTATTCTTCTTTCCCTTTTAAGTTGACCTATGTCAGTTAGGTTGAACAGCAAAAGAATATTCTGAATTGTTCTGAAGGGTCGAGAAATTTCATTCTGAAACATTCTGGAAGGATGAAAATGAATATATAAAGAGGTGCGACAGTTGAGAGGGAGAGTTGATAGGAGTGATGGAAGTAAAGTTGAACAATTTGTCGCGAAATTGTAAACGTTATCGAGATAAATGTGAATTAAATTCCTTGTTTGTGAATAAACCATTTCTAGGAATCCATAATCGTGTTACAATTGGTATCAGGTGTGGGATACAGAAGAAACAAGGACGAAATTAAATGAATTATTGGTTGCTGAGCTCAGAAGAGAGCTAGAAGAGCGAGAATTGGAAACCGAAGGTAACAAGACGGTTCTGCAAAAAAAAATACGGGAGTATTTTTTAAAGAAGGTATCAACCCCGAGTCAGTATAATTCAGTGATCCATTGGACAAGTTATGCCATCAAATATCGACCCAGAAAGACGAGTTATCCCGGCAAATATCGACCCAGAGAGATGAGTTATTCCAGCAAACATCGACCCAGACAGAAGAGGTCATTATTCAACAACAAATTAGTAAACAACAGAAAAACAAGCTATCCTAGCAAATATCGACCCAGAAAGACGAGTTATCCCAGCACATATCGATCCAAAGAGACGAACTAGCCTGTATTCAACAACAAATTAGTAAGCAGAACAACGAGCTACGTCAGCAACTATCCAACCGTTGTGATGAGCTGTCTGATCAAATTGCCAACCAAAGGACTGAGTTTATGGAACAATTGAGTCAGCAGATTCAAGTAGAACTCACTCGTCGCATGACCACCCAGCGAGAAGTGGTTACGGATCGAATGGAAGAACTCACTCGTCAGATGACCGCCGATCGAGACGAGGTTGCTGATCGACTGAGGGAAGAATTGACTTGGCAGATTACTGACGTAACTCAGCAAATGAATAGGTTGAATGTTAAATTAAGAAGGCACGGACCATGAACTCACCATGGCGAAGGGGACGTCAGAAATTCGGCAGACCTCAGACCTACCATCTTTCTGATGGAAAACCTCTAAGCCAAATTATTTGAAGCAATTAAATGCTGCGACTGGGCCCAACAGATGAACTTCTCAAGAAAAAGCCATATCACTCACTATGTGACTGCGAGGAGAGGCTTTGGATGTGCTGCAGTCTATTCAGGAGGGTGATGCTTTAAGGCTTTAGTGAGACGACTTGAGATGCGTTATGGTCATGCCTATCTGGAGCCGGTCTAAAAATCACAATTTAAGACTCGGAAGCAGAAAATCGGAGAGTTGATACAAAAATTCAGGATGGACATCGCTAGAATAGTAAGATGCGCCTATCCATTGGCAACAGAAGAAAATCTGGTAGTCCAAGCGTTCGAAATGCAGAAATTCGACGAGCGGTGCTGCTACGCGTCCTAAGTCCCTGATCGGTGCATTGTCAATTGCATTGGAATTTGAAGCGGCAACGGAAGCTATACTAGGCTCTGCTCGTGTGCAGGGAATAGCCAGACCTGATTTAGTACCACCAGCGACTTGTAACCATAGCGAACTCAAAGAAGTGGCAGATAAAGTCCTGAGGGTGGTAGCTTCAAGGAAGAGACGGCCCGTGATATACTGGAGTTGCGGTGAAATTGGCCACATAAGAAGTGCTTTCCCGCGCAACAAACAAACCTCAACACCAGGAAAACTAAAACTGTTTGTCTCCTGGAGGACGACATCGAAAATACCATCCCATAGTAAAATTGGTAACGATCAAACAACAAACGGGCAGCTTGTACATTGAATAGAGGCAACAAGAATACGACTTTGAAATCGAGCATAGACCTGGTATAAGACACCGCAATGCTGATGCCCTTTCACGGAGACCATGCCAACTAGATTGCCGCCATTGTAGTCGCCTAGAACAGCACGAGGGGATAATTACACCGATCAAAGTAACTCCTGACAACTGGAACCAAAAGGTGAAAGACGAGCCAGAAAGGGATCCTGTCCTAAAGATGATCCGCGAAAGCAGACTAGCGCCCAACGTGGCACGAAGTGTCTGCGTATCCTCTCGTTATAAAAACGTATTTGGCATAGTGCGACTCGTTGACCTTAGATGATGGACTTCTAGTGAGACTGGTCGAAAGTTCTGACAGAACGGAAACAAAGAAATAGTTGGTAGTTCCAAGAAACAATGTCCCAGAAATTCTTCAACAGATTAATGATGTTAGCTCAGGATGTCATTTCGGTGTGACATAGACGTTGCAGAAGGTTCGAGATAGATTCTACTAGGCGAACCTAAAAGAGGACGTCAAAGATTGGTGCCGAATATGTACTGTATGTGCAGCAGATGAAATGCAGCAATACTTGGTTGGAAGTCCTTTTGAAAGAATTCCCGTGACCGCGTTGGGACCATTGCCTCGAAGTGATGCTGGAAACAAATACATCTTCGTAGTGATGAACTATTTTTCGAAATGGGTTGAAGCCAATCGAGAAGCTGCAACCTTAGCCAATGTCCTGGTAAATGAATTCATCAGCTGATTTGTGGTGCCTCTTGAGCTACAGTCAAATCAAGGAAGAAATTTTTATAGCATTTTGTTCCCAAAGGTTTGTCGAAGGCTGGGTACTAGGAAAACTAGAACCACTGCCATGCATCCCCAGTCTGATGGAATGGTGGAACGAATGAACCAAACCATAGCTAACTATCCATCGAAAGTTCTGTCAGAACACCAAAAATATTGGGATCAACACTTTCCATTCTATCTAATGGCCATTCGATTAGCTGTTAATGAATCTTCCGACTAAACACCTGCAAAGGTCCTGTTTGGTAGGGAAATGAGAATATGTCGAAGGTCTCCGTAGGAAGATGGAGGATATCCACGAAATGGTGCGTACCAAGCTGCAACTAAACAGTGACTGGATAAAGAGGTACCATGACACCCGAGTAGAACGGACCAATTATCAAGGAGACTTTATATGGCTGTACAACCCTCGATGACGACGTAGGCGGTGTCCCAAACTATAACAGAACTGGGTTTGACGTACACTATCAAGAATAACATTAAAAAACGTCATATATCGGATTGTTAGAGGGAAAAGCCTATGGTTCGTCCATTGTGATGGTCTGACGTCATTCACCCTTCCTGAAGAAGAGCTAGTTCAGCAGCTTATATTTTGAAATAGGGAATTCAGTTAATGCCAGATTCATTCCAGGAGGAATTATTTTAAAGAGGCGGCAGTGTAACGAGCCCGTTAATGAGAGTGACATTGTAATAACAGTGACAGTGTTAAAGTAGTTAGATATTCTTCTTTCTCCTGTTAATTAGCTTTAGGGTAGGGATTATTCTTTCCCTGTTGAGGAGTTTTAGGTTAGGTAGTTAGGTTGAACAGCCATAGAATATTCTGGATTGTTTGATCGATGATTCTGGAGGGCACGAACTGTTATTCTGGAAGATTGAAAATGAACATATAGGGAGGTGCGACAGTTGAGAGGGGGAGCTGACAGGAGTGACGGAAGTAAAGTTGAACGATTTAGCGAGGAATTGTAAACGTTCTTGAGAGAATTGTAAATAAAATTCCTTGTTTGTAAATAAACCATTTCGAGAAATCCACTATTCTGTTACAGTGTTATTCAGTTCACCATGGATCTTCACTCCAAGGTTCTTATCCTGCAAAGCATGCTTAAAAATAATATCCAAGCAGATTGTTATACCCTATATAGTAGTTGACAGTTAAGTCCGCTGAGCCCGTTTTTGTCTACTGTCGGTTTCTGTAACCGAGCCTTTATTTGTAAGTCATATGGATAGATAGTAGTCGAATGTTAAGTAGTGGAATAAGACATTATTTTTAGTGCTGTCATTACTTTTTCATATAATCTGATATACAGTAATAAAGTATATAATGTTGACATCAGAATAGTCAGTCTCTCCCCTTTTAGTTACAACATAGATGTTGACTAATACTGGGGACAATGCAGCCCTGTCTGACACCTCGTTGAATGCAGCATTTGTCGGTCAGATTAGAACAACAGCTTTCTATTTCCAATACACGTTTTCTATGATACGCCATGGATTCTCAAGGTTTTAGTATGTTTAGAAGCGTTCCATGCTAAAACCTATCATAGCCGGTGAAAGCTACATAGATATCCTTACGTTGGTCGCGACAGTTTTGGAAAGTATATTTAAGGCAAAAAGTCTCTCACGGATACCTAGTGCATTGTTGAAGCTAAACTGTGTTTCATCTAGGTCCCTTTCGCATAGACTTCTTATTCTTTCTGTACTATGCGGAGAAAAATCTACAGTGTGTGGCTCATCAAACTAATTAACCTGTATTCGTCGTACCTCTTTGTCCGCTGCTCCTTCGAAAGTTCTGTTGGAATGCTGTCCCGTCCAGTTGATTTCTTAGTTTTGGTCAATTATATGGCATGAAGAACTTCAGATTTCAATATTTTTGGACTTTATTCTTGATTTACATTAGCATCTATGTTTAGCCTGCCATCTTTAAGCTTCGTTTACATATGTTCATCGACAATAGTTTTTCCCGTACTATTCACTAGTATATTACTAGCTTTCTTATCACACAAGCCAGCGATTATACGCTATTAGTTTGAAATAATTATTAATTTCAGGAGCAAATCCACTAGAGTACGAAAGCATATTCAAAAGTAAGAATAGGTGTGGTATTAAAGTCGTCCAATCCGTACAGTATTTTTTATTAACAAACGCCGACTAGTTTCGACTTTAAAGTCATCTTCAGGGTAGGAAAGCTACAATTATTTAGTAAATTTTAATATACAAATTGGGATTTCATAAAAAATTAATTGTTTAGGATTTTGGATGAAGATGTAACTTCACCTGAGAAGGTTAGCAATAAAATTATCTTCATAGACAGCAGAGAAAAAAGAACCTAATTATTTCAGGCCTGGAAAAAACTGCGTACCAACTACAACCTCAGGATATCACTGATGAATTAAAATCTAAGATAGGAGTGTACCGGATATATAATTACTACTCTCTGGGTAAATCTAAAGCGGCACCTATTAAATTAGAATTAAGTAAATACCACACCAAAAGAGTTACCTTGTAAAACAGAGCTAATTTGAAAGGTACTAAAATCTTTACATCAGGATTTGACAGTACAAAGGGAGGAGCTGAACGTTTTAAAAGGATATTTAGCGCATTTCTGGAAAAACGATCAGAGCGCCAATTGTTATATCTGAGGTAACTTACCGTTGATGATCTTTTGAACAGTGGATTTCCGATAACAAAATCAAACGACCAAGCAGTGAACCATCCACTCCCACTTCCGATTTGGAAACTTTTATTGCGAACGAGAGCCAAAGGAAAAATCAGAACAATAAAATACAATATACAAACGGAAATACCACACCAGGAAACTGGAAAATTGTATACAGCCAACTCACAGAATAATTCAAAAGGTAGTGTTAACGGAAGCTCAATAAAGACTAAATCTTATAGCACAGCTGTTCAAAAATAATTTGAGCTAACCATATATATTTTTTTTCTCTAAAGTAATTAGCGATGGAATAAAACCATTTAATTTGTTTAAAACTCCATTTATTTAAATTAATG
Organism: Galeruca laticollis; assembly: GCA_963921935.1. Taxonomy (NCBI): domain Eukaryota; kingdom Metazoa; phylum Arthropoda; class Insecta; order Coleoptera; family Chrysomelidae; genus Galeruca; species Galeruca laticollis. The sequence goes on from OY998175.1 coordinate 217,840,993, forward strand.
TTCAATTGAAACTAGTTGACGCGTCTCGCTAACACAGTAGCTTTCTCAATACGAATGAAGGTGTAATGAAAAAATGTTTTAATATAAACAGTGCATAAACACAGAATTCTATTATACTAATATTAACAAAGGTATTGAAAAAAGTTACCTGCATATTCATTCACTACAAACATTCCTAAACTACATTTTAGGTAAAAAGGTTTAATAAAGGAGAATGATTGATATCTATTTAATCGTTAAGAAGGTTACCTGAATATTTGTTTTTATTTATTTCAAGAGCTTCTAATAGATTTAGACTAAAGGATTACGTTCTACATGTAAAATTTCAAAATTTGGGTCGAAAATGTGTTGGTTTCCTAATAACTGAATAGAATGTAATTTTTTGTTGTCATAGCTACGTTTGGTTCCGAAATTCTAGTTTCAAAATTTCTAAATTTAAGTTACAATCTTTTTTGTAGGAAATCGTGATTCGTATTTTGAAATTGACAATTACAATTGAAGCTTACCTTTCCCTTTTTAGGTCGAAACTAGTCGTCATTTGGTAATTACAAATACTGTACGAATTAAAGGATTTTAATGTCACAACTATACCTACTTTTTAATTATTAATGTTTACAGTTCTTTATAGTCAGAATAGTCTTTAGTATTGAATATAAGCTCTATTGAAGAAGCCAGTTTTTGGGATTTTTCAGCATTAAATGCCAAAAGGAGTGAGCCGTATGACTTCTTATAACGAACTTTTGATATTACTGGCAATACATCGTGAGTTGCTTTTTTGCCGCTTCCAACATTTCTTCTGGAATTTCATTGACTATGTCGGGCATTTCAAAATCTGAATATATATTTTCAAATTTGCAATTTTCTGCACAAAAAGTTATCATGAAAGTGTAAGTTTTCTATTGGGTCTTAAAAAAAAAGAAAAACAACAAAGTAAATCAATTTTTTTGTCCCCCCAAAAGACATTTTTCCGCACCGCACTAATGGTGGTTATATAATGAACACTTTTGTGGGTGTTAATGTTCCTGATCACAGTAATTACAGTTGTTATAAAATTTTATCGGTAAAGCCGGCGATATGATCTTCACTAAAGTCGTTGCGCGATGTCAGAGCATTTCGAAAACAGTCATCAAACAGTCGAGATGGAGATAAAATTCAATACGGCTTTTAATAACCTCGCTGAGGCTTTGAGATTAATCTGGGTAGTCGGATTTTGTCTTCGAATGAGATTTCAGAAACAACTTTTTATAAGAAATTTCAATGCTATTAGAGAGATTATAAAAGGGAGAAGTTTTTCTTGATAAACAATATTCTGGAGCTGTTCGAGATTATAGAACTACCACAAGGATAATTGAAAAATGAGTCGTGAAAATTTAAATATACAGTGCTATTCAAAAGTCTCCCCCCTCTGTTATAAATAAAGTAACGAAATTTGGAAACAATATAAGCGGCTGTAAACTCGTTTACTAGTGATGATAGATAATGTAATCGTCACAGCTAACGTCTTAGGATCATTGTATCCAATAATTTTGAATGGGACTCTTAAAAGGTATTGAAAGCACCTATACCAATGTTGTTTGTTGAAATTGAAACAGCTGAATACACACACACACAAAAATGAAGAAACCACGTTTTATTTAGTGTATAATTAATAAAATCTTCTGTCATCATCAGTGCTTCAAGTCAGGTACAGGCAGTATAACAATAAGGTTCATCATGTTACATTAAACAGTAGTCATGCGTCACCAACATCTCTATACATATAAAATAAAATAAAATGTGGATGAACCGCGTAGAAAAATGCGAGTCGTAAATCAACAGGTCTTAAATACAGGATAATGTTTGCAATTTTTTATTTTATTATACATATTCTCATTCTACTCTAGAATCAGGACGTTGTTTGAGGAATTTTCTCGATTATTGTCTCCTCTATCTAGAATATGTATTTTTCAGTCTGACTATTAAAATACTTTCACCGTAAGTATTCGGTTATAGTTTTTAATGTAGTCCGAGAATAATTAATCAGAATATATTATATGTCGACAGTCTCGTCTATATTAACGATAAATATTATTTATTATATAGACATCATTTTTCTGCCAAAGAAGGTCACAGAACGATCATACAATAGAAACAACCCTCGCAAGCTGAGAGGTGAAACTACCTAAGTAGAAAATGGGCGTGAATAAATTTAACTTTCGGTGCGGTTGAAACGCGTGTGAGTATAAAAAAGTATCCAAAAAGTAAATCCGTTTTTTTCTCTAGTTTTATGATATAGAAATCGGCTGCAAATATTCGCTTAGTGGTTTTTTTAAAATATAATTATTCTTGTTTCTTATCACAAATATGTAATACTTCTAGTTTGGTGTCAAATAGATGTTTTGCGTAGTAAGATTTCTCTAGTTGTTATAATCTGAATGCTCGTAAGTGTTCCTGCGTCTAATTTCAAAATTTCTAAGGGCTGAACCCAAATATACATTCTGGACATTTAAGTTAATATATACAACACTTTTTTTAGTGGGGATATTTTTGTTTTTACATTTAACCTTTTTATACCCATATTACTTCCTGTTTTAAAATAAATTGTTGTATGTGTTGCTAAAGATATTATCGTAAATAATATCATGAGAGCATCTAATTTTTCCGATAAAAATCGAAAAAACACGTTGCTAAGTAATATTTTAACAAGAAGCATGAGTGCTAGTGGCAACAAAAATCCGAGTCGAAACGAGGATTTTTGCATCTGCGCGAATGGTTTTTGTTAAAAAGTTATTACTTTGCATTGTGTTTTTTCGATTTTTTTCACTTATAATTGCACAAGTGTTTTTAGGTTGACAGTTATTCGAGTCAAATGGTTAAAGGAAACAGTTTAGAATTTGAACAACACAAATTTACCCAATATCAATACAAACTTTGAGTGTAATTCGGCAGGACAATTTAATGAATGAGAAATTTGGAAACATATCTTGCAATATTACATCCAATTTCTCGATGAAAGTATATGGCTCAAATGCGTATCTTTTTGCATCGCAAAACGTAGAAAGTTGTCGCCAGATTGATGATTGCGGCGCAACTGTATTAGTAGGCACACAGGTATTAACAATTTGACTAATTTCGGCGTTCGTAGATACACCGAATCGACTCATTGTTAGTTCTTGAATATTCAATAAGTTGTTGACAAACATGTCAAACTATTTATTCTGGTAACCAACACCGTGATAATTGATGAACAAATGAATAAGTGAAAAAACCACTAGTGTATTGGTCGCTGTGAAAGCTAAAGCTAACTTTTGCCGCTGTCAAAGTGACAATTGCACTGTGGCATATGCGATTTTTTATACATGAGTTAAATTGTCACAGGAAAAATTAAATGATCGAATAGTATTTGACAAGAATATTTCACGAGTAACAGATTATTTTGCATACACATAGCTTACAAAATATACTACCTCACATGCATACATAATAAATATGTAGGTATTAATTTGGAAACTGAAAATCATCAAGTAATTTATTTAATCACAAAATACTACAAACTTAATATAGTATATTAAGTATAATACCAAAACTGCCATCTACGGATGTTAGTAAAACTTTGCGCCATTTACGCGTCTCAAGTTACTCTAGAAAGAATAAACTTTCTATTTAATAAACAATTAAATTACCTAATCGAATTTAAATCACAAAAATTCTTGAAATCACGTAAAATACTATGTCGTTTATTAAATTTATCCACCTTTTTCTATTTTCAATTGATACTTACAAAGAAACTTTCTTCCAAATAATTCTCAATTTATTGACTGAAATTTATTCAGATAAAAATTTTATATATACATAGTTATTTTCCAACTAATTTTAAGCTGATCTAAAAAATCATTTGGCATTAAAAAATTTATAAGACTTGTCCCAATTTTTGGTATAAGGCACGGGTCAATTTCTACCGATGTGTCGACTGGGTTAAATGGTTGGACGATTGGTAAAATTTACCGTTAACACCTTAACGACCCGACTATTTACCAGATGTAAGCATTTGATCGCATAAAACGCGCCCGACGTAGCATCTGAATGCACCCTTACATTTGACATAACCAAATGACATTTGTATTGTAACATCAACAGACGCTGTTGTGAGGGACGATACAATTCGATGATTTTAGTAACGGTGCTCGAGAACACCATTTTAGAAACTATTCGCAAATAGAGCATTCTCAGGCTTGCGTATGCATGACATTGGGAACGACGTCAATAATAACGCCCCGATTCGAGATTCAGGGCATCAGGGCGGATGAAACTCAATCATCGACCACCACACCTGCAAGTAATGGATCACAGAAAGCGACATTGATTCTCTTTCCGAAATATCGAAACCACACATGACTAACGTTCTACTTTAGAAATATTTAAACAAAAGTTACAACTTTTATTTCTTAGAACTGAATATCTTTTTAATAAATACATGGAAAATTATCATTGATGCTGCAACTGGAAGATCATATATGAATTATATGGCAAATGTATGCATACTTTGCCCGTAGATAATATACTTTTCAATTAATTCAAAAATATAGAATTGCGCAGAGAGGGAAAAGACGAAATTTTCGATATAAGAGTGTCTGTCGTCTAGCGCAAAAATATATACAAGAGGGCGGAGTCGAGACGTGACATGGCGCGAGTGACGAGCGGTCACTCTTGATTAAGAACGGTAAGGGTTGTTTACTGGTCGACAGCAATGTTTTGCCGGAGACCGGTAAAACCCTTAACGTTCGAGATGCTTATACCATTTTTGGCGCGATCGTATTAAAATAAATTTCAAATAGAATAATTTAAATTTCTTCGAAATTAACTAAAAGTGAAAAGTTACATTTATACTTCTCGATCAGTTTAAAATATATTTGCATTTTGGTATAAAGTAGGCGGTTGCCAACTTGCCAATGATATAATTTAATAATCGTTGGGCAGTTGCTAAGTGTTTCCAAGATATTATTTATCAACAAACAAATGACTTTACTGTGAAACTCAAGATTATATTTTAAAGTGAATACTTTGAACTTGAATTTTCGATTAATTTACTAATATAAAATGAGTGAGAGTGATACTGAAGTAGAAAAAGCATGGCAAATAGGATGTGAAGCAATAATCCCAGAAAAATCCAGGAATCGCTATGAAAAAGTCTACAAAATGTTTAAGAATTGGTGTGAGGAGGAGAATGGTGCCAGTGTTATTGAAAGAGTGTTGTTGGCATATTTTGTTCGGCGAAATGAGACATTGAAATCGCCTGGTAGTCTTTGGGCAGAATATTTATGTTGAAAAGCACTATTTTTTTAAAGATGCTATCGATATTTCAACATTTCATACTTTGATTGCCTATCTAAAGAGGAAAAATGCTGGACATAGACCTAAGAAAGTTGCTGTGTTTACCAAAAAGCAGATCAAAAGCTTTTTAAATGAAGCTCCCGATGACCCATTTCTAATCCTTAAGGTATGACAACAAAAATTAGATAAATTTGTAATTTTAGGTAGGATTGATGTTGGGAATAGCTGGCGCATGCAGAAGGGAGGAATTGTACAACATGACGATAGATAATACAGAAGATCATCAACAATACATAATTATTAAGATTCCAAATCCGAAAAATAATGTACAACGGACTTTTACACTAATCAACAAGGTAGATGAAGGAATCCACTACCTCGAAATATTTAAGAATTATGTTTCACCCTCATGCCAAATATAAAAATTTATTTTTAAATTACCGTAACGCAAAATGCACTACATAGGTAGTAGGAGAAGGGACGATTGGAAGTTGCCCAACAAAAATTGCTGAATATTTGAAATTAGAGAGCCCTGATAGTTTTCCTTGTCATTAGTTTAGAAGGACATCGGCGACACTGTTGGCTAATAAAGATGTAGATATCTTAGGTATCAAGAGACTTGGGGGATGGAGATCTTCCACAGTAGTAGAGAGTTATATGGAAGATTCTTTGGAAAATAAAATTGAATTTGCAGAGAAAATTTTACACGATGATACCTCGTCAGTTTCTCCTTCAGTTACGCTGAGTAATACGAATATGAATACCCTCGATACCAACATGGCAAGTACAAGCGGCATTAAAATTAGCCAATGTACCTATTGTACATTTAATTTCAATGTTTCAAATTATTGTTTTTGATTTTTTGTCCTTTCTGTGAAATTGTTTTTATGCTAATTTATTACTTTTTATATTGTACTGTTCGATTCTGATCATTAAAAAATATAAATCTCCCGAATTTTTTTGTTCCTTTTGTGTAATGAATGAAGTAATATATTATTTAGGACCACTTAAATGTATGTAGGGCTAAGACGGCGGTAAGTAGACCACTTACCGACGTATGAACGGTAAGTAAATCACTTACCGACGTGTTGGACTTAGAAACCAGTAAACACAACCTACCGTCCTGACAACCGATGCTGTAAATAAACAAAAAAGATCGATCGCGCAAAAATATAATAATTATTATTTGTTATCAAAGATATTGTAATTTTTTATGACAAAAGCTTTCAAGTTTTGCCGCGGGTAAACTCGAAAAAACTGCAGTCATACAGTTTTCCCATCTAGAAACCATTTTTAATTCAAAATCGCGAGTTTGTGATTGGTGGAAATTGAGGCGAAGGAAATAGTCTTTGAAATATTACCATCACATGTCATGGTTTCATAATGGTTTCAGTAAGAACAAGATACATCTACAATATTATTTTTGCGCCAACCACCTCCCATACATAACCTTACTTTTCTCGCTATGTTACCAAGTGACATTAAGTACGTTCGTTTGTATTATATTTGTTCTTCCTAGCTTCATTTAAACACTCAGTATAATTTTTTCCAGGAACTATTATATTATCTAAGTATATTCCCACTTCAATATTATGCAAAACATTTTCTATAGTGGATTGAAAAATAGCTACAGCACTAGACATGCCATAAGGTAATCTTATATATTGCGTTAACCCCAAGTGACTATGAATAGTTAATAACTCTTGAGATTTTTTTACACTTAACTGTAAGTAAGCATTACTTAAATCTAAAATAATAAAAACCCTCCCACCTCTGAGTTTGTTAAACAGCTCATCCAACGTAGGTAGTGGGTAGTAAATCTGTTCTCAAATTTGAATTAAGAGTTTTCTTGAAGTCTCCACATATGCGGATTCCTCCATAAATTTAAATGTCCAGAATTTAATGCTGTCTGTTTGGGTCTAGCCCTTAGAAATTTTGAAATTAGACGCAGTGAACACTTACGAGCATACAGATTAAAATAACCAAAGAAATCCCACTGCGCTATCCATCTATTTGACACCAAATATTCATTGACATCTAATACAGAACTAGAAGTATTACATGTTTCTGATAAGAGACAAGAACTGGATTTCCTTGAACAATTAGAAATAAGAAGACGCTTAAAAGACCCACAATATGAAGTCGTCAGTGAGCAGATAAATCTAGGGAGCTCTCCACTTCTAGAATGTCTTCTTAAGTAATAATTGTAAAGAAAGCAGAAAAAGGTATCCAGGATATCCCCATAGGGCTAAGAATATGTAAGGTTCAATTTATATTGAATCAATCACAAGGTCGGTCACTTATTGGCTTAGGCAAAATTAATTATTAAACATCAGGTAGACATCAAATGAAATGTAACTTCTGTCATTCTGACGATGACATTTAATATTGAAACAATTGTCAATTTTTTAGAATTTTCAATAACTTTACCATTTTTCGACTATATTGTGGAATTATTCAGAAGCAGTTTCATTTATAAAAGTACCTAATAAGAGTATTTACGTTTGTTTGACTTTTATTGACAATGGTGTTTTATAATCAAATCAAAAAATTATTGCAGGAAACAGGATGCCGGTAAATAGATTGTTCAAACTGGTTAAACAATAATTATTCTTTATTTAATTTTGACTGAAAAATATAATTTCTACAACACAGATATACAACAACACGAAACATAAGATACATTTTCAGAATGACCATTGACATCCCCCTCCAAGGTGAGATTCACTTCCGTTAAAAAGTCTTGCCAACCTATAAAACTGAATACTACGTAAAGCCAAGATTACACTAGTCTATGAATAAGGCCAAGTTTACAATGGGCATAAATAGGGTAAATGCACAATTCAATGAACAAATTGAAATATATCTGAAATTATTAAGAATATGGTGTCTTCCTCGTAAACACTGAAATATCCCTCATAACGTGCAACATGTTCCACTTAACGTGATACTTCGTTAGTTCAAGTCAGTTCTTATGAATGAACGTACCGCTGTGTTTTTGATGACAAAATTTCAGAAACGTATCTGTTATTGGAACGATACTAAGCAATAACCAGGTGAGCAATAGTACAGAATAAGATATTAACAAATGAGATGTGTGCAAATAAGATGTGTGGTGTGTCGTCATTATCACATCAATTAATTGACTTCAACTGATTTTATCGAAAACATAACCTCAAAATATACCGAAATCGTTATTAAATTCAATAATTTGAGTGTTCATTCATTGGTGCATGTTCCGAACCTAGTAAACGAACAAAACGTTCATTCTGTGGTATTTTACATGTCGGGTTCCGTCAGGAAATGTCTACTAAGCTTGCTATCCAGTAACTGAACGACTTTGTTCATTCATTGAATCATAACATAGACCAATGGTGTTCCAGTTAATAAACAATTTATTTTTTCTCTGTTTTTTCTGATTTCATTTTTTTTTCAATCATTTGACAGAAATATGGAAGGTTGAAAGTCCAAGCCAGAACATCAGAAAAAGTATGTAAGATTCCGATATTCCGATTACTGTCTCCAGAAGGCCGTGGAAACAATAAGAAAAGAGGACATCACCATCAATGCGGCCAGCAGACAATATGGGATTTGTAAAAGTACACTTTTCAACAAAACCTCTGGAAAAGTTCCCATGATTCGAAAAATGGGACCTCCCACCATTTTGACCTCCGAAGAAGAAACTAGTCTAGAAACTTGGATTCTATCCAAAGCTCTATTAGAATTTCCCATGGATCCCGATGAGGTAAAGGACTCAGTGCATCGTGTCCTCAAGCTGTTGATAGGCCCAATAAATTCGTGGATGATAGACCGGGTAGGGAATGGTTACATCTTTTTTTACAAAGACATCCAAAAATAATCACAAGGAATATAGAATTAATATCCAAGGCGAGAGCATCTGTAACAGAGGAAAATATTCGAAAATGGTTTTAGGAGATGAAGGAATATTTAATTGGAGAAGGCGTTGAAGACATCCTTTCTGAGCCTGATAGAATTTTTAATGGGGATGAAACCGGTTTGCAGACTTGTCCCAAAACTGGAAAGCTTCTGGGTCGCAAAAATTACAAGAATTTTTATGAAATTGTGAGTGGCCCAGAAAAAGAATGCATAACAGTTCTCTGTGCATTTTCTGCCTCAGGAATATCTGTTCCACCTATGATTGTGTACCCGTACAATCGTATTCCAAAAGATATTGCACAACTATGCCCAAAGAGTGGGGTATTGGCCGATCAGATAGTGGATAGGTGACGAGTGCAACATTCTACGAATTTATTGCGAATATTTTCTTCCCTTGGCTTCAAGAAAACAACATTAAATTTCCCGTTTTACTATTGCTTGACGGTCATAAATCGCATATCAATATGGATTTTTTTAATTTCTGGGTACAGAAAAGAATAATACTATACTGCCTTCTGCCCAATGCAACACATATCTTGCAACCTTGTGACGTATCAGTATTCAAGTCTCTCAAAAAACACTGGAAACCGACCATTTTGAAACATAAACAGAACACCAATACATCAGTTATAAAAAATACCTTTGCCCCCCTTTCCCGAAAAGCTTTTGAAGAATCGATTGAACCGGAAATAATCAAAAAGGTTCCAGAAAATGTGGATTGTTTCCATTTAGTGCAGACGCTGTGAATTATTCCCAATGCATTTCAACAAGGTGACAACAGCTTGACCTAAATTGTGACAAAGAAGTTTCTGTGACCAGAGACGAATATTAATCTGTTCTGAAAGTCTTTAAACATCATGTAGATTCAAAAACTTTGATAGAACTCAAAAGTGCCTATGAAGGTAAAAAAGCAGTCGACATTCAGTTCTACAACTTTTGGAAAATATGTAAAGAAGCAATCGATGCCGATGGAACGAATAATTTGAGAAATGCTGATGGAATGAACCAAGAATGTGAAGAAGCCTTCGAAGAAAACTCGCAGAATATTGCTAATTTTGACATACCGGATATATACGAATACACAACAGACTTAACAGATGGCCTGTTGAACCTACCATTGGAAATTGATGGTATTCTCTGTCCAGCTAACATATCTGACAATTGACGAATAATATTGAGTGTGGATAGAACGAAAGATATAGAAAACGTTATCATAGAAAAAATTGAGAATCCTGAGGATATATTGGACCGTACCGAACAAGAGAGTATAACTAATAATGATACTCTAATAGACGGTTACGAGAAAAAAACAAGTAAAACAGATGATCTGAATGCTGTAGAAGAACTCGAGATTCCAGATAAAATAGACGTAGTAATAGATAACAGTAGTGTCGATTTCCATAATCAAGAGCCGCAGAAGCCGAAAACTACCAGAGACGTATGGCTACAGCATCTTCATTGGCCAAATATTGAAAAAAACTGCAAAAGTGGCAAAAGGAAATAGGCAACTTTAATGTCGTTTGCCATGACTTCCAAAAAATGGAAAGACTATATGGATACAAAAGAATCTGAGAAAAAGGATGAAGAAGCTGAGAAACTGAAACAAAAATCAATTGGAGAGAACGAGAGAAATAAAACAAGAAGCAACCAGAAGAAGAACCGCGAAAAGAGCTAAAGCACCACCAGCAACAGAAGTTACCTATTTACAGGCTGATATAATCGATAGTGGCAATCCAGATAAAAATCCTAGTGTTTCCCAAGATATCACTGTAGGAGCTTATGTGATAATAACGTATAACCAGAAATATTTTTCCGGCATAGTAGAAATTATGCTGAATAGAAACAATGATGAATATGAAGTCCGCGCTATGGCACCAGCTGGTCTTAATACCTTAAGATGGCCAGATTGTGTTGACCAGATATGGTACAAGAAGTCTTCAATTGCAGAAGTGATCGAGGCACCTAAGCTTATTAGACGTGGTTCCTACGAGTGTCCCGAAATTCGTAAATATTCTGAAAATATCAATCCGAGCAACATAAGGAATATACTATCTTCCCCAGAAGATGATATCAACAAGGATAAAAATGGAGCAAAAATAAATGATTCACAAGAAATTACTATTGGAGCTTATGTCATATAACCAAAATTATTTTCCTGGAGTAGTGGAACATGCAGAAGGTGATGAATATGAAGTTCGCGCTATGACACCAGCAGGTCCCAATACTTTCAAATGGCCAGAACGTGTTGACCAGATATGGTACGAGAAAACTTCAATTGTGGAAATGATTGAAGCACCCAAGCTTATAAGACGTGGTTTTTTCGAATGTCCAGAAATGCTGAAATTTGTCTGAAATAATATTGTATCACCATATGTTGTGTTGTCGTTGATAATTATTGATTAAAAATTGTTTAGCGTCTATTTTCTTCGTAAGTTCATTCATTGGATCAGCCATGTTCAATCAATGGTAGCATTCGTTCATTTACTGGGGTATTATGCAACATTTTATTTTTTTACTAAGTCTTAAACTGTCTACTTCTGTAACTATCGTATGCAACATGTTTACTATTTCATTGAACACGAAGTGTTATTTTTCTGGAGATGAAAATAAGTACGGATGGTTTATAAAAATACAGTGAAGTTCAAAATTTCTTGAGTGTTCATTCACTGGTGCCTTCACCCTACGCAATATGACTACAGTATTGCTTTTCTTTTGGAAATAATGCTTTTAAAGAGTTATCGTTATGTTTTGTTGATGTTCAAGAATTTACTTTGTACACTCATTGATAGTTTTTGCGTAACATAAAAAGTTTCACTTCTAAAGCTGTTAGTTTTCGGCTGACGCATACATTTTTTGTAGATTTGAAGTAATCACGACATTGAACGGAAAGACATACCTGGTAGTTTATATACATTAAAATAAGAAATCTATTATTAATAAAAAAGACTTGAGCAATTAAAACAAAATTTATAATTCTATTATATATATAAAGCTAACACTGTATTCTGTATTCAGGAAATTATCATCAATCACTCCTGAACAATTTATATTATCAGTAATTCATTTAAGAATTATTTAAAAACTTGCATCGATACCCCCTGTATTTAAACTAATATCAACGTTGTTCTAAATACGTATATCGTATGCACTATCATTTACTGCTGCTATAAATTGTATAGCTAATGTATCAAAACAAGAACATTTATATGCAGGTGTTGTGAGTGTGTTCATTCATGGTTTGAGGTTGGGAATATTGGTTTAAGGAAGCTTGTCACACTTACGATAAGTTATTCGAACAACGATATCGACATCTATGAAGGCTACAAACCTACACGAATTCTCTACATATGTTTTAATTACGGATACCAGGTCGATTCCAAATCGTAGGACTAATGGGAGATAGATATTTAGAGCAATGAAACATTTTGTAGTGCATACATTAAAATACGAGGGTCGCTAATGGTGTATTTGATAATCTGCCTGTGAGTTATATCTTAGATTTTGACATTTCTGACAGAATATTCGACGTCATTTTAACTTGGTTTATCAATTTTCAATTTATGTGTGAACCGGAAGTGAGTCAACTCGAATTCAAATACTAATTGAAATTAAAATCCAGGAAGAATTCAATCTAGCATACATATATCTGGGGGCTGCTTTCGACACTATAGATAAAGAGGGAATATAGAAATGCTTAGAAAAAATGGAAATACCGACAAAAGTAGTGAGAGTAATAATAATCACATAATAAATATATACAGATATGAGGAAGAGAATCAGAAGAATTTATATTAAAAAAAGGCAAGGAGACAGTTTAATCCCGTTGGTATTTATTTTGGTCATGGATAAGATAGTAAACAGAGTTAAAGAAAAAGGAGGAAAACTAGATACAATACTTTTTAGGGGTGACTATTCCATCAAGGTTAGTTTTTTCAGTTATTTTTGTAATTAAATTATATGAATGATCTGATATTCAACCGAACATAATTTTATTATTAGTTAGGTTTAAAGCGTTTTTTAATAGAAGTAATATCAGATAACGAAGACAATGTTGGAGTCAAAAATAATGCTAATATGGATGAAGACTATAAACAAGAATATGAAAACGATTCAATGTCGGAATAGAAGAGGAGTCCGAGGTGGAAGAACGTGAACGTGTATATTTAGGAAAAGACGGAATAACCAAGTGAGACAAAGTATAGGGTGGTACTGCAATTAGAACCCGTTCTCACAGCATAGTCACTGAAGCTCCTGATCCGAAAGGTATGGCTAAGTTTTGTAAATCTCCATCTGAGTGTTCCAACGGCCAAGGAGCAGAGCAATGGGATCAGTCCAGGTTTAATTTGAGCTTCTCGCAATCACAACCAAAGATGAAAATGACTGAGTTTTTGGAATCTATGGGTTTGAATATGGTTTAAGCTCACACTGAAAAAAGATCCACTCAACAAGAGTCATCTAAAGCCCTAAAGAGGATGTTGAATGTTCCTGAATTAAGCTCTGAAAGGGTATCACCAACAAAAAAGCAGAGCTTGCCCTCGCTCCAAAGACATCAAAACGATGAGCCATTGCATTGCCAACGAGCTGAGGTGGCAAAAACAAATGAAGTTTATTTGAATTTCTTGTTCTGAAAACATTCATTTTACCTTGCGTATCTCTTACTCCTTTTTGTTTCTCAGTAAGAAAGTTTATGTTAAAAGTAAAGAAATCATTTTAATTTAGGTTTTTGAGGAATGATCTTAATATTTTCAATAAAAATTATGATTATTATAATATTTTGTAGAACAGAATGAAAAATTCATTGTAAAACTTGTTTTGTTATTATTTATGTACGTGATACAGGGTCATCCCGTAAGTACGCACCGTATGGGAAACTTTTTTCTTAAGGAGTTTTCAAAAAAATTATTTTTGATAGAAATTTGTGCATTTTTTGAAACTAAATATGCACCAACGAAATATAGCAATTCATCGAAAAACTTGATTTTGAGCCTTGAGCTTGACCCAATAAAATGTCAATTTCGTTTGCACCTATTGTCTCACAAACTAAGAAGAATTGAGAAAAATTATGTTCAGGTGCTTCAAATATTTCTTTTCGGGCACCCTGTAAAAAGAGATAATGTATACAGTCCACCCGCTCCAACCCCTAACAGTGCAGAAGGATATTAATAAGAAAGGAAATATATTTATTAAATTTATAGTGATTAAATTTCACTTTTAATAGGATTTTGTACCTGTCATTCAAGAAAAATTACCTCGTAGAAACATTGAAATCTCTATTATCATAAAAAAAGAGTAACTTAGTGAATAAATGAAAATGAAACTTTTATATATGAATAAATATAGATAGTATCGGTTGCATTAATGTGTCGAGCATTCCAATAGTTTTACTGTCATAGATATACGTTTGATTTCGTCATTGTTATATTAGTCCAGTGCAATTAGGTTTATACCTCGGAGCATAGTTATAATTAATGGATATAGCAAAAAATTTACCATTTGATACCTTCCGTTAATGTTTTTTTAAGGATTGTCCCACGCAAATGTTGCTACATGTAGTTTACAGATAGTATAAAGCATACAGTTGTTGCACTGTTATGAATTTTCTTTCTTAAAATGTCTGTAAATTGGTTAGTTTTCATATAATTTATCCATATTTTTTTCCTGAAAGCTCAATTCCTACTCTGTAGCCCCTTATAGTTCAAATTAATTTAAATACTTTATATTGAATCAAAAAATTTAAAAATAATCACAAAAATATAGTATTTGTACGATTTCGACAGGTATTGGACATTATTATGACAGTTATTATCTGATATATAATCACAAACCTCTATATTATCCTTATTTTCATTTGTTGAGAAATATTTTACAGAGTGAATTGGATAGGTACATAAATTTACTTATTTTCGTTCAGGAAAATTCTGTAATAATTGTAAAGTTCAACAATTTCCGCCTCTGACTCTGTTGCAATCACTCTTTGATTCCAACAATAAAGTAGGGTCGATCTTTTAATTGTCGAAATTCAATAGACCATAAACTCATTGGTGCCGGTTAAAATTATTATTATTTCTATAATTTTGCAAACAAAATGAAGCCTGACTGATTATAAGTAAACACATTAATTTCAATTTAATATATTCGTCCAGGCGTTCGTTGAATATCGCTGCTAATCGGATAGATCCATGGCATTAAGTATTTCCACCATCTCCGTTGCGGTTATGTTCAGTTCCACACTTGTGTTTGTTAGACACAGACATCATTCACTTTTCGGCTTTTTTATTATAATATTTGTGTGTGACTAAAATAAAGGTGAGATATTTATACCTATTTATAAGTCATTCTAATTTTTGTGTGTGGAAGGACAAGCCTTTTCAAAAGTAAATGATGTAAACGAATCGTGGCAATATTGAATATATTTCTTGAAATAATGAATAATGGCGTCAAATAGGGTAATTTTACGCGGATGCGTACCATTACCCGCGTAGTGTCCGACAGTTATTTAAAATTTGTGTTTCGATTCTTTATAATTAAAATGTTTTTCAGATGCCCAACAAGTACAAGAGAAAACCGAATATCGCTAGTTGGACCGAGGAGACTCTACAGAAAGCTCTGGATGCAACAGCTTCTGGCAGAAAAATACGAGAAGTTTCCAGGTCATTCAACATTCACGAGGCAACTGTTCAGATGCCTACTAAGCAGCTGGGACTAAAAGGTGTTGAACAGTTTGGATCAAAAATAACTTGGGAACGTGGAAAGAACGCGCAATGAGTGCTTCTGGGGGCTTTATTCCACCGCTCCTGATCTTTCCTCGGAAACGAATGTCTCCCACGTTGACGAAAAATGGGCCAGTGGAGGGAATTTATGCAGTTACCGATAATGGCTGGAGCGACGAAAAATGTTTCCTTCAGTGGTTGCAGCATTTTAAATTGTATGTAAATTCAAGTCCAGTAAACCCTGTTCTGCTGCTCCTTAACAACAATTATAGCCATATATCTCTTCTGATTTATAACTATTGCAAAGATAATGAAATAGTTGTGTTGACGATACCGTCACATACGTTCCACCGCTAACAGCCACTGGATACTTCATTTTTTGGACCATTTAAATGCGCTTTCAATGAGGAGTGCGATATTTTTTTAAAAACGCCAGCAAGAGAAAATTACTTTTCCAGATTTGGCTGAAATATTCAACAATGCCTATGTTAAAATTGCGACTATGGGAAAGGCTATTTCAGGGTTTAGTTCATTTGGAATCTACCCCTTTAATCCAGATAAATTTTTGAAGAGAAGATTTTGTAGTCGCTAGCAATATATGCTTACTGTATCTGTTCATTTGGGCTCTACAAATGATTCTGATCTCAGTCCGTCAACTTCACATGCTGCAGTCAGACCTCAAATGTGTCCAAAAGAAAAATCAAAGGCCACAAATGGTTCAACAGGAGAAAAAGTTGGCATTGCCGAACTGTAGCCATTGTCGTAAAAGAAAAAAGAAAAAATTTTCTGCTCGAGAAGTTAAGAATAAAAATATTAAAGCGAAAGTGGAAATACGCAAAAAACCAAAAAACAAAAGAAATATGGAATTAGACACTGTTACTTCCGATGACGATGAAATTGACGAAAAAGATCTTGTTAATGATGACGAAGTGGATGACATGGATTTGATTTCTAACAAGGTCGACCATTGTTTGTTGTGCGAAGAGTTCGCAACAGATGGAGAAATGTGGTACAGATGTGTTCGTTGCGGGGGGTGGGTGCATGCCAAATGCAGTGAACTAACTACGAATGCGACTTTTGTCGCAAAAAATCTTGTGCGAAAAGGGACCTTGTTGCGAACTTTTAACTTGTGAAATGTGTTTTATGTTCTTGTTTTTGATATATTTCAAATAATTATAAGTTTTCTGTTCAGAAGTTTGAATATTTTGTACTGTTTTTTCAATAAATAAGATTTATAGAAACAGTTTTATTTGCGTATCATTACCCGACACAACGCGTATCATTATCCGCGGTGGCGGATAATGGTACGGAAAGCACCAAACTTGGCTTTAGCTATTTCTAAAGACTCCTTTTATTTAGAAAAAAATTAAGATGGCTATGTTGAAGGTAACATATCAGTAAACAATCGTGTTAAAGCTGTTGTTTTTAGGGATTATTATATCTAGTCTAGGACAAATATTGCTTAGGTGCGTACCGTTTCCCTCCTTTCCCCTACAAAGAAATTGAAATGAGGAAAAACTATTACGGTCTTATCTGTTGGTGATGAAGACAGGTAACCAAATTATTACTTATCTGTTAGCACCTCTGCAAGAATGTTTTAAACATCTAATAAACTTTTCTCCATTTTTCCTTGTGCGCCGGTCAAAGGTTTTTTTCATAGTTATTTATCAATATATTTACAGACTCAGTCAACACTGAATTTCCATTAATAACTTTTTGTTAACTTTAGGGAGTGGGAATGGCTTTACAACACCTCTCTTTATAAAAAAATTTCAATTACTTCTTTGAGTTCTCCAAAAAGTGACATTGATAGCCTACTTTGTTCTAATGAAAAATATACTACCTATAGACCGAAAAAGTGTGACATCAGAATAAGGCCACTGACAGTTACTGAGGGAAAACAAATCAATTATTTAACTTATGTCTTGTCGTGACCGTTGTAATATTTTAAAAGTTTTTTCATTTGTGAAGTGACACTGCAGCATACATGATAAAGAAAAATCACATCTCTCGTCTTTATCCACAATGAATGGCTGGTGTGCATTGGTCATGAAAAAATATTTATAAGTATCACACTGAATTCCATTATTTTCTCCTATGATGCTGTTTTTACATACAAAACTTTTCTTATTTTCCTGACGTTTATTGTTTAGTTTCACTTTAACATTAGCTTTTTCTAGTATACACTTTTTCTTTCCATTTAAGTTTTCTCTCTTGTTATTCCTTTTCTTCTTTATCTTTCAACTGTAACTTTTTTCAACATTTCTTAACATCGTTGTGAGGTTATTGCGAATGAAACTCTTTCTATATTTCTTTTTCGTTATCTCTTTGAACTTTCTGTAGTTGTCAAATTATGCTATGCTAATTATTAGTCGAAATATAGGGGGAAATGCGGGAATTGGGAACACTTAAGTTCAAACCCTCAAAAATAATAGAAGAAAAGTCAAGGACCTAATTCATTTTTATTACAACATAAACATTGCTTGCTGTCAACTTATAAGTGATAAAATAATTAATAAAAATCAATATATTATTAGAAATACGAACGAAAACCAAAAAATTTTTACCCGATGCCCTATGGGGTAATTAAGAAATGGGAACAGTATGGGGCAATAGCAACGACACAACACTACAATAATAACTACATTTTCTTTGTGTGGCCCATGTCACATATGTAACCTTTACTTGTCTCGTCAGAGGAACATTATTCATGAGCCCAGAGTTTACAAATGACGTACACGATCCAATCCTCTGTTGGAGGGGGATTGGAAGGTTGCGGAAGTGGTAAAAAAAGGAAAAAGTAAGTAAAAGTATGCCGGCTGAAACTTTTTTCATAAATAGTTGACATCAATCTGAGCTGAAAAAAAAATCGTCAGCTGTATCGTTGAGGGGGGTTATACGTCAGTTGCGTTGCTCGCATGAACAAAAAGCGTAGAATAAATTTATTGTACTCCACGATGAAATAAAACAATATAGTTTGTTTAAATCTTCATATATTTGAACTAATGTTCAATTTAAACTTGTTGACGCGTTTCACTAACACAGTAGCTTTGTCAAAACGAATGAAGGTAAAATATAAAAAATGTCTTAATATATACAGTGCTAAATCTATTTACTAAGGTTAACAATGGTATTAAAAGATATTACCTGGAAATTCATTCACTACAAACATTCCTAAGCTATCTTCTAGGTAAAGAGGTTCAATAAAGGAGACTGATTGATATCTATTTGGTCGTTAAGGAGATTACCTGAATATTTATTTTTGTTAATCTCTAGGGCTTCTAATAAATTTAAACTAAAGGATTTACCGACTACATGTAGAATTTCAAAATTTGGGTCGAAAATGTGTTGGTTTTCTAATAAATGATTTGAATAGTTAGAATCTAATTTTTTGTTGTCTTAGCTACGTTTGTGTTCCGAAATTCTAGTTTTAAAATTTCTAAAAGTTCTACCGATATAAATTTTATCACAATTGTCATTACCACATTTTAATTTACAAACTTCTGATTTGTTTAATTTTGAAGATTTAGATTTATTATTTTTAATGAATTTGGATAAATTTTGATCAGTTTTAAAGGAAATATTCATGTCTGAAGTTTCTAAAAATGATTTAATTTTTAAGGATGGTGTTCCAAAGTATGTTAAGCTTTTAAATTGTCTATTATTTTTATCTGAAGGGAATACTTGTTCTAAAGTCTGTTTTTTTATCTTTTTATTTATGATATTGTCAATTAAATTTGGATCGTAATTATTATTAACTGCTATTTGTTTTATGATATTTAATTCTTTGGTATAATTATTAATATTTAATGGGACTGTTAAGAGTCTGTGTATCATACTATTGAAAGCTGCTAGTTTATGACTGAATGTGTGGACCGAACTATTATGAATTGTAATATCTGTATGTCATGGTTTATGAAATATAGAAAAATCATGTTTATTATTTATATTTGAAATTGTGAGGTCTAGAAAGTTTATAGACTTATTTTGTTCAAGTTCTACGGTAAATTTGATATTATTGTGAATCGAGTTTATGTAAGTAATGAAGCTCTCTAATTGTCTATTTGTACCGATGAAGCTAGCTAAAATGTCGTCCACATATCGGTGCCGGTACATAAATTTTTTACTAAGGGGGTGTTCATGAATTATTTTTTCTATATTATCCATGAATATTTCTGCTAGTAGGGGGCTGAGAGGGTTGCCCATAATCAAACCATCTTTACTGCTATAAACCTCTCCATTGAAATGAAAATAATTTTGATTCAAACACACTTTTAATAAAGTAATGATATCAGAGTGAATTATAGGATTAACATTATTGTATGTGAGCAAGTTATCAACAAGAGTTATAGTTTCTTTAGGAGGTATACTAGGGAATAGATTTGTTACATCGAACGATATGAATTTAGAAGTATGGGGTAGTATTATATCTTGAATATTATTAATTAATTGCGTTGAGTTTTTAACTGAAAATCGAGGTATGAATGAACAATATTTAGAAATGACATCTATGAGAATCTTTGAAATTTTGAATGAAGGTGCTGTGAAATAAGAAACAACTGGCCTGATAGGGTACCCCTCTTTATGGAGTTTAATTAATGAATAAAGTTCAGGGTGTTGCGGATTGGGTAAAAATAATTTATATTTTTCTTTATCGTTAATTATTGATTTTACGTTATCTACTGCTAATTTTATTTCTCTCTGAAATTTATTTGTTGGGTCTTTTTTAAGGGTCTCAAAATTGCTTGCCTGAATAAAATTGTTGGTTTTTAATAAATAATCTTCTTTAACGATAAAGAAAAATATGAATTATTTTCACCCAATCCGCAACACCCTGAACTTTATTCATTAATTAAACTCCATAAAGAGGGGTACCCTATCAGGCCAGTTGTTTCTTATTTCACAGCACCTTCATTCAAAATTTCAAAGATTCTCATAGATGTCATTTCTAAATATGGATCTTCATCAAGTAAAAGCCTCATCTATTCAATTATTGTACTCCGGCTAAAATTTAACTACGTGATTGTTCAAATAATTAGAATTGCGAAAACAACGATCAGCTGCTTATGTAGCGGTGGAAAGACCATCAGCTGACGCAGTAAAGATACATATTATTCAAACAATTCCCACATTTTATGTTTTTGTCGTGTTTTATTTTAAATATATAAACGAATTGCATAATAATACAGAGTGTAAATGGAAATAAAATGAACCGAAGGTCGTGTTATCGGCTCAAGCAGCTCCAGGATCTATCCCGAAATATGTGTTTAAAAGGAAATAGCGTAATAGCAATGCTCCAATATTTTAAATATTTACTGCGTGAGCTGACGGTCTTTCTACCGCTACCCACACAGCTTATTATTGTTTTCGTACTTTCAATTATTTGAACAATGACGATGCAGCTGACGATTTTTTCCAAGCTCAGTATGATGTTAACGGTTCATGAAAAGGTTTCAGCTGGCGTACTATTATTTGTTTATTTTCTTACCACTTTCGCAACTTCCCACAGCCACATCCACCGCTACTTGGGCAGCTGAAGGTCGGTTCGCTAATTAGTCATGTAAGATCAACTATAGATGTCAACATCAGCCAGCTTACTATGACTTTTGTATTTGCAACGCTACCTCCCGGACGTGCTGCTCTAGTTCTTACATCGTCGAGATGTAGCTGTCTGAGCAAGAATTTAAGTCGGGTGAGGGGTGAGCGACATTGGCAGTCTTTAAATTTCAACTGACATTCCGTCGCCAATATATGAAAGTCCGATGAGAGATTTTATTTCATCCATATATGAGAGATTTTATTTCATCCATATCTGTTTTCCTACAAGTGCTGTTTTTGGGATTGGCAGTTAGTTTAATGTGAATGTTGGTACTATCAACTATAATTTTCAATATATCATCTGTAAGCAAAATACTCCAAATTTCATTAGGGTCGATTTTATTGCGAGATTCTCCTTTTGCAGATGGTAACGATATAATTAAACTTGGGGCATGCGTTCGTATTCTACAGTTTGTGTCGTAATGTTTCTTCCATCTCGTTTTCCTATCCTTACCGATAAAACAAGGTACTCTAAACAATAGATCAACAGGTACATCGTCTAAGGCTCATCATCATTCTCAATTTCTTGCTCTGGGTCTATGTTGTAGTGTTGGGTCTCAATATCATCGTCTTCCAGACTTCCATCTGAATCATTTACATCGATTTCAGTTTCTGACTCGTCCAAATATTTATCCATTAAAACCTGTACCATTACCCTTTTTCGTAATTCATTTTTAGCTATAAACAAAAAATTAACCAATAACTACTTCAATATATTTTATTAAAAAAATTATAACATGCCATCAACTGTAACTAGAAGGTTAACGTCGGAACGTTGGACCGAAAGTAGTATTTGTTTGCAAATTGAATCACTTCACTAAAAGTTCTCTGAACACGTACTTCCAAAATATTAATCTATGGAGTGCTAACTATAGGAGTGATAATAATTAGGACATTTAGCGAGAAATTTCGATAGAGTCTGTCTGGCAGACCGCAGGTTAACCTAGGAAGATTAAGGAAGAAACTAGCAGATAATACTATTTCGTCGTGTCGAGAAATTTTGAAGCAGAAAATGTTGTTGTTAATGCTGAAGATGTTTATGTGTTAGGAAAATAATAGAGATAGGTAAACCAAAGAAAACGCAAAGAAGACTAAGAAGACAATATATTGACAAGACAGATGAAATTAAGTAGGTAAAAGCTCTGGAGAATATGAAAATATTGGCCAGGGACAGAAAGGCATGGAAATAATTACTGGAAAATGACACGGAGTATCAATCCTACGTCGGAAAACACAATGATAACCAAGAAGAAAAAGATATATCCAGAAGTTTTGTATAAACAACCTCAAAAATTATATTAGTGATTGTATTCTTAAATTAAGTAATGAAAAATTCTGATAATTATATTTGTTTGAAGATTTCTAAAATTTTATTGTTTTTTAATTTACGAATATTCAAAATTGCGGTAATTTTTAATGGGTAAACTTTCAGTTTATGGTATCAGAAATCTAAAATAAAATAAATCAAATCCATCTATTATACCAGGGTTCCGTCATTTTTACAATGACTAATTGCACTGGACTAAATCGCTTTCAATGAAATGAAAACAACGTTTCAGAATAAATTACTTTTTCTTTAAGTACTACATCAGTATCGGCGTTTAAAAAAAAATAGGTCGTATTGTTGATGTACAGTGTGATTCGTAACTATTGGATAGTAGAGGAAATGTGAAATGAAATATTTACAACCTTATTATTGAGATATTGAATTAAGGAAAACAAACAAATATACAGGGCGATTTTTTGGGGGTTCCAATAGACTACCTAAGCTTTGACGTCACTGAGGTGGAGGGAGCTTATGAAACAAAATGATAACCCGGCCAAAGCTACCGTAGGAGTTTTTCATTTTGTTTTTTTCAATGTGTTACAAATAAGTGTGATAGTCGTTAGAATTTGAGAGTAAGTGAGCAGTTTAAACGATTTATTCATAAAAATTTCAATGGTAACGCTTTCCATACTCTTTGTAAAAGTTTAATTATATTGAGGTTACGTTGTCATGTATTATTATTGTTTGGGAAACGACCCAAACAAAGGAAAAAATATAACATATTTTTAACGAAATTAACTGTCCCGACCCTTACTTCGTGGAATATGCTCATATTAGTGTTTTTAAATGAAACTCACGGTCTCTAGTTATTGAAAATTCTAAAAAATTGTTAATTGTTTCGATAAATCAATATCATCGTCAGAATGACAGAAGTTACATTTCATTTTATGCCTACCTGATGTTTAGTAGTTATTTTTGGTTAGACCAAGAAGTAACCTAACTTGTGATTGGCTTAATATATGTTTATAGAAAAAAGAAGAAGACGTGATATTAAAAATATTGGAGCTTAGATATTATTAGCCCTATGGTGATATCCTGGGTATCATTTTTCCAATTAAGATCAGTATAACTGTGCAATGATATAGAAAACCACGAAAACTATATCTGCTGATCTTTACAATTATCATTTAAGAAGACAGTTTATTAGTGGAGACCTCCCTAGATGTAACTGTTCATTGACAACTTCATATTGTGGGTTTCTTAAATGTCTTCTAATTTCCAGTTCTTCAAGGAAATCCAGTTCTTGTTTCTTTTCACAAATATGCAGCACTTCTAGTTCTGTGTTAGTTGTCAATGAATGATTGGTGTCAAGTAGATGTTTTGCGGAGTGGTATTTATCTGGTTGTTTTAATCTGTATGCTCGTAAGTGCTCACTGTATCGTATTACGAAATTCCTAAGGGTCTGACCCAAATAGACAGCATTACATTCTGGACATTTGAGTTTATATTATACCTGACTTCTTTAGTAGTGGTATTTTTGTTTTTACATTTAACAATTTTGTACTAACGTTACTTTCTGTTTTAAAAGAAATTGTTGTATTCGTTGCTGAAGATATTATCTTTGAAATATTATTAGAAATATTTCCTGCATATGTGATGGTTTTATAAGTTTTAATTTCATCAGCTTGTTTAGGATATATTAGTTGTAATGCCACTTTTTCTTCTTTTCTACTAATTAGCTTATTTATCAGATCTAATGAATAACCGTTAGATGTTGCTATTTGTCTAATTGTATTAATCTCTCTATCAAAATTACATTTGTTCATAGGAACTGAAAAAGCTCTATGTATTATTGAATTATATGCTGCTAGTCTGTGTGACATAGGGTGGTTAGAATTGAATGAAATTGTCACATCGGTCTGTGTTGGTTTTCGGTAAATTGAATAATCAAGTACATTATTAACTCTTTGAATTTTTAAATCAAGAAAATTGATTGAGCTATTTTCTTCAATTTCTAATGTAAATTTAATTTTCGGGTGTAAATTATTGATGTGGTTGAAAAATACATCTAATTGTCGTTCACTACCCATAAAACAAGCTAATATGTCATCTACATATCTATACCAAAATAAAATGTTTTTCGAAATATTAGTTTCAAAGATCTTTCTTTCTAAATTGTCCATAAAAATGTTTGCTAAAATAGGTGATATAGGGCTTCCCATTGGTAAACCTTCATTTTGAATATATATCTTATTGTCAAAAGTGAAATAATTCTGATTAATGCATACATCAAATAAATTAAGTATATCTGATATTATTCCTGGATTAATATTTTTATCTTCTAGTAATTTCCTTACAAGTATTAGACATTCTTTAGGAGGAATTTTAGTAAACATATTAGTTACATCGAACGAAATGAGTTTATAGTTATCTTGCAAGTGGATTGCTTTCAACTTTTTGATTAGTTCTATTGAATTTCTAATTGAGTACTGAGATTCATATCCGTAAGTATTGAGTATATTGTTGAGCTTCTTTGCCAATATATTATTAGGAGCATTAACATAAGAGACTACAGGTCTAATTGGTTTCGTTATTTTATGTAATTTAACTGTTCCATATAATTGTGGACAATGATAATTCTTATGTATGATAGACCTCTTTTCGTAATCATTTAAAAGATAATTTGAATTATTAACAATATCCCTTACATAATTAGAAAATTTTTTTGTTGGGTCTGCTTTAAGAACTTTCACATCGCTGGATTCTATAAAGTTATATACTTTGGAATTGTAATTTTTAGTCGTCAAAATGACAGTTGTGTTCCCCTTATCAGATTTTGTAACTGTTAGGTTATTATCCTCTATCTTCTTTTTTATTGCATTTAAAACTGTGATGTCATTTTTTGTTTGACGTTATACTGATCTTAATCGGAAAAATGATATCCAGGATATCACCATAGGGCTAATACTATCTGAGCTTCAATATTTGTAATATCACATCTTCCTCTTTTTTCTATAAACAT
The DNA here is from genome assembly GCA_963921935.1 of Galeruca laticollis. Lineage (NCBI taxonomy): Eukaryota > Metazoa > Arthropoda > Insecta > Coleoptera > Chrysomelidae > Galeruca > Galeruca laticollis. Next base: position 217,866,797 of record OY998175.1, read on the forward strand.
ATATTAAGCCAATCACAAGTTAGGTTACTTCTTGGTCTAGCTAAAAATAACTACTGAACATCAGGTAGGCATAAAATGAAATGTAACTTCTGTCATTCTGACGATGATATTGATTTATCGAAACAATTGTCAATTTTTTAGAATGTTCAATAACTTTTATTATTTTGTGGAATTAACTAGAGACCGTGAGTTTCATTTAAAAACACTAACATATTTTTTACTAAATAGAATTAAGTACGGCACTGTCTTTTCTTACAATGCATTAACGTCAAATATATACCACCAACCGTACAACATACAGTTAATCCTAGTTGGCTGATACGTCAAATCAATAAACTTTATTATTTGATTGGTCAAACAAGGAAAATGGCAGCTGTCAGTTTTTCGTCACTTCCGCCTTCTACTTGATCTGAGACTCTCTCGTAGCGACACATCGTTTTCTAGTGAGGTATAGAAATCAAGCAAGGCACAGCCCTTTTTTTAATACCAGGCAGTGGGCCACATGGTGTTATATTAGTCCACAGCGACATATTTATAGTACAACTTAAGTTCAACAAGAACTAAATTGATACTCGACCCGAGGATATTTTTTACATCAACAGTATAAGTGCACAGCCACACATGTTTAGCTTCAAATAGTTAATAAAAAATGCTGCAGAAACAATTCTACGTGGTTTGAGGCAGTTGAGGTTTTCCAGGTGAATCAAGTGATACCTGCAAAGGGTGAAAATATGGTAAAAATAGCGTGTTTTTTAAAAAGAGGCGAGTAAGGTTCTGAATTGCATGACGGCGTCCATTTTGTATAACTGCAAGTTATTGGAATCTGTTGACAGTGGAAAATTGGATCTTTGATGGTTCAAATAGGCCAAGTTAGGAGCTTCGTATAGTGCATCCGGGCCAAATGGCATAAAACAGGTGAATTCTTTTCAATTTTTATGTCATTACGAGTTAACCTCAAATTTAGACTATAAACATTCAAAATTAAAATAAAAGACTTATGAATAAGTCTTACACAACAAATGTTTCACGTTTTAAAGACAGTAATTGTTTAACAAAATAAGTGAATGTAAACGTAGTATACAACTTCTTTGTCCATTTTTTACATTTGTTTTAGATTTGAATAAATTCAGTTTGTTATGTTAGCTTATTCGTATTATTTATAAGTACTATAGTTTTAATACCTACAATTTGAATCCAATTACCTATGGAGCTCCCTAAGTAGAGTTTTTCAGTTTTATTGAGCTATTCCACTAGCCAGGTTTATTGGTTAAACCTACTGAAAGTGGTATCAAGAGGAAAACCGAACCCCCTTTTGATCCATTTTTTGGTACTTCGAGCCGGAAAAAAAAAGCATAAATAAAAAGGTATTAAAGCTCAGTAATTGTTAATTTACTTGCACAAGTAGTTAGTGGGACTACTCTGTGACGAAAACAAAATTAATTCCGTTTACTTTTTGTCAATATACTTACAGCTAACATACAACATGAGTTACGAACAGCTGAAGGCTCAACACACTGCTGCCAAAGGAAAGGTAACCAGGATATACAATTGGTTAGAAAAATATGATACTGATTATGAGACAGATGCACTAATGTATCAAGAATACTTAGAAAAATTAAATAATGTCCTATTGGCCTATGACGAGGCTCAGGATAAGATATAATTGTTGCCTGATTACGATTCCTTGGACAGTGAGGACCGTTCAGTGTTTGAAGGTAACGCAATAGATTTAAAGGTACGTTTACAAAGATATATAAATAACTTTACTGTACAAACCAACAATTTAACTTGTTCTCAGTCACCAGTGCCACAGTTTTTACCTATTTCAAATGTTAAACTACCATTGCACCCTTTTCGGGTACATTTGAAGAGTGGTCTCCTTTCATACAACTGTTTGAAACAGTAATAATTGACAATGCAACGTTGTCAAATGTACAAAGATTTCTTTACTTAAAATCATTCCTAAAAGATGAACCACTTCAAATAATAAGTAGTTTACAAGTCACCAATTATAATGTCAACGTTGCCATATCTCTTTTAAGAAAAAGATACGAAAATAAACTAATTTTATTAAATGTTTTGTTTAATGCTTTGATAGATTCAAAACTTGTAATAAAACCAAATGCACAAAATTTAAGAGAATTTGTCATGAATTTAAGAGAAAGTTTAGATCAGATTTATAATTTAAACAATTCAAATGCAGTGTTACTTGATTTGTTAATCATGCACATTTCAGTACGTAAAATTGATTTTGGCACAAGAAAGTCATTCGAACGCGAAAGAGACATTACAGAGTTGCCAAGTGCTAACAAATTTCTTGAATTCTCAGATAAACAATCTACAATTTTAGAAAACTTAACTTCTGATGATTCTAACTTTATTACAAGCAAAAAAAAGTCATCTCGTGTTGCTTTACACTCAAGCAAGGGAAATGAATCGCAACGAAATCAAAATCATGTTTGTTGTACATATTGTTCTGAAAAATCTCATGTCATTTACAAATGTGATAAATTTAAAAGGTTAAATCTAAATGAGCGTCAAAAATTTGTACAAAACAAAGGGCTCTGCTTTAACTGTCTTTTGCAAGGTCATTTAAAAATTAATTGCACTTCGAGATCATGCTTTTTATGCCCACTTAAACATCATACCTTGCTTCATAAAAATCAAAGTACCCCATTTCAACCAAATTCAAGTAACGATCAGTTACAGGGGCATAATAACTACTTTTCTAGACAACGAAACAATTTTACTCGTGATCAAAATAATTCTCAAATTAGTTCAGAAAACCAAAGCCATATTGATAATAGGGTTTCACAAGGCCAACAAAGTAATTCCTTTATACACCCTACAAACAATTCTCAAAACAATAACCGCAGTAGTTCTCAAAATGTTCCAAATCAAGACAGAAACAGCTCAGTTCTTCACACAGCTGAAGATCACACTGCCCCATGTGGCAATCGTTATCTCTGCATTACTCCCGTCTACAACGGCAGCACTGTTCAAACTACTTATCCAGCCTACAACGGCAATACAGTCCATAGTGGTGGACAAAATGGAGGTCAATCACCTCAAGTCACATTAAATTCAGTCAATAATGATAACCAGGGTCCTTATGTCTTGCTTGCCACAGCGCAAGTCCATGTTTACAAATCAAATTGTCTTCCCATTACTGCAAAAGTTTTACTCGATAGTGCCAGTCAAAGCTCATTCGTTACAGAAATGTTTTTGAAACGTTTGAATCTAAGCCCCTATGACAAACCATTAAATATCACAAGTATTTCACAAAATGTTTTCTCATCTAACAAAATGGCGGATTTGGTCATTCATTCCATACCATATCCTACACACAAATTTAAGGTTACTTGTTCAGTACTTTCAAACATAACCTGCAAACTACTGCAATCCAGGGTAGATACTTCCATATTAGACATTCCCATAAATAACATGCCATTAGGTGATCCAGAGTATCACACACACTGAAATATATATATTCGTTGGTGCTGATGTATATTATGACATCACCTTAAATAGCATATTCAAATTAGGACATAATCTTCCAGTTATGCAACACACACTTTTAGGTTGGGTGATTGCTGGCAAAGTCGCTAGTTCAGCCCTGTTATATGAAAATGTCTACCTGTCATGCGCTAACCTGCTTGGACACAGCGGTGTCTCAATGTTCATTCAAACTTCACAGTCCAAAGTTTTAGATACCCAATTACAAAAATTGTGGCAACTGGAAGAGCTTCCAGAAAAAATAATCTTACGCAAAGACGACTAAAAGGCAGAAGCAATATTTGCCCAAACTACAAAAATCTAATCAAATGGTTCGTTTCAAGTCGACCTTCCACTAAAATCACCAACTGAGTTTCAGTCCTTAGGTGATCCATTCATGATTGCTAAAAAACGGTTCGAGAATCTTGAAAACAAGTTTCGAAAAGACACTTTATACTATACAGAGTATAAAAAAATCATTGATGAGTACTTAGCCTTAAACCATGGCAAAATAGTACCTCTTGAGTTGAAAGTCAACAATTTTATAAATAAATATTTCCTGCCACACCATGCTGTCGTAAAGGCGGACAGTAAGACAACAAAACTGCGTGTTGTCTTTGATGGTTCATGTAAAACCACAACAAAGGACTCTTTAAATGATCTCACACTAAAGGGATACCAAGTTCAGCCTGACCTTCATGACATCCTTTATAGATTTCGCTCCTTTGAATATTTTCTTACCTCTGACATTAAGAAAATAAACAGACAAATCTTAATAAATACCGATCATACATTCTTATTGAACATCTTATGGAGAGAAAATCCAAACGATACTTTACAGTGTATCGAGTTACAGACAGTAACTTATGGCACGAATAGTGCGCCATATTTAGCCACTCGTGAACTGCCTGAAATAGCTACCATGTACAAAATTTATTCCCCTTCAGCTTCTCAAGCTCTGTCCAACCAATGGTATGTTGATGACATAAATACCGGAGTCGATGACGTCACTCAACTTTCTGATCTAAACGAGCAATTGAATACAGTTTTAAATAAACATGGTTTTTCTTTGCACAAATGGTGTTCCAATTCAATCGAGTTGTTAAATAAACAATTAACAGACACAATAACTAACATTGACATAAATTTAGATGACAGTCCAAACAAAGTTTTAGGACTAATTTGGAAGCCACACGAAGACACATTGTGTATTTCCGTCCCAAGTGCTACTTACAAGGCCCCTTGGACTAAACGAAAAATATTATCGATCATTGCACAGTGTTATTACCCACTTGGACTATTGACAGCAGTCATAGTCATAGGCAGATTAATCATGCAACGACTGTGGTTAGCCAAACTAAACTGGGATACAGTAGTTACAGACTCATCCATCCTATCTGACTGGACAAAATTCTTAGAAAATCTAAATTCATGAAAACAATTAAAAATCCCTAGATTTTTCTTTTCTCTAAACTGAGTCTCACTTCCAAGACTTGAGCTATGTGCCATGTTGTTACTTGCCAAATTAGTTGCTAAGTTACTAGAAGTATTTAAAACAAGATTTACCCCTGAAGCTGTTCATTATTGGACATACTCCGAAATTGCCTTATGCTGGATTTCTTCTCATGCATCCAGATGGACTATCTTTGTTGCAAACTGGGTGTCATAAATCCAAGATTTAACTTCCAACTTTACATGGCATCACATAGACTCAGAAAACAACCCTGCTGACTTGCCCTCCAGAGGAATCTTTCCTCAAAACCTACTAAATAATACATTATGGTGGCATGGAACATCATTCCTTCTCAATCCGAAGTCTAAGTTCAAACTTTTCACCCCCTCTAACCAAGGTGACAAAGTAGAGGAGAAAAAAGATATTCTAATTACAAACAACCAACAAACTCCAGATTTTTGGTTGCAACTTCTCCCCAGATTTCCAACTTTTAGGTCCCTGCAACGTATAGTTGCATACGTTCAAAGATTCATACATAACGTAAAGTCAAATAACAAGGTTTTTGGTCCCCTTACAGTCGCTGAACTTCAAGGTTTTACAATCTTGATCATAAGAACTTTACAATCAAAACACTTCTCGAAAGAACTTACATCTTTTAAAAACGATGTTCAAATTACTGATAAAAACATTTTAAGTCTCAAACCATTTCTCAACGAAAACTAAATAATCAGAGTAGGAGGTCGACTAGCAAATGCAGCGATCGACTATGATCAAAAGCACCCTATTCTGTTACCATCTCATAATTCAGTTGTGTCCTGGATGTTAAAACAAGAACATCTAAGAATACTTCATGATGGTCCACAAACATTTTTATCCAACTTTAAACTAAAATATTGGCTCCTATATGGTCTTCGTGAAGTAAAAAGCTTAATTAGAAAATGTACTGAATGTTTTAGATTTCAGGCTAAACCAACCCAACAAATAATGGCAGACCTCCCTGAGTATCGCTTAGGCCAAGCTAGGCCATTTCTAAAAACTGGCATAGATTATGGTGGCCCCTTCCTGCTTAAATCTTCTAAGCTCAGAAAAGCCCCTGTTATCAAGGCCTACATTGCAGTCTTTGTATGCATGGTAACAAAAGCCATACACATCCAACTTGTCACTGAATTATCAACAAATGGATTCATTTCTACCCTAATGAGATTCATATCCAGAAGAGGTAACACTTCCATAATATTTATTGATAATGCTACTAACTTCTTAGGTGCAAGAAATCAGTTAAAGGAAATTCGTGACTTTTTCAAAAAACTTTCATGCTATACAAGAGTACTTGTCACTAACAAACATTGAGTTTAGGTTCATTCCTCCCAGAAGCCCTCATTGGGGTGGTATTTGGGAATCAGCAATCAAAGGTGCCAAATATCACATTAAACGATTAATTGGTGATAATCAAATGACTTTTGACCCAAATAGAGGCAATTCTGAATTCAAGACCTCTATGTGCTCAATCAAATGATCCCAATGACTTACAAGCCCTTACCCCTGGTCATTTCTTAGTTGGTTCAAGTTTAACTGCCTTCCCTGAAAGGATGTGTCCGAAGATTCTGAAAACAGGTTATCACTGTGGCAACGATGTGAGAAAGCTAAACAGAACTTTTGGAAACGTTGGTCAATCGAATACCTAAACTTACTACAAAACCGTCCTAAATGGTTAAAACCCCTACCCAACTTATCTTACTTCGATGTGATCGAAACGTCGTTGTCAATTTAGTAGTCTAATCCCGTTGTCACCTTCCGTAATATTACATCATTGTTCAATTTCATGTTAATTTCAAGAAAAGCTATAGCTTTTCTTAGAGGCCCCAGTATGTTTGGGAAACGACCCAAACAAAGGAAAAAATATAACATATTTTTTACTAAATAAAATAAAGTACGGCACTGTCTTTTCTTACAATGCATTAACGTCAAACATATACCACCAACCGTACAACATACAGTAAATCCTAGTTGGCTGATACGTCAAATCAATAAAAGTTATTATTTGATTGGTCAAACAAGGAAAATGGCAGCTGTCAGTTTTTCGTCACTTCCGCCTTCTTCTTGATCTGAAACTCTCTCGTAGCGACACATCGTTTTCTAGTGAGGTATAGAAATCAAGCAAGGCACAGCCCTTTTTTTAATACCAGGCAGTGGGCCACATGGTGTTATATTAGTCCACAGCGACATATTTATAGTACAATTTAAGTTCAACAAGAACTAAATTGATACTCGACCCGAGGATATTTTTTACATCAACAGTATAAGTGCACAGCCACACATGTTTAGCTTTAAATAGTTAATAAAAAATGCTGTAGAAATGATTCTACGTGGTTTGAGGCAGTTAAGGTTTTCCAGGTGAATCAAGTGATACCTGCAAAGGGTGAAAATTGGTAAAAATTGCGTGTATTTTAAAAAGAGGCTAGTAAGGTTCTGATTTGCATGACTGCGTCCATTTTGTATAACTGCAAGTTATTGGAATTTTTTGACAGTGGTAAATTGGATCTTTGATGGTGCAAATAGGCCAAGTTAGGAGCTTGGTATAGTGCATCCGGGCCAAATGGCATAAAACAGGTGAATTATTTTCAATTTTTATGTCATTACGAGTTAACCTCAAATTTAGACTATAAACATTCAAAATTAAAATAAAAGACTTATAAATAAGTCTTACACAACAAATAATTCACGTTTTAATGTTTTAAAGACAGTAATTGTTTAACAAAATAAGTGAATGTAAACGTAGTATACAACTTCTATATGTATCATATAGATGATCCTTCGTAGTAATTAGTTAACTTAGAAATTGTCAATTTTTTTACATTTGTTTAAGATTTGAATAAATTTAGTTTGTTAAGTTAGCTTATTCGTATTATTTACAAGTACTATAGTTTTAATACCTACAATTTAAATCCAATTCCCTATGGAGCCCCCTAAATAGAGTTTTTTCAGTTTTATTGAGCTAATCCACTAGCCAGGTTTATTGGTTAAACCTACTGAAAGTGGTATGAAGAGGAAAAGCGAACCCCCTTTTGATCCAATTATCATATTTTTGTTATTATTTTCATATTTATCGCAGATTTCATTTTAAAAAGGTACAAAGCACGTTCTGAAGCTACCTAACATTAATGAATTCCTAGAAAGTAATAATAAGATCTTTAAATCGGGTGAAAGTGTATTGGAATCTTACCAGTCTGCCAACAGGGATATGCCAATTGTCTGTTTTCAAAGTATTGAAGAATGAAAAACTGCATGCATATCATTACACTCCTGTTCGGAATTTATTAGCTCAAGATTTACCCGCGCGTCTACAATTTGCCCAATTTTTGCAACTGAGATGTCCTTTAAGCTAGCCTTGCCAACACAGTGGAATCAAATCTAGAATGGGTAGGAATTTGATACTTTTTTAAGCTAATTTTTTGCGGTAAAGCAAATTTTGTTGCTCAAACCGTTTTGGAAAGGACAAGGGACAAAGGACATCAAGCTGGTATTGTCATATTATTTATCAAGAGAAAATGGGGAAATTATCCTGAACTTGTTGCTAATTAGTTGCTAACAGTAAAAGCAGAAAATAATTAAAAATAAAAATTCCGAATTGAATGCTGCACATACTTGGAACGCTTGCATATAATGAATCGAGTATTGAATAATAATTCTAAAAGTAGCGCCAGTAGTATATCTACTGAGCAACGCCATGGTTATTATTATATCAAACCAATAAACTAGCTCTCAGAATTGACAAATTAATTTGTTCCTGACAACAAACAGCAAATATTTCCAAGTACAGATATGCCAATGCCAGTAGCATATCTACTGAGCATTGTTATGATTGTAATTATATGACACCATCAAACACCTGTCAGAAATCTCAAATTAATTTGTTGCTCATAACAAACAGCAACTATTTGCAAGTACAGCATTTACGCCAATAGTATATATACCATTGTCACGGTTGTAATTGTATATAACGATACAAAAACTGTCAAAATTTATTTGTTGTTAATAGAAAACAGCAAATATTTGCATACAGGGCTGTCAATACTGGCAGGATATCGATTGGCCATTACCATGGATTTATTTGTATAAAACAGCATTATCTTCTATATCTGTAGCTAATTTTTTACTGCTGATTACTTCTCGGTCATTCTTTTTTCATTTGTCTTTTTATATCAACAGACTAAAACCAAGTGATTCAGAACTTATCCGAAAAACTTTGGAGATATATGCACCTTTAGATAAGAGGTCGATATCACCGAAAAAAATATGAGTTTAACTCTGGAGTGGACGCGTCGGGTCCGTCCGGCCCACGGAGATTTTAATATTGTTAATGCTTTTGCCAGAGAGGTCGTTGAGGTCTGTGCGCCTCAGTACCTTCAAGTTAGATTAGAATGTACGCTAATTAGTAGTTTCAGCGCTGTGAAGTAAATAGCCTCGATTCTAGGACTGATTTCGGTCTATTGGAAGTTTTATTTTTGTGCACCAAAGTTATTCATATTATAAAATAGCTACCTACACACAGGTACTATAACAATTTTTTTCTTTAGAATAATGGTTCCTTACGTAAAAGAGGAAGAGAGGTTGAGAACATTGTTTGAAGAAGTAGAAAGTGACGAAGCTTTTTCGGATTCAGACGATTCCATTGTTGATGCAGATACCTCAGTGACCACATATCTGACAGTGAGATTGAACCTAAAGATGATGCAGTAACGCAAGAATTTCCTGTTCATCCAAGTGTTGAGAGCCGCAGTCATTTATATTTCAATTCAAAAGATCGTACAAAGTGAAACAAATATTGTTTTCCAAAAAATGTTCGAACTCGACAGAATAGCCTAATTGTTAGATTACCTGGAGTTATAGGATGATACTACACTAAATGAAATTATACTAAACACAAATATATATATATATATATATATATATATATACGTACCCGAACGTACTCCAAACACATATTGAAACAACCAGTTGAGACCACCAAATGTAGACTGTGTAACACTAGCGAAGAGACCATTCAACATTTGTCATCTGGCTGCACAACAATTACTGCTACCAGATACCTGGAACGACACAACAATATGGGCAAAGTCGTTCACCAATTAATATGCCTGCAAAGAGGTCTGTTGAATCATTTTACCGCACACCACAAATATGTGCCGCAACCCGTACTTCAAAACAACACCGTGAAAATTTACTGGGATTTCACAGTTGTTACAGATAGACCTGTGGAGCACAACCGGCCGGACATGGTGATTTGGGATGAAAGTGATAACACAGCCATCATAATTGACTTCGCAGTGCCACAGGACTACAATATATCTAAAGCATATACCGAAAAAATAACTAAATATGGAGCGCTTGCACAAGAAATGAAATTGATTTGGAACTTGGAGAAGGTAACAATAGTCCCTTTAATTATAAGCGCAAACGGCCTTGTACATACAAAAACAGTACGACACATAAAAGAACTGGACCTACCTAAAAACACCGTAATGTGGATGCAAAAGGCCGTAATACTGTTGGAATCATCCGGCGGATCATCTCCCCCTATTGACAATGGTAGTGCCCTTGGCTGCGTAGTGGCCTGGACATTATCAAATACCACCAAAAAGGTGGGAAATATATATATATATATATATATATATATATATTATAATTGATTTATGTTTTATTTATTTATTTAATACAGTATTATTTAATATAGTATTTGTTTTACCTCGGCTAGCTCAAGATGTTAATTTTTTATTAACTGTTATATTTATATTTATTTATCTCAGTCGGAAGTATGAGACTCCTCCCTTTGAGTTCAGGATGCATTAATACCAGTGATTGACAAATTTAATTCAAACCTTACCTTTTTCCTTGTAAAATTTTTTTATGAAAATTAATTTCTGAAGTTTCTCCTATATAAAATTATTGAAATATATTGACCATAGAAAATTTTCTGATGGATGTGATGAGAATAAAATACCAACAATCAAATGTAAACAATTTAATAAATTATTATGAAAGTTTGCAATAAGATTTAAACATTGAAAATTGTGTTTTCGTTCCAACCTATATCAGATACATTTCTCGGTATAAGAATGTTCCTATCAGTGCGTCGGCGCATAAATCTGAACGCATGCGCTGTTATAATTGAAACGATAGGAGGATACTCTCCCCTCTATAAGAAATAGTTTTACTGTTAAACACACTACCAGCGCGTCTATAATGGTGAAACAATTTTAATGATATAAACTTTAAATAATCAATTACATATAAGTATACTTAGTTAAAATTATGTAAGTGAGTTGAAAGTGAAGACAGTAATAGGCAAATAGTTATTCATGCTGAAGATAAAAGAAAGAATGAGAGGTTATGTGCAAATTCATGATGCTCGTGAACATATACAGTGAATTATATTATATCAAGTAAGTACAAATATTATTATTAACTAAAACTGTTTAATTCTCAATTTTGATAAAATTATGATGCATCATATGATAAATGTTCTTGGCCATTTAATGAATTTATTCAATTTGAACGTTCTGATAAATTTTTAATGTTCACTTTCTTTATAAAGAATTATAGGGAATTCCAATGAATGTAATTGTAAAGACACAGACCTTAATATTGAATTCTCTGCCGGGCTGCAACTCGCATCTCCGAATTCTTGTAGATATCTCTCAGGAGATATTCACTTTCTACACTTCTTCATCCTTACACAGGATTATAAACAATAGTTAAATGCTTTGATTTACCTTTGATTGTGTTTCTCAACATTTATACCAATTCCTGATAAATTTTTAAACAAAGAGTCTCTCTATCGACGCTTCCTCTCCATCACCCGAAAACTCTCTTCTCTTGTTTTCAAAATCAACAACCTCCTCGCTTGAATAATCCAAAGCTCACTTATCTGTTATTTTGAATAAAAAATTGTCATTTCAAAGTGTTTTAGTTCTAAATCTGAATTATTTAATTTAATTGTTCTGGAGAATATTCACACTAGTTCATTATTATTTCTATTGTATTAAGGAATATATATCATGTCCTTTTTTCATAATACAATAACTAATTTACATATAAACATGTTGTTTAGATATTTTTATAAATAATTATTTTTACAAAAACTACAACCTAAATTATTAATTTACCTTTATGTAATTGATCCTTTTTTTTTAATTTTCAATCTTATTTTATATTTATATCATATAAACTATTGATTATTTTTGTTTTTGATATTATTTTACAGTATGCAATAAATAATCAATAAAATTAAGTTGGCAATTATAAATTTACTAAGATTCATTACTTCCTGTTTATTAATTTCCCTTTCATAAGTTTGAGCTGCGTTCCATCTATCTTTTCATATACAGTTTTCAATTCTTTATGAAATTATAAACTTTTACTATTGGAACATGTGTAATTATGCTAATCAAACACTAGACTAAATATTCTTTTTTTAATTCTTTTAGGTTTCAAGTTATAATATGGCAATTAATATCTACAGACATTCCTACGGCAGTGTTCAGCACATTGTGGAGCTCATTGACTTTGACATATATTCGGAATTACTTGTGCAAGTAACTTTTTGTATTTAATTAAATAATATTGTGTTTGGTATTTGTTCTCATAATCCTTTTTAAAATAATCACATTCATATTTAATAAGATTGATACATATTTCATTAATTTTTTATATAACTTTATACTTAAATTGTCATTTTCTTGCTAATGGTTGTGTCTACTGACACACCTCCCGTGATAATCTATACTTTTTATGATAGTTATTTGTGTAAATTTGTTTCCAGAACTAGGTAACTAGTTCAATATATATATATATATATATATATATATATATATATATATATATATATATATATATATATATATATATATATATATATATATATATATATATATATATATATATATATATATATATATGTATATCGAAAGCATTCATATCCGATATGCAAAAAAATCCGATGTAAGATCGACAAATCTATTAGAAATTAAAGCTCTGCATGGCTTACTCTACCTCGCTGGTATATATCGTGCTGTTTCCCGCCACTATGGGACTTAAAAAATTTCGTTTATTAATGAGGTGTTTACGAATGGATGATATTAAAACGAGAGAAAATCGAAAAACGGAGGATAATCTAGCACCAGTCAGACAGTTATTTCAAAATATAAACGAAAAATGTCAGAAGCACTACACAGTGGGTAGATATGCTACTCTTGATGAGATGTTATGGGCATTTGGGGGTCGCTGTAGGTTTTGGGTGTATATCCCGAACAAACCGGCAAGATATGAAATAACATTTTCATCATTAGTCGATTCGCAAACATTTTATACATATAATATGGAAGTCTACTGCGGCACATGAACAGAAGGCCCATTTGCAGTTAGCAATGCCACTACTGATGTTATAAATAGAATGTGTTCTCCCCTTTCAAAATCTAGGAGAAATATCACAATGGACAATTGGTTTACATCTGTTCCAGCTGCCAATGATTTATTGCAGAATCATGACTTAGCCATAGTCGGAACACTACGTAAAGATAAAAAGCTAATACCATTTGATTTTTTTACCAAAAGGCCTCCAAAATCCAGTATGTTTGGTTCTACAGAAAATAAAACTATTGTATCCTACATTCCAAAACCAATTAAAAATGTAATTTTGTTGTCCACTCTACATCATGATGATGGTATAGATCCACAATCTGGGGAGTATGCCAAACCAGAGATAATTACATTTTACAACTCCACAAAATGTGGAGTTGATACTGTGGACCAACTGTGTGCCAAGTATAACGTTGCTAGGAATGCGCGTCGATGGCCAATGGTGATTTTCTATGGACTTCTCAACATTACTGAAATAAATACTTTTGTGACATATAAAAGTAATGCTATTAAACCTGAAAACGAAGGAAATACAATGGTTGAAAGACGAATATTTTTAAAAAAATTTGCTAAATCATTATTAATGGACTACATGAAAAAACGAGTGCATTGTAATTACCTACCATGAGAAATTAGACAAGCTGCAGCGACACTTACTGGAACTGAAATGGTAGTGCCAGTGTCGGTAGTGGAAATGAACGTGGCAGATGCGCACTCTGCAAAGATCGCAAAACGCGATACATGTGCCGTATTTGTCAAATATTCATTTGTTTAGAACAGTGGTCGCCAACCTGTCGACCGTGAGCTACCGGTAGCTCGCGGAGGCAATTCTGGTAGCTGTCACAACGATTTTGATTTAAAAAATACAAACTGCAAAAATCAGAGAAGCTTCCGAAAATTCCATAAAAATCTAATTATCATAATATTAAACGTAAACAGCGGCAACGTTGAGGTGAGCGATTTTCCGCTGACGCCATCAAGCTAGAATCGGCTAGAACCGACCAGCCGGACCAGCCCGTTAGTGTTCAAGAACGATCAGGATTGCCTTGAACGGCATAAATACGCACGGCGCGGCGACACTGCGCTTAGTTTAAAACTGAACGCGTAACCAACGTCCAGCGGTTGGGTTAGTAGAGAACAACAAAAAATAATATTATGGCAAGCAGTTGTAAGTAGGTAAAGCCATACCACTTTCATTCGGAATGGTAAGAACAATACTTTTTTACAGAAGTTAAAGATAAAAATGTGTGTTTGTTATGTAATACTTCGGTCTCCGTTGCTAAAAAAGGAAATATTGAGAGACATCATAAAACTGTACATTCTAATTTTGAAAAATCATTCCCACTACATTCTGCCACCAGAAAGGAGAAACTAAAACAGTTAAAAAGTAGCTAATTGGACAACAATCAATATTTTTAAGAACAGTCGACGAAAATAAGGCTGCAACTGAAGCATCGTACCGTGTGTCCCAGATAATTGCACAAAAAAAGAAACCTTATGAAGACGGGAAAATGATAAAACAGGCGTTTTTAGAAGCTGCTGATTCGTTATTTGCCAACTTTAGAAATAAAGACGAGATAGTTTCAGCTATGAAATCTATGCAACTTTCTGCTAATAAAGTGATGAGACTTGTAGAAGTAATGAGCAATAATATTCTCTTACAGTTAAGAGCTGACTTAGATAACTGTGTTTATTTTTCACTTCAACTGGATGAATCAACAGATGTCGTTGACACTGCCCAGATGGCCGTGTTCGTCAGGATGGTTTTTAGTGATTTCACGATTAAAGAAGATCTTTTGAAGTTTATTCGACTGAAAGGACACACCACTGGACAGGAGTTGTTTTCTCATTTAAAAAATATTATTTCTTCCGAGAAAATTCCAATATCGAAAATGGTAGGCTTGACAACCGATGGCGCTCCAGCTATGGTGGGTTGTGGTAAGGGTCTGGTGGCGTTATGTCGTAAAGATGAAACTTTTCCGCAATTTCTCTGTTACCACTGCATTATCCATCAGAAAGCATTATGTGGAAATTTCCTGAAACTAAACAACGTTATGGAACTGGTGGTAAAAATTGTGAACAAGATTAGAGCTCAAGCGTTAAAAAACCTTGGCCGATGAAGTTGACTGTCAATACGGGGACCTACTCCTTCATGCTGAAGTCCGATGGTTAAGTAGAGGACGGGTGCTGAAACGTTTTAATGATGTCCTATCTGGCATAGTTCAATTTTCCAAACAACGCGATGAACCGACTCCGGAACTAGAAAATTCAATCAGGATTAGAGATTTTGGATTTCTTGTGGAGATTACAGAGAAATTAAACGAACTTAATTTGCAGCTTCAGGGGAGAGACAAAGAATTAGCGAAAATGATTTCTGATATAAAAGCATTTATCAAAAAGCTGGAGTTTTGGGAACAAAACCTAATTAACAGCGATGCCAAGCATTTTCCTATTCTTTCAGAAAAAATATCTCAAAATCCATTAGAACCCGATGACAGCACATATCATGTAGAAATAGTTTCTACCCTGAAGAATAATTTCAAAAATCGTTTTAAGGATTTCAACGAAATGGCTTTAGTAGCGCAGTTTGTTGTTTCACCCTTTATGGAAATTGATATCCAACAGTTTGCAACTTGTGTTATGCAGAACTTTGGCAAAGACATCGCGGCAACAGAAATGGAAGTAAATGAGTTTCAAAATGATTTAGCCCCTAAAATCGTTAGTCTCAAGTACCAAATGTATCTGGCCTATTGTAAGTGAAGACAAATATTCAGTTCTATGCCGTGTTGCCTAGAAAGTGAAAGCATTATTCAGTTCAACCTATTTGTGTGAATCTTCTTTTTCCAATATGAAGTTTATTAAGAACAAATATCGCAATCGACTTACAGATGAACATTTGGATAATTGTATTCGAATGGCTGTATCAAATTATACTGCAAACATTAAAAGAAATTATCGATGTCTGAGTGTCAGCCTTCTCATTGAACGTGCTTTTTTATTTTCCAATGTTTATGTTCATAATAGTGCGTTACTTTTTTGTTGTTATTATTAACTATTTTTAAATGTTACGTGACATGCCGTTGTGGCTGGATAAAAGTTTGTGTTTATTTTTCAAACACCTTCGTTTGGTAGGTAGGAATGAACAAGTACGTACTAGTAATATTAGTTATTAGTTTATTATTATGTATTACCAGTTAAATAGTAAAATAAATACATATAAATAAATTAACTGTGGATTATTTCATTTACGTTGCGTTACGTGGCTTCCGTGTGGGTAGCTCGCTGTTTATACCAAAATTAACAAAGTAGCTCAACACATTGAGAGGTTGGCGACCACTGGTTTAGAACATACTGTATGTGTGTGCCAAGCTTGTGCAATGACATTTGCGGAATAACATTTCTACCAGGTGTTTAGTGCAACCTTACCAAAAAATATTGTTTATGTGAATCTTGGTTTCATTTTTTTAAGAATCAAAATATTTTTGTTTGCAGTTTTTTATGTTATTTCCTAACTACATTAAATCCATTTGATACAACTTTTTAAAAATATCTTTGATTTTGAGAAATATTAGGTTTTTGTTTATGAGTATGTGGGACCTAACGCGCCCCTTCTTGTAAAATAATAACACGCGTCCACTCCAGGGTTAATGGATTTGGAATGAATAATTTTTGACAGTTCTAACAGGCGAACGTAGCTGGGCAATTGTACATCGACAGTATCAAAAATGTGATCAAGTTTTTTCCTGATTTGAACAATATAGAATAATACTGCCTTGGTTACGATATGTCATAACGCACTAATATTTCCCAAGGGAAACACGAAACGCTCGTATTGTCTCAAGGGAAATATGTAACATATTTCACTATAATTTTTTAACTGCAACAACAAATGAACTAACATACTAACACAAGACTTTGCACTTGTAACACTAGTTTTCAGAACCAAACTAAAAATTGCAGATCTCAAACCTTTTGCCTTTTGTTTTAGCACGTAGTTTGACTTTTCATATATTTTATTTTTAACAGATCGTGAAAATAGTGCAAATAGTTGCTGTTTGTTGTCAGCAACGAATTAATTTGTCAATTCCGACAACTGTTTTTACAATTATTCTCCAATCCTAGATTCAAAATATATAAGCGTTCGATATATTTGCTGCATTCAATTAGGGATGTTTATTTTGAATTCCTACCAAATCTAAAAATATCTAATTCTGACTTGATCATATTACTTTCGGCTTTAATTATTAGCAACAGATTTATATTAATATTTCCCCCATTTTCTCCGAATAAACAATATGACAATTCCAGTTTGATGTTAAGCTGGCATAGACCTATTTTTTTCAAGAACGGTTTGTGCAACAAAACTCGATTTACCGCAAGAAATGAGCATGAAAAAAGCATCAAATTTTCATCTATTTTAGATTTGATTCCGCTGTGTTGACAAGGCTAGGTTAATGGAAGTGCCTATGGCTTAACTGATCATTTCACCTAGACTTAAAAAATACATTTTCAAAATAAAAGTCTGTTACACAGAAATACCTTCAATCTTCAAACGCAGCAGTCTTTTTATGTACCTATCGTTTCATTTACATATTTTTTTGGTCGTGTAAAATGACACCTATATTGTATTCATAACAACAATCAACCATATATCTTGAAAATATATAGCAGCTTTGTGATTCTGAATAATACTAATAATCTGAAAAGTCGTACCATTCATTTTTTACAACAAGTAGTTTAGTATCACGAATGGATCGTTATTCATCTGTTTTAAAGAAATTCAATTTATGGGATAGAAATATAATCATTGATTAGGATTGTTTCAAATTTTCTACAATTACGTAATGAACCTATACAATCTCGTAAAAATGTAACTAAACGTTTAGAGAAAGAAAATAACACGAAAACCGAATATCGAATATTAAGGGGTGAAACGTGTGAGGGGTGTAGAGATAAGTTTAATTGTACACTAATTTATGTGTTCCTTTATTCAACGATGAAATAAAACAACTTAATTTGTTTAAAACTTCATTTATTGGAACTAATGTTCAATTTAAACTGGTTGACACGTTTCACTAACACAGTAGCTTTCTCAGAACGAATGGAGGTGTAATTTAAAAATATTTCAATATATACAGTGCATAAATACAGAATTCTATTATACTAATATTAATAAAGGTATTGAGAGAAATTACCTGGAAATTAATTCACTACAAACATTCCTAAGCTATCTTCTAGGTAAAAAAGTTTAATAAAGGAGAGTGATATCTATTTGGTCGTTAAGAAGGTTACCTGAATATTCATTTTTGTTTATCTCAAAAGCCTCTAATACATTTGAAATAAAGGATTTAAATTCTACATGTAAAATTTCGAAATTTGGGTTGAAAATGTGTTGGTTTTCTAATAAATGATTTGAATAGTTAGAATCTAATTTTACATGTAGAATTTAAATCCTTTAGTTTGAATTTATTAGAGGCTCTTGAGATGAATAAAAATAAATATTCAGGTAACCTTCTTAACGACCAAATAGATATCAATCACTCTCCCTTATTAAACCTTTTTACCTAGAAGATAGCTTAGGAATGTTTGTAGTGAATGAGTTTCCGGATAATTTCTTTCAATACCTTTGTTAAGATTAGTATAATAGAATTCTGTATTTATGCACTGTATATCTTAAAACCTTTTTAAATTATACCTTGATTCGTTTTGAGAAAGCTACTGTGTTAGTGAAACGCGTCAACCAGTTTAAATTGAGCATTAATTCAAATAAATGAAGTTTTAAACCAATTAAATTGTTTTATTTTATCGTTCGGTATGGATCTTGATCATGTGAAAGCCTCATCTATTCAATGTTCCTTTAATATCTATAATAATTATATTAATTATTTTTTAGGTCAATAATGGCATCTTTGTTTGAATTTAGAACAAATTTTACAAGAATGTTTTTAATTATGTTCAAAGAATTATTAGTTGTTATATAAATTGTATACATATTGAGTAAGGAATTGAAGATCTTAGCAGATAGATATAGAATATTTGCTTGTCTAATTGTTTTTCTACTTATACTGGTCACCAGCCTCATGCGCGTCCACTGCTGGACATAAGCTTCCTCCAGTGCCAGCCATTTACTTCGATATTAGGCGGCATTATCCAGTTTCCTACAATTATTTTCACGTTATCACTCCATTTTGTTCACGGTCTACCTCTGCTTCTTTTGTCAGTTCCAGGTCGCCATTCCATCAGTCTCTTTGTACATCTGTTATCTTTCACTCAGGCTATATGTCCTGCCATTTCCATTTACGTTGGGTCATAATCTGAATAATTTCCTTGACTCTTGTTTTGTTCCTTATTGTTGCGTTAGGAATTTTATCCCTTCTCCTGATCCCCAGAATTGTCCTCTCCATTCCTCTTTGCGCCACTCTCATTTTCTCTGTTGTCTGTTTTGTTAAGGTGATCATTTCTGAATCCTATGTCAATAGAGGTAGGAGGACGCATTACTTTACTCATAAACCCTCCTTTTTAAGCATAGTGGTATATTATCCTTGAGAGTGGCGCTCAGTTTGCCAAAAGCTAACCGAATGTGACGATTTATCTCGCATGTTTGGTTGTCTCTACCTATTCTCAGTTCATGGTCTAGGTATTTGTATTCGTATACTTTGTTTATTCCGCTTCCGTCAATGTCTATATTTCCGTTGATTATGAGATTTGACTTATAATGGTAACTACGAAAGTTTCATTTTTTAACCGAGTAAAGTAGTTTTGTTCTATATGTCGTAATATATTTTCATAGATGTTCAATATAAAAAAGTACTCATATAATTTCTTATGTTATCTTGCGCTTGCGCAAATTAAAAATGTGTGTTTTTAATTTTACAAAATAAAACACAAAATCATGGCTTCCGCATCAATTTTGGAAACTCCTACCAAGAAAATAAGGTGAATATGTCATTACCGAAAAGAATGGGAACCGGAATACCCATGGCTACTTGAGGAAACTACTATTAGTGGCGGTGCCGGTTTGTCTAAACATATTGTAAAATTTGCCGTAAGTCTTTTTAGTTGTGTGTGGAGGAAATAACGATGTACGTAAACAGGAAAGTGGTCAAGAACATACAAAAGTGCATTGGTTGTTGAACAAAATCAAACAATGTCAGTTTTTTTTAAAATCAGACGTGATAGATAATGCAAAGGAAAAAGTAATAGCTGTGAAACTTTGTAGTGTTTTTCATTCTGTAAAACATTCCCATTCCTACAACTCGTTAAATTATTCATCTCAGCTGTCGCCAGTACTTTATAACGATTCAAAAATTGCAAAATAAATAAGTTTGAGACGCACTAAAGCTAGGCTCTATCGCCAATTAATGTATTCGGCACTGCACCTTGGATAGTTTATTAAAAGAATTGAGAAAGGGTATTTACTTTGGTCTGTCTACTGATGCATCTAATCACAAAAGCACTAAACTATTTTCTATACTTGTAAGGTTTTTTATAACAGGAGACGATATTAAGCTATGTCTTTTAGACTCTTATGAAGATGCAAACGTTAACAGCGAACGCTGTATTCAACAATTTAAAAAACAGAATTGAAAACTTTGGATTAGACCAAAAACAAATTTCAAGCTTCTCTGCCAAAAATTCGTCGGTAAATTTTGGCTGATTGCACTCCATATATCATTTATTGCTTGAAGAAAATTCAAGAATTCTGCCGAGTGGGTGTCCTGCTCATATGATAAATAATAACATAAAAAATGGATCAGATGAATGCAATTTTGACACTGAAAATTTAGTGCTCAAAGTATATTACCATTTTAGTTCGCAAGCCAAAAGAGTGGCAGAATTAAAGATTTTTTTAATCTGTGGATTTAGAATATAAATCAATACTTTGTCACGTACCAACAAGATGTTTGTCACATTTCCTGCTGTAGAAAGATTGGTACTAGTTTTTCCTGCTATGAAAATATATTTTACGTCTCTTGGTGAAGTTTTCTGCTGAAGATTAAGAGAATTTTCAGAATAATGTTACAAAATGTTACTTGCCATCTTTCCACAATATCCTCAAAGTAATTTTTGAAAAATAGGAAATTAATTTGTTTTGAAGTTTTTGATAATCTAACTACTTTGAGGAATAAATTGGTACAGAGAATCTAAGATGAATTTCTAGGCTTCGGTTGTCCTAATTTGCTTAAGTCTTTTCCACCTTATATTCAAAATGACATTAAGAAAACGTGTATAGATTTTTATAGTACAAAAATTTGATTTTACTGACAACAATTTCCTTTCAAAATTTAAGATGTTTTCATTGAATGAACCCTTAAAATATAATAGCTCGTGTCAAGCTGTCACTGATTGTGGTCTCCTTAACGTAGACATGGATCAACTTTATGAAGAATTCTGCCAAATTAAGCCGGCTATAAACCTGGTTTATAACGAAAATCATTCAACACTTGAAAATGGAATTTAATATTTTCGACAAATACCAAGATGAAAAATTTCTCAATCATTTTGTAATTTATAGTTTCTATATTTGGGTCCAATGGAAATGCTGAAAGGATTTTTCAATGTGTTCGGCATCGTGGACTGGTGTGCGTAATAGATTGTCCTTTGAACACATCAAGGCTGAACTTCACATAAAGATTAATTATTCTTATACTTATAAAGAATTTTATGATTTTGTAGGAGTTAATGGTAGCTACAAAAAGTGAAAAGGAATATGTTTTTAAAAGCAGCGATAATAGTGATACTGTTAAGTAGCTATAACTTTTTATGTTCTTTAAGTAATTTATTAATAATCTGTGTACTTTTTAAGTGGAATGTTTAATTCTTAGTTCCTATTTTCCCAAAAAATTCCTTGTTGGACACTTTTCTTAGTTTCTCACATTGTTTTGTCGAATTATTTGCAGAACATAAAGAACTACATATAGTATGTGTTTACAGTCCCGAAGACTGTCAGCCAAAGGCAGAAAAGGGGGCATTTTATGAGGAAATGCAAAAAAACCTAGATAATATCCCAAAAACCGATACCTCTTATTGATGGAAGATTTTAACGTTCGAATCGGAAAGAACATCATACCAGGCATTAAACAGAGATATAATGAAGACGTGAAAATGATAATGGGGAGTCAATGATCAATTTCTGCACATACAATAAACTACGCATCAATAACACATACTTCCCACACAAGACACAACATAAATATATATTTCACAATACGAGGGGTCAGAAATCAACCATACATTGCATAACAACAAATAAGAACATACGCCCTTCTCAAATATTAGATGTGGCAACCTTGAATTCTGCGAGCATGGGAAGTGACCATAGTCTGCTTATCTGCAAAATAAGAATGGAAGTCCGACGGAAAACAAGAAGATCGCAAACAGTCGAGAACACACAAAGAATAAACATCGAAAGTATGTGGCATCCATCAATCAGATATCTATATCAGAAAAGATTAACTTCCAAAATAGAAGCAAATAAAATCTTGGAGCATTATAACATGGAATAAACTTGAAAATGATCTGAACTCGGCGGCATGTGAATCGATAGGAACAAGAAAAGTAAATATAAACCTCAAGAAGCATAACAAAACGCCCTGGTTCCGACAAGAAATCAAAACAAAGTGTGAAGAAAAACGAGAAGCCCACTCAAAATACAGATCACAACAAACACCAGAAGCTTACAACAACTACAAAAGAATAAGAAACGAAACTAGTATCACTAATTTCACGAATATGCAGCACTTCTAGTTCTGTGTTAGGTGTTAATGAATGATTGGTGTCAAGCAGATGTTTTGCGTAGTGGGATTTATCTGGTTGTTTTAATCTGTATGCTCGTAAGTGTTCACTGTATCGGATTTCAAAATTTCTAAGGGTCTTATCCAAATAGACAGCATTACATTCTGGACGTTTGAGTTTATATATACCTGATTTCTTTAATGGTGGTATTTTTGTCTTTACATTTAACAATTTTGTACTAACGTTACTTTCTGTTTTAAAAGAAATTGTTGTTTCAGTTCCTACGAACAAATGTAATTTTGATAGGGAAATTAATACAATTAGACAAATAGCAACATACAACGGTTATCCATTACATATGATAAATAAGCTAATTAATAAAAAAGAGGAAATAGAGGCATTACAACTAATATATCCTAAACAAACTGATGAAATAAAAACTTATAAAACCATCACATATGCAGGAGATATTTCTTATAATATTTCAAAGATAATATCTTTAGCAACGAATACAACAATTTCTTTTAAAACAGAAAGTAACGTTAATACAAAATTGTTAAATGTAAAAACAAAACTACCACCATTAAAGAAATCAGGTATATATAAACTCAAATGTCCAGAATGTAATGCTGTCTATTTGGGTCAGACCCTAAAAAAATATCAAATCTGATACAGTGAACACTCACGAGCATACAGATTAAAACAACCAGATAAATCTTACTACGCAAAACATCTACTTGACACCAATCATTCATTGACACCTAACACAGAACTAGAAGTGATGCATATTTGTGAAAAGAAGCAAGAACTGGATTTCCTTGAAGAATTGGAAATTAGAAGACATTTAAGAAACCCACAATATGAAGTTGTCAATGAACAGATAAATCTAGGGAGTTCTCCACTAATAAGCTGTCTTCTTAAGTGATAATTGTAAAGATCAGCAGATATACTTTTCCTGGTGTTTTATATCATTGCACAGTTATACTGACTTAATTGGTAAAATGATATCCAGGATATCACCATAGGGCTAATAATATCTAAGCTTCAATATTTGTAATATCACATCTTCTTCTTTTTTCTATTAACATATATTAAGTCAATCACAAGTTATGTCACTTCATGGTCTAGCCAAAAATAACTACTAAACATCAGGTAGGCATCGAATGAAATGTAACTTCTGTCATTCTGGTGATGATATTCATTTATCGAAACAATTGAACCTTATTGATATTCAGCACACCAAAGCCAGTACAACGGGTGCTATGGTACTGCAAGTACCAAATTTTTGTTATTTTTGGTTAATTTTCAGTTTGTTAGCTCGATAGTGTATACAAGTGACCAATTTTATGATTAAATATTGTTCAGCACGATACATCCCCCGAACTGTATACACGTAACAATTTTGTGAGAGAATATTGTTCAGGGCAACTCAGAGATGCGGAAAAGTTAGTTTTAATCGTTAAAACCGTTTATTTTTTTATTAATTGGGTATTACGTTCTACCAATCTCTTAAGAGTATTAACACATATAACATATTTCTCAGTTATATTATCAGATTTATAATAACTAGTCCAATTGTTATTTTGAAGATAATTTTTCAGTTTTTTATAATAAATGACTTTTTATTGTGAATTTTAATGTTTAGTATACTAGCTTTATGGTCTGACACACAAGTTTCAAACGTTGCTGCTAGGATATTTTGTTTGACATTATTAGTTACCTACTTTTAAAAAAAATGTGATCAATGCAACTTTTTTAATTCCCTTTTATTCTAGTGTTTTTGTTTATTACCGATTCAAAATTAAATTCATACAATATATTTAGGTACCCAATGGCTAGTTCCCAAATATTTCCCTTAATTTTTAGATTAATATCTCACAGAAATTCATGTTGTTGTATATTTAATTTATGGTTTTGTTCAAGATACTGTCGTAATTCAAGAATATATTTTTACAACTGAAAATTGTCCTATTTTTTCTATTCAAGTTCTATTTTTGTATTTATTTTTTAAGAATACAACTACTCCATCGTTTGTATTTAAATTACCATAGTTATATACAAGTTTATAGTCCGGATTTTCGAAATATTCCAAATTATTTCGGTTAAAACAATCATATCTAAATTTTGTATTAATCGGGATAATAAAATATTAAATTCATCCAAATTTTCACTCGAATCAATTTTTTCATTCTAACCTTGTTACAGAAATACGAAGTCTCTAAGCCGTGGGCTCGCACAATATTAGGTGTGTAGAAACATCCAGAACAAAGTATAATAACAGATAAGACCTGATTGGCAAAGATTAAGTTCGTTTTCAGTTCATCTTAACGAAGCGACGCCATTTTTCAGACAGTTTTTAACTCCACAATCGAATAGCGTAACCAATTTAAGATGATTAGCAACCTACATTAAAAATTCAATTCACTACCCCGTCAATCTTATTAATTAAGAAGATTAATAACAAAATCAGTCGTGATAACAGACAATAATCTGTGTCGTTTTTATGTAATATATTATTTCACTAAAGAGATTATGTGTTAAGCTTAGTCGCTCGACAATACTTCAGCAGGTAACGAATTGTACCCGGTTAAAAACCTTTGGTTCCAATTCTCTGTTAGGACTTACTGAATATATGGAATAATAAATTATGTAGTTCAAAGAATGTCACGTCATATTTACTTTCTCAGATAAACAAACTTCGCTTCTGCATATGATTAAACAATCGTTTTGTGAACGGGATTTTTCTGTTTCAAGGCTGAAACTGAATCGTGTTTTCAATATATATTTATATACAGAGCATTGTAATGAAAACTATCGACCCTATATAAATCTAGAGACGCCAATATCATGAAAAAATGGAAGAATATGTCAAAAATCATATAAAGGGGGGAGGTTTTTGCTCATACCGCTAGAACAATACTAGGCACCCAAACAAAAACGAGGATTTAAACACGATTACTTCCATTCCTCAAAACGGGCAAATGGATATAACAAACAGCCTAACAACGGAGTTCTTCAAACCAAAAAAAAATACTCTAAATTCAAGAAACCATCCCCCTACGAATAAGCACAATGAAGCTCAAGAACCCAACCCCACGCAAAATAAGGGTAAGAAATTAAAATTCAAAAAATTTAACGCAGAGTCCTGCAGCTCCGATGACGATGACAACAGATAAACAAAGCTAAAGCCAAAGAGACAACTTCCATAACAGAAAAATTGAACCCCACATTCCCGCCTATGGTTATAGAAGGCAATGCTTCTGCGCATAAAAAGGTGGTAATGAGGCTTAAAGAAGGAGTTAAAGGGAACTTCGAAATTAAATATACGTCGAACTCGACGATAATATTTACAATAGAAAATGTTGATTTCTAAATTCTCAAGAAAACTAGTCACCGAAACAATCCCCTTCCACACCTATTAAAGAAGGGAGGATAAATACACGACTTCGCACTACGAGGACTCCTCTTTTTAGTAGCGCCAGTCCATCGCCCGAGGAAGGTGATATAGGACGAATAGGTCACTGATTCAAACCGATTCACCGCGACTTCGCCGGCACCGTGGACGCCTCCACCAGTAGAAACCCCGCTAACCCACATGTTCTGCCGAACTTTCCAGTTCGACAGTTCATAAGACACTAGGAAGTGTAACCAATTGTTTCTCTCGAAACAATCTTCATATTTATGAAAATAAATTCATGTAGCTGTGTTTATTTTTAGATTCCAATAATCAAGCCACACCAACCAAAAGACGAAAGGGAGGAAGGACATTTAGCACTTAGGTACATATAAAACTCCTGAAAGGTAATAAGTCAGGAAACCTTTAACTAGTGAGGCAACTCCCTCCGGCAGTGAGTCCGCTGTCGGTGGTAGCTTTCACCCACAATCTTTCAACACATCCATAACCAACAATGTCCTCCAGACGTACACGCAGCAGTAAAACTGCCAAACCCGCCCCAACTCCTACTTCTGTATTATCTTCAACTTCAACAGAAATACAAGCATGGCACGACTTAATCAATATCTCTCACCCCAATTTCAACCCCGTATCCTACAAAGCCCACTTAGGCTTCTGTAGGATACATTATCTGTGGTGTGAGCAATGTAGAGTGGACTGTGTGTTTTGGATTGCTGATAAATAGACTCACCAATTTTCTATATACATATATTTACAGAAACTATTTACACAAATTATTTACACAACTATTTACACTACAAAGATGTAAATAATCCAGAGCTTTGAAAGATGCCTCCAAGGCAGAGCCTTGGATATTTTATATTTGAAGGGAATAAAACCCACTAAAATGTGAACATTTGTTCACTGCTAAAAATTTGCATCAGATCATTGCCATTTCTGACACATTACTATACTGTCATCAACTGTCAATTAGATTGACCAACATATATTCTTAAGCGACAATTTGTCAGCTTAAATTATAAAAATAATAAATAAATGTGTTGGGGGTTGCTTCCAACAACTTCTGTAACTCCCCTGAAGGTTAAAAATTATTTGGTTAAATTTTCTAAGATCATCCCTCCGTCATTGCAGCCAAAAACAAAACACAAACACCCAACAAATCCAATTCACACTCAACACCATCTTCAATTTCACTTCTTTCCGAGAAAGAATTTCCACTTCTCACACCTACAAAATACAATACACCCTCTCCATACACTTCCAAACAAACCCACTCTCACTCAACGCTACTTTCCACCTCTTCTAAACAAACATCCACCAAACAAACACCCGCACACAAACACAGTTCCTACACATCACCCACCAGGTCTTACGTTTCCTTCGTAAAATCCCAATCCCCCACACCCTCAGCCATCCGACAACCTCACTTTCCCGACGAGGATGGATTCACCCTCGTCGGTAAAACCAAAACTCGACCTACATCACCAAACCCTACAAACAATCCTACGGCAACCAACAACACCACACAAACACAAACTCTTAATCTCCGGAACATTCCAACCCAATATTCCACACAAAAATCCCTTTTCACACTTCTGAACACCCTAGAACTCCTAAATGGCCACATCATTTACTTGAAAATAAATTTCAATCACACTGCTCTACTCAAAACGTTCTCCCCAAAGTCAGTCTCAACTATTCTGAGACAAATCCACAATTCCACTGGTGATTCTAACATCACCATCAACCTCCTCAACTCCACCTAACGTCCACCCCGTCCAGCTAACAAAACCCTCATTCCCACCTGTAGGAATTTCCCATAAATTCCTACAATGCACCTTAATTCATCATTAAGCCAAAGGTTCGAAGTTTAAATCTCCGCGCCCATTATTCATGTTCACGGAACCAATTGGTACCTCCCACGCCACTAGCCGCAAAATTACCGCCAACTAAAGGCAATCAGTAAAGTATTGGCTCAACTCTTGTGACTACATGTTCAAGTGTAAATTCATTTGTTTAAGTACATACCTAATTTCATTAATCTATTTCTAGTAACTGCAACAAATAAGAATGTGAATATGATGTGAAGTGTTTTTCCGACATTGATCGGTGAATTTCCGTATTGTAAGTACTATTATTATTATAAATTATTGTTTAAATCCGCATGATCGCCTAGACCGGTTCAACGGTAATTTAGCGCTGTTGCCGCATCCGATACTAAAGTTTGGTACTTCGTCCATTTCATAAAAGAAACTGTTCAAGTTGTAAGAATTCAAATAGAGGGATTGTGAGTGGCCCGTATTTTTATTACACCTCTATTCTCAACGACAAATTCAGCATTCCCGTCAACAAAAGGTTGGCGAGTGTTCTTGTTCTAAAACTCTCAAAAACATGTCGGGAAGGAAATGATCAACCAATCAAAACTTAGAGGAACCAGCCAAATATCGCTAAGGCGAATTCCCCTTCTCGTACACCACCTACTCATTCGTCTGCAGAAATGTAGACCCCACGATCAGCCCCGAAGAATTCGAAGAAATTCTTCAAGATCACCACATTCCGTACCTCAAAACTTGGCGAATCACCGCCAAGGCCACCAACAAGCCCACCAACAAGCACACCAACAAGCCCCCATCGATGTTTCGCATCGTTACCACCTCCGAAACCCATTATCACCAGGCCCTCACCTCCGGCCTCTCATTTAAGGGTCTCCTACATCAGTGCGAGCCATCTAACGCCAATCCGCTGCCCACAGTTCCCAAATATTGCAGCCGATGCACGCAAACCGGACATTTCACTGATTTTTGTCGATCTAAACCGATATGCCCTTCTTGCGGCCAAACATGCCACCGATCCGAAAATTGCCCCAAAGTCCGGAACCCCTACATGTGCAAATTGCGGTGGTCCTCACCCCGCCTTCCATCCTCGCTGATCCCACAGGCTATCGACACCCACAACCCCTCAAGAGACCGCTCCAGTCACTCTTGAAAAGCCACCAACTCCTTACGATCTCTCAACCGATACCAAAGTCTTAATTGAAATTGTCACCGTCACACTTATGAATGCCATCCCTAACTCAAGGGACGTCATAGCCGAAACACTTCGCCATCTAATTCCTTCCATTTATAGACACAACTGTTCTATAACAAATATAGGCAGGCGTGCTCACTTTGCTTTCACTCCCATCAGGAGCGAAAGCGATTCAATTTGATCCGCGAGCCTTATCCACCCCGTCGGTGCTGCAGGTTTTTCACGTTTTCTCCTGTAGCATAGTGAATTTATTCGCTAGCCAAATGGGCCGACGTACGACGAAGTTTTTGAATTTACTTTGATTATTATGCCAGCCATCCATTCAATTCAATATTTTAACCAGTCATTCAAAAACCTTCATATTTCAACATTTTGTCAAGTAATTTACAAAAAGTTTATATTTCAACAATTTAACAATAATTACAAAAGTATATTCAACATTCAAACCACCTCATCACAGAAAAATACACCTAACCAACAAATTCCTCACCTCGAATTCGAAAAAAGCCAGTTGCCACCACCAGATATCATCTACACATCTTTCAATATCTCCTAGTCACTTTTCAGACAAATTCGAAATAAGACTCAAAAATTACATCGGAGACAACCAATCCCAAAAATGTTTTCAAACTTTCAACAATTTCAAACACCCACCTCATCTTCTCTTAACTATCCGCAACGCAACGTGGTTCGTCTTATTCATATTCGATCTTTACTAGTCACTTCTAAATCCCCCATCCTATACACTTCTAAAACTACGTTCTCACAAAAATCTCCGATTTCGCTGCTGGTTGTTCCTGCCTCTCTCTCCGGTTAATTTCTAGCAAAAAAATACCATTCGCCCACAAAACTAAACAAAACTTTTTCATAGATTTTTCTCAACTTTCCATACACTTTCCCTAAACTGAATTTTCAGTCTTATAAATTCAAGCCAAGTCAATACGCGCACACGAACCACCCACAAATACACCCCCAATCAGCCCTGCAGTGGAAATACATCCTATAGCAGGCCCAAACTCCAACCCTAACTACCCCAAAATAAAACATTACAAACCCTAACTTAAAAAAATCTCTCTTCTCTCTCTTTTTACTACGAGGGCTAGCTGAAGATCTACAAATAGTCGAGGCGAAGAAGCATTATGTTAAGAAATCTTTTAGTACAGCACGGATCGAAAGGCGGTTTATTGCATTCGCTTCCAAAAATTATATATACCATTCCTACCTACTTTCTACCTATTACAAACCGGAAGTTGCATTGCTGCAGCCAAAAATGCATTCAAAAAATGCATTTTTTGAGAGGCCTTTTGGAAAATTTCATAACTTTGTAAATAAGAGTCAGAATTGGCACAAGTTGGGTACCCAGGGGTTTTTGAGGTCGCTAATCACGATTATGATGTTCAAATTGACCCCCGGAACACCTGGAGCTCGGAAACGCCGACGAACGTCATCTCCGTCGGACTATCCCGAACATCATGCGAGGAAGGAGAGAAACTCGGCACCCGGAAGTTTTTTGGGTCGCTGAATTCAAATATGCCATCGGCGAACACCCCAAGGACACCTGGTGCACCCTTACCTGGACGCGGACGTCATCTTCGAGAATTTTACTGGAAATATCGACAAAAACGAAGCGAAAATCGTTATGGGGCCGTTTTGTGTGCGCTGAATCTGAATTTCGTGTGGTCGTTTTCCACATGAAATTCAGATTCAAGGCCCCATAACGATTTTAGCTTCGTTTTTGTCGATATTTCCAGGAAAATTCTCGAAGATGACGTCCGCGTCCAGGTTAGGGCGCACAAGGTATCCGTGGGGTGTTCGCCGGTGCCATATTTGAACTCAGCGACCCAAAAAAACCCGTAACGGTTTTCGGTTCGTCTTCTTCAATTGTGTCTGGCAAACCCTCGGGGATGACGTTCAGGGACAGGTTTGGGAGCACCAGGTGTTGGGGGGTAGTTTTCCACATGAAATTCAGATTCAGCGCACACAAAATGGCCCCATAACGATTTTCGCTTAGTTTTTGTCGATATTTCCAGGAAAATTCTCGAAGATGGCGTCCGCTTCCATGTTAGGGCGCACCAGGTGTCCGTGAGGTGTTCGCCGATGGCATATTTGAATTCAGCGACCCAAAAAAAAACCAGGTACCGAGTTTCTCCCCTTCCTCGCATGAAGTTCGGGATGGTCCCACGGAGATGACGTTCGGCGGCGTTCCTGAGCTCCAGGTGTTCGGGGGGTCAAATTGAACATCATAATCATGATCAACGACCTCAAAAACCCCTGGGTACCCAAATTGGGCCAATTCTGACTCTTATTTACAAAGTTATGAAATTTTTCCAAAGGCCTCTCAAAAAATGCATTTTTTGAATGCATTTTTGGCTGCAGCAATGCAACTTCCGGTTTGTAATAGGTAGAAAGTAGGTAGGAATGGTATAAATAATTTTTTAAAGCAAATGCAAAAAACCACATTCCGATCCGTGCTGTACTAAAAGATTTCCTATCTTTGGCCTTGGATATGTTCATGATGACGACAAAGGGGAGACCACTATATTTGGAAGGGTACCCAGGTGCCTGAAATGTACCGCACCCCCACTGCTAATTGTAACGGCGATCACCCGGTCAATGCAGACATCAATCCGGAGTACATCAAACGACGTGAATGGTTAGAAGCATGTAGATCTAAGAATAACAACCCCAAAACTGCAGCCCTTAAATGCGTATCGGCTCCCCTTCCAACATTCAACCCCTACACACAATGCACCAGCCCCGAAATTAACGAGTTTCCTGCAAACAAACCTGCACCCCAGATCAACTCCACGCAACCCCGGACCAAACAGCCCACAAGAGCAGAGACTTACGTCAATAAATTCTCTGAATTAAACACAGAGTTCAGAAACTACTCGTATTATGTATGTCTTGTAGTTGGTCTTGTGAAAAAGACAAATCGATCGTACGC
The DNA here is from genome assembly GCA_963921935.1 of Galeruca laticollis. Taxonomy (NCBI): domain Eukaryota; kingdom Metazoa; phylum Arthropoda; class Insecta; order Coleoptera; family Chrysomelidae; genus Galeruca; species Galeruca laticollis. The sequence goes on from OY998175.1 coordinate 217,899,287, forward strand.
TGTTATGTTTGATTCATATTGATAGAAGAAGATAGTATGTACAAGAAATTTATATGCATAAATCGTAGATTTGGGTCACGTGATGGAAAAGCTTCACCGGCATGTTAAATAAAAGTCACTAGTAGAGAAGTGGAAATATACTTTATTCTTTTTTTAATTTTAAAAAATGACAAAGTTGTTATTATAAAATGCGTCTTAATATGAAGACTGAAAAACTGTAAAATAATCATTTTTAGATGATTGGTTTCACAACAGTAAGCGATATAGACGGCACCATAAAAGCGTTGACATATCAATATATAGATCAACACGGCTTGAGATAATATTTTGTAATTTTATCATAAATCTTAATTGATTTTTGGGTAAATTGTAACATATGTTAAAAAGTCTTATTTTGCTGATGAAATAGTAAGATATTTCAAGATGTATGGTTTATCCCAGATTTACAGATATTTTTTTAACCTTGCGTAACTAATATGGGTGGGTAGAACAAAATAGCTGACATCGATCTCAGAGACCAATTTAAAGCTGCCTTTAATTAAAATTTCTACAATGTGATAATTTCAATTATTATTTCGAATTTGGGTTAAGTAAGCAAAAGTCGATTGTTTTTGATAATTTTTAGTCTTATTAAAACATCAGTCTTATAATGTACACACAAGTAAATAAAATATCTTTCATAAGAAAACATAAAAACTTTCAAGTAAAAAATAATATGAAAAATAATTTGAAATAAACAAAAATAAACAGATGACTCCATAAATATATACTAGAAGTTAATTTTTGACCAACCCAAACATTTTGATTAAATAAACCAAACTAAGCTCTTTTAAAGCGCGCATTCTTTGCATATTGGGGTCGCATGTTCTAAGCTCATAAATTTACTGCAAAAATTACAGCTATACTTGGTTCTTCTGTTCTCATTAGTTGTACACTATGTACACCACGGTGTCATTTTCGTATTGTGGTTAAAAGGAAAACAATTTTTCCTACGATCACTATCCAAAGTAAGCTTTTGCACACTCAAATCTAACCGCAAAGTTGATGTTTTCCGTGATCTGTCATAATTTGACATTATTTCTGCTCTAGAGCGTACTTTTCCGCTCACCTGTTTTCATTTACAATAAACTAAAGAAAGTTATTAAATAATATGTATATTAATGATACATTATACACCAAGCGACTAAAGTGACCCATTTAATCCCGCGGGTGGTGTTTGATTCCTGAGGACGAAGCGCAGCGGAGCCCGAGGGAATCAATCCACATACATTTTTAATAGAATTAATTACTACTTAGGATGGACTTTTACGAAACTTGGCTTGGCATCGAGGACGGACTTCCATTTTTCTGTAGTAAGTCAAAGTACATCAATAAAAAAATAGCGTCATTTCAATTATTAGTTCCTATCTTATAAACCCATCCAAAACACCTATGTTATAGTCGTAGTTAATATTCAAAAATATTTAAAGTGTATAACTAATTAATAATAATAATGTTTATTTGTACGATTCATGTACAGATAGAAAATTTTATAAATAAAAAAGTACAAATGAACTGTTAACCACGAAGTAAAACTAAGTTTACTTGTATGTGGCAAAAACACATTAAACAATTAAACTGTATATAATAAATGTAATATAACTTGTTAATATCTTAAATTTAACCAGAACTGGAAACTATAAACAATATGGAATTTATATGAAATATAAAATTATGAAAGAAATAAAAATACTGAAGATATAGGATGGATACTATTTTCACTATAACTATTAGTATTTCTATTTCAATATATAGCACCTCTATTAAGCTGGCAAAGGTGACGGTTTCTCTCTTTCCCGTATAAACTACTTAATTCCACGTGATGCAGGTAGCACTAAATTATGTCAATGTATTTTTTCGAGAGTACGATGCTCAAGGAACATTTTAGTACCATAATCTTGCGAGCACCAAATTTTTTAACGATCGTCTAACAAATTTTAGAGCGCGGTGTTCTCTCTTTCTCGTATAAACTACTTAATTCCACGTGATGCAGGTAGCACTAAATTTTGTCATTGTATTTTTTCGAAAGTATGATGCTTAAGGAACATTTAAGTACCCTAATCTTGAGAGCACCAAATTTTTTAACGATCGTCTAACGAATTTTAGAGCGCGGCGCTCTCAGTTTCCCGTATAAACTATTTAATTCCACGTGATGCAAGTAGCACTAAATTCTGTCATTGTATTTTTTGGAAAGAACGATGCTTAAGGAATATTTCAGTACCATGATCTTGCGAGCACCAAAAATTTTAAAGATCGTCTAACAAATTTTAGAGCGCGGCGCTCTCCTTCCCGTATAAACTATTTAATTCCACGTGATGCAGGTAGCACTAAATTTTGTCATTGTGTTTTTTCGAAATTAAGATGCTTAAGGAATATTGTAGTATCATATTCTTGCAAGCGCCAAACTCTTTAACCATCGTCTAACCAATTTTAGATTCTTTAACAAATTTTAGAGCGCGGCTCCCACGTTCCCCAAATAAACTATTTAAAGAATGTTATATTTTGTCAAATTTTTAACGTAATCTTAGAGCACTTAATTGGCACTAAACTATAGTGTAATTGTCGTCTATACTGGATCACTATATATTTATTTCTGATATGGGGGGTCCAACTTAATGGCAAGCCATTTTTCACGCGATTTCCTACTAAACGGTTTGAGCACTAAAATTGGGACTAGGGTACTAAATTAGCACCTAAATAGCACTTAATTTTTGACTGGTTGCGAACTTGATTTGCGATGGTGGGGGGTTCAGGTTAATAGAGGTATATATAGCCTTTGCTTCACTTTTGTTTTATTTCGCGTTTCGTATTGGTGGCCTGGAGTTCTCAGTTCCGTCTTATGTGTATGTTGAATAATACATACATTTATAAAAAATATTTGCCTAGGACCAAATATTTCGCTTTCCCTATATAATGTGTTACTTGGACAATCATAACCTCGGTGAAAAATTGTTCTTAGAAAACGTTTTTGAAGGATTTCTAATGGCAGTAGGTACGTCTTAGAAACTCCGCCCCATCCTATCATTCCATAATTAATGTGTGGTTCCACTAGACCTCTATGAACTATTTTTCTTTGTTTTAAGTTAAGTATTCTACATATTTTCTTGAATTTAATTAGTATGTAACGTAGCTTCTTTAATAGATATTGTATATGCTGATCTCATCTCAAATTATGATCTATCATGATACCAAGATACTTTACTTTGTTAACTGGTGAAATTGTTAAGATTTTCAATAGGTAAGTCATAATATGGCAGAGCATCTACGTAGGAACTGAATGGTAAGTATACAGTTTTATTAATATTTAATGATAGAAGTCTATTGTCAAACCACATCTTAATTTGTTGCAGATCTTTCTCTAAATTATGTTTTATGTCAATTCAGTTGCCGGCATCACAAAACAATACTGTGTCGTCTGCAAAACTAACTATTATGCTATGCGTTTCCAGCATAAACAGATTATTCAGATATACATTGAAGAGAATAGGTCCTAAGACCGTCCTCTGAGGTACGCCACATGAAATGATTTTTCCACTACTATAAATATCTTTTGTTTTCATTTTTTGTATTCGATTGGTTAAATAAGTTCTGAGTAGGTCATGTGGAATACCCCAGCTTAGCAACATCCCATGGTCGACCGTGTCGAACGCTTTCGATAAATCTAAGAAGACTCCAATTGAAGGCCTGGATTTATCTAGTACATCATAGATATTTTCTGTTAGATATCTAATGACATTTTGTGTGCATTCAACTCCCTATATTTTTCGAACCTCAATTTGTTTAACCTCGTAAATGTCATCTTAATGTCGTTTACGGCTTTTGTAAGTTTTAAATTTTCATTAGTTGCTTTTACGCCGTTTTTGATAGACTAAGTTATTTTTCTTCTTGAAACTCGAAACCTTGACCCAAAACATTAAATTTCAAGAGGTTATGAACCCAGGACACGCGTGAGACACCATTGAAGCCTCTGGAGTTTGCAATTTGTTGAATTGTTGTGTTAAGAAGTGATATCATGAGCCAGCTTCCGCTGATCGAGCGTCTAAAAGGGCACGAGAACTATGATACGTGGAAATTCGCGGTACCTACAGATTTATTTAGAACACGAAGAGCTTTGGAACGCAGTGAGAGGCTTTTTCATGTTTTTTTTTTAATTAAGTGTCTAAAAATAATGTAATCGTAGAAAAAAATTTGTGTGCAATTCGAGCAGAAAGTGCGTTGCCGCTTTCGGCAGATTGCCGCGTGACGCGTAGCGGAACGCCGGCAACTCTGCCTCAAGAGGCAAAGTATCACTTTCCGCTTTTAATACACAAATAGCTAGTGTTTTTCTTGATGTATAAGAAAACAAGTGTGCATTTTTCTCGAAATGCAAACATTGTCATCTTCTCTGGTCGTTTGATCACCATCTCTCTGGGAATAAGCGGCTTATTTTTTCTGATAGTAATTGCTATAGTTAGCCTGTGATCCTTTAGAAGATTGTTGGCCAAAGCAGTACTTGTAAATAAATTATCCATAGTGTTATTTCTTTTGGTTCCCAAATAGGTTTACATAATATTGGAAGAAGGACCATATCAGATGTATCTACTCTATAGAGTCCTTGTGGTTGTGTACCAGCACAAACTCCTAACTTTTATGTCTAAAACATTTTGGCATCTGATAAAGAATACACTTTGATGCCAAATCGGTTGAGTTTAGACGGTGTCTAGTGTTTAATATTACACTGTCAAACATATCTCAGTATTTCACTACAATTGATTGTATATTCAAACAATATTTTTCTTAAGTTATCTTTTCATTCCATTAAATTATTACTTATTATCCTAATGTGATTAAAGGCTCGTTAAAGATGTCTTGGTATTGAACCAAATATTGGTCCGCTAGTTTGTTGGTGGCTGTAGTAGAGTGTGGAGTAGTAATATGTCGTACCTTACTAGAATGTCAAATAACGTGAGTAATTACAGAGGGTGTTTCTCTCCTATGGTACGCAACACATCTGGAAGTAAAAGAAATACTACGACCAGCATTAGCTAAAAAAGCTCCCCGAATCACAAGCAGAGCGCTGAAAAACATGCCAAAAAAGGTATAACCTACCTAACAAACATCATAAACGGCATATTAAAGAAGAAACACTTCTCAACGAGATGGAAACTAGCGGAAGTAGTCATGCTGAAAAAATCCGGAAAACATCCAATATTTCCACAAAACTACAGGCCAATCAGTTCGCTACCAACAATGAGTAAAACAGCTGAAACAACAATTATGAGGATTGACAACGAACAAACAAGAGTTCTAAACGTACCACCTGAAGAACAGTTCAGTTTCGGAAGAGAAAATGGCACCAAACAACAAATCTTGAGACTTGTAGAATGCACAACTCAAGGTTTCAATCAAAGAGCATCCACGGGAGCGATTTTGCCCGACATAAGTAAAGCGTTCGACCGAGTATGGTACGAGGGACTACTATATAAAATCAGAGGGGCAGATTACACGAAACCCCTCATAATACTCCTGAACTGCTATCTCAAAGAGAGAAAATTTAAATTGAAGGTGACAAACGAAAAATCGGAAGTAAGAGAAAGAGAGGCGGAAGTGTCACAAGGGGCAGTACTATTACCCCTGCTGTGCAGCATATACACTGCATATATCCCGCAAACGGAGAATACCATTGCACTCTATGCCGACGACACAGCATCAAGGTGCGCTAGAGTGAAAAATATCACGAAAAGACGTCAAAACGCGGCAAAAGAAGTCAACGAATGGTGCAAAGCATGAAAAATCCAGATAAACAGCGAAAAAAGTCAAGCTGTCCTATTTAAGAAAAGAACGCGCCACCAACCCGAAGGAAACATAGAAATAGACGGAGAAGAAATCGAATGGTCAGACAAAGCAAAATACCTAGGAGTGACGATGTACTAGGGACAATCATTTACCAAACACGTGAAAAACATAGTGGACAAACCGAGGCAAGGCAAAACTCGGCGGATTAATCGGCAGAAATCCTAGAAACCGAGTTGAGGTTCATAAGAAGCATAATCATGCCGATAATCACGTACATCTCAATAGCTTGGGGACACACATGTGACACGAACAGAAAGAAATTACAGGCCCAACAAAATATAAAGCTAAGGCAAGCGACAAACACCTCTTGGTATAAAAGAAACGAAGATATATACGAAGAAATACAAGTAGAAATTGTACAGGAAATAATGGGCGCAAGAGCGAAGAAACTCTTCGATGAGTTCAAAACATATCCAAACACGGAACTTACAATATAAGTTTCTACAGTTCGAGTTGACATGCTCACTCGAACTCTAGGAACTTATATTGATACCCACGATCAGATAGAAAATCACAAAGATTATAAAGATGAAAATAAGGAAGATTTTGAAAATCGATGTCTGAATGTAATTAGTAACTTTAAACGAATAATAGAATCCGTTACTGTAGTGACTCCTAAAGTCGATCCCTCCCCTTCTCATGATAGTAACATGAGGTTACCTAACATACGTTTAACAACATTCTCCGGCAATTGCGTGGAATATCCGTCATTCATTGATCTTTTTAATTGCTGTAATAAGAGATAATTCTAAATTAGCTTCTAGATTTGAGAAGTTCTACTATCTTAAATCGTACCTACGGGGTGAAGCGTTAGAAATAGTGGAAAAGATACAGGAAACTGATGATAATTACGCGATAGCTTTGAAGCTTCTTGAAGATCAATATAGAAACAAAAAAAATTCGTCATAAATCATTTTCAGCATTTGTTGGCCCTTCCCACTATACAAAAGTGTAATTCTCAAAATATGCGACAGTTTTGTGCTAACTCCAAAGCTATACTAGATGCTTTGGATTCCGTTGAACCTAATAAGGGAACATTGCTTGACTCTTTAATAGTGCACTTACTGGAACAAAAGCTCGATTTTAACACTCATCGCGTTTTTGGAAGAACAAGCCGAGGAAATAAATTATCAACCTCCAAACAATTTTTCAATTTTTTGCAAAAACGTTTTGTATTCTTGGAAAACATAAATCCAAATTTAAATTCAGACACCAAAAATGTTACTAAACAATCTCACAATACTTCAAATAGTAACAATCCTAAAATCCACACTCGTCAGGTGGTTCTTCACTCTAGTTCCAACGACAACCGTTCTACATTTTCGTACTCTAAGCCAGTCTCCATTTCTCACTCATCTCAATCACAACAAATGTATAATGGCCATTCGGAATATTTCAAACATTGTTTGAGACGTATATATCGTCGGAGTATTAGGAGGGTTTAATGAAAGATTTGTACCCTAGAATGAGTACTCGGAATCTGTCTTTTTTGTACAATATGAACAAGATTCCGGAAAAACCAATATAACCAAGGAAGCACAGGTTAATTGCAAATGTTGTTCCGATAAAAAAATAATACAAATTTTAAAAAATGATATGTCAGAAACTTTGCCAGCGTTTCAACAATACGCTCTAGAGTTACGAGAGTTCGAAAACGAAATATTTCGTGGTCGTTGAATAGGCAGACGTGGGTTAATGTTGGAATGACCACCTAGATCACCCGATTTACCCCTCTAGACTTCTCTCATGGAGATATCTGAAAAGCAAAATGTATGCCACTCAGCTGGAATCTATAGATGATTTACGTCAGCAAATTCTTCAGAAATTTCGACAAAAGAACTCAGAAATGTTAGAAATTAATGTCAGAAAAGCATATCGAAGCTCGACTGTATAATCGTATGGAAGCAAATGAAAATCAATTTGAACAACTTTTATAGTTATTTGTAAAACAAGTGTCGCAGTGACTCGTTTTGTAGTACGCGGTTCGTTGCGCAAAGCACAAGTATTACAAAAGGTCATTCTGACACAAGTTTTACACAATATTTTTATAAATCGCATTTATTGAATTTTTTAAATAAAATAAAGCTACATTATGCCTGTTTTGAAACTAGGAGGAGTGATTTGAATTTAAGTTGGCAATTCTGTAGATTCCTGATTGGTCAGATCACAGCCGGTTTTACTCCTCACTTTTGATATATTATGATCCAACAATTGTGTAAATTGTGAACAAATTTTTATTTAAACAAATGGAGGATGATTATTTATTTTGAAAGAGCTCCTTCATATATTCTTGCGTCTTATTTATATCATATCATGACCAGAATAATTTCTGGAGTGTATCTTCACATAGGTATCTTGAAATGTATCGTACATATGTATTGATTTTATAAAATAACAAAATAAACAATTGACAAATCATTTATGAAGATACGCTAGCGTACTTCATTTATTAAAAATTTTAATATATAATTTGTTCCAATTTACCTTTAAGACCTTTTAATCAATTAATTTGTTAGCTAGAACTACGCCAGACCATTTTATAATTTGTTTCAAGTTAAAGTCATGTCAAGTATAAATACATACAATAATCAACTATATGACACTAAAAATTACTAAAAAAGTGTTGAAATTTCTTTTATACGCGAATTATAAAAAATAATGTATTACTCTTGTGCTAATTTATTAAATTATAATCTATGAGTAAATTGAAATTATCCGTAAGTCCCAAATGATTTACTTTTCACTTTACGTATATTTTTGGAATCTCCTTTTATAAGAGAATTTGAAAATGCAAAAATGTACTCGGTATATTGACCATAGGGAATACATCTGGGCAGAAGATGTCCCCCTTGATATGATTTTTCTAAATGTTCATGAGATTTTGTTCAATTCAGTTGAAAAATTATAAAACGGTAATTTCTAATTGCAATTGTTTGAACTTTGATAAAAGTGCCAAAAATAGTTAGTAAATAATGAGTAACATTATCTTGAAATGAGATTGAAATTAATCCCAATTGTAAAGGCATCAACAAAATTTTTCCAATAGTAATGTTCATAATGTTGTTGTAGAAATATGGGTTGATAAATTATACCAAAAAACTGGACTCTAAGAAATATTTGCAATAATAGTATATTATACACCAAGCGACTAATGTGACCCATTCAATCCCGCGGGTGGTGGTGAAAGCAATCCACCTAAGGCATTGATTCCCAACGGGGGCGATACCGCCCCCCTGTGGGCAAATTTTTAGGGGGGCGGTAGCGGATTCAGAAGCAAATGATAAGCAGTCAAGAGGAATGGTGAAATAGAAATGATAAAATAAGGGTTAATAAGCATTTTTAAATTAGCATTGATAATAATACTAATAATTATAATAATTTCTTTTAGTTCAGAATAAAAGTATATGACTTGTCCTCGAACGTTGATAAGCGAACGCGCGATGATCATACAAAATAACATGTTTCGACATGTTCGCACACAGACAAGTTGAATCATGCACGAAATGAAACGTATAAAAGCAACAGCTCTACGAATTTTTTGTTAGTTAGTTGTATATGCTTGGCCGCGATATATAGTCGTGAATCATAAGCTCTGCCGTTGTAAATAATCGTGAGGGGTGTGTCATTTTATGAACATTACTATATATAAATCTATAGAGAATTTTTCTATGAAAATGGCTGAATCTACTTCTAAATTAAAAAAAGAAATGCTGGCAATACAGTATTGAATATTTAAAATATGGATTTGCGGAATCTTCTACAAACAAATCGTTACCTATGTGTTTAATTTGCCGAAAAGTCTTTTCAAATGAAGCTATGAAACCTTCTAGGCTACAAGAGAATTTACATAAAATGCATCCTGATAAGAAGAACAAAGATATATTGTATTTTCAAGAACTCGGAAAAACAATATTTAAAACAGCCAACTATTTCAAACTTTTTTGCACCGTCTTCTAAACGAGACGATGATGGGCTACGAGCCTCATATAACGTTTCATTGTTAATCGCAAAGTCCGGAAAACGACAGACTATTGGCGAGGAATTAATTTTGCCGGCAGACGAAGAGATATTAAAAACTGTTCTCCATCATAAGACACCATTTGATATCATTAAAAAAATTCCTTCAGTGCAAAGAATAATAGATGAAATGGCAAATGACGTTGAAATATCATTATGCGATTACCTAAAGACTTGCAAATTTTCCATTCGACTCGATGAATCAACTCTACCAAGTAACGTACGATTTATAAAAGAAGAAAAAATTCATCAAGAGTTATCATTTGCTAAGAATTTGGAATCTGATACAAAGGGACATTCTATATTTAATAACATGCAAGAATGCAAGAATTTTTTCAAGAGAAAGAAATTCCTATTAGCAATATTTTGTCTGCTGCTACTGATGGTGCTCCAGCAATGACCGGGCGTCATAAGGGTTTTATAGCATATTTGAGAGAAAAAATGCCAAATGTACTCGCTGTACATTGTATTATTCACCGTCAGCATTTGGTTCCAAAAAAGTTAAATGAACGTCTGTATGCGTCCCTCAATAACGTTATTGAATTAATCATTATCATTGTTTCATAAGCTTTGCAATGAAAATGATGAATACTACAATCGCTTGCTGCTGCACACAGAAGTACGTTGGCTGACTAAAAGTGTTTGTCTGAATCGTTTTTACAATCTATTTGACTCAGTGTTGGAATTTTTTGAAGAAAACGAACAATTGCGCGAAAACCTGATTACGTCAAAAAATGACATCACTTATTTGACGGGCCTGTTTGAAGTATTTAATCAAGTTAATCTACAATTGCAAGGTGATGATTTAAATTTATTTAAAACTAAAAACGTCATAGCTGCTTTTGCAGGAGAACTTCTTATATTCAAAAGAAATCTTGGTAGAGGTGAGTACAACCATTTTCCCACATTATCAACAGTGTCTGCAAAACCGGAAGATTTACTTACTTACTGCCACCACTTGTGGAAGTTCTTCGTGTTGATTTTACAGAGCGTTTTCAAGATATTTTAAACATGGAAATACCAAGTTGGGTTATAGATCCTTTCGCAAACACAGATACTGAAGGCTCATCAAATTTGGAAGAGGAGCTATTAGAACTCACAACTAACGAAGAACTTAAAGTAAAACTCAAACGTGGATATCAAGAGTTCTGGCTTCAAAAACCAATACCAGTTCTCTATCCTGGATTGTGGACAATAGTACAGAAGTTGTTAATTGCATTTCCTTCGTCCTATATGGCTGAGCGTGCATTCAGTGCAGTAACTGATTTGCTGTCAAAGAAGAGGAACAGACTACACATCACTGAACGTGGCGATCTGCGATTGATGTTAACGAAATTGGAACCCGATATTAACAAACTGGTAACACTCCACCAGCCTCAGCCGTCTCATTGATTTTTTCTTTATTAATAATTTTGTATTTCTTATTGTATTGCATTTCTTATTTATATTGTGATTGTATTTCTTAATGATTCTGTGTTTATAATTAAAAGTTTAATGAACAATTTTATTGTACATTTGGTAGTCGTTTAATAAGTTTCTACTTCATCATTCCTCTAAAATAAAATTTAGACATTAACTGAAATTAAAGCTAAATACAGATCAATTGGGACGGTACAGATGATATTGAATTAAAATTAACTACTTTGGACTAACCTGCGACTGAGGGGGGGGGGGATGAGTTGTTGAAATTTTTGTTCTCTTCTATAGGGGGCGGTGGTCCAGAAAAGGTTGGGAACCACTGACCTAAGGGATTAATGTCACTTTATTCGAGAGGTGTATACACTATTTTTTGCAATTCCGGTACATCTACATACATTTTTAATGAAAATACTTATATTTGAAGCCCTAACACAATAAATATAGTATGCTGTTTGTTTCTGTGGCAATGATAAACAAATCCCTGTGAAAACGGCGCCATTGTAAACGTAGAGAAAATCAGTGAAAATGGATAAAAGTGAAGATTTCAACGTAGATCGGGCTGCTGAGGTAATTAGTCAAGAACTAATACTACAAAAAGCGGGAAAACTATATGTAACAACAGTACGAATCATTTGTAAGGTGGTGCAATAAGAAACGCGTCACGGAGTACAGTAATGAAAATCGAGAAGTCCAAAAAAATTTCTTCCACGTTAGGGTAATATTGCTTGATGATTGAAGCAATAATTAATATCAAGCATAACATAGACATCAGCAAATTTTCAAAGTTACTGGCTTTTTTGAAGCGAAAAAATGACGACCATAAACCCAAAAAGTCAAAAGTTTCCACCGGAGAAGAGGTGAATAATCGTTTTATAAGAATAATTTTTAACAATTTATATCTCAAGGTGGCACTAATTTTTGGAGTTGCTGCAGCTTGTAGAGGCAACGAATTAGTGCAACTATCTGTCAACGATGTAAAAGAAAAAAAAATCATAGTTGATGTCAAGAACACTAAAAATAAAATCAAACGAACTTTCGTTATCAAAAAGGGTGAAGACAATAATTCTCTTAAACACGTCGAAATATGCAGAAAGTATATGGCTCTGCGAAAATCAGAAACTGCGCATTCAAGATATTCCGTTTCACATAAGGATGCAAAGTGTACTGTACAGCCTGTTGGCGAAAACACATTTGGGAAATTGTTTCAAAATATAGCTGCTTTTTTGAAGTTGTCGGACGCATCCTTGTATACAGGCCATTGTTTAAGGAGAACATCCGCGTCTTTATTAGCGATTTCTGGGGACACTGTGGATATTTTAAAGCGCCACAGCGGATGGTAAAGTGCAAAAGTGGCCGAAGGATACGTTGAGAGCTCAATCAACAACAAAAAATCAATAGCAGATACAATTCTTGGCCATAAAAATAGACCAATATCACCGCTGGCCGATGGTACTTCATCATCTTCCTTGAATCGAATTCCCGACCCATTATTCACTTCTGTCTGTTCAAGTTCAACTAGTTCATCTATTTGTGATATTAATAATTAGTTTTGTTAACTGCAATAATGTGAACATTACTTGTCATTTTAATTCAAAATGAAGATTAATGTTACTATGGTACGTTTGTATTTGTACTTTAAATCCCTTGAGATTTATACCGTTACTTTATATCCCTTAGGTCTAAAAGTGACACTTTAGTTTCTAACATACTTAAGGTGTCCTAAAAATACAATTTTTGAAATCGTGATGAGATTATGAGAAAATTTAATTAGTGAATTTTTGACATTATTCTTCAAACAATGGGTGGGGGAAGTTTCAAACTTATGAACAAATGTATAACTTTTTCGTTTTTTAACCGATAAACCCGTAAATACCATGGAGGGATCAAATTTGACCCTACACATTTTTGACGGCAGATTTTGCTACTAAGGCATAGTAGGCGGTCCGTGCGCTTCCAGGTAATCTTCGACCGACAAGCCATTTATTTATTTCCGGAAGCAAGGTTAGTTTACGTTCGCAGAGAAACGTGGGCGTAGGGTCAGATTTGACCCGCTTATGGTATTAGTGTCGGTAAATTGTTTTGTACGAGCGATTGAAAATGGCGGGATGCAATAACGATAAGCGACCTTTGAAACAAAGTGAACTGGAAGATGAGGCACAAAATATAATGTCTTATGGTCTAGATAGTGACAATGAGTTTTCGGATAATGGTAGTGAACACAATGACCACCAAACCGATACGGAAAGAGAATGCGATGATAGTGACGAAATATATGTACATACAGGAAGAGGCACTGATAGTGAAGCATCGGATGATCAAGAGGATACTTCTGGTTCCAGAAATTACTTCTATGGTAAAAACAGATTCAAGTGGGCAAAAAATCCTCCTGCATCTTCTCGTACTCGCAATCATAATTTAATTAGCCATCTGCCTGGGATTATTGGAAAAGCGCGAGATTCAATGCCTGAAAAACCAATTCAAGCTTGGGAATGAATTATTAGTGATGACATCTTGCAAGAAATAGTCGGAACGACTAATGAGAGAATAACTAACATGGCCGCTAGGTATAACTTGCACAATCTGTCATGTCAATACACCAGTCATTTGGATATTGTTGAATTCAAAGCCTTCTTGGGTTTATTATATTTAGCAGGGGTTTTCAAATCGAATAATGAGGATTTGAGATCGTTATTTGCTACCAATGGTACCGGTCGTGATATATTTCGTGCGACAATGTCTTTGAACCGCTTTTATTTTTTACTTTCATGTCTTTGTTTTGATGATTTAGAAACACGACCAGGACGTATTATAAATTGAGACAAACTAGCAGCTATTTCCAATATTTTTAAGATGTTTATCACTAACTGTCAGTCTAATTACAGATACGGGGAATATCTCACTATCCATGAAATGCTTATAGCGTTTAGAGGAAGGTGTAAATTCCGTATGTACCTAAAAAATGAGCCCGATAACTACGGTATAAAAATGCAATGTTTAGTGGATGCTAAGATACACTATCTGTTGAATGCTTTTATATACACTGGCAAAGATACTCATAATATGAACCCAAGAAAGTTGGCTATCCCCACACTGGATGTTTTGAAACTTATCCCACCGATATCGAGAACAAATAGGAATACAGCTGATAATTGGTTCTCGTCTATAGAACTGATAAAGGAACTCAAGAAACATAACATTACATATGTTGGAACTTTAAAAAAAATAGAAGGGAGATTCCTTTGGAATTCCAACCTCACAAAGATAGACCAGTTAAATTTGCGATATTCGGATTTACAAACAATGAGACTCTTGTATGTTCTGTCCCAAAAAGGAATCGTGCAGTAATATTAGTATCAACCATGCACCACTCTGATACAATGGTAAATGAAAAGCCCGAAATTATAAACATTTATAATGAATCAAAAGGGGGGGGGTGGACTCATTAGACCAAAAATGTGCTTGCTATAAAACTGGCAGAAGAACTCGAAGATGGCCCCAAACAATATGGTTTCGTATTTTGGACATTGCTGGAGTAAATGCTAACGTTATATTTAATAGGGGATTCGAAATGAAACGATGGCAAGAAGGCTCTTTTTAACCAATTTAGGGCAAGAACTCATTGAAAGCCACATAAAACGAAGAGCTCAAGAAAGTTGTTTGCCGAGAGAGCTTCGCAATATGATTTTAATATTTTCCTGAATTCAGGAAGTATTACCAGTACCAAATCCAGAGCCACGAGAAGGTAAAAAGAGAGGAAGGTGTCAGTTATGCCCATATTTAAGAAATCAGAAAAATGAGAGTATGACCTACGACAAATGCACAAAATTTTTTTGTAAGCATCATTGCAGTAAGAAGATTTTGTGCGAAATTTGCATTCAGAGGTGAGGTGTAAAACATGTTTGTTATCTTTTACATAAAAGCTTTAAAATGGTATCTTTTGTTTCAGAGAGGGGTTATGAGGCTTGAACTTCAACCTCCCATTCCTGCAAATGGACAATTTTTTTTTAGAAAATTTCAAAAAATTATTACTATGTTTATTTGACTTGATGTTTAGTTTTATGTTTATTAAACGAGTAATCGCCAGACTTTTTGGGTTATTTCTTTTTTGTTATACGGAAGCAAATGTGTAAACATAAACTAGGTACGAATACATTGAAAATACACCATTTTTTATTCTAAAAAACACTGAGGGTCAAATTTGACCCATCCATGTCATAAATGTAACTTTTTGAGGCATGGTATTTAAGGGTTAATGATTTTGGCGTCATTTAAAAGAGTTTTTTCTGTTTAATTAAATTAATAACAAAATTAGTATGCGCTCGGAAATTTCAAATTTGAGCATTTTTTTAATTTTTAAATCTGATATCGTAAATCTTATATCTTGGAATAGTATTAAGATTTAGAGTTGCGGTTTTCATTAAATTCCTATTTTTTCAACCCCTTTTCATCAGAATTTGAAAAATGCCTCATTACATATGAAATTATCAAGAAAAATAGTAAATTTTCTACTTTTTGACATAGCGTTGATAAAATTATTCAATTTGGTTATTTTTGTTCTTATTAAAGAGGAAAAACTCTTTTAAATGACGCCAAAAACATTGTTATCGGTTTAAAAACACAAAAGGGTTATGACATTTGTTTTTAAAAAGTTTTAACCTTCCCCTACCCTTTACCTGAAGAATATGGACAAAAAGTACCTAACTAATTTTTTTCATAATCAAATCAATATTTCAAAAATTGTATTTTTAGGATACCTTTAGTATTTATTTTTTGGACATAATCACAGTATTATAATTTTTTAAATGTTCATTCCACCCCCTAGCAGATATTTTAGGAACTCAAAAATATTTTCCAGAGATTTTTCTGGGTTATTTTCCTAAAGTTATTTTTTGTTGTACTATGACTATTTTTTTAAATATGGCCGACAGCCGGCGTTCTTAGTTGTTCACCCTGTGTTTGCTGATTAGGCACAGAAACATCTATAGGATGTCACCTAGAATGTTTGAGGTATATTATTTAGAGGTTTAAGTAACGTCCATACACAGATATATAATACTTGTATAATACATAGTTGTTGACATTGACTTGACCTTAGGATTGAATTGTGAAGGTAAAATTTTTATACTTAATTATAATGTTATCATTAAAATTTTATTCCTTATCCTTTAATCCTTTCTTTTTAATTGGTTTTCTCAATATTTGATAATACATATGCTTACTTCATTCATTCGTTTGTGTTAAATTTAGTTTTTAACTAGGTAGTATCTAATGGTACACCCTACGTATTAATAAAAAAACTCTTTTTAATATTCAATCTCATACGTGAATTATTTATATATATTAGAGGACTGGTTCAATATACATATATATATATATATATATATATATATATATATATATATATATATATATATATATATATATATATATATATATATATATATTTATATATATATATATATATATAAATATATATATATATATATATATATATATATATATACATTGATATAGTCTAATAATTATGTGAGATGTTTTTTTTAATTGTTTAATTTTATTAGCTTACGTTGTAGCGACAATTATTGTGTACGTAGCTTATGCAGCGTATTTTTATTATATTGCAAACAAGGCTTAAAACGGCATATATTATCTATATCAAAAGTTGACAGTAGTTGTCAAAAATTTTCCGGCTATCAAATTGTAATTAATTGAAAGATAAATTTAACATAAAATACTCGAATCACTCTTCCTCAGGGTGGGTTCAATGCGCTATTGTAAATAAAAATTTTATATAAATTTCTTTGTTCTGTTTGATCTATCTAATAATTTAATGTGACTGTTTGTCCAAAACTATAAAGGCTATTCAATTCCTTTCTTGACATTCACAACGTATAAATGACTTGTATGTCACCAATAATACACAATTGTCACTTTTTAAAATAAAATTTCTAAATTTGATAAATATGTTCAATTTTTATCAACGCTCTTGAATGGTTTGAATGTTATGAATGTGAGTAACAAATTTACAAGTATTCACCATTATAAATCAAATAAATGTTAAAATTTAGTTTTCCTTTCTTTTACAACAATAAAGAACCAACTCGTATCTTCCCAGATATAAACTAAATGAACAACCTACAAACTATAACGAAATGTCTTTATTATATTGTATCTTCAAATTATTTAGTATTCTATGCGAATTGAAAAGTTTAGATGCATCTATAATTTAATTTGTTTTTAAAGGAACCCAAATTATATTGTGGTTACCAAACTTTCTCTTTTTTCAAAAAAAAACTATATTTTTATCTCCTTACTATAAATAGATTTGGATTTCTTTTCTTAACTGAATACCTTAAAATGACTATTTATTTCTCTAACCTTGAATATCTTTTGAATTGTCATCCGAAATTAAATAGTGTCAAATTTTATGTATACAAGGTTTTTCAATTATAATGAGTACATAGACAAAACAGGGTTTTCCAAAAGTATTGCATAAGAATATATTAAGTGAATTCTTTAATATTTGAAATAGGAGTACTGTATTAAATTTTATTGTAGTTTATTTTATATGAATTTAATTATATGTTATATCTTTGATTTCAATAAGGTTTTTTTAATTTGCCCCAGTATATTTAAAAAAAATATTTGGGTTCAATAATGTCACACAGTGATCTTACCTCTATATCTCTTTTAAATATTAAATTTGTTTAAATGAGCACTCAGCTTCTCAGGATGTTGAGTTCATAAGATTAAATATTCATATGATTCCTTCAACAATAAGCGCCAGATCTTAATATTGAATTTTGATAAAAAAATTTGTGATCTAAAATATTTGTATTCAATAAATTTTAAATGTTTCTCCTTAATAGTTTGAATTCTTATTATATCGGTGTCATGTATATATGTACAAGGTACATTATAAAGTTTAAATTAATTTCTTTAGTTTGATTTAGTTTAAATTCGACTCTCGAATAGTTTTCCTTTCAATAATCTTATACTCGTTAATATCTTTGTAATTGACTCGTGTTAGATATATATACAGTGTGTAGCATTATTTTTCCACGTTTATATAGACGTCAATTTAGCTGAAGACATAATAAATGAAAAAAACTGGATATGATTAAGGAGCACACTTCTCTTAATTTAGAGGAATTTAAAGGAACACTAGATATATGTCTTTCCTCGACATATTTTACATTTTATGATAAATATTATTCACAAATATATAGAGTTGCCATGGGATCTCCAATTGCTGCAACTATAGCAAATCTTGTTATGGAATATGTCGAGGAGAACGTAATTCAATCAAGTTTTGAACCAATATTTTTAAAAGATATGTAGATGGCTGTATAACATGTGTTCCTGAGAATAAAGTAAAAGAAATATTAAATTAATTCAACGCATTTCATCCTCGCTTAAAATTTACTGGAAAATAATTAAAGCTTGAATTTTCTGGATATAACCATTAATTACGATACAACGGGTAAACTTTTCATAAACTGGTATACAAAAGAAATTTCATCCAATAGATATACAAACTTTCTTACGAATGCACAAATACAACACAATGCAAATGCTGTCGTAATGTCAGATAGAGCTATACAATTAGCACATCCTAAATATCGAAAAAACAACTTAAGAAAAGTAAGAGAAGTTTCACAAGAAAATAACTATCCACAATCATTTTATGAGAAGTTAATAAAAAAGAGAATTCACACAATTTATAATACCAATAATAAAAATATTGATTCTGATACCACAGTCAAATACATACCTTTACCATACACACATTCACTATCGGAAATAATTAATAATACTTTAAAAAAAACAACATAGTATTTGCTCATAAATTAGAAAATACTAACAATAGCCTCTTCAGTAAATTAAAACCCAAAATAAACAAACACATACTGTATATGAAATAGGGTGTGAAGATTGTAATGATGTATATATCGGGCAAACCAAACAATATCTGCATAGAAGAATGCAAGCCCATCGCAACTCAAAAACTCATGTTACCGAGATGACAAAGCACCAACAGGAACTAAATCATAAATTTAATTATGATGATATAAAAACATTAGATATAGAAATAAACATAAAAAACGTACATATTTGGAAATGATTAGGATAAAAGAAGAAACAACGCGAATTATTTTAGGACTGTTGCATCTTGACAAATGTGTCCAATCTGTATATTACCTGAAATGAATTAATATATCTTCATACAGTATATATCGTTAAAACTTGTTAAAAAAAGCAGTAACAAAACATAACGTCCATTAAGTTGATACTAGATTATTTATTTTAGATACAAATTTTAAAATCATTTTTATAATGTTTTGATTTGATAAAGTCACAGATTTTATATAAGAATTTTATCACTTGTTAAATAATGTGAAAATTGTAAATATTTGTGTAATTTTAGCAACATTGTTCAGAAGATGACACGTATGATGTCGAACCGTGAATAAAATTCTATTTAAAGTTAAGGAGCCTTTTTATTCCAGGGATAGTTAATATTAAAATTATATATATATATATATATATATATATATATATATATATATAACAAAAACAGAATTAGCGGGCATATCACGCAAAAGAGGTTACAGAGAATGAGTGGTAACCGTAGACATGCAGCATTAGCCTTCATCGGTACGGCATAACCAAGAAAAGGTGTACAACTTGGGAGCATGGATGTTAATTGAAACATGAGAAAACACAAACAACGGATTTCAACAAGATAACCAAACGCACATTTGTGCCTTCAAATGGAAGATCCCGAGTTTTCAGGACAACAACCATATATAAGTAAATTGAGATTGTTATAAATTGGTAAATATAATTATATTTGAACTTTTTAAAAAAAAATTTAATCATGTCATTTTGACAGATTCATAAATGTAAACATTTTCTTTATATGAATATATTACATCACAAACTTCAGACGACCATTTGAAAAAAACATTAATAGCAAAATCAACAAATATAATTATAAATCAAATAAACCAAAAACCAAATAATTTATTCTTTCGTAATTTATACTATGAAACAAGAGAATTTTTGAAAATGAACTCAAATATAATTATAACTTATAGTGATAAAGGTAACTGCACTGTTATTATGTTTAAAGAAAATTATATTGAGCTATCTACAGAAATTCTAAATAGTAATTCTTCTTATATCGTATTAAACAAAGATCCTACACTAACAATTCAAAATAAATGTAATACTATAATAAAAAAATTCTTTAATATAAAGCAAATAGATAAAATTACGAAAGATGAACTTACTTGTTATAATGGAATTCCTGCTAAATTCTATGGCCTTCCCAAAATTCATAAACCAATATTATCAATTAGACCCATTGTAGCTTCTATAGGTACACCAATTAATTTATTAGGTTCATATATCACTGATATTTTAACAAAAGCATATAATTTAAATACAGAATATTACAATAAATATTCATTTGAAGTTTTCAATCAATTTAACAAATTTCAATTACCTGATAATCATGTAGTTTGCAGTTTAGATGTCTTTATTCAGTAATGTATATTTAGAATTTGCTTTGAGAGCAATTGATAAAAAATGGAATGTAATCAGTGAATATTGTAAAATATCTAAAAAATATTTTCATGAAATTATTTTATTCCTGTTTGAAAATACCTATTTTACATTTAATGATAAAATATATAAACATACTTTTGGTACTCCAACCGGAGCTACAATTTCTCCCATTATAGCTTGTTATGTAATGGATAATTTATTGGATACAATAATACCATTATTACCAAATAATTTTTTTCAAAAAATATGTTGATGATATTATTTTAGCATTACCAAAGAATAATTTAGATGAAGTTCTTTTAATATTCAATATCTATGATCCATATATAAAATTTACAATGGAAAAAGGAGACAGTAATCAAAGTGTACCATTTTTTTAGGCACAAAATTTATAAGAAATAATGAGAAGACATTATCTATTGATTGGTACAGAAAACCAATAAGCTCAGGGTGATTTATGAACTATTGGTCCTACCATAAATATTCCATGAAAATTAACTTGATCAAACAAATGAGAAATAGAATAACCAAAATATCAGATCCTATTTTTCATGAAAAGAAGTTAAAAATTTTATAACATCTATTTTTGGAAAGTGGTTATCCAAATAGATTAGTTAAAAACATACTATTTAATTATTCTCAAACCATAGACATTGCAGACATTAATATTAGAAACGACCAATCAGATAATATAAATTATTATGTACCTTCACCATACATTAAAGAGATAACACCACAGTTGAGTAGGATTTTTAAACCAATGAACAACATTAGAATGGCCAATAAAACATGCTTAACCATAAAGTCTATTTTTACTAATTTGAAAGACAAAACTTCAATTGTTAATCTTTCAAATGTAATATATTTTATTCCATGCAAAAATTGTGATAATAAATATTTCGGTCACACTGGCCAGAAATTAAAGAACCGTATAAGTCTCCATAAGAGCGATTGTAAGTTACATCCTGAAAGATGTGCCTTGGCTGAACATGTAATTGATAATGATCACTTTATGGATTTTGAATCTGTTAATATTTTGGACATACAACCAAATGCTAAAAAAAGACTCTTTTTAGAAATGGCTCATATATTTCTAGAGCCTAATACTAATAACAAAAAAGTGACCATAATAATCTGAGTGATATTTATCATTATCTACTAACAATTGATAATAAAAATAACTATATTTCAAATTCTTGTACATAATTAAAACTATCTAAATGAAAATTTCATAATTTTCAATAATTCTAAATAAAATGAATTTATGAAGAAATTATTAAGATGACATCTATAAAAATTTGAGGTTGAGTTTCATATAATAAAAGAAGAATATTCCAATATCTATTGACCTATATTACAAATATAACCTATTTTCTTCTTTTGTTCTAAAAAAATTTTTTAGCATATAAAGAAAATATTTACATTCATGAATCTGTCAAAATGTCAAAATGACATGATTAAAATTTTTTTTAAAAAGTTCAAATATAATTATATTTACCAATTTATAACAATTTAAATTTACTTATCTTGATAATGGAAATAAACGTTTCCGAAAGCTTGGAAGAAAAACCGTAAGAAGAGTTTTCTTCAATTAACTTGCCGTTACCCCAATATTCGTGGTTATATATATATATATATATATATATATATATATATATATATATATATATAACAAAGAAGATGTAGGAATAACGTGTGATATGTTAACAACAACAACAAAGAGACTCATGGGTAAAATATATATTTATATATATATATATATATATATATATATATACAGGGTGTCAATTTGAAAACGAACAGCATTTAATATTGCCTGAACTAATGACAGTATCAAAATTTGGCGAAACATGTCAATTTACAGCTGATTTATTTGAAAACTGCAGGAGATAGGTATAGGAAATAGTAATACATATCGATAGTAAGCATCGTATTCTTCTAAAATGAATAATCACATACAGGGTGTCCCATTTGAAAAAAAGGAATTACGCGAAGATTGTGGATTCCGTTTTTATTCCAATTTTGACAGCACCCTGTATAATAAAAAAGGTAACTTCACAATGTAAACGATGAAGCGGTATGTGGTAAATAGTTCCTAAGAAATTTAAACTTTTATTCAAATTACATTAGAGGATATTGAATTTTATGTACACGGTAGAAGAGTGTAATTTTCATATAAAAAACATGACAACTCAAAAACTGTTCAAAATAAGTATAGGGAAGTATTACCAAAAATGTATAACGTATATATTTCTGAAATTGAAAAATATACAGGGTCTTTTAAGAATTACAAAGTTATGTGCAACTTCCGGTATAACCGGAAATAGAATAGTGACGTCAATATTTTCATTAAATAGCTCATTATTCAAAACCCCTTCATGCCAATTTTCATAATTCAGATACCTTTAGTTCTCGAGATATTTCTAATTTACCGTTTATCTGCCGCACCCTGTATATATATATATATATATATATACAAATCAAAGAAAAAAGCTTTCTCTCACGTTCTGACACTTGACTTACCCCATAAATCAAGGAAAAAAGCTTTCTCTCACTTTCTGACACTTGATTTACCCCATAAATCAAGGAAAAAGCTTTCTCTCACATTCTGACACTTAACTTACCCTACATGTGCTAAAATATATATATATATATATATATATATATATATATATATATATATATATATATAGAGACAAGTAATCACGGCTGAACTATTAACAAATAAAATTGAAAATATCACGGGGATTGCAGCCTAAATAATATTAAATATTCTTGCTATACAAAACCGAGCGCTTTCGAAAGACTATTTCTTTCTTTTTCAAGGTTGCATATTAGAATTATAAGAAATCAAAGGAAACAGGATACATAGTAATCGCCTTCGATTAAGTCAAAGTTAAAATCAATGCCTCAACATTGAATTAAAATGCAATGGGAAACTGTAAAATTGAAAAAGTGAACAAGTAAAAAAGTAAAAAATTGAAACACTGAAAAACTGACAAATTGCAAAATTGAGTTTAAATTAACAACATAAATTAATACTTAGCTAAAATCCCTCCTGAAGGAACACATTTCGGTTTTTTTTAAAACTAACTTCACCACTACTACATTGTGACAGAGAATATTCAAAACTGATTCGGTTGTTTCAAGTGTATCTAGTTTTTGGATAGAAAGTAATGTTTTTTACTACACCATACCTGCTTTCAGTCGTATTCTCTTCAAGCGAGTTTGTTTTATTATATGGCTACATACCAGGGTAGTTAGAAAATTGCAAAGTGGGATACCAAATGTTGCACCAAAACTAGCAATGAGATTAATATTTAAAATTTTTTTGGATCTTGATGTCCAATTACTGTTAAAAATTTTTTAACTTTAAAATCTTTCCCATTCACAAAACAGTTGCCTGCTGTTATCTTTTCGTAAGTTATTTTGAACAAGGAGTTGAATATGTTCAGAGTCACCAAACATCATGAACTCTCACTTCATCCGTCCCGTGGCTGTGAACACATCCAGGCAGTTATCGCGTGTAAAAACAAAAGGGCACAGGCTAAAAGAGGACAACACCAATCGGTGGTAAGTTTTCTTATCACAAGAGGTTTCTTTACAGAAAAGAAAAGAAGAGAAAAAAATAAAAATCAAAATTAATTAATCAAAGTCCAGTCTCTCACCCTGGAATTTAAGATTCTGAAATTGCCAACTTCAGAGGCTGTCACCCTCTGAGTAGCAAGAGGTTATTTTAATTTTCTAAAATTTTTTAATAATTCAATTATACAGACAACCTTCAAAGAGGGAAATGGCAAGCCCCACACCCTGTCAAGTTTGTCAGTCCCGACAGAAATAGGAACTCCCCAAACACCTCCCCGAAATGCTGTTAATTCAGTCAGGTGGCGCCAGGCATTGAGAGTACCAACTTGAATTAACAGCATTTCGGGGAGGTGTTTGGGGAGTTCCTATTTCTGTCGGGACTGACAAACTTGACAGGGTGTGGGGCTTGCCATTTCCCTCTTTGAAGGTTGTCTGTATAATTGAATTATTAAAAAATTTTAGAAAATTAAAATAACCTCTTGCTACTCAGAGGGTGACAGCCTCTGAAGTTGGCAATTTCAGAATCTTAAATTCCAGGGTGAGAGACTGGACTTTGATTAATTAATTTTGATTTTTATTTTTTTCTCTTCTTTTCTTTTCTGTAAAGAAACCTCTTGTGATAAGAAAACTCACCACCGATTGGTGTTGTCCTCTTTTAGCCTGTGCCCTTTTGTTTTTACACGCGATAACTGCCTGGATGTGTTCACAGCCACGGGACGGATGAAGTGAGAGTTCATGATGTTTGGTGACTCTGAACATATTCAACTCCTTGTTCAAAATAACTTACGAAAAGATAACAGCAGGCAACTGTTTTGTGAATGGGAAAGATTTTAAAGTTAAAAAATTTTTAACAGTAATTGGACATCAAGATCCAAAAAAATTTTAAATATTAATCTCATTGCTAGTTTTGGTGCAACATTTGGTATCCCACTTTGCAATTTTCTAACTACCCTGGTATGTAGCCATATAATAAAACAAACTCGCTTGAAGAGAATACGACTGAAAGCAGGTATGGTGTAGTAAAAAACATTACTTTCTATCCAAAAACTAGATACACTTGAAACAACCGAATCAGTTTTGAATATTCTCTGTCACAATGTAGTAGTGGTGAAGTTAGTTTTAAAAAAAACCGAAATGTGTTCCTTCAGGAGGGATTTTAGCTAAGTATTAATTTATGTTGTTAATTTAAACTCAATTTTGCAATTTGTCAGTTTTTCAGTGTTTCAATTTTTTACTTTTTTACTTGTTCACTTTTTCAATTTTACAGTTTCCCATTGCATTTTAATTCAATGTTGAGGCATTGATTTTAACTTTGACTTAATCGAAGGCGATTACTATGTATCCTGTTTTCTTTGATTTCTTATAATTCTAATATGCAACCTTGAAAAAGAAAGAAATAGTCTTTCGAAAGCGCTCGGTTTTGTATAGCAAGAATATTTAATATTATTTAGGCTGCAATCCCCGTGATATTTTCAATTTTATTTATATATATATATATATATATATATATATATATGTATATATATATAATTTTTATTATAACTATTCTTGGAATAAAAGGTCTCCATCACTTTAATTATAATTTTATTTACGTTTTGACATCATACGTGTCATCTTTATCCATTAAGTTACTACTAGATCATTTATTTTAGATACAAATTTTAAAATGATTTTTAAAATGTTTTGAGTTGTATAAAGTCGTAGATTTTATTAACATTGTTTAGAAGATGACACGTATGACGAAACGTAAATAAAATTATAATTAAAGTAATGGAGACCTTTTATTCCAAGAATAGTTAATATAAAAATTATATATGGTAGGTCCAGAAATAAAAATATTTTACAATTATATATATATATATATATATATATATACATATATATATACATATATATATATATACATATATATATATATATATATATATATATATATATATATATATACATATATATATATAATTTTTTAGTTGTTTAAGTTCACAGTTTTAAATTTTTTATGCCCTTTTTTTGTGTTATAAAAATGTAATAATTTCATATTAAAAGCTTAAAGTATAAACGTCTTTTTTTTAACTCCTATCACCGTCTTCTATGTTGTATTGAGTAGAGGTAATGGGGGCGGCCAATTATCGTTTGCAAATGGTGGCAGAAACACTACTACGCCACTGACTTATTAAAATTTGATAAAATCAATACTAATGATATATTTTGAAAAGACTATAACATATAAAAAATTTGCATTCCTTTCCGTCAAGACGATATACAGGGTATTAATATTTTTATTTTAACAAACTAAATATGGAAAAAAGATTTGAAATTAAATAAGTTGAGGGATGCTTATTTCACCCCCTTATGATGCGACAGGAATGTTGAAAAAATACTCGTGGTTAGTTATTTATGAGTGCATGGAAGTTACAAAATTTCAAGTTTCTATTTTTACTTCAATTTGAGAAAAAAAAACCCATTATAATTTTACACTGGCAATCACCTCCTAAATTTTGTCGCATGAATTTAGAAACAGCGAGTACAATAAATCAAGTACTACCGTACTTTTTATCAGCCGGTCTTTCACAATGTAACAAGGTTAAAAAAAATTGTATTCAGCTATCTACTTTTCTAATTACCGGTACTTATTTACAGCATCTTTAATCAATAAATAATGACAATTGAACTATATTTACGTGAAAGTGTTTCAAAGGGTTGTCGTTATAATTTCCTTTTATCAGAAAATCAGATCCAGATGTAGAAATGAAGGAAAAACAATCTAACATGTAGTTGTATATTCAATTTTGACGTTTCTTGTGTTAATTCGATTTTATTCTAATGTAACATGAAGTTTAAACATATTCATTTAATGTCATTTTGTGTGTTATTATAGTTTGATTTTATTGTAACATGCAATTTAATCATATTCAATCAATGACATGCCTGTTAATTCAATTTTATTGCAGTATAAAAAATTGTGAAACAATAACTTAACTTACCGAAAAATAATGTTTCCTAAGTACATTGTGTCACTATAAACATGCACAAAAAATCCGAAAAAAATTAAACGACACTAAATAAAGAACCAATCACACAAAATCATGTTCAATATCGTCTACAAGGAACGCAAAAAAAATTTCAATACCGAAAATACAGTGTACGACCGTCTATTGTACCGCCGCGATTTTGTTTGTTATCAAACACATTGTCAAACTTGATACATGTGCGTTTCCTAGTAACAAGCGTGCGCGTATTAGCTGTTCGAAGAGCGGGAAGCAACTAACTCGATGAGAGTTTGAAAAGTCGATGCTCGGTTATCCATAACATTGGACTACTAGATTTTCGTTTGTTTAATTGAAATAATAGATAAATGTTGAGCAATTAATTCTAATATAAATATAAAAGCTCTTCTATGAAAATATATTTATTTGCTTACTGAAATTTACTGTATCGACCCTTACTTAGTGGAATCTAGTTAAAACAGTATTAGCTTATAATTTTAAACTTGTTTTTTACAATATTCGGTATAAAAAGTCTACATACAAACAAATGTTTTTCAACATTCCTTTATTGTGATTAGAACCTATGAATCACCAGACGTAGGATTGTTCTATTCCTTTTCAGAAATACATATACAGGGTAATTTTAATTTTGGTCGTGTTACACGTTATTATTTATTACATATTATTATAACTTTCATGATTTTTATAGCATAAGCTCCGTTGAAGTGGATGAAGATGTATCCACCTACAGAACTTACATCACCTCCCAATGGAGAATTCACCAACAACAAATTAGAGAGTGTAATAGCCTTTGGTAAAACTTCCTGAATAGGGCTTCATTAGATTATCATTTAGAGAAAAAGCTTCGTCTCCTAAAATTACGTACGGCAAGGGTATTTTTTGTCCTGACAATGCTTTTGGTGGTGATAATTACAAATTTTAATTCTGTAGATCTATATACAAGGTGTCCCGCATAAGAAACGACACAGAGCAGAGGCGTATAGGGGAGCCCAAAATATGACGAGAGAGGGCAATTTACCTCGATACCAAGTTGCATCCCTGAGGAGTTATAGAGCCTAAAAGTAGAGCCCAAAATTTCTAAAAAAAATAATTTCTATGCAACCCTTTAACTCAAAAATACCAAATTTGATACATTATATGAGACTGTTAAGGGCATTAAGTAGTGGTATGTAGAAGGCGATCGAACCATTCTGGGGGGTTAATTAGGGGGGACCTAACCTTAAAATTTTACAGAAGTTTTTTATCAGTCAGTTGATTCGGAAAAAAATATTATTCTATGGATAATTTAATTCTAAAACTTTTTTCACTCTTGTAATTTTAGATAAAACTCTGTCATTTTCAAGGAAAAGTCGAATAACTATTAGACGTAATTTGCTCCATCCATATCATGAATTTTATTTCAGATTTAACAAATTAATAGAAAAATTTCAATAAGAACAATTTAATAGGAAATCAAATTGATAATATTGTAGAAAGAACATGAACATTTTAATTTAAACAAATTGCTGAAAATTATCACAATTTTCACTTAGACACAAAATTATTCTTCGCCCAAAATTGAAGTCGACTCAGGCTATTAGCTGATGATAATTTTTTATTATATTGTATTTGTCTTCAATGCAATTCCACAATTCTTCTCGGGAATCAACTGGTGAAGAAGAAACAGGCTAGTTTAACATCCCCTCCCCCAAAGAAAGTAATCACATTTATTGAGATCCGGTGAGCGGGGAGGCCAATCTTGAAGACAATTATTTCTTCGTCCAATCCCCTTTTCTGGATATTGGCGGTTTAAAAAGTCTCTTACATTGACACTTGAATGAGGTGGTGCTCCATCTTGCATAAACCTATATTCCAATCTCAATCGTAATGGGGAACCGTCAAATAAATCCGGAAGAGTATTTTGGAGAAACTCTAAATAAAATTATCTGTCTTGATCCTTACTTCGTGGAATCTACTCATATTAGCGTTTTAAATGAAACTCACTGTTTCTAGCTAATTCCACAATATAATAAAAATTCTTGAAAATTCTAAGAAATTGACAATTGTTTCGATAAATCAATATCATCGTCAGAATTACAGAAGTTACATTTGATGTGATGTCTACTTGATGTTTAGTAGTTATTTTTGGCTAGACCAAGAAGTGACCTAACTTGTGATTGACTTAATATATGTTAATAGAAAAAAGAATAAGATGTGATATTACAAATATTGGAGCTTAGATATTATTAGCCCTATGGTGATATCCTCGATATCATTTTTCCAATTAAGATCAGTATAACTGTGCAATGATATAGAAAACCAGGAAAACTATATATGCTGATCGTTACAATTATCACTTAAGAAGACAGTTTATTAGTGGAGAACTCCCCAGATTTATCTGTCCATTGACAACTTCATATTGTGGGTTTCTTAAATGTCTTCTAATTTTCAATTCTTCAAGTAAATCCAGTTCTTGTTTCTTTTCACAAATATGCAGCACTTCTAGTTCTGTGTTAGGTGTCAACGAATGATTGGTGTCAAGTAGATGTTTTGCGTAGTGGGATTTATCTGATTGTTTTAATATGTATGCTCGTAAGTGTTCACTGTATCGGATTTCAAAATTTCTAAGGGTCTGACCCAAATAGACAGCATTACATTATGAACATTTGAGTTTATATATACCTAATTTCTTCAATTTTGGTATTTTTGCTTATACATTTAACAATTTTATACTAACGTTACTTTCTGTTTTAAAAGAAATTGTTGTATTCGTTGCTAAAGATATTATCTTTGAGATATTAGAAATATTTCCTGCATATGTGATGGTTTTATAAGTTTTTATTTCATCAGTTTGCTTAGGAAATATTAGTTGTGATGCCACTTTTTCTTCTTTTTTATTAATTACCTAATTTATCATATGTAATGTATAACCGTTAGATGTTGCTATTTGTCTAATTGTATTAATCTCTCCATCAAAATTACATATGTTCATAGGAACTGAAAAAGCTCTATGTATCATTGAATTATATGCCACTAGTTTATGTGACATGGGTTGATTGGAACTATATGGAATTGTCACATCAGTGTGTGTTGGTTTTCGGTAAATTGAATAATCGAGTACATTATTAACTCTTCGAATTTTTAAATCAAGAAAATTAATTGAGATATTTTCTTCAATGCCTGATGTAACTTTAATTTTTGGGTGTGAATTATTATTGTGATTGAAAAATACATCTAATTGTCGTTCACTATCCATAAAACAAGCTAATATGTTATCTATACCAAAATAAAACATTTTTCGAAATATTACTTTCAAAGATTTTTGTTTCTGAACTGTCCATAAAAATGTTTGCCAGAATAGGTGATATAGGGTTTCCCATTGGTAAACCTTCATTTTGTATATATATCTTATTGTCAAAAGTGAAATAATCCTGATTAATATATACTTCAAATGAATTTGGTATATCTGATATTATTCTTGGATTAATATTTTCATCTTCTAGTAATTTTCTTATAAGTTTTAGACATTCTTTAGGAGGAAGTACAGTAAACATATTAGTAACATCAAACGAAATAAGTTTATAGTTATCTTGCAAGTTGATTCCTTTCAACTTTTTGATTAGTCCTATTGAATTTCTAATTTAGTACTGAGATGCATATCCGTAACTATTAAGTATATTGTTATGCCTCTTTGCCAATATATTATTAGGAGCATTAACATAAGAAACTACAGGTCTAATTGGTTTCGTTATTTTATGTAATTTAATGGTTCCATATAATTGTGGACAATGAGGATTCTTATGTATGATAGACCTCTTTTCGTTATCACTTGAAAGATAATTTGAATTATTAACATCATCCCTCACATTATTAGAAAAGTTTTTTGTTGGTTCTGCTTTAAGAACTTTTACATCGCTAGATTCTATAAAGTTATATATTTTTGAATTATAATTTTCAGTTGTCAATATGACAGTTGTGTTCCCCTTATCAGATTTTGTAACCGTTAGGATATTATCTTCTACTTTCTTTTTGATTGCATTTAAAACTGTAATGTCATTTTTTGTTTGACTTTCAACTTTTGAAGGTTCAATATTTTTGATTGAATTGGCAATTTCCAATTTCTCATAAAGAAAATTATTTGAATTAGATTTTAAAGCTATTTCTGACTCTGTAGCAATAATTTCTTCAATATTATTCGTGAATTTTGGTGGTATGCTGTACTTTAAACCTTTATTTGAAAATTCTATTTCACTATTTGTGAAATTAGTGTCTGAAAGGTTTTTAAATCGTGGTGCAAAGTGTGTTGGTATGTCCATTTTTTAGAATTTTCAACAATTTTTATTATACTGTGGAATTGGCTAGAAACAGAGTGTTTCATTTAAAACACTAATATGAGTAGATTCCACGATGGGTCGAGACAGTTAATTTCATTGAAAAATCTTGGAGAGAAGATTTCATCCGACTGTACCAGAAGTTACTACAAAAACGTTACAAAACATCACAAAACATTTGGTTTAACCAAGAATGCCTTAGGAAAAAGGTAATACCAAATTATGTGAATATAAAATGTCACACTAAAACACCACAAGCACAAGAAGCTATAAAATGTGCTCAACGAGTATGGATAAAAATGTAAGGAATGGTTCAAAGTGAGGGACTCCTTAGACAACTACATAGAAGTTGTACATTCAGAACTCACGTTCCTATTATATCCAGTAGAATTTGACTGTTAATATGACAAAATTAGAGAAAGTGTCCATGCTCTTGTAGAATGATGTGTTTTGAAAAGTTAACAGATAGTAATAGACTCGATATTTTTAATAATTATTGGCGCTCTACGGCTGATTATAATGTCAAGCGTCAATTTATTTTATCTTGTGTGGAAAGTAAACCCACCGTAACAATGCGACGAAATGTTTCAAAACCCAAACAAAATACACTAATGTATGAATTTACTGTCAACAATATAACCATTAAAGTATGTAAAATAATGTTTTTAAATACACTGGCAATTTCAGATTCCGTTGTTATTACAGCTTTAAAAAACGGCAACCTGGAGGAATAATTGAAGAAGACCAAAGGGGACGGAAAATTCCTGTTAATAAAACATCCGAAGTTACTATACATAATGTTACACAGCACATATCTTCTTTTCCTGCATATGAAAGCCACTATTGTCGGGAACAATCTGAAAGAAAATTTTTGTCTCCCGAACTAAATATTGAAAGAATGTATCAACTTTATTTAAGGCACTGTGCAGAAACAAACATACCAACATCTGAAATTGCGAAAAAGTGGCTATATTCAGAAATTTTTAATACCCAATTTAAATTGAATTTTAAGCCAGTACAAAATGATACCTGTGACATTTGAGATAGCTATTGCAACCAATTGAAAGATCCCCTTTTAAATCCAACTGACAAAGACAAACTACAGAAAGAGTATGATGCGCACTTGGTTGATGCGGACCAGAGATATAATTTAAAGGGTGTTGATAAAGATATAGCCAAAAGCAATGTAAGACATAAAGTGTTGACTGCAGATCTTCAAAAATGCTTGCCTACACCTATGCTGACATGTGGACTGAGCTTCTACAAACGAAAATTATGGACATTTGATTTCACAATTCATAACGCTTCAGACGGAACAGCCCATTGCATGATATGGGATTAATCAAAAGCTGGACGTGGTGGTGAAGAGATAGCATCGGCCCTTCTCAAATGGGCAGAAATGGTTATTTCCAATTCTGATGTTGAAGAAATAACATTATGGTCAGATAATTGTTACGGCCAGAATAAGAATATTATGTTGATAACTTGTTTCTTCTGGATACTACATAAATGGCCGCAAATTAAAATAATCAACCAAAAATTCTTACTTAAAGGACATACACACATGGAGGCAGACACAATACATGCTCTGATTGAGAGAAAGCGAAAGAAAGCCAATAATATGACTATCCAGACCCCTTGCGATTGGCAACAATTTATACGTAGTTCTTCAACAACTCTAACAGTTCATAACATGGAATTAAATGACTTTAAAAACTTTACGCATCTTTATAATAAATCCACAGGGAATCTTAGACAGGAACAGATACCATTCGTATATAGAAAATTTCTCAATTCGGAATGTGTTCATTTACAAGTCCGCCAAGAAAATATAGGAGAACTTTATTACAAGATGGCTTTTAATGAAGATTTTAAAAATATTAACCTAAAAAGAAGAAATGCTACGTTTCCGGAATCTCTTGCTATAAGCCGAGTAGAACGAAAACCAATATCTACTGCAAAGTACAATGATTTAATGTCGCTCTTACCGTTTGTGTCCAGTGAATTTCACGATTACTATAAATCCCTGCCTAAAGCAGATCAAGAGCCCGATTTCTCAGCGTGAAAAATGTGTTATTAATATTTCTAAATAAAATAATTTAATTACAATAATTATTATCTTTGATTTTATTGGTTAAATCGAAAATGTGTTAGGTACCATAGTGTCGGAAGATACAACACTATGTTTATCAAAAAACGATTTTCATCACTTCCTAAGGTAAATACCTATAATATTTTATGAAGTACTTAATAACCATTAGATACACCTTACAAACTGCAATTTACTGCATAAAATTCATAAATACCCAAGGATAATAATACTTTCAAGATACGTGAACGTTACAAACCGCCTTTTCTCAAAAGTGAATTTTTGAACATTGTGTAGTTTACCTCCGATACACAGAGATTAAGAAACATTTTTTATCTATGATGACATAAAACGTGGCACTTTTGCATATATTTTAGTTGCAATAGTCACTTTTCAGAACACCAGTATTTTTTTATTGTTGTTATGGCACGGAAATGTCAAATTGTTTTCAAGGCATAGAAATCTGTCAAGTCTGATAAATATAGCACAAAATTTCAATGAGAAACTAATATTTTTATTAAACTAAAAATCTTGATTTTTACCATGTAGTTCAGTTGTTCATTGCTGTTGGTGCTGATCATATCAGCTGTAAAATGTTATTATACGGTTGTTCTTTCTTTTTAATTTATTTGAAGCACATTTTTAATTTTATTATTTCTACAAATACTTACCCAACAGTTTGGAAAAAGGCTTTTGTGGTTCCGTTACCTAAGATCTCTTCACCTATGGACTTCTCCGATTTACGTCCAATTAGTATTCTCTGTTGTCTATCAAAAGTTTTTGAAAAACTCCTTGACAAGCAAATACGTGACTTTTTAAACGCGTTTTCGTTACTCCCGCCATGTCAGTTAGGGTTTAGGCCAGGTTTTAGTTGTACTACTGCACTATTAAAGGTCACAGATGATATCTATAGAGCAACTGATAACAATTTGTTAACTGTTTTAATTCTTTTAGATTATTCCAAGGCCTTTGACCTAATTAATCATAATCTCCTTTTAGCTCTTTTAAAAGTACATTGGGTTCTCATCTGAAGCAGTATCGTTGCTTCAAAACTACTTACATAACAGATGCCAAGCTGTTGTGCTAAATGATACTGTCTCAGTATTTAGTTATATTCAAACTGGAGTACCTCAAGGGTCAATCTTGGGCCCACTCCTATTTGTAATATATACTTCGCTATTCTCCTTATCTCTTAAGTTTTGCACAGTACATACCTACGCAGATGACACTCAACTCTATCTTTCTTTTCCAGAACAAGATATTGAGGTTTCCTGCAATAGCATTAACGAAAATATTGAATCGTTAATAAATATATCCAGAATGTATTGCTTAACTGTTAATCCCACTAAATCCAAAATGCTTCTATTTGGTCGCACCGCTACAAAAAACCGATCTCGTAATCACATTAAAATAAAAATTGGCAGTGAAGATCTCCGGCTAGAAAGTTGTGCCGAAAACTTACGCATTCTCATTGACGAGTCGTTCAAATTTAGCTCTCATGTGTCCGATATTGCTAGAAAAGCTTATAGTAGCTTAAAATTATTATATGCAAATAAATATTTGTTAAACAAAAAAACTAAAAAATGCTTTGTGAGTCAATTGTTTTATCACATGGTAATTATGGGGACACAGTTTATGGGCCATGTTTATTTAAATATGATGAGACAAGATTAAAAAGAATTCAGAATTCTTGCATTCGATTTATTCGTGGATTGCGCAGAAGGGATCACATTTCTTCAAATTTAAAAACACTTGGATGGCTCAATATGAACCAGAGACGTGCCTTACATGCTTGCACTTTATTTATGAAAATTATTAAAACTTATACACCCGCATATTTATATAACAAAATAACTTTTAGAACTAACGTTCATAATATTAACATTAGATATAAGTATAAACTGACTCCACCTATCCACAAAACCAATTTGTTCCAGGGTTTTTTTTTCGTTTTATACAACCAGGCTACTAAATAGGATACCCAATTATTACTTAACATTTTCATTCAATAAATTTAAGTATACGGTTAAAATGGATTTAATCAATGGCAGGCTTAAACTAGACTAATGTTTTTGTTGTTCATTTTTTAACTTTCTCAGTGGATTTTGTCTTGATGTGCTTGAACTTATTCGTTAATTTACATAGTTGTGTACTTTCTTATATTTGTATTTTCGTATTTGTAATTCACATAGTTGTGTACATTTGAAAGGTTGAGTGGACCGTGCCCAGGGGGGTCGGATGGAGGAGGCTGGAAGTGATCCACCCCTAATCTTCCATGCGAGCTTCCTGGGGGGGGGGTTTCTCTACCCGACACGGCGCGTCCCAATGGCTCATAGGGTGTCTCCACGAGGAGTGATCGGTCATGGTTCCCGCGCTCTTAGAGCTGTGAGGGAAGCACGACCGACCAACCTCGGGGATAGGTGACGAATAGGAACGATTCGTTCTGAATAATCGCCCGCGGATCAAAAGGGATAGAGGAGTAAACCTGACTAAAAATCATCTTCGCCGGCCTCCACGCTTCTGCTGATTATCTATCAGTCATGGGCAGGTGAAACCACCGTCAACTGGACTGTTATGTCCTCCCACTCTACTAAACCCTTCACTTTCTTCCATAAACTTTTTTTTCTTTTTTATTTTCGAATAATTTTTCTACAGGCTCTTCTGGACCTGCCGTCTTTTCTCTCCCTTTTTCCTTCGGCCAACCATATCTCTAAACTTCTTCTTTCTTTCTTTCTTACTTTTCTTCGCCCTTTCAGGAAATATTTCTCTCATGCCCCGGAGCATCATTTCAATCCCACGGCCACACACAGGGGAGGCAGCTGTGTGAGTCTACCCGCTGGCAAACCTGCGTCCGGAGGCAATCGTGAAAAATGCCTAGAGGAGTAAACCTCGATAATAGAATCCGTAAACCTCGTTGTTAGCGACCGTGGCCATGGATGAATGGCTGCACGAAACGCAGTCAGAAACGGTGCCTCTGGGATACCTGGCAACCTCCCAGAGTAATCAGCCTTAGCGGGGTAAGGGCGCACTGCCTCGCCGGACTTCAAAACGACCCAACTCGTGGGATCCATCATGGAAAACCTAAAACAAAAACCAAGAACGGAGGAGAATGTAGAGGACAAGGAAGGCAAGGAAACAAACGTGGAAGAAGGAGTGGTATTTAAAGGCAAGACGATCTCTAGGACACCTCCTACAACAACTAGTAGGCGTTGTAGCGTGGAAAGCAACTCGCTGGCTAGGATGGACAGTTGGGAAAACGAGGATAGGAAAGAAACATACAAAAGGCTTGAGAAGGAAACACCTGGAAGCTCGGAGGATGATGGTGTAATCGGTAAAATTATAGAAGGTACACAAAAAAATAGGAAGAGAAAAAGGGTTATGGAAGGGACGCCGGAGGGCACGAAGGAAAAGGAGTCTGGAAAAACTAATATTGAGGTAAGTATGGACAATCTGGACGGAGTTTTAGAAATTCTTGGTAATAAGGGGGAAAATGAGGGAGCCATAGAAATGATCAAGGAAACCCTGACCTTGTTAAGTAAGGAAATGAATAAAGCGGCTTGCAAGAAATGCGAGGAAGAAAATGAGGCAAGGAGGAAATTAAGGGAGATTGAATATATTAAAGATAATATTAGAAGGGGAGGCGGGTACGAACAGTACTGTAAAATAAAAGACATGACGTGGGAAGAGGAAGTGTACACCAAGGTCTTAAAGATCTATGGAAGTAATAATAAGTGGATCGATGAGGGAGATGTCTTAATCGTGGCAGATAAGGACAGGAAGTTGACACTTAAACCCGATTTAAGTGACCTTCTAGATGAAACGGAGATGTGGAAGACGGAGTACCTAGAGGAAGGCATCAGGCGCTCAACGACTAGGGGGAGAGAGAAAAAGAAATTCACCTTCATAACCAAGATTAGCGAGGGTGAGGAAAGGGAGCTATATAGAGCACTGGAGGAGGCGGTGGAAAAAATATTGGACGTGGGAAAAATCACGATTATATGCTCGGAGGGTGTGAGGAAAGTTGTGGAACACATTGCGTTTAATAAGGAAATTGAAGTGGCTATGGGTGTAGAAAAAGTAACCCAAGAAAGTAGGGGCGCTGAAAGCGTGTGGATAAAGACGGGGGAGAAAACTTACGCTCAGGTCATCCAAGACCTAAAGGAAAAGGTAAACGTTGAAGGGATAGGAATAGGGAGGATCAGGAAAACCAATAGCGGGGATGTGGTGGTCACCACTAAAGGCAATGGCAATGCGAGGAAGCTAAAGAAAGTAATCAAGGAGATGGCGAACTACGAGGCAGTGGTCAGAAGGATGGAACAGGCGTTCGATATCTTTGACCTTGATCCGTCTATACAGGCAGAGGAAGTAATAGAGGCAGTCAGTAGCCATGCAGGAATTAAAAAGGAGATGGTAGAGGTCAAGTCGATTAGAACGGATAGGACAGGGCAGCAGATGGCGACATTTACTACTCCGTTGGAGGTAGCCGCAAGGATGGAAAACATCCAAAATATCCGGGTGGGCTGGGTGGTTTGCACTGTAAAGAAGCGTAACCAGCCGACACGCTGCTACAGGTGCTTAAATTTCGGACATAAGACAAAAGAATGCAAAGGGACTGACCGCACCAAGCTGTGCTTAAACTGCGGTAAAAGTGGGCATAGGGTGGGAGAATGCAAGAATGACAGATTCTGCATTAAATGCCAAGTGGAAGGCCATAGGATGGACAATATGGGGTGTCCTATGTTTAGAGATTTGGTATATAATAAAAAATGATCCTAAGCCCCCTAGAAATCGGTTTCGGTAGCATAGTCATACCCTACACCATACATAATTATCTTACCACTATAGTTCACATATTTCTTATTTATGAGTCATTTAGTTTTACAAGTTTTATCTATACACCTTCTATTTATACACCTTTTATATATACACCGCTTATTTATACACTTTTTATTTATACATTCTGTGTAGGGCCCTTTACACCCTGCACAGAATCTGCACATAGATTTTATTTTGACTCATACGGAGGTACACAAGGACATAGTTTTGGGGTAAACACTAACAAAAATGGCGGGAAATGAAAAAAGACTAGGTGGGAACCTGTTAGATGTAGTACAGTTGAACCTAGGAAGATCTAGGATGGCGCATGACATGGCGTTGGAGGAAGCGGTTAGAACTGGGGTGGATATGATGATCATCTCCGAACCTAATAAAAAACTGGCCCATAAGAAGGCATGGATCATGGATCAGAAGGAGGGAGTGGCAATCGCTATTACCAATAAAAAATTGACCGTGGAATCAGTACACAGGGGTCTTGGATATGTGATTGTAGGTACGATGGGCATTGCTATTATTGCGACATATATATCACCATCGCTGAATCTGGAGGACTTTAGGAGAGCTGTGGGTAGGGTCTTTGAGGAGGAAGCAAAAAAACCAACAACGTCGGTAATAGTAGGTGATGTTAATGCGAAATCGGTGATATGGGGGTCGCCCAGTACCGATAGGAGGGGGCAACTTGTCGAGGAATGGTTAACACAGATGGAATGGGTGGCGAGGAACGACGGAACGCATACATTTGAACGAGGAACATCTAAAACCCACATCGATGTCACCTTGTGCTCCGAAAAGTTGGCCAAGAAAATTAAGGGCTGGAGTGTGCATTACAACAACCCATATACCCTCCACGGGCAAATAAAATTCAAAATCAAAAGCAGCGGCAACATCAGGAAAGCGACTCCAAGAAAGACGGTCTACCTGGACATTGCCAAATATACGAGAGCCCTCAAGGAAAAAAATGCCACCTATATAGACATACTTAGTGCGTACAAAATAGCTACCACCAAAGAGGCTAAGGGCAATGTGAAACCGTACTGGTGGAATGCGGAAATTGAAGAGGCAAGAGCTACCTACGTCAGAATGAGGAGGGAGTACACCCGGGAACGTGAGAGGAACAAAAGAATAAGTCTTGCGGGTAGAATGAAGGAATTAAGCAGATCGCTAAAGAAGTGATTGTGGCCTCCAAAAAAATCAATTGGGAGAAGCTAGTTACTGACCTGGATGAGGACATCTGGGGGCAAGGGTACCGCATCGCGACCGGCAGACTGGCACATAAAGCTATGGGTCAGATAACCACTAAGCTCAGAAAGCAGATCCTAAAGGAGCTTTTTCCAACCATAAATTCGAGAAAAATAAGTATGGAGAACAAGAAGATCGCAAGCCCGGATCCATTTACTATCCAGGGATTGGATGAGGCCATGCGTAAGATGAAAAACGGTAAGGCACCGGGACCTGATGGTCTGACTGTGGAGGCTTTAAAAATAGCATATAAGGTTAGGCCAGAAGGAATACAAAATTACCTAAATACGTTGCTGGAAAAGCAAGTTTTTCTGGAGGACTGGAAAACGGCGAGAGTAATATTACTGCCTAAGGGTGGTAAGGATCCGAAGAAAGCCTCTAGTTATAGACCCATCTGCCTGATAAATACTTTTGGAAAATTACTAGAACGATTAGTGGCCAACAGGCTAACGATGGAACTTGAAGACAAAAATGTTCTATCCCCCCAACAACACGGGTTTAGGGCGGCAAGATCTACTGTGTCTGTCATTTTAAGTTTAAAATCGAAGATCAATGAAGGAACTTCTAAGTGGGGTGCACTGGTTGCAGTTGATATCCAGAATGCGTTTAATACAGCCAAGTGGGAGAAGATAATTAAGGCTCTCGTGAATGGAGGGGTAAGCCAGTACTTGGTTAAGTTCGTTAAAAACTATCTACATAACAGGAAAGTGGTCTCGGGAATCATTGCACATAAATGTACGATGGGGGTTCCACAGGGCTCGGTGTTAGGACCGGTGCTGTGGAACGTTATGTATGATGGGATTATTAGAATAGACTACGGACTAAAGGTGTCACCTATGGCATACGCGGATGACATAATCTATTGGATCGAGGGGAATGAAGACCAGGAGATTAGGTATAGGGCGGAAAAGGCCACCAGGCTCGCGATTCAATGGACCCGAGTAAATGGATTGAAGGTGGCTCCACACAAAACGGAGATGGCAGTTATTAAAAGACCGAGAAACGCCATGCGTAAGCTCTCCATAATGGTGGACGGGCAGAAGATTGAGGCTAAAGACAGTATAAAGTACCTAGGGGTCATTATTACTAAGAACCTAAACTTTGCTATGCATATTAACCAGACCATCGAGAAGGCGGCCGCTAAGAGCGCACAATTACAAAGGCTTATGCCGAATGTTGGAGGTCCGGGTTACCACAAACGACGAGTTTTATGCCAAGTAGTTCATAGTGTTTTACTATATGCAGCCCCGGTTTGGAAGGACATGGTTAAGGTGCAAAAATATAGGGATAAATTAATAGCCGAGCAGAGAAAAAGCCTATTACGTATCATATCTGCGTACAGGACGGTATCAGCGGAGGCAGCCCAAGTGATTTCGGGCTTCCCCCCAATAGACCTTATGATTGCGGAAAGGTGTTTCCTATACACAGTCGGAGGGAGGTTGGTGGGGAATAGGAGAATGGCGAGGGAAAGCACCTACCGTAAATGGCAGGACAGGTGGGACAACTTGACGTCTAAGGCACAATGGACTAGGACGCTAATCAGGGATATAAAAAGCTGGGTAACGTGTAAACACAAAACCACGTCTTACCATGTCACACAATTTCTATCAGGACATGGCTCGTTCGGAACTTTCACCCATAGGATCCAAAAGACGGACAGCGATCTATGCGCAATTTGCGATAAGAGGGACGACCCGGGACATGTCCTGTATGAGTGTGTGAGATGGGAGGCGGAGCGCAGGGAAATCACCAGCGAAATTGGCAATATACCTGAGGTTGAGGGTATTATTCAGGAGATGGTGGAATGTCCTGAGAAATGGAAGAAAATCACAAGCTATATCGTGAAAATTATGAAAAGAAAGGAGTCTGAGGATAGAGAAAGTCAGGGATAGGGTAGTTCATGGTAATGAAACTAAGTGGGTTGGTACGCTGAAGTAATGACAGCTTGCTGTCCTCCCAGCGTATGTTTAATCCCAAGGTACGAGGAGGAGGGTGGTTTAGTGAGGTGAAAGTCCAACACAAATCCACAGCATTGCACTGCCCGCTGTCGGAAATGGCATTAGCTTCCACCCCACCTCCGGGCAAAAAAAAAAAAAAAGGTTGAGTGGAAGAGCAGAACTTGGCTAATTGTTACAGATTAGGTAAGCTCTGAACTCTGCCTTTTGACCACGTTTTGTAATGTATTTTTTAGTTGCTGTAAAACTTGTGTGGTCAATAATAGTATATTATACACCAAGGTGGTGAAGACTATTATTATCAACCGAGCACCAAAATTATTTCGCGAGAGGCTTTGCCCCGAGCGGAATAAGGTGCGAGGTTTATAAATGTCTTCACTACCGTGGTGTATATACATTTTTTTCCACTATTAGCCAAATTTAAGACAAAAATCAAAAATAAAAAATGTCTTAAAAAAATCATGTAGGTATAATTTAATCATACAGCAATATTAAGTGCAACGGATTAACGGAACCAATTATACGATCACATCCAAAAATTTCACAAAACGTGGTTTATGTTTTACTTTGAACTTTGAACAATTTTAGCGGTAGTGCGTTCACAACACTCGGGTACAAAGTGACCGTTCATAAAACATTTAACATATGCTTCACCATAGAGAAAGTAATATTTTATTTGTCTATGTGGTTAGCTACCAGTTTCTATCAACAGAAGATTTTCAAATTCCACTGGTGATAATGTTGAAGGTAAAAACATTTCTCGATCCTCGTTTTTCTAAAATTAACGGAAAATGAACAACATAATGTCAAATTTTGATAGTGTCGATCTACAAATCGTTCAAACTGATTTCTCCCTAGGCGTTTACTCCGTCATCTGACTGACACTGACACTGTTTTCGCTCCTCACCTCACCCATATATTATGAACGCACTCCTTATGTCATCAGAAATTTTTGGTTGAGCGCGAATTTTAAACTAATGACAGTTTTATTGAAATAATTTTATCTTGTTAGGTAATTTCAAGCAGTAAATATGTTAAACACAATCTCCTGGGTATACAAAATTATGTTGCATTAGTTTTTATTAAGATATTATCCCTGAATTCTCAAAACATTTGAATTTGTCCATTATTGACCTAGGTTAACAATAGAAAAAATTATTAACCACTAATAGAGAAATTCAACTTCTCAGTTGACTAGATGACACAATAATTGTCAACTTCACAGCTAATAGTGGAAAAAAGCATGTTATTATTATTATTGAAGTGTTAACTTCTTTAGCCGCGTTGAGCGATTTTTTGTAGTGGAAAACCTTGTAGGTTCGCGTGACCGATGACCTCATCATACTGTTTAGTACTTGATACGTTTATTGTGTGTACACTGTTTCTCAATTGTTTTAAGTATGTTCCCGATAATCATTATTTGAATTGATTAATTATAGAATCACTGTGTAGTACAACAGTGACTCAATTTACTTATATCCCAGACTGCAAAAAATATTTCTTAATTAATATAAAAAAATTGTTAAATATTTGTGGCGACAGATTTTTGAATATGAATCAAATATTTGTTATAAATATTGAACATGCAATATTTTTAAATATTTATTATAAATATTATACAAATATTTTAACTCTGAGGTATATGATTGACATTTAAAATTCTTGGGTATCCTGCAAAACCATTTTCCTAAAAAATTGAATATTTTGCTAATAATTATTAGGAGGCGAGGCAATTTACAGGCAACATTCAATTCCTTGTGCAGTAATTCGGATTGACATTGGCATGGTCATTAGAAACATAATTTTTGTTGTCACGATTGTTCAATTCCAGATAGAACGGCTCTAGATTCTCCCATATAATATTTTTTCCGTTAATTCTTCTAATATTGGATATAAATCTAAAAAAGAAGCTGTTAGTTTATACAGCTGGGACAGGTAAATAGCACTGTCACTATATGTTATGTATACACAGTCTGAACGAAGAAAAAGCAATTCCGAAGACAAACACAATCTCAATGTATACACATTTCAACGATTCAATGACATAATATGCTGAACAAAAACTATCAACTACAGTTCGCATGTTATGTTCCGTTCAAATGTTTGAATAACTGAATTTAATGTCTACTTTTTATACTGAATATTCCAAACGCAGGTGGGGATTATCACCTCGCGAAATAAAAAAAAACAAAAGGAAATGAAATGTTACTTGTATTCTACTTATTCCAAAGTAACCCCAGCGTATAAAATAATCATATTCAACCGGCAACATTGGACAGAACGTTGTTCAAAGTGAAGAAGGATATAATGTACATATTGTTACTAAATCGCACACTGGTGTTGTCCCTGAATCGGACTCTGTCTAAGCCATGTAAGAAACTTAAAATTTTGGCGGATGCGATCCATGAAAGTATTGAATAAAGTTGGGTTTAGAGCTCCACCTTGCCTAAATCCCTGTTTTGTCTCAAATGTTTCAGATGCTCGGTTATTTTGGATTGTATAGTTTATGTTTCTTTTGTTAATACTTTTTATCACTCCTATTATTTTTTATCAATTTTTCTTGCTTCTAGTATGTCCCATATTTTCTTTCTACAAACTATGTCAAAAG
The DNA here is from genome assembly GCA_963921935.1 of Galeruca laticollis. Taxonomy (NCBI): domain Eukaryota; kingdom Metazoa; phylum Arthropoda; class Insecta; order Coleoptera; family Chrysomelidae; genus Galeruca; species Galeruca laticollis. Next base: position 217,943,800 of record OY998175.1, read on the forward strand.
CTTTCTCTAAGACTATAAATGTTAAGTATGCCTCTGTTTTGCACTTTTCTGTTTTTCTATGATTAGCTTAATTGTGAATATGTGGTCTTTTGTGTTGGTTCTATATGCATATTTAATTTCTTCTCGACAACTTTTTCATACACCTCCAGGGCTGAACTCGCAACATTATCCCCCTGTAATTGCTGCAGTCTCTAACATCTCCTGAGTCATATGGAGACATCCTGTTAATATTATTATCAAATTGCTGACAGGACGTTTCCCACATTATTGGATTCATAATTCTTAATCGGCAAACACGTGAAGACATCCTTTTTACACAATTGTATAATTTTGTTATCATATATTTTTCTCTGTATTCAGCATTATAATACATTTCCTCATTTTTGTAAACCAAAAAAAGAAATAGTCATAATTGTAACTTCGAACGTAACTGATCACTAAGTTTAATTAAATCTTTTTAAAAAGTATATTTTTTATTTAATAAATTTAACTGGCGCTGCGAACAGGATACTGTAAGTAGAAAATACCCTTTCTGTGTGGTAAAACGTCTACGTTTTCTATCAAGAAATTAAGATAGTATCCGAACCAATAAACTGTGTGAAACAAGTTATGGTATGTGAAAAGGCTGACACCAACCCGACAATACCTCCAGTGAAGAAGACGGTTGTTCAAGAAGACGGCTCAAGTTCCTTCAGAAAATTAGAGAAAAGGAACAAGCTCGCAGATGATCCTTCAATGCATCCTCCTGTAAGTTTTTCCTTTAATTTTATTATTTATCGGCTAATAATTGTTTTGAATATTATAATATTTTTTTTCTACAATATAAGTGTTATTTGAATTGCAATTTGAACATTCCAATTTTAATGAATGTATAAAATTAATATATTATTAAAGTCAATCTCTTAATATCACAAAATCGTGATCGATCCAGATCTCCAATATCTGTACGTCGATCCAGATCTCCATTACCTCTAAGTCGTAACATAAATACTAATACCGAGATGTCTACTGCAATTTCACCAATCGAATTATCTTTAGCAAGCAATATTGTCCCAACATATAACGGTGGTTCTAAATATTAAGCATATTATTTAAGGCAATCTGAAAAATATTTAACTCTTTTTAAAACCGAAAATAATGATTTATTCAACAATCTTCTGTTAGAGCAAGTCAAATCTAAATTATTAGGTCCAGCTAGAGACGTAATCATAAATAGATCTTTTGATAAATGGTCCGATTTAAAAACAGCTCTTATCACTCCTTTTGGCGATCCTAGATCTGAAGAAATATTAGCACACGATTTAAATACTTCTATTCAAACTCATTCTCAATCATTCTCCGAATTTAATGACGAAATTTCTCGATAATTACAAGTCCTTAAAGAACACCTAGCTATAAATTCTGATAACAGAGAAGTTAGAATTTATAAGGAAACTATGTATACTGACCAAGTTCTCATGGTATTTAAAGTAGGTCTCTTAAATCCCTACAGAGATCATTTACTGCATATATCAATTTCATCTCTAGAACAAGCATTGTACGAATGTAGAAGAATAGACGACGAAAGATCCCAAATTGAATTTGCCAACTTTCTTAGATCTCAAAAAGGTCAAAGAAATCGTCCACCTCCAAAACATAATACTTCATATAATCAATCACCAAGGAACAAACCTTCATTTAATAATTATAATTCGTCTCAAAGAACACAAGTTCCTCAACACCCTAATTATAGACCATTTAACAGATATAATGATAACAATCAAAGATTCCATTACCAAAATAACTATCAATGACCAAATAATCAATCCAATAATACACAAACACAATCTCCTAATAATCAAAATTTCAATCGTCCCTCTCAACCTACCACAAGTAATTACAAACCAACCCCAATGAGTATATCTACAGCAAATACTTATAGACCTCCACAACAAAATTCTTTTAGACAAACAGGACCTCCGAACGTAGTTGTCGAAGAATTGTTCAATATGGAAGATACTGACGGAAATTCTGATGAATCATCATATGCTAACCCCCAAAACGAACAATACAATGAAACTCAAAATTTTTAATTACGAGCCTCGGAATTGATATAAATAATATAAATTTAGCCCCTAAACTTCCACTTATATACCTCTCAAATCTAGACTTAAAAATATTGATTGACCCTGGTGCAAGCAAATCCATTATAAACCCAGAACCAGCCTATAGATTATTTTTAGATTCCATTTATGAATCAAAATTTTCCGTTAAATCAATTAAAACAACTTACAACGGCAATTTTAGCTGCAAATACGCTCTTTTGAAAGAATTTGGCATTAAATACATGTTCCATATGTTTATCGTACCTTGGCACGATAGATTCGATGCATTAATAGGTAGTCAGGACTTTGATAAATTAAAGGCACTTATTAATTTCGAAAATCATTTATTACAAATTAATTCTTTTAAAATACCATTCTATTTGAAAGTCAATCCCAACTTATTTACCCCTTATTCTGAATCTCTAGATAAAAGAATTTTAAATATCCCTGTGAATATTGATAATGGACAAGTAGTTCTTCCAGAATTAAAATTAAACAACATAATAATACCTGAATGTATAGCTCTAGCAAAAGACGGTTACTGTAAAATACCTAGAGAACAAGAAATCTCTTTGAATAATATTCCTATAAATTTTCATGAACCTCTTCCAGTCCAACCCCCATCGAAATTTGATGAAACCATTCCTTTATCATCTTATAATAATAATATTGATATTGCCAAACTTCTTCGAACAGATCATCTGAATCCCGAAGAAAAATATGCAACAGTTTCTCTTTGTAAAAAATTTTAAAATATATTTTATAACAAAAACTCCGACTTATCTTTTACTCATGTAGTTAAACATCACATTAGAACGGTCGACGATGTATCGATTTATCAAAAATCATATGGATACCCTTACCATTTAAAACAAGAAGAAGACAATAAAGTAACTAAACCTAGTATATCTCCGTACAGTTTCCCTACCTTTCTCGTTCCCAAACGAATGGACGCCAGTGGAAAGAAAAAATTCCGATTAGTTATCGATTATCGAAAACTAAATGAAAAAACTATCGAAGATAAATATCCCCTTCCTCGTATTGATGAAATTCTCGACAATCTTGGTCGAAGTACTTACTTTTCCACTTTAGATTTGGCACAAGGTTTTCACCAAATTGAAATACACCCAGATTCGGCAGAAAAAACTGCATTTACCGTAGATAATGGCCACTACGAATATACTTGTATGCCATTTGGCCTAAAAAACGCTCCTGTCACTTTTTAACGCGTCATGGACACAATTCTCCGTCCTTTTCTCTATAAACAATGTTTCGTATACATGGATGACATAGTAATATTTTCAAGTCCCTCCAAGACCATATTCTTCATATAAAACAAATATTCAGTGAATTAGATAAATATAATTTGAAAGTCCAAATAGACAAATCAGAATTCCTCAGATAATAAGTTGCCTTCTTATGACATGTCGTAATCCCTGATGGTATTAAACCAAATCCAGATAAAATCAAGTCCATCCAAAACTTTCCTTTGCACAAAAACGAAAAACAAATAAAATCATTTCTCGGCATGCTCTACTATTATCGTAAATTCATTCAAAATTTCTCCAAAATAACCTATCCAATAAATAAATATCTTAAAAAAAAGGAACTAAATTAGATTTAAACGACCCAGAATACCTCAATGCTTTCCAAAAATGCAAACAACTTCTTTGTAATTCTCCTATTTTAGCATACCCCGATTTCACAAAAACATTTACTTTAACGACAGACGCTTCAAATATCGCTATAGGAAGCGTACTTTCTCAAGATTCCCATCCAATAACTTTTTACTGTCGAACACTTAATTCAGCTGAAGGAGGAAATTATTGCACTATCGAAAAAGAATTCTTAGCTATGATCGATAAGTAAAGGGGCTAGGCGGGTTCTAGACCATTCCTTATGTAAATTAACATGGGAAATCGCCAAGGTCCATCGTGGTCATTTTTGACGCAATTTCGATCTGCGCAGGCGTTAATCAGAGGCGGCCATCTTGTAAACATCCACCATGCTAATGGCGTCAGCCATCTTGTATGAGTCATTTGTTAAGCGTCGAGTAAGTCATGAGAATGAAAGCTTTATTTGTGGGTAGGGAGATGGTGAAGGTAAAATAAGAGCATCTGAATAAACAAACATTTTTATTGCATATGAAATGGGCAAAAATTCGATATACAGCTGGATATTACGATATCTAATAATATTTAAATTAACTAGTCTAACAGCTCCCCTAATAAATTAAATCTCTAGTCTAAATGTATGAATAAAATAGATAAAAACATGTAAAATATGAAAATGTATATTCAAAAGGCTGGATCAACATCCATAGCACAATCAATCGAGTAGTGCCCCCAGGGTAAGGTTTCATCGGAACCATGAACAATATAGCGTTTATCATCCTCCGGACTGAGTGCTACTTTATTTTGGATAATTGAATGGACCAGATGTTTCTCGGCACGAATTAGATTTTGGAAAACTATTTTCTGTGTGAAGGTATCAAGGCATTCTTCATAATCTTCAAATATGATTACGGTCTTCACAACTGACGACTTTACTCCTTTAGCTTTTTTAGTTACTCCAACGTTTCGAATAAGACAGTCTATTTCTTCTTTACCATCATCCACAAGACGTTTTCGTTTCTCCGCTAGACCATATTCAGAGGTTAGTAACCGCGTTGTATACAATTTAGACCGTAACCCAATATAATCAGTCATTATAATACCATTGTTCTCATCCTTCATCATCCCAAGAACCTTCTTATTAACTCGAGGAAACATATATTATTAATCATCATCTATTTTTCATATGTGAGGTCGAAGGAGATTCTTTAATAGCCTTAAGGCGACAATTTTCTCTAATATGTATAAAAAACATACAGAAAATACTATACGCACTTAAGCTAATAGATAACCGCATGTTTTGTAGGCACGTCTTACAGATATCCTAGTTAAGTACTTCTTCCACAGTGTGGTAACTGGCGTATTTCTGTGTAGAAAAAAGACGATCCCCCCCGTTTTATACCCGAAGAGACCTCAATAAAAATACTTGTATAGTTAAGAAGAATCAATATTTTTTTGCAATAAATAATTTACATATGAGGTCATAGGCACTCATCAATAGCCTTTAGGCGACTCTACCCCATAACAGAAAAATACTGTTCATACATAACTCAAAAGGTGACAGCTCGGGTTGTAATCGAGTCTAACCGACACCCTAAGTTTTTTGTACTACTCCCACAGTGTGGTACCTGGCGTATATCTGTGTAGGAAAAGTCGGTACCCCTGTTTTATACCTGAAGGGACCTCTTTGTATACTATCAAATTATATATCGCAACTAAAACAATAAATATCTTCGTAGGTAAATACTCAAAAGATACTTACTCGTTCACCTACTTCCTGCAACTATCAAAGCGGTCTTCACCCCAGGCGCGAGCTGTTGTGTACCACACGTCATCGGTATTTTAGAAGAGCCCAACTAATTCGAACGTTAGACTAGAAATATAAATGTATTAGTCTAATATTTTACTAACCAAAATTTTCAACAATTAACTTTCAATTGAACTTTTTATATCTACATAATCACCTTAGAGGGGAGATTTTTACTAATCAAACTAATAATTATCATACACAAAAACATTAAAACTAGAGCCTCATTAAAAAATATCTAAACGAATTTGTTAAATTTCAGCTAATTACAAAATGTATATTACTCTCTATATTTCATGTCAATATCACACCCAAAAACAATTATATCATTCACAAAATAGTTAAATATATTTTTTAGTAGAAACGAAGACAGAATTACGAAATATTTATAAAAAAGATCTGAGATATTGAAAACGCGCCAAGGTGGTGACGGCAAAGCAAGCAAGTCTCGACAAGATTTCAGTTGAATTTCGTTTTATATGACTTTAAGATCTACCCCCATTCACCGTACGTTTGAACTTTTTAATGAAATTATTACTAAAAAACAATGTATACGGTATAATCATCATACATTAACTAATATTTTCTGGTTCAAAGCCATATTTTAACCCCAAACATATGTATACGTCTTTTAGAAGCGAAATTAAATTTTATCAAATAACCCCATCCCTCGTACGTATGAACTTTTTAATGAAATTATTACTAAAAAACAAGCTATACACCCATATCTTCATACATTAACTGATATTTAGTGGTTCAAAGATATATTTTAACCCCAAACACATATATACGACTATTAGAAGCGAAAATAAATTATCTTCTACCCCTCTCCCTCGTACGTATGAACTTTTTAATGAAATTATTACTAAAAAACAAGGTAAACGTCCTTATCTACATACATTAACTGATATTTTTCGAAAAAAACTTCTAAAGAAATTTGTCATATTTCAACAAAAAAATATAACTCACGCTTTAAGGGAACAACTCGTCACTCTACCGCACCTTATTCACCACTGAATATAGAATCAAAACAATAAGTGGATTAACCCTTCTATCCACGAATCATTATATATCTAATAATAACTCAGTATTTTAGGAAACGTTTTATTAAGAAAGTCACTCGTTCAATACACAAATCATAATTTTTAATCGGAATCGGTTCTGAGATATTGAAAAGGTGCCAAGGTGGTGACGGCAAAGCAAGTAAGTCTCGACAAGATTCTAGTTGAATTTCATTTTATATGACTTTAAGATCTACCCCCATCCACCGTACGTTTGAACTTTTTAATGAAGTTATTACTAAAAAACAATGTATACGGTCTTATCGTCATACATTAACTAATATTCTCTGGTTCAAAGCCACATTTCAACCCCAAACATATGTATACGTCTTTTACAAGCGAAATTAAATTTTATCAACTACCCCCACCCCTCGTACGTATAAACTTTTTAATGAAATTATTACTAAAAAACAAGCTATTATATGTTTCCTCGAATGGTGACATAGTTTTTCTTGTAATCAATGGTTCTGAAGGTTGCCGGAATAGAATTTGTGGTCTAGCTAAATCGTAGCCTGCGGATACAGATCATAAACTTCTTGTTTCAATCACTGTTTGTTAATTGGAATCATTACTAGAATATATCATATCTTCCTCAAATATTACGGTTGAAAAAGTGCCAGAATTGTTCAATTAGCTTAAAATGCATCATTTTTACGTCCTTTCTTATGGGAAAACAGACACAAATTTCCTCAATCGCGGGTCTTTTTGAGAAATAATGGTACCGTTCAGTCTTCTGACCGACTAGAAAGTTACCCCTCATATACCACCAGCTCTGCTCAAACTATAAAAGAGTTCCGTCTCAGGAGCTCAGTCATTTGTATCGTTGCTTTCATCTCGATCAGTTATCAGCTCTTGCGGCGTGTTTTATTTTGAATTTTGTTTTTGATTTTCAAAAAAAAAATTAGTTTTTTCAAATTTATAATTTTTTTGAATTTTGAGTTTTTTAACTTTGTTACATTTAAAAAAAATTATTTTGTGTTTTTGTTGAATTTTGTTTATCTCTTTACTTTTTGAGTTTTAACTTTGTGCTACATTTTGTTGCCATTATGAGTCTCTATATGAATCTCATAAAACATATTGCTACTTTGTTGGGAGTGATGACATCAGATGAACACCAAGTGACGAAAGGGCTTACGGAGTGTAGGAAAGCTATAAAGAAGCTAAATGATGCGTTACGAAGTGCTAAGAATATTGGGGAAAAGCAGCATATTCTAACTGGTATAACTCAAATAAAGTCATTTCGTAACCAATTTAAATATATTCAAAAACATGGTGGAGGTCTATCATCTCATATGGAAACCGCAAAACATCGTGTAAAATGGGACGATCTGGATGCAGCATTTAACGGTCGCATCAGAACTGGTAGCATTTCAAACCTGAAGCATAAGGATCCTATTGCATTTCTCAAAGATTGTAAGGCTATCTTTAAACGACGTACACATAATATATTAAAAAAGGAGGTAGCTGTTAAGGTGAATGTGGCTTTCGGAGGTGAATTAGAAATTGTTAAAGGAGATCAGATTCTTAATGAGTTCAAGTATTTTACGACAACTAATTCTCCAATATATACGGATACAAACATTGACGATTGGTTTGATACTAAAGTCATTGCGCCTATCCTTAAAGACCTGGAGGAGTTTCAAGAACGTGATAGTGGTTGGGCATTGAGGAAGGTGCTGAATTTAGGCGTTAACATCAATAAGTATACTCCTCAAATAGGATCCTCTTATATTGATTTACCTACAGAAATAAAAACGAAGAAGGCATGTATCAACGTCAATAATGAAGATAATGGTTGTTTTGCATGGGCAGTTACGTCAGCATTGTATCCTGTTACAATCCATTCTGATAGAACATCCTCATACCCTCACTATTCAACTGTATTAAAACTAAGAGGAATTCAATTTCCAATGACTATCAAGCAGATCCCCAATTTTGAGAAGCAAAATAATATATCCGTAAATGTTTACATTCTACAAAAAGATAAAAAAACCTTCATTACTCTACCAACTTACCTTACAAGAAATAAGATGGATAAGCATGTAAATTTGTTGATGGTAAAAGATAGATATGATGAAGCGCCAACGAAATATCACTTTGTTTGGATAAAGAATCTATCAAGACTTCTATCCACTCAACTCAGTAAACATAATTGTAAGAAATACTCCTGTGATAGATGTCTACATTATTATAGATCACAGGAGACACTTAATAATCATCTTGAAGACTACATAAAATTAAATGAAACTGCAATTAAAATGCCTGAACCAGGAAAAAACGTTCTTGAATTCAAAAACTTGAGGAATAAGGTAAAGTCACCTTTTATAGTATATGCAGATCTCGAGAGTGTTTTGAAGCAGACTGGGGATTCTAAGAAGCCACAACAACATATCCCTGCAGCCGTTGGATATTACTTCAAGTGTTCATACGATGACGCGCTATCCTTTTACAAAAGTTATATGGGTGAAGATTGTATGCGATGGTTTGCCGATGAAATGAATCTGCTTGCTCAAGATATCAGTACGGTGTTCCTTTGTCCTTATGGAATTCACATGACTCCTAATCCAGAACGTCAGTTTCAAGCTGCTATCAAATGTCATATTTGTGAAAAGTCATTTTCCTCTACTGATAAGAAAGTCCGAGATCATGATCATTTCATTCCTGAAAACAATTATAGAGGTGCAGCGCATGAGGGATGTAATATTAACTATAAAGATTCACCTACTGTTAATGTAGTGTTCCACAACTTATCTGGTTATGATGCAAATTCCATCATCGAAGACATTGCTACTCGCATGACTGGCTCTATTGATTTGCTCCCTATTACAAAGGAAACATATATTTCTTTCACAAAACATGTTGACGATGCACGAATCCAGTTCAAATTTATCGACAGTTTCCGCTTCATGGCATCATCTCTCGATAAACTTGCTTCATATTTAACCGAATTTCCTAATTTGAGATCTCAGTTCTCTGGTGTTCCCGAGGAACAATTCACTATGTTAACTAAAAAGGGGGTAATGCCTTATGACTATTTCAATTCTTTCGAACGCTTTGAAGAAACAAGTTTACCTCCTGTTGAATCTTTCTACAATAATATTGAAGATAAGCCCTGTCCACATAGACTTTATAGTCGGGCGCAGTGTGTTTGGAATACGTTTCAATGCCAAACCTTAGGGGAATATGTAGACTTGTATATGAAGACCGATATCCTTCTTCTTGCTGACATTTTTGAACAGTTTCGTTCCAGTTGTATTACTACGTATAATATCGACCCTGCACAATATTATACATTACCAGGATTTACGTTTGATGCTATGCTGAAACATACTGGACAAGAATTGGAGCTTCTCACTGATGTAGACATGTTTTTGTTTGTTGAGCGTGGTATACGCGGTGGGCTTAGTCAAGTATGTGGAAAACGTCGTGTTCGAGCCAACAACAAGTATATGCCCACTTACAATCCGTCTAAACCAACGAAATATTTAATGTACTTCGATATAAACAATCAATATGGATGGGCGATGAGCCAAGCGTTACCATATGGGGGATTCGAGTGGTGCGATACAAATATTGATGTTAGCGCAATTGCTGATGATGCTTCTGAGGGATACATGCTCGAGGTTGATTTGGAGAATACTCATCATTTACATGACTAATAAAACAAAATATGTTATACATTACCGAGCATTGAAGCAGGCGTTACAGAATGGGCTTGTATTAACAAAAACACATCGAGTATTGAAATTCAAGCAGAGTTCTTGGTTAAAGCCCTACATTGACTTAAACACCGAGTTACGTAAGGTTGCGAAGAATGAGTTTGAGAAGAACCTATTTAAACTGATGAACAATGCCGTGTTTGGTGAGTATTGCTAGTTTTATACAAATATTTCTATACTAATCGCTATATTCTTACTTTTAGAAAAGGATCCGACCATAATGTTATAAGTAATATGTTTTTAGAAATAGTTGATCCAACAAAAACATACTATATATGATTCATTACTCTATATTGTTTCTACAGAATGTTCAAAATTCTTGGAACCAAACGTAAAAATCATTAAAACAAATACTTTTCTGAAAGACATAATTGATAAGGAAGAACAAGTCCGATTAATTTCAGACTATCATTCAGAAACTCATGACGGTATCAGACAAACTACGAGACATATAAAGTCCTTGTATTGTGTTCCGAAAATAAAAGAATTAGTAACGAATCACGTTAATAATTGCGAATTATATCTCACCTCAAAGTATGATCGAAACCCTCGAAAAATTTCCGGCCCACTCATTTCTAAAAGACCTTTCGAAAATATTCAAATAGACGTATTCTCTATAGAAAATAAACAATTTCGATTTATTCTCTAGGTACCTTCAAGCTTACGAAATTAGTGACTCAAATTCTATCACTATACTTAGTGAACGCCGTCATTATTTCTCTCATCATAACTACCCTTCGCAAATAACTTGCGACAATGCCAGAGAATTCACTAGCGAAACCTTTAAAGAATTCATGTCTCTCTTCCATATAAAAATTCATTACACAACACCCCAATCTCATACCGGCAATTCTCCGATAGAAAGAACACATTCAACTTTAATCGAAAAATTAAGAGTCCTAAGACAATAATCAAAAGAAAATATTACCTACTTAGTTACAACTGCTATTCTTATATATAATCAATCAATCCATTCAGTAACAAGTTTTACCCCATTTTCACTTCTTTATGGACCATACGAAAATCTAAATCTTCATGAAATAGATCCCCATAAACAAGTATACCAAAATTACAACGAATATCGAAAAACAGAAATTATGCAATTTTTCGACGATCTTTATCAAAAACAATTAACAAAAAGAACCGAACAATTGAATAAAATTAATAGTAAACGAACAGACGATATCACAAAAACAGATGTCGTATATTTAGATATGGAACCACGAAATAAAATCAAACCTAAATAAAAGAAAATATTAGTAGACACAAATCAATCCAACGATAAGTTAGTTTCTCAAAAATCTAAAAAGATTAGCAAACACATGATTAAAAATACTAAATCTTTCCAGGTCAACCATGAAGATAGCCACTCAGGCACTTCAAGTCAAAACAATTGAACCCCCAGGTTATATTTTAAATAGTTTAGGATTAGCTAAATATAAGACCGATTATCATAAGATTTATTTTAATATAAGTATTGAAGAAATTGAAAACTCATATAGTAAATGAGTATTAATAAATCAAGTTCATTTAGCTAGTAGACTTGACGATTCAACAATAACTTCAGCAAAAATTTATAACAGAGAGATCGACTTACTCTCAGAAGATATAATTAATGTATGCTCGATCAAATAAAGACCTTTTCGTTCTGGTATTGCAAGTAAAAAACGACTTTTCACTTTTCACACAATTAACTAATGGAAATACAATAATTTGCTCAAAGAAGATAACTACCATCAATGAAGACTGCAAACAAAATTTTAAATCATTGAAAATATCAAAATGTAACATCGTACTAGGAAACAATGATTGTATTTATTCTTTTCAAAAACACACTTGGGATGAGATCCAATAAAACATTTACTCAAGAATGGCCCAGCCTCAAAGAACCCACAGAAATTCATCACAAAATCAGAATCAACAATTTACATCTGGACGATCCAACCAAGCTACTACCACAGTTTCCAGAACCAAATTTGCTACCTATAGAACTTCATCAAAGCCATTTAGGAATAACAACAATAATAATTTTCATTTTATCAATTCTACTATTTTTGTATCTGTATAGAAAATATTTTCAGAAAAATCAAAAAACCACAACAATCCCAAGGTGAACCAATGGAGCTACCCCAATCCCTATTGGAGCCAAAGCCACGAGGTCGTGCCTTTAACAAAGAGGGGAGGAGTCATATGGAGACATCCTGTTAATATTATTATTAAATTGCTGACAAGACGTTTCTCACATTAATGGATTCATAATTCTTAATCAGCAAACACGTGGAGACATCCTGTTTACACAATTGTATAATTTTGTTATCATATATATTTCTCTGTATTCAACATAATAGTACATTTCCTCATTTTTGTAAACCAAAAAAAGAAATAGTCATAATTGTAACTTCAAACGTAACTGATCACTAAGTTTAATTAAATATTTTTAAAAAGTAATATTTTACTTTTCCGCCAACCTATCTAATATGCGAGAAAAGTATTGGTTTGCCCACAAAAAAGTTGGGAATTTGAAATTTTTTTTTGAGTTATTTTTACGTTATCCATCAACAACAACACGAAAAAACGGTTTTTAGAAAAAAAATCCTGTGTGTATGTCGTCGTCGTCGTCGTCGTCGTTGTCGTCGGCCACTTTTCCTTGCAAGTCTTGTTAGCACGATACAGCCTCCGGAGTGCAATAAGTCACCAATTTTATGATGGAATATTGTTAAGGACATTTCACAGATGAACCCTATTGATTTTCAGCTCACCAGAGCCATTACAACGGGTGCTATGGTATTTGAAGTACGACATTTTGTCGTTTTTCGAGAAATTTCAGTTTGTTAGCACGATACAGACTCTGGAGTTCAACAAGTCACCAATTTTATGATTGAATATTATGCAGGGCATCTCGCTGATGAACCCTATTGATTTTTAGCTCCACAGAGCCAATACAACCGGTGCTACAGTACTTTAAGTACGATATTTTTGTCATTTTTGAAGAAGTTTCAGTTTGTTAGCACGATACAGCCTCCGGAGTATATACAAGTGATGAATTCTATGATTGGATATTATTCAGAGCGTCTTAAAGATGAACCCTATTGATATTGAGCTTACTAAAGCCCGTACAACGGGTGCTGTGGTACTTGAAGTACCAAATTTTTGTCATTTTTGGAGAATTTTCAGTTTGTTAGCACGATGCAGCCTCCAGAGACTATACGATTGATCAACTTTATGAATAAGTATTGTTCAAGGTGTCTCACAGATGTACCCTATTGATTTTCAGTTGACTAGAGCGAGTACAGCGGGTCCTATAAAACTAGATATACTAAATTTTTGGTTATTTTTGGAGAAATTTCGGTTTGTTAGCACGATACAAGTAACAATTTTATGATAGAATATTGTTCACCGCCACAGATGCGGAAAAGTTAGTTTCAATCTTTAAAACCGTTTATTTTATTTAATAAATTAAACTCCTGTTTTATGTATTGGTAAAAGAATTACTGTCTGCCAATCTTCTGGTATTTTTTCTTCAGACCAAGATTTATTACAAACATCTAGAACTAATTTTGTTCCTTTTTCTCCCAAATTTTTTATCATTTCTGTAGTTATTTCATCGTAACCTGCAACTTTTCCAATTTTTAATATCTGTATCGCTCTTGTGATGTCCTTCAAAAGTCTCCGTGTTTTCTATTGATTCTTTATCAGTAGTGGGTATCTACTAGTTTTTTAAAATATCACTTCCATCTGTCCATTATTTCAATGTCATGTATTAATATTTCTCCTTTTTGGTCTTTTACTGTCGATGCACTTAATATTTTATTACCTCTCATTTTTTCATCATTCTGTAGAACAGTTTTTGATTGTCCGCGCTGTTTTCTTCCAATTTTCTACCAAAAAGTTCCCAGTTCTTCTGTTTTTCTTCTTTTGCTACACTTTTGACTATTTGCCTTTGTTTTTTATATTCCTGGTATTTGTGTTCTGTTCTCTAAATATTTATTCCATTTTTGATTTTTAAATTTAATTTCCAGACTAATTTCTTGATTCCACCATGACGTTTGCCTTTTGGTTTTATTAGACCTGAATGTTCCGCAAACATGTTTTGTCGATTCTAAAATGCTGCTTTTAAGGTATTTACATGTTTCTTCTAGTCTTTCGTTTATTGCATTTTCATTTGTAATGTTTCTTTCTGTGTATTTTCTAGCTACCTCATCTTCTCTTAACTTGTATACTTTCATTGTTTCGTATATTGTTTGTTTTTCTTTATATTCTTTATTACTTCCGTTAAATTTGTTTTTCTTTTTAATTTTTTCTACCACCTTGTAATGGTCAGTATTTATTTCCGGTCCTCGCATTACGCTTACATTTTCTACTAAATTCTTATTATATTTTACTACAAGAACGTAATCGATTATATATTTTTCTGTGTTGTTTTCCCTTGTCTTGTATATTTGTGGATGTTTCTATGTTGGAAGAATGTATTAGCGACTATAAGATTATTTATTTTACAATATTCTATTATTCTTGATCCATTATTATTTATTTTGTATTATTCATGTTTTCCAATTTCTCCACAAATTATTTGATTTTTGCCTACTCTTCCATTTAAGTCTCATCCCACATATATATTTCCTTCCGCTGTCTCGATTACTTCATTAATCATTTTCCAAAATTTATCTGTTATCATGATCACACCATCGATATTTATTTCTATTGTGTTGTATTCAGTATTATTCATCTTTATTTACGTTATTTATTTTCTTGATTCCAGTCTCGTTTTGATCATTTTCGTAGCTTATGTGGTTTCCGGTGCTTTCTTGTTTATCTTCTTTCTTTAGTTTTTTGTATTCCACGATTTTCTCATTCTTCGTATCTGTTCTGTAGTTGGGTCTTCTTCTCGAGATCTACTACTTGCGGTTCTTTTGTTTTTATGGTATTTGTTTTCTTCTATTTCTTCATTGTCGATTTGTTCAATACTTTTCGTTTCATATATTACATAATTCACTATTAATTCATTGTATTTCAACATAGCCTTTAATCATTTAGCTCTTACTCCTTTAATCAACAGTACCACCCTACTGAGACATCTCTGGAATACAATCAACAGGATTAACGGATCAAATATAAATCCTAAGATTCCGTATATAACATATAATGGATTACCTTCTTCCTCATCTCATGAGATCTCAAATACAATGGCACTATACTATGAAGAAAAGACCAAAGATTCAATTTACTCTGAAGAGCCATAAAATCGGTGGAAGAAAGCAGATACTTTGAAATTAATGATGAGTGTGATGATCCAATTAATAACCCAATAACCTTAGAAGAGCTGGAATAAACACTAACAGAGATTAAAAATTCGTCCCCTGATATTGATGACATTCCTGGATATTTTTCGAAAAATCTATCAATGAGTGGCAAAGACACTTTACTTAAGATTGTTAACAAATTTTTTATTAGTGGTCTCTTTCCTACTCTCTGGAGGGAAGCAATTGTGATTCCAGTCTTAAAAGCTTCAAAACCAAATTATGAGCCACAGTCATATCGTCCCATCTCTCTGCCTTACACGATGTGCAAGGTCTTGGAAAAAATTATCAACAATCGACTCCTATGGTTCCTGGAAACGCATAATAAGATTTCTCCAAATCAAAATGGTTTCGGAAGAAATCGTTCAACTGTAGACAGTCTAGTAGATTTAGAAACAACAGTACATGAAAGTTTTGCAAATGGACATTTTAATGAACCCGCTGTATTTGATATAGATAAAGCTTACGACACTGTTTGGAAATACAATATTATAAAGAAACGTCTCTCCTGTGGGCTTGATAGGAGATTTCTAAAATGCATCCAAAATTTTTTATCAGGCAGGACCTTCAGAGTAAAAGCAAACGGAGCTATATCCAATAGATATTGCCAAAATAATGGAATCCCTGGAGGATCCTTAAGTAGCACCACATTATTCCTTTCAGCAATTGATAACATTTTTGAAAAGGTTTCGTTACTGTATGGAGAGGACTTAATTTTATTCATAAGTGGAAGAAACATACAAAGAAATATGCAAGAATCTATCACCACAGTATAGGCCAGGAGAGCTACTTCCAAAAATGGCTGTTTTTGGATAAATTCCGAACAGGGTATGCTCTACGGGAAAAGGTAGAAAAAGTGGTTACAAATACTGGGTAAAAAATTCAAGGCATGGATCTTTTCCTTGACGAAGGGGCGGGAGTGGAAAAGGGTGAAAATAGTAATTATGCGCCAAGGTAGAAAAGTGAGGTATTATTGTCGAAGTCCAGTAAAGACCGAGAAGCGAAGCTTCGAGGTCTTCAATGGATCCGAGACATTAATACACTTTTCTACCGCGGCTCATATAGCATTTTTTTTCACTACTAGCATTTTATTTTTTTAAATATTCGTTTTTAAAACTAATAAAAATTGATTATAATATGAATTTCAAAATTTTCTTAAAAATAAAATTATCCATGCTTCTGTCAAATGTAGAACACAAACGTCAGTCAGTCAATATTTTGCTGGTTGTCGAGATTGCTAAAAATGAGCGATTCTAGTGGTTGTACTCCTCCTGAAATTAGAGCAAGGGCAGAAGAAGTGGAACTAATGCCAAAGAAATCACAGGGATTATATGAAAAGGACTACATGGCATATAAAAAATGGTGCGATGAGAAGAATGCATTGAAGACGTCAGAAAATGTATTGCTAGTTTACTTTCAAGAACTAGCCCAAACGAATAAGACTTCAACTTTATGGTCCAAATATTCTATGATAAAATCCGTGCTCAACATTAAAGAAAAAATATTTCTAATTATTTTAAACTTGTCGCATTTTTGAAAAGAGAAAATTCTTCTTACGAACCCAAAAAAGCATCTATTTTTTCGAGAGGTGACATAACGACATTTATTTTGGAAGCACCAAATGAATTGTATTTGTCGAAAAAGGTGAGTACCTTGTTTACTTATAGGTACTTTTAATTCATATGAAAATGAAATATTTTTACTCTTTTCTAAATAAAATTTGAATTATTTCTTTTTGTGAAAATTAATTTGGCACAGAACCACGGTACAGAACTGCATCGGGAGTAGAATCTGACAGAACGAGTGATTTTATTTTTATGTGTCTACTCACCGATCCCAAATTATGATAAGTGACCATTGATTAGTTTTTCGTAGTTTATCTGATTCCTCCGATAAAACTCACATTTGCTCAATCTCTGAATATATTTACATTGTCTCTATATTCAAAATAGTTAAAAAACACATTATTGTCCTTCTTGATTTCCCTTGCTGGTGATTGCCGAAAATTAATTTTAAAGAAATAATGAAAATAAAAATATTGTATTAAAAAAATAATGTAAACATATTTTAGGCTGTTCTTCTGATTGGAATTGCGGGTGCCTGTAGATCAGATGAACTTTTAAATATGAAATTTGAGGATGTGGATATACGAGAAGACATAATTATATTTAATGTTAATAAAAGTAAAAATGGTTCGTCGAGGAAATTTGTAATGATGGCTTCTTTGTGGATTATTATTGTAAAAAAATATATGTCACTCAGACCTACGCCAAATATTGAGAAACTGTTTATTGGAATAAGAAATTTAAAAGCTACAACCCACATAGCACGCAATATTCCTGGGATATTCCCTCAATGTCCTAGAAAGAATATAAATATTCCGAATATTCCATGAATATCCGGTAAATATATATATATATATATATATATATATATATATATATATATATATATATATTCTGAACAGATATTCTGCGAATGTTCCCAATAGAATATCCATAGAATAAGATTAGGGGCAAATCCTAAGAATATCTTTTAAGGAATATTCTTTCGTATACTCGATAGTCGACATTGTGTAAAGTGAGTCAGAGCTATCTAATCAACACTTTGGTTAAAGCGCAGTTGTCATATGTATTCTAGAGAGAAATGCTGTATTTTATAAATACACTTCAAATCCATTGTGTCAATATTTCAGGTACAAAAGATGCAATGTAATTAAGTCAATACCAATTTAATATATTTATTTCAAATTTCAAGCAGACTAATAATAATTAGTTTACTTGAAATGTGAAATGAAGTGTTTATGTATATTTCTTGAACGCAAAGTTTGTTGTGAAAAACTCGCCAATTTGACAATGTTGGAGAGTCGCTTCAATGTTCCGGCTTTGAGAACGAGATAGATAGATCGAGCTACGCGAATGAGACAGTGATAGTAAACAGTTATGTGAGGTGTTTATTCTCTTCATGAACGTAACATCAGTATTAGTGTTGTGGTTTTGTGTGATAAATCGGTTATTATTGGTATTTATTGTAATATTTATATCGGTATATTTAGTGACAATAATGGCGGAGTGTAGCGGTGTTGGCGATAAAAAACGGCGTCGTAACAATTTAATTCGGGAAGAAAAAGTCCTCATATTAAATGTGTACGAAGGACTGCGTGCCATGGACAAACAGTTGGGTGTTAGTGACGCTGTGATTAAGTGCAGTTATTTAACTAAAGTTTCTGAGAGTACTATATACAATATTCTAAAGAAATCGCGGGACGGATCTTTGACAAGAGAACGAGGTGAAAACTGTAAACCGGAAAGTAGGGGAAGAAAGAAAATTGTTTTGGACGACCAAACAAGGAATGCTATACGTAGGGAGATACATTCTTTTTATTTTAGGAATGAAATCCCCTCGGTAGCTAAATTGAGCAAGGTAATAGAAGCTGATGATACTTTACCAAACATCAGTGATAAAGTTTTGAGACGAACTTTAAAATTAATGAATTTTCGTTACCAAACAAGAAGTAGAAACAGTGCCTTAATTGGACGAAATGACATTGTGGAATGGAGGAGAAATTATTTAAAACAGATACGACAGTTTCGTAACGAAGGACGGCACATATATTATCTTGACGAAACATGGTTAAATGAAGGCCACACTGTGTCAAAAGTGTGGCAAGACATGAATATACGAAGCAATCGACAAGCCTTTATGGAGGGTTTCTCTTCCGGTTTAAAAGCTCCCTCTGGGAAAGGACGTCGACTGATTATCACTCACATTGGCAGCGAGGAAGGATTTGTAGAAGGTGGATTACTAAGTTTTCAGTCCGAAAAAACTGTTGATTACCATCAAGAGATGGATGGTAACCGGTTTGAAACAGGGTTTAGATCAATTTTAACAAAGGTAACTCCTGGTTCAGTGATAGTTATGGATAATGCTTCATACCACTCTCGTCGACTGGAGCAAATACCTACTTCAGCTAGCCGCAAGAGGGTTATAATTGATTGGTTAGAGAGTAAAAGCATTCCGCACAACGAGGCAATGCTAAAAGTTGAATTATTATCTCTCGTACGGAAACATAAAAGCAGTTATATTAAGTACGTTGTCGATGAAATGGCGAAAGATTTCAACGTCTCAGGTGTTAGACTTCCTCCCTACCACTGTGAGTTAAACTCCATCGAGCTGGTTTGGGCCCAAGTGAAAAATTATGTTGCGAGAAAAAACAGTACATTCAAAATGGCTGACGTTGAGAAACTGTTTGACGAGGCGCTGCATACCGTTACTGCTGAGAGTTGGCGTAAATGTATTCAACGCGTATTAAAAGAAGAAATAAAGTTTTGAGATTTAGACATACGTGTAGAAGTAATGACGGAACCACTCATTATCGATATAGGAGGAGAAAGAGATGATTCTGAGGAGTCGTCAGGGAGTGATACCGCTTCCAGTTAGTCAGACATTTTACAAGTGACCTCGCAACATACCTATACTTATTGGTAATTTATTTTGGTCTTGACAAACAACTTTTTTTTAGTTTTAGTAGTAGTAAGTTGGAATTGACTTTCAAACATTTTTTTATTTTGTTTTAACTTACTTATGAACAACTTGTGATAAGTTATTATTTCAAATGTTAAAAATTGAAATTCCAGATATTGCAGTATTCGCACCCTTAAACTATGATACGCTCATGGAGTTCACTTTAAATCGGTAGATAACCGATGACGTCACTTTACACAATTTCGACTATCGAGTATAGAAGATTATCAAAATATTCTTTGAAGTTAGCGTCTAAAAGCATACTGAGTAATAGGCCATTAATTCGTGAAGGAAGAATTGACATCTGGCACTGAATTATTTGACTCATCGTCATCGATTTATACATTTACTTTACAATTATATTTGTATATTTTTTTAATAGTAGTCTGTGATTTGTATCATTGAATCTTTGCATCCATACTTTTTTTACTGAATTTTGCGTGTAGTGTGAATTTTTAAGGTGAGTAAAATTTTGGTACTTATTATTATAAAATGTCAGGAAAACGTACGACGTTAAATCGAAACCGTAATTTTTTATTTAAAAACAAATAGGGAAATTATTAGAGTTCTAAAATACGTTAGGGAAAATGCGGGAATAAAACCCGAAAACACGTGTGAATCAAATTATAATCAGGACTCTAATGAAATATCGTACTCGGATATTTCAGATGAATGTATTGGCGATCAAATAATTAATGTAAGTAGTGAAGATAGTAATTTAGATATACTTAGGTCTAATAATGAAATAATTCAATATTTTGAAACTGTTCCAAGCCATATTTTGAACTCTGAGTTATCTTTACCTACGAATTCAACAGGATTAAACAAATTGACAGACTGGGCAGTTTCATATAGGGTACCCCATTCGACACTTAAAGCATTGTTAGATATTGTACAATCCTTATTTTCAGAAGAAAGTCATAATCTCTCTAAATTGCCTCGTCATCCAAGAACCTTCTTATACACTCCAAAGTGTACTATTACGATAAACGTAACTCATGGGCATTACTGTCACATTGGTATACAACAAGGTTTAGAAAGTCATTACAAAAAGTTTAACGAGAAAATTAAATTAAAATTCATATTTTTGTTTGTTCTAGATAATACTGCTGTAGAAACTACAATATCATAGTAAATAAAAATTAGAAGAATCTTGGAAATACAAGAAGAGAAAATCAATGAAATTGACCGAAAAGTAGATGAACTGTCCACTATTATCAGAGACCAACAGAAAAATGCAGATCTAAGTGAGATTACATCTGATAATGATATTAATAAGAAAGTACCTCTATTTACCATAGCAGATGTAGAAGAACTGGAGAAGCATCTACAAACTGCTTCCAATCTAGATAAATTTGTGAGTGATGTTCTTATATATACTTATAACATTCCTATACAAGACTATTTCATGAGAAATCTAATAAATAAATTTGTCTGCAGGTTCTTTACATATGCCAGGTAGGAGGATTAGATTGCAAAGAAAGTGAGTATTTTGTTGTTGACAGTTTTGTGTAGAAATAAATCAAATTGTTAAGACAAGTTTATCAAAAATGATAAAGCACTATTGTTGCAGTAATTGAATAATATATATTGAAGCCTTGTTATAGATAGAATTAACTCACATAGTATAATATAGAGGGGCAATTTCTAAAGCTTCTAACAGAATCGTATTCTATTATAATGGACTAGGTCAATTTGAATTACATGAAAGTGATAACTAACAATTTTATGTATATTGCAAAAGTATTGATAACAACTTATAGATTATTTCAAATTTTAACTTTATATAGTTTACTTATACTTATTATTGACATCGGACTGGAAATAATATTTAATCCAAACACAAAAACTATAACAATTTTTTTTTAGAATCTGTCTTAAAACAACACCCTGAAACTACTTCCAAGGACATTGGAGTGGCAATTAGCAAATGGTTAGCGAAAGCCAAAGGACGTATGAAAAAATGCACAACTGAAGGAAATGATGTATTGGAAATAAATAATTAATTAATATTAGGTTTTTATATTTCCTTTCATATAATTTCCCTTAATAGTTGAGTTAATTTACATGAAATATTCTTGTAGTGTAAAATGTACATTCTTCAAATATGTCCAGGAGAACATTGAAAGAATATCTGAAATATACCCTTGAACATGCCAATCCGAATATTCATGGACCATTCAAGGAACATATTGGATATTCATACTATATTCCCTTGGAGTGCTCCCCGAATGTGTCAGTTTGAATATCCTTGGAATATTCCAGTAATATCAGGAATATGCGTTGTATATTCCTTGAAAATATCCTTCGAATGCATCTTATGGAATATATATATGATGTTCATAGAATATCTAGGATATTCATGGAATATTCTCGCAGTATATCCATCGAATATTGTGGGGACGGAACAAAGTGTTAATCCTAGGAATATTCTATGAAGAATATATATATATATATATATATATATATATATATATATATATATATATATATATATATATCTTGGAGATTCACTGAATATTCCATCATTCTTGTGGAACATTCTATGAATCAAATTTTGCTATCTGGGAAAACAAAATATGGGTCACATCACCATAAGTGGTGTTCCTAAGGAGGTAGTTTTTAAAACTAAAAAATATAAATACTTTCACTGGGCCCACTTTAAGAAGGACATCTGCCACTATATTAGCAGAAGGTGGGGCCGATATTCTCTCTTTAAAACGTAATGGCGGGTGTAAGAGTTCTACAGTGGCCGAGTGTTATATAGAAGAATCTATTGAAGATAAAAAACGCATAGCAAGAATGGTACAAAACATACAAACAGATCCCCAACCGTCTTCTTCAAAGTCAGATAATGATAATGGAAGTTTTCTAGAAGCTTCGACTTCATCAACCACAACGGCAAACATCAACAGTTTAACGACGGAAAATGATTTTAACTTTGAAAATCGTACAATTAATATTACCCCATGCGGTGTTGCTGGACTTACGTTTAATATGACATGCAATAACTGCACAACACATAATAATTTTAAATAAGTACCTAAATAATTCTAGTTTATGTTTAGTATCAGATTATTGTTTTTCCAGTCATATGTTATGAAGCAAGAATTGCAAATTTTGTTTCATTTTTACTGTTACTCAGTGCCAGATTAAGCTAGGGGCTTGAGGGGGCTATAGCCCCGGGCCCCAGGTCCAAGAAGGCCCCATAATTTGGAAATCATTCTGTATTGTTTGATGTGTTGATACCACAAATCTAACGTATTGATATTATTTTTTTAATTTTTTCGTACAAAAAAAATTGATTACGTCTAATTTTTCAGCCTTTCTCATGTAGTACTCAAAAGAGCATATAAATGTAAATTCAAAAATGTAGTTAAAATCAATACTTTTGAGATAATATATGTAATAATTATTTGTAGAGGAAATATGTGGTATAATTAATTTATTGGAAATGCCTATCACTTTTATTACTATTGTTTTTCCGGGTTTCCGAATTCCTAAAGCGGGCCCCGTCATTATTTCAGCCCCGGGCCTTGTAAATCTTAATCCGGCCCTGCTTTTACTGTTGCGAACAATTAAAAGTTTCGACATAAAATATGAAATTGTCAATTTATATTGTCGGCCGGTTTTGGACGGGTCACCAGTCACTCCCGTTTCACGTGACATGATAGCTGTGCACAAAGAATGGCAAGGATGCAACGAATAACACATTTATCCAATAATTTTTGTTTAGATTTGATAATATTGTTTTGTAAAAATCGCTATGAAAACTGCATGGATAAGTCAATTGATTTTCATTTTTGAATAGGTAGGTGGATATGACCATTAAATATGAAAAAAAAATTTCATTTTGTATTTGTATCAGTTAAACTCACATTCTGTCAAATGGATTGAGATTTAGTTCTAATCAAGTAGGCTCTGTATTTTTTTACCTTGGTTAATAATGAAAAACTTTTCTATCTCAACAAAAGTCAATAAAGTTAGGTTTAGAGGCTAGTAGTGAAAAAACGGTTTTTCACGTTAATATTGGTTTTATCGAAAAAAATTAAATGGAAAAGTTGTAGA
This sequence comes from Galeruca laticollis, assembly GCA_963921935.1. Lineage (NCBI taxonomy): Eukaryota > Metazoa > Arthropoda > Insecta > Coleoptera > Chrysomelidae > Galeruca > Galeruca laticollis. The sequence goes on from OY998175.1 coordinate 217,967,973, forward strand.
TAATTAAAGAATCTGCAACTATTGTATAAACCATTTTTTGACATAACCACTTGCATGAAAAGGTCTCAAAATTTTGTAAATTTTCTCTTCCTTCAAGTTTTTTAATAATAGTCATGTAATTTAAGTGAAAAATTAGCCATGCCACCCGCGAAAGACAGAAAAACGTGGTTTTTACGTAAAAATAATCGATTTTTCAGTTTTTCGCAGTTTTCACGAGATTTTTTGCTAGAAGTATGTTTTTATTTTAGAAAATGAAAGTTGAAGTATTTGTGAAAAGAATCACGCCTGCAGAAGTTCTCTACAGCGAAAAAAGGGTTGAATACGCGTCTTTTTTTCGAAAAACATTAATTTCTCAGAAACCAATTAACTTACAGGAAACAAAAACACAAGTTGTTTAGAATTAAAAAAGCTACATTTTCACCAAATTTGAAAATTTTTGGACGGTTTTTGGCGAAATAAAAAATAAAACCCGATAAAAACAGTTTTTTGCATGTTTCTCGAAAATTTTTAGGTTATGTGAAAAAATCGTTCAACTAAAAGTTGTATATTTATAAATTATCTATAACTTTTTCGAAAAAACTAGTATTTACGCCGCAAATTGTGAAAAACCGTTGTGGAAAGGGATGAATCCACCTCCCCCCTTCGTTAAGGAAAAGATCCATGCGTTGATTTTTTTACCCATTATTTGTAATCACTTTTTCTACCTTTTTTCGTAGAGCGTACCCTGGCCTAAGTAAGGATGAATCAAACTGGCTGGACGTTTTTTCCACAAAAGTCGAAAAACATAGTTTTTTCCAAAAAAAAAAAGAAGCCTAATCACAGCTCTTTAACGCTTTATAACATTCCTCTTCAAATGGAATCTGAGATATAATATTTGGGAATGCTTTTCGATAAAAGGCTGAAATAAAGCAATTAAGGAAATCATGTCTTAGTGCAATAAACTTAATAATAGATTTGGGAAACCATCAATGGGGATCAGATGAACACACTCTTATCCAGCTATAACGCACATTAGTAAGGTCTCGCTCACACTATGGACCTCTAATATACGCATCTGCAACTAAATAATCCTCAAAATTACTAGATACTGTCCACAATAAGGGTGTTCGAATTTATCTAGGAGCTTATCCCACCAGTCCAGTTGAAAGCTAACTATGTGAAGCTGGAGAACCACCACTTAAAATAAGCCTATCATATGCCTCTAAAGTACTTTTTAATCCAAAAAACCCAGTCTACCACAATGTATTTTCCAATTGCTTCAGAAGTAGATTTCTGCAAAAACCACATTTGACTCCCCCTTTCTACCAACGCATCAATATGATCAGCAGTGAAATAGATATAAACTTCCCAAAGGTTGAGGTGCGCTCTCTAGAATACCCTTCCTGGCTACTCAAACGTCCTAAAAGAGTTTGCACACCGGCGTACTGAACGTCCTGGACGTTTCGGACGTCCGGTACGCGCCCCTTTCACACCGCCCAGCAACGTACCAAACGTTCACTTGTTCGCTTATGAGGATCAGTCAGTGCAAAGATGTCTTTTCGGCCAGTTCCTTGGGGTGAGACCGGGTTTTCTGTTCCGTGGATGAACGAGTCGAGTAGTGATAGTGTTGACAATGTGGTTTGGAGAATACCATCAATTGATGCATGATCTGGATGAAGATAGGTTCAGAACTTATTTTAGATTGACTCTCGATCAGTTTGAAGAAGTATTGTCAATGATTGATGTTGATATCAGAAAAAATAAAGTAATTATATATATATATATATATATATATATATATAAGATGTACGAATAGTGCGTGACATATGAACAATAAGCAACTAAGAGATTAGTGTGTATTGCACTCTTTTCAGTAGCCCCTTCTTCTATTTGCGTGCAATACCCACACTAATCTCTTCGTTGTTTATATATATATATATATATATATATATATATATATATATATATATATATATATATATATATATATATATATATATATATAAGATGTACGAATAGTGCGTGACATATGAACAATAAGCAACTAAGAGATTAGTGTGTATTGCACTCTTTTCAGTAGCCCCTTCTTCTATTTGCGTGCAATACCCACACTAATCTCTTCGTTGTTTATATATATATATATATATATATATATATCTATATATATATATTTATATATATATCTATATATATATATATATATATATATATATATATATACATATATATATACTCTGTTCTTAATCTGTCTTTCAATTTTTATATGGAACTGGATATGATTTTGCTTTAACATTTCTCAATATTCTTCACTTCCATATTATATCCATTTATTATTAAGCAACCCTCGGCTCCTTCGACATTCTTCTCACATACATCTTTAATAATTCATTTATAAATTTATAATATTCTTCATTACAGTCTGTCCAATTACCATTATTTTTCACATCTTCTATTTATTCTATCTCACGCACATAATTATTAGCCATTCTAATTTCTTTTTCAATCAATCCTTCATATTTCATTATCAAATTCTTTACTTTCTCTTCATATTCCTTATTTCCACTCATTAACTCCAATTCTTCCATAATTCCATTCCTCTTTATATTCCATAACTTCCTATTATCCTCTTCAATTGCCAATACTTCTATATTTACCTCCTCAAATTCAATTATTTTACCATTTAATTCTATCTATCTCTTCAAAATCAATTATTTTCTTATATTTCATCAATTCATCAATAACTATGTTTCTAGCTTCTTTATCAACAATGCTTACATATCAACTTATTTCCCATTTGCTCCTATAAATGTAATTATTTCCTCCCGTCCATCTATTTGTTGCCTAATTTCATTTCTATTTTCATTATCATTTCTTCCATCAAAGTTTCTAAAATTTCTTCTATTCTCAAAATACTTATTGTCATCAATTTCACCTCCATTTCCATATATTCGTTTTTCATTTGTAACTTCTATTTTCATTTCTATCATTCATATCAACATGTCTATCATTTCTTCTATTATCAAACCTTGTTTTTATAATTTCTATTTATATATGTTTTTTAAATATTACTTAATCATAAAACTTTTATTTACATATCGTTTTTATATCCATCCCTCACCATGTACAATTCCCTTTCGTTTTCTAGATTTCGTTCCTATAATCCTGTCATATAATTCAATTTTATTTTCTTTTCCTAAACTTCGTCTTATTCTCTTCTCTCATTATTTGATTCTCTATGGGTTTCCTAAATTTGATCAAATATTCCACTATATTCTTTTTAATTTTGAAGTCCCATATCTCATCAATTTTTCCCAATAAATTCATCAAAATTTGCGTTTCCAATTCCTTCATATTATTGTTTATTCTTTTTATTATTTTATTTCCCATAATACTCTCACTTCCTATCATTTCATGTTTGATTGCCCTATTAAACATTCTTGGATTAATTATCCTTATATTTCTGCTAAGTTTTACTCTCATTTCGAAATTTTCTGCATGAATTATTCTTTCTATATTGTGTCTTATGGTTTCTTCTATTTCTTCCTTAGTCTCTTGTAATATCTTATTCATTTCCTCTAACTCCCAATTAAGTTTTATCCCCCTATTATTATTATTATTTCTTTTACCATATGTCACGATTTGTTTTTCTGTATCACCATCTAAGTATTTTATTTTCCAATAAATATTTTCTTCATAGATTTGCATCACTTCTTCACTTCCTAGATTCTGTAAATTAATGTCTACCATTTCATCTTTGGTTTGTATTTGTACTTTTATAGACTGTATTTCATCAATTTTCTTCTCAACTTCTTTAATCTCCATTAAACTTTGGATTTTTACCTCGTCAATTTCCTTTTCCATTTTATTACATATTTTCTGCTCAATAGTATCATCATTTATATTTATATTGTCATTCATATTTACATCCATCTTGTCCTGCCCCTTTATTTCTTGTATCCTGCTATCCATGTTATCCAACATATCATCCGTCTTTTCAACAATGTTCCCCCTACTCTTTTAAAATCTTCCACCATCACGTCCGATTTCCTATCTTCACTTCCATTCTTAAAAATGTCACCCATCCTATCCATCTTCCCATTCATGTTATCACACCACTTACTCATATTCTCCAAAAATCTCTTCATATCTCCCCTCATATTATTCATATTTTCATTCATATTCATTAACAGTTGTAATAATTGGTCATTGTTAGTTGTATTTTCCCTTCTCTCTTGTCTCCTATTCTCTTGTTCTCCCTCATCTCCTACTGCCATATCTCCTTTTGATTGGTGTCTTCCCTGCTCCAAGTACTGCATCTGAAAATCTCCTCTTCCATGACTCCTTTCTTCCCTTCCTTCTTCAGATCCACTTTCAACTCCTACCTGTTTACCATCTCTTAACGTCATTCTTCTTTCCATCGTAGATATTTGAAAATTTTTATAATAATATCAATAAATTTCTATATTTTTTATAGTTATATACAAAATTTTAATTGCCCCACGTTGGGAGCCAAATTATAATATTTCCAATCCTTTAAATATTTAATATTCTTTAATTGTAATTGCCCTACGATGTGGAGACAACTTATAATATGTTGTCGCAGCGACAATTACTGTACATGCAACTTAAGTACGTATTCTATTTCAATTTTGACAGTGGTGGTCAAAAAAATATGCCCGGCGCCAATAAATATCAATCTTAAGATGAATTTATATACAATCTACCTATTACTCCTATCTCAGGGTGAGATCAAAGTTGTTCAGAATTAATTCTTCAAATTTATTTGTTTTTTAAAACGTATTTCCAACTTAAATGTTTCACTATTATCAAACTCTCGAATAACTGTTAATTCAATATAATAAGAGGCCCTCTCATTATTTTATGACATTTACTATTTTACTGGCATTGAAAATCAACCAAATGTCACTGATTAAATTGAAAATTCTATAAATGTAAAATGATAAGTTCAATGAGATTGGATACTAAATGAATACTACCGTGAGTTAGAATCAAATTTATATATTATACTATCAGATACACAAATTCAACAAAATTATCATTCCCAAAAATACCCTAGAAGAACAACAGTCGTAATCTCTACCAAAACTTAAAATTAGAATACAACTATGCTAGAATTTAACCTAATTAATTATTATTATCAAACGTTCTACTTGTGTAATTTACACTTGACGTGTATCAATGTCAAATAACGAAATTTCTGCTCAAATTGTCTATTCACTTGATGTTGAAACTGATATATGTATCGATAATTTTGGTATATTTCAAAATTGCTTATATAGATGTATCTAAATAATTTTCAACTGTATTTAAAAAGGCCTGATATTTCTCGAGAAATAAATTTAAAAACTGGAGTGGACTCACCAAATGGATCAGGAAAACTCGTACTTATTCTAAACGTATTTAGAATTCTGCTAACTTTCTAAATATATACAATTTAGGAAACTGGTACCACATACACTTTTTACGATGCAATTCTTATCCGAATTATGCACGCACTGGCTTTAATATATGGGTTATTTATCTGATTGTATGATATACAATACGTACAATCGACGAAAAAAATTTTAGACAACTCTAATTCTGATGTTGTCTCTTCAAAGAATAAAGAACTACTGACTAATTTTTTATAAAATAAATAATTCTCCTTTCCGTTGGTTACCGATTTTTCTTGTTTTTTTAAAAAAATTACTCATCTATGATTTTCAATAACCAAGTGAGATTTTGAAATTCTTTTATTACATTTGTAATGTTGCTAGCAGAGACCTCTATATTTTGCAATTTCAAATATTTTCTCCAAATCCTATTATGTTCTATCTATTATTAGATATATTTTACACAAATGTCATCGAAATTATGAAATGTCATGTTTGATATTTCTACTGAATCTTTCAAAATTTAATAATTTACATATAGTACAGGGTGTATCGAAAGTATGGCAGCCAAAATTAAATAAATTCCCTTATGCTTTACTTATTCTTTGAATTTCAAATAGAGGATCTGTATTAATATATATAAAGAAGATGTAGGAATATCGCGTGATATGTTAACAACAACAATAAAGAGATTCATGGGTAATTCACGCAAAAAAAGGGCTACTGAAACAGAGTGGCAACCACGGACATGCATGTTTCTGGCTCATTTGCTGTCATCAGCACGGTATAACCAAATAAGGATGTGAAATTTGGGAGCAAAGATGTTAATCGAAACATGGGAAAACACAAAACAACGGATTTCAGCAGGGAAACCAAACGCTCATTTGTGTCTTCAATTGGAAGATCCCGAGTTTTCAGGACAACAACCAAGATCGACACGGAGGCGCATACAGCCCTCCTGCCATGAAACTTCCGACCCATAGTAAATAACAAAGAAGATGTAGGAATATCGCGTGATATGTTAACAACAACAATAAAGAGATTCATGGGTAATTTACGCGAAAAAAAGGGCTACTGAAACAGAGTGGTAACCGCGGACATGCATGTTTCTGGATCATTTGCTGTCATCAGCACGGTATAACCAAATAAGGATGTGAAATTTGGGAGCAAAGATGTTAATCGAAACATGGGAAAACACAAAACAACGGATTTCAGCAGGGAAACCAAACGCTAATTTGTGCCTTCAACTGGAAGATCCCGAGTTTTCAGGACAACAATCAAGATCGACATGGAGGTGCATACAGCCCTCCCGCCATGAACCTTCCGACCCATAGTAAATAACAAAGAATATGTAGGAATATCGCGTGATATGTTAACAACAACAATAAAGAGATTCATGGGTAATTCATGCAAAAAAGGGCTACTGAAACAGAGTGGTAACCGCGGACATGTATGTGTGTGGCTCATTTGCTGTCATCAGCACGGTATAACCAAATAAGGATGTGAAATTTGGGAGCATAGACGTTAATCGAAGCATGAGAAAACACAAAACAACGGATTTCAGCAGGGAAACCAAACGCTCATTTGTGCCTTCAATTGGAAGATCCCGAGTTTCAGGACAACAATCAAGATCGATACGGAGGCGCATACCGCCCCCCGCCAGGAACCTTCCGACCCATAGTAAATAACAAAGAAGACGTAGGAATATCGCGTGATATGTTAACAACAACAATAAAGAGATTCATAGGTAATTCACGCAAAAAAGGGCTACTGAAACAGAGTGGTAACCGCGGACATGCATGTTTCTGGCTCATTTGCTGTCATCAGCACGGTATAACCAAATGAGGATGTTAAATTTGGGAGCAAATGAGCCAGAAACATGCATGTCCGCGGTTACCAATCTGTTTCAGTAGCCCTTTTTTTGCGTGAATTACCCATGAATTTGTTTATTGTTGTTGTTAACATATCACGCGATATTCTTTTTTATTTACTATGGGTCGCAAGGTTCATGGCGGGGGGGCTGTATGCGCCTCCGTGTCGAACTTGGTTGTTGTCCTGAAAACTCGGGATCTTCCCATATATATATATATATATATATATATATATATATATATAACTATCAAATAACTATTTGCACTGATCTGTGGCGTTTCGGCACAAGTATCCAGTTTCCGACAAGGACCACTCTTGGTTATTTCCTGATGATAACTCTTGGGGTTGTTCACGAGAGTCAGAAGTAGTATTGTAGCTCCACTACGATGCTGCGAAGTGGTTTGGTTATTGGAAATGCAACAACCCCAGTTGTTGCGACTGAGGGGTTCGTTGTGAGCTAATTGGAGAATGTCTGGTAGTCGATGTCTCTTTTCAAATTATTTGATTGATTTGCAATAAGCGAGGAAGTTTCCATATTGACTGAGCTGCATTTGCAAAAAAATAGTCAAGTTCATCTGGTTGGGGTTTAGTGTGTTTTCCTCCTATTTTTACTTTCATGAAGCCTAAAATCTTGTCAACGCCCTTCGGTGGCCGATGGCGCCGTTCTTTAGGTGTTCCATGATCGGTTTTTTGTGTTGATTCAACCTTGTTTGTCTCACTGCGTAAATGATCATCAGAATCTACATCGCTCTGTTCACCAGTATCTCCGAGTGTAATCCCTTGTTGAGGAGCGTCTGCGGATACGTGCTCTCCATCTTCATTTAGGTCTTCCAACAGAACATTCGTGTCACTCCTAAAAAAGGAAGATATTATAACTGTCTCCATATAATATTTGTTGTATTACAGAATATTACCAGTGCATCATGTTCGAAGAAAAAATAAATAAAACCCCCGTCACAGCAAACCTGCGTACTCGGCGAATTTCCAATGCATGTATATGTGTCTCCTACACCAAAAAGCTACTTATCAAGTTTATAGTTAGAACCATCCCTTAAAAATTGAAGAGCAAATTTATATTCACGTACGGTCTGTGACACATTGTTTTAAGTACGAATTTCATTTCATCCTCATATTTCCACTTTTTTACTTTTTTGGCTGCCTGCCCAGTAGTTGTTCTTCTGCGATTTACAGCTGACCGGTGAAAATCTTTTAATTTTTTTCATTCACTCATTAACTGCAATTCTGAAAAAGAAATTTTGTTTTAGATTTTCATCGACTGGAGACACGTATCAGCTTCAGCTACAGGGCCGGAATAAGCACAGTCTCAAAAATAATGGAAGAAGTATGTAATGCTATATGGAATCGATTGCAGCCATTGTACACGCCCCCACCTGACAAGCAAATGTGGCAAAGCATAGAAAGTGTTTGCAGCAATCTCCTCCCACGCTGCGTTCTTCAGAACCTGGTCCCTGTATATTTCTAGGGTTGTGTCCCAGATTACAGGGTGTTCACGAACTTCCTCCAACAACGCTTCCATGGTACAAAAGCACAAAACAACAGCAACAACAAACACAATGAGATGACGCGAGGTTTGGCAGAAATGAGGGCATCGGAGCACGTGGTTCTAAAGTGTCCATTGCGCATGCGCTAGGCCGTAGACGGGGTGGACGTTTGTAGAAAATCACTCGCCGAGCAATCCTTCGAAAATCGTCGCGGACGTCAATGACGTTCGCAACGTTCTGGACGCGCGGTGTGAACCGTCTCATTTGATAGCATGCGCAGCGATTATTTTTGATAAAAACGTACTAAACGTCCAGGACGTTCAGTACGCCGGTGTGCAAAGGCCTTAATAACTGTAATTTCTCTTTACGAATATTCTCACAATTTGAAGATTATACACACATTTACAATGATGCCTCTAAGTCTCGAGACGTCGGCTGCTTTGGTTACTGTAAACGAGTTGCAATATTTTGTTTTACCGCATACGTGAAGCGTATACGCAGAAGAGCTGTATGCAGTTTTTAGCGCAACAGAGTTCTGCAAGCACTCCCCTCATAATAACAGACTCGTTGAGTGTTCTTCAAAGCATAACTCAAATCTACCCTGATTCGGCGATTGTAATGAACATCAAAGAAAATATTCATTCAATGAAAAGCAAAATTAACACTTTTTTGTGGGTCCCCTCACATACACAAATTAGAGGTAATGAAACAGCCGACCAAGCAGCCAAAGAAGCTAGCCTTAAATAATCCCACTATAGTGAATAAACAAATGATTAGTTACAGTGACCTAGAGGATATGTTTAAAAAATCAATAAGAAATGTGTGGCAAAAATTGTGGAATAGATACGAAGCTAAGCTGAAATAAATAAAGTCAGTGTTATGTATTTGCTACCCTTTAAGTAGATTAGATATACCAAACCATATTATTGTTAGACACTGTATATAAGACAAAGAGGAATTACTTATATTCATTCACATAATCCATAAGTTGAATTATTAATAATCCTCTTTAGTTAATTAGTATCAAATAATATGAATCCATATTATATTTTGTTAAGTAAATAAGTTAATGTAAAATATTTAAAATGTAAAAAATGTGTTTTTAAATGAAACTCACGGTCTCTAGTTAATTCCACAATATAATACAAGTTATTGAAAATTCTAAAAAAATGACAATTGTTTCGATAAATCAATATCATCGTCAGAATGACAGAAGTTACATTTCATTTTATGCCTACCTGATGTTTAGTAGTTATTTTTGGCTAGACCGAGAAGTAACCTAACTTGTGATTGGCTTAATATATGTTTATAGAAAAAAAAAGAAGATGTGATATTACAAATATTGAGGCTTAGATATTATTAGCCCTATGGTGATATCCATATTCCACGAAGTAAGGGTCGAGACAGTCAATTTCATGTAAAAAATGTGTTGTATTTTTATAAAAACAAGTATGACTAAGCGCATATCAATTCGATAACAGAAATTAATAAGGTATTTGATGAAATTGACTGTCTCGACCCTTACTTCGTGGAATATGCTCATATTAGTGTTTTTAAATGAAACTCAAGGTCTCTAGTTAATTCCACAATATAATACAAGTTATTGAAAATTCTAAGAAATTGACAATGATATTGATTTATCGAAACAATTGTCAATTTCTTAGAATTTTCAATAACTTGTATTATATTGTGGAATTAACTAGAGACCTTGAGTTTCATTTAAAAACACTAAGGTATTTGATATTTTTAAGTGGGCATTCTATTGAGTTATGGCGAGAGCAACAGTTATAAAATGATTTAATAGTGTTTTTGAAGAATATTGTAATTATTTCAACACCCGTGTGATACCATTTCTCCGTGGAAGAATCTCAGTATTAGGCGTAGACACCAAGTAATATTATCACGTCTTAGGGTAGGACATACGAGATATACACATCCACATCTGCTGAAGAAAGAAGATGCCCCAATATGTAGTGTGTGTCAAGTGCAAATAAGTCTTAAGTATGTTCTTATTAAGTACCCTAAATACAGTAATGATAGAAATGTATGTAATTTGAACGCTAATTCAATAGAACGGCTTGGAGACTTCTGTAATATCGGAAACCTAATTATCTACCTGCAAAATATAAATCTCATCCACATGCTGTAAATGATACCTATTTAAATTGTAATTATTGTACCAGCTTATGCACATTTGCTAATTACGTCAGTTATTGAAGCAAATTGCATAAATATCTTTTTCATTAAATAAAAAAAACCTAAAGCCATAATTTGAAATTTAAAAAGGACAGCCGCGTATTCATATATATTAGGGTGGCATTAAAACTCAGTTTTTAACACCAACAGAACGCTCCTTTAGAGCTATGAAAAAGAAGAAGCAAGTGCATGAATATTTTATGACACTTGTGCTTGTTCAGTGACAGGAAGTTAAGTAGGCTGGCAGTAAGTTAGCTACAGCAAGTAGCTAACAAATTAAAATTTAATATTATAATCGAAATTAAATAGTACAACGGTTGTGGCAATATTGCAGAAGCTGCCCTACAGCTATTGTGAAAAATATTAATATGAAAATACATCAACTACTATTCTCGTATCAATTACAACTGGCCCTTTAAAATAAATTATAGTATATAACAGGTGCCATCTAGTGTCATTTTTGTGATGTTGTTTTGCGTGCCTAGCCATTATTTGCCATTTTTCACGACTAGCCGTGCAAATACCTTTTTCTCATCCCGATAGAGCCACGAAAACTGGGTTTTTGAGTAGTGTAGGATAAAAACTACTTTTTCCTACATCCCTTTACAAAAAGACGTCATTTTGTAATAGGTTACCTTTAGCGAAAACGTCATTTTTGTGGCAAGTGAGAGAAATTTTCATTACGTCAACTTTCGTCTCTAGTGACGAAAGTGAAATTTATATTTTCAATCATATCCCGTCCTCGTATATAATGTTTTGACGACTTTAAATTATTAATAAACATAGATAAGAATCATTTCTATAATTAGAATACATTTTTTACGTTTGCTTGATTAAAAAGCAGAATAGAATTGTAAAAATAAAGTGAGACTTAAAACCAATTTATATCTAGTTCCCTGGTTTCATTTTTTCCTCGTTATTTGTTTAGACTTGTCCGTTTGCACTGAAATACATAAACAATATATAAAAATCTTGCTTGTAATACTCCTATAACTTTGAAAAAAATTTCGATTGTAATAATTAACCAATATTTAAGTCATAATTATATATTTAAGTAATTCTGTTATTTTTAATTTAAATATTTGTTCATTGTTCTTTTTTTGTACAATATTAAGATATAAACAGAATTTGTAGAAAAAGTATATTGTTTCACTCGTCGAAAAAATGTTTTAAAGCTTGTGAACATTACCAACCTCGGCTGGTAAACTGTTCTCTCGCTTCAAAAAATGTTACTTTCGTCATTTTTAAAACAATATACTATTATCCAAGGGCGGAATAGAACACTATTGTCTTCAGCGATGAATCTCGGTTCTCCCTAGACATGCATGATGGTCTAGCGAGGGTGAGGAGGAGAGAAGGCAAACGTCGTAACTCTCAATTTTTGTTTGAGTTATCATATGGGGTGCTATTGCTTATGGCTCAAGGTCACCTTTGTAACCTCATCTGATTTCTTACCTCAGTTGACTTCAAAATCCAAATTTTCAACCAGACAACGCTCGGCCACATATAGCCAGATAAACATTGGACTACCAAGATCCCCGGTTTAGTAACCAATTGACCATGTGCGGGAGATAATCGGTAGAAGGTTAAGACATTTTCAGCGTCCTATTCAAACTATGATGGCTTTTCGACATGAGATAGAGGTGACATGGAATAAGATCCCCGGGAGGATATTGGTCGCTTGGTTACGAGTATGCCTAGGCGCCTTAGGGAAGTTGTAAGATATCATGGAATATCAAACCATCATTTTCAAGTTGGTGAGCAGAAAGGTATAACCTCATCTAATTGAAGTGAAATATGAATAATTTACATATTAAGAACTCCCTGAAATGTATACCAAATATTACCGAAAGAAAATAATTTTTATTGGATTAGGTTAGGTTAGGGTTTTTATGTCACTGAGTATATCAAAATTGTTTTTATGAAATACTCTTCATTTCAACAAAGATATTTCAAAAGAACATTTGACGTAGTGATTATCTCCAAAGTGTTAAATTTCCATTTTCAATAGTTAGTTCAAAAATTAAACGGTCAAAAATTCTCAAACAGACAATTTCCATTTTTATGTCTGTAGAAAGACATCGAAGAATCTTTTTTTTATTTGCTGAACCCAGATGTTATACTCAATGATTTTAATACCCTGTATATTGATTGAATGAACGTTTCAATACATCAATTTATTACAACAGATATTTGATTCTCTATTAAATCGTTCTCGATAAATAATTTAATTCAGTGACAGTTTGATGGGGACCAATCAAAAGACGTATAAATTACAATATTTCTAATTTCGTTTTTAAAAATTAAACTGTTCCTTGGCTGCAGTTGAACTCGCTCTGATTGATTTATTGCCGTAATAAAAATTTTCAGATGTTTGTATAGAAAAACAATTATACAGTGTGGAAAAGTAAAATTGAATAAATCCTTAAGTTTGGTTATTGAATACCTTTTTTTCTACAGTAAGTGTTTTAGGGTCGAAGTAGCAAGTCAACAGCAAGAAGCAGCTCACTGAAAACTCGCTCACTAGTAACTAGCCAGAAAAACTCAGCAGCGCCTTTCCTCCTGGCACTCGACGTCGAAAAACTCTGAGATTTTTTAAAATTTTTTCAAATACTGCCCTAATGGGGCAACTCTTATTTGTGGAAGTTTGTCCTGACGGGACAATTATTATTTATGAACATTCTCTTTTAGGTATTCTCTTTTAGAAAACAAGAGAACTAAAGCGATACCACTAAAGCGATCAATACCAAGAGACGGAAAGATCGAATCAAGTGAATATCGTGTAGCTATCAGGTAGACAAAAATGATTAGGAATCCTTCAACCGTGGACGAAACTCCCTCCGACAGAGAGTCCGCTGCCGGCTTTTGTCTGCAATCACCTCTCACTAACAACACCTCCCAAACGAACGAAACAACTCATCTGTTTCTTTTCGATTCTAAACTACAACTTGTCGTCTAAACGCTACCCCATTCAAACCATGAACCAAAAATCACCACTATCAACCCCCTATCATGATTAATTCCCCCTACTACCTACAAATACCAACCAATCTTCTCAAGAAACACCCGAACAAAGAATACGTAAACTATCAACGCCCTCATCTACCAACTTCATAAAGCCTCGAAAACCATTGATGAACTCTAAAACCAAAATAAAAACGAATCCCGAAGCTCCAGCGCTGCCTACTCTGCCAAATCACACACATCCACGCCATCACATATCATTACAAATTCCCAAGTCTCCAACCACAGGGATAGCATTTTTGTTCCTCGGCTTACTGGAAATGTAACGTCGGTGTAAAGTTTTCTCAAGTTGGGTTGAACACCAGTATTAAATATCCTGAAAAATGGAAAAATCAAGAGTATTCACAAGTTTTCCGAATATAGATGACAAGTTCTGAGTATACAATCATCATCAAATATCATCATCAAGCTTCACAAAAGCCAAGACCGAAAAGGAGTAAGATGTGTGCGTATCAAACCAGAACAGGCGGTGTAAAACACAATAGTGTGAGAAAATATTTTCGAAAATGGTGTGCCAAAACTGAAAATAAAACCAGACAAGGTGGTCATTGGAAACTATTTGGTTACATAAATGAAGAAACTAGTAATTTAACAGATTGCGAACAAGAAGATTTTGATTGCTCTCATGGTCATTGTACATGGAATAAAAACACCTAAGAGAGCTCGAAAAATTTCAACCCCCCCTCCCCGTATCCACAACCCTACAATAAACCCGAAACATCCAATAACAACAATTCCGCAACAGCCAACAACCCCAACCTACCCAACAACCCCGATTTCCTAATCCAAACCCTCAACATGCAAAACCTACCTGCCAAGTACGTCTCCCAGAAGAAGTTATTTAACCTCCTCAACATCAACGAGCTGTTGAGGGGAGACACCTCCTTCTTGAAGGCGAACTCCAACCGCACCGTGCTATTAAAAAATCCCTCAAACTTTCCGTACGAGGTCCTACCATAAAAACTCCGAAATGCCACCGGTGACGAGGACATCACCATCCTTCCACTAAAACTGTCTCCCCAACCCAAATACGTCTCCAAATCCCGAAAACCAACCTTTTCATTGGTCTCCAGGAATGTAGACCAATCTATTTCCCATAAGGAATTTGAGGAAATCCTCAAAGACCTTAACGTTCCCTCACCAAATCCTGGCGAATAATGATCAAGTCCACAAACAGGTCTACCTCGATGTTTCGGATTCTTACTGATCTACCATAACCCCCTTACAAAAGTCATCAGATTCCAGTGTCTCTCATCAATGTGAGGTTTCCAACTGGCACCAACCCACTCCCTGCAGTATCAAAATACTGCAACTGATGCACCAGCACAGGCCACCTTGCTGAAACATGCAAAGGCTAAGCCGGTGTGTCCTTCCGACCACAAATAAGTAAATTGTCATAATGCAAACGCCTCATCCTGTGAAAATTGTGGAGGTTCACAGCCCGGTTACCACCCCCTATGCCCCAAGAGGGTGAGAACCCCTAAAGCCTCACAAGAAATTGCACCCATAATCCTATAAAAACCACACATACACATTCCCTACGATTTGACCACCGATTTCAAAATCCTAATAGAGAGTCTTGCCACCCTCATCATGAATGCTATCCCCACATATCGCGGTCTAGTAGCCAAGACACTTCAACGTCTTGTTTACTCTTTTTACGGATACAATTGTACCGTCGTTGACATCCCTGTCCACTTTGCTTCCACATCCAAGCGACAAAATAAATTCTCAATATTATAGATTAAGGTAAATTCGAAATTGTTTCACAAACTCTTAGATGTGTATCTATCAAGCTCAATGATAATTTTTCTAAAAAATGTCCCCCAACTTTTGCTCTATTCATATTCGTTGTATATATTACAAAGTAGTTTATACCAGCCACATTTATAAGATTGTAAAAAGTTACCAACTGTAGTTGGAACACAATTGAGGACCGTTTTTTTAAAACTCGATAACTACAAAATGAAGAATTTTCAGGAGAGCATTTTTTTATCTGGTTAACACGACAATATTTAATGACCAATGAAAACATTTAATTAAGATAGTAATAATAAAAGGGAACAAATAAACGAGGAAAAATTATGTAATATCAACTTTATTATAAGTTAACAAAAAATAAACAGATACACAGTTTTTTGAAAACGCGATAAGTACGTACTTACGTAATGAAAATTGGAATAAATCCTTTTATGTTGAAGGCAAATAACATTTTTTATATAAAAAATAACTCTATGAAACTATGAAACATTGAAACTATTTCACACATTCACTTCCAAATCAGTATTATCGTCAGAACTAAGGGCAGTTCCTTTCATAAGTTCATCATAAAAAGAAGATACTTCATCAGTCAGCTCAATGCCACGCAACAGCTTTTTGACATAGGCTTTCTTAAGATCACTTACATGATTGACTGCTGGAATCTTCTGAGATGCTATATCTGATTTGCGTTTTTGACACCTTTTTTAAAACTGCTGACTCCTATGTTGTGACCAGTATACGTATTGCGGACTTTGTAAATCACTGTATTATTTCTTTTCTGGTACGTTAGGACCCGAGCTCCACTTATTTTAAAAGGTAGCTTTTTTTCACAATATTCTGTGATACCGACTTATAATCAAATGTATTCCAGTCTTGTCCCCAAACATGGTTCCGTGGTTTTTCAAAATCTCGTGATACTCCCTCGGTCCTAAAATTTCGTCTAGTCTTCGATATTCCTTCTCCACTCTTTCAAAAACCCTATCTGCAGGCATGAAACTATGACCTATTATGAGAAAAACATGTCGTATTTCCTTAAAAACTGTAGACTTTTCCAAAAAGTAGATAAGAACTGTCATCATGGTGCTGTTCTTGTTTTGGGAGGAACACGAGTCTGAAAACAAGTCCAAGATCAACTCATTCTTGCCTTCATCAGACAATGCGTTTTCAAGTTTGCTCAGATAATCAGATAATCTAACAGAGCAGAAGCTATCTCATTGCAGCCTCGACCTCCCTGCGTTTCCAACCAAACGTAGAAGCTGGTATCTTCTTTGGATTGCTTTTTATGTTGATGATGTACAATGCCTAGGTTATAAAGCCAAACTTATCTTGAATAAAAAACTTCACCAACAGACATTTTTGGCAACGACTGATTTTGTTGGCAATCGAAACAAACTTTGAATGTATTTTCTTGGAATGTCTTCATGTATTTGAAAAAGGCCTTTGCTCTCATCTTATGAAGCCTATACTTGGTGCGGAGTTCATTTCTTGCTTTTAACACCTTGGTTCATTTCATATTACCAGAAACTCCTTACAGATAAAACATGTATCTGAATGTGGATTTCCAAAGCCGAGGTTAAAGTTTGGATGAAAAATCTTCTTGTACTTAGCCAAAGAACATTTAAAATTGTTGTGTCACAAAATATGTTGTGTCACAAAATTTGTTGTACATTTTCTGTATGTTTATCTCAGGTGGTAGGTAGCTCCTTCTGCATTTTGCTCTCGAGTAGTGAGTTTCTCTGCATTTGCAGCTGCTTATGTGTGCCTTTATTCATTCAGTAATATCTTTATCAACCTGCTTTTGTACACGACCTCCCCGCTTCTGCACCAATAGTTCTCCGGCGAGAAATTTTTTTGAAATACTGGACAGTCTATCTTTACTTGCACCTAAAACATGACACAAGTTCGGAATAAAAAATAACTTTTTTACCTATCAGTTATCTTTTGAAAAGTAGCAGCCCAAACAGGAACATTACCCTTAGAAGTTCTAATGGAGTATTTGACCGAAAGTTTTTTGTTTCTCTTCAGATTAGTTTCATCTGTAGTTTTTCGCTTAGGTACAACAACTTGCATGAACTTTAGCAATATTTTATCTTGCCCAATATTTTTCGCGTCGTTCGCGTCTTTTGCATAATATATCATGTTTCTAAAAGCTAAACAGTCTGTGAAAATCTTCATTCAAAACCGAATTTAAAAATATGATACTTACCAAGTATTTCATTTCTTGTCAGTTCTCCTGCATTACAAACAACGCCTTTTGTCTTGTCTTGGAAATGATTACATGCGATGTCCGCTTCACCTAACCTCTCTTTTTTATAGCGCGTAATTTTTGGTCTTCCTTGATCACGGTTGTTTTTGGAAATACGAAATTTTCTCCCCTTTTGCGTAAGGCCTACGTTTTTACTATATTCTTCATTCATTTCATCCATATTTTGAAAAGAAAAACAAAACACGTAAACACATGGTAACGAGAAACACTGATCACTGTAAGCTTAAACTGCACTAACGACAGAAATGATTCATTTAAATAATAGGTACAGGTTCGTTACTGATCGAGTTTCAAAATATCAGTGTAGTTCTCGAGTTTTTAAGAAGTCCGTGTAGTTATCGGATTTTGAAAAACCGCAAAATTTTGGCTATGCTATAGCTCTTGTAGTTGTCGCGTTTTCATGAATCTGACGCTACCAGCAGGTCCGGCATACATTTTTTTTATAGAATCCATGTATAAGCCAATTTCGGTGAAAATTTACTTATCGAGTTTTAAAAGAACGGTCGTCAATAATTGATCTATAACGTCGATACCACATTTTGTTTGATTGTAGTCGATAATAATTTCTGATTTGTCAGTTTGTCGTCATCATGACAAGTTTAAATTAAAAGGACTTTTTTTTTCATGGCAAATACGATACCAGTGTACAATTGTTCCGGAACCCAAACATACTGGAACCAATTGGGCGACATTTTTCTGAACAAATTCTGACAGAAGCTCTTTTTTATTGGCGCGTATTGTACCTATCATAGTTAGGCACTTGCTCAGAAGTTTTTTGCCAAATCATTACTGGTAAACCATCTATCGGTTGTGACTTTTCTATTGGAACCATAGTAAAGCTCTCACAGTGGTTACACACCTAACTATGCACTATTACTGTGTGAGAAGGGACCCTTAGGTTGGTTTCCAACATACACTTCAAGATTGGAAGTATAGAACATTTTGGCATCGCATAATGCAAAAATGTTTATTCCGTATTTGTTCGGATTTTGTGGCATGTAGTGTCGAAAGCCGCTACGGCCACGGAAAGCTTGCTTTTCATCAATCGTCACCATTTGAGAGGGGTTAAAATTTGCTTTCAAGTTTGATACATACCTATCAAACAGTTCTATTATGGGAACAAGTTTGTCGATCATGCGTCTGACTTCCCTACTTTCAATATCATCAAACCGAAGGAACCGTAGAAGAATACGAAATCGCTGTAAAGACATTGCAAGTCGATAAATTTCAGGAGCGGTACCGTTTGTTTTCAAAAGATCTTCAGCATTTAAAACTAGAACCCTTAGTAGAAAAATATGGTGGAATAAAGATATAGAAGAGCTAACTATCCAGAAAAAACAATGGTATCAAAAATGGACTAACACTCACTCACAATAAGATAGAGATCGATATCTAAAAATAAAAAGAATTACAAGACGAACTGTAGCTACTACAAAGAGAGAAATGTGGGACAGAAAATTTCAGGCAATTAATATGCATCTCGGTGGTAAAAAATGCTCTGAATCATGTAAGTTCATAAAAAATATTAGATCGAATGAAAAGAGCTGTGCGAAACTTCATCTTATACCAACAAAAAAGAGGATCGATCACTATGAACAATTGCTGACAGAAGATAGAGATGAATACCTTGCAACCTTACCAGCAGAAATATCAATTGAGGGTGAAACAATCAACGTCACAGGGAACACAATTAGAGAAACAGTAAATCAACTCAAAAATGGACGTGCTGCGGGCCTGGAGGGCATTCCCGCAGAGTTGATTAAGAACGGATCAGATAAACTTTTCGATATACTTACCTGGTGTATAAACCAGTATCTAAACGGCACTCATGTGCCGGAAGAATGGAAGATATAACTTCAATCCATAAAAAATGTAACAAACTAGACTGCTCGAACTATAAGGCATATCAGTGACAAGTACTCTTAGTCGACTTTATGGAAGAGTTCTGCGAGACCTAATTGAACTTGAATAGAGAACAGGAAGAAGAAGAGCAATCAGGCTTTTGAGCGGTAAGATCTTGTACCGATAACGTCTTTTGCTTGAAACAAATTATTGAAAAAAGATAAAATACTAATATGGAAACTCACCTTTTGTTCGTGGATCTGCAGAAGGCGTATGATGCAGTCCCGTAAATATGCTTTGGAAGACGCTACAAGAAACCAACATCAGTCACACCCTTATAAAAGCACTTAAGAATCTTCATGATGGATCAACATCAAGAATCAAAATTGGTAATAATATATCAAATAAATTTTCGGTAAATAAAGGTGTGCGCCAATGATGTTGTATCTCGCCCACACTTTTTAAAATCTATATAGCAAGAGCGTTAAATCAATGGAAGAAAAAATGCAGCGGAATGAGTATCGATCTTGGAGAAAAGTGTTTATACACTTTACAGTTTACCGATGACCAGATCATCATAGCGAATGACAAAAAAGATCTTAAATATATGACGAGAAAACTACATGAAGAGTATGGGAAATGGGGTCTGGAAATGAATACTCAGAAAACAAAATACCTTCCAATAGGAGCTGAACCAGAAATTATCAAACTAGAAATGGAAGAAAAATGACCATGTAGCGAATACACATACTTAGGAATTGAATTTGATACAACAGGAAAAGGCGACAGAGAAATCAAAAAACGAATAGCACAAGCCAGACGAACAATAGGCTGCTTAAATGGGTGATGGTGGAGTTCTGATATTGGAAAACAACGGAAATACAGTATCTACGAAACCTTTATCAAAAGTAATCTAACCTATGGCGCAGAGACATGGAGAATTACAGAAAACAATAGAAGAATACTTGAGGAGACCGAGATGGATGTGTTCAAACGATCTCTTAGAATATCCAGAAGAGACAGAATCCGAAACGATGACGTCAGACAACGTATGAGAATGGACGGCTCATTAACAACAGATATTGAGAAAAAGTAACTTATATGGTACAGACATGTATAGCGAAGGAACGAAAACAGACTGCCAAAGCTGGCAATGCAGTGGGTGCCACCAAACCGTAGGAAATGAGGAAGACCTAGGAAATCATGGAAACCAGGAGTAACTAAAGCTACGAGTGCTAAAGACATAAAAGAGGGCCAATGGAACAATAGAAACGAGTGGAAGTTAGGTATCGGACAACGTCGCCTGACGTTTTAAAACCGATCTTATTATTATTACTTTTTCTCACCACAGTCAGCAGGAGAAGGCCTAAAAGTGCCTCAATTTCCAGATTATTTTTTTCTCTTATATAAGTCCGACGTCTATATTGATCGGCTACAGACCTTAAACATTCATTGGTATGAGCCACTATCATATTTACAATATCAGCGTCAAAGAAATGCATAAATATATCTAAAGGCTCCTTCAATTGGCGCATATTTAGAGATACACAAGGCAGTTTCATTTTGATCACATTTTTTAGCTCTTGTTTTTAAATTTTTTGGTACTACAAGTTTTTTCATTGAGGTTCTCTGTCCTTTCTAATAAAATATGGCCCACAATCTTCCTGTAAATCGTCATCTGGCTCAAATTCCTGTTACGTGTCAACTTTTTTCATGAATATCAATATGGTCTTATGTTTCTACTTCGTCGTCGTCATATAACACACTCTCCGTATTTTCAGTTTCCTCACTCAATATAGGCGTATAATCAGTTGTTCTGCAAGTTCTATTAAATATTAAGAATGGCATTTTTGTTGCATGTACGTCGTTATATAATACATGAGCGTTGGTAGCTGATATAAATACCAAAAATAATATCAATTTCTACCACTTTTTAGATTTACGATTGAATCATACAGACCAACAATTTGATCGGTAAGATCAACGCCACCAACGGATGCCGAAATAGGAATAGTATATTGTACAATGAGCATGAAAAGACATACATTTCCAACGAGTAGGTATATGAAATTTTCGAGTACAAGAGTAGCGATTACTACAAAATTTCATATACCTACGAGCTGGAAATGGGTCATTTCATGCAAATTGTACACTATACTTTTTCTACGACCATCTAAATCATAAACAAATCTATAATATTTTTCATAACAATTTTTATTATTAACTTTACTGCCGTCATTGTTGCAGGGTTTAGAGAATTTTTTCCTGAAATTATTAAGTCGGGTTCTTAACGCTCAACGAACCATATATTTTTTTCTTTTTGTACATGTACCTACCTACGTCGTGAAACAAATAACGTTCAAAATTTTCAAATTTTCATAACTCGGAAATAAACTTTATGCAGAAAAAATCGTTAAACTTAATTAACCTGTGGAAAAAGTTATCAACGATCGTGTCTCTTCAAAGAAGTAATGTCACCTCCTGCATCTACCAGGATAGTGAGCGATGTCCTTCTGAAGTTTACATATCGGGATCAGCATGTCAATGCCAAATCATCCTCTCTATCGCTACCTATTTTCGATTATTAATTTTTTTTTCAATTCCGAGACTAAAGTGGTCACTTTACTCTCACATGCTAGAAATTCAAGTGTCACTCTTAGACCCAAGGGATATAAAGTGACAGTTAAAATCCCAAGTGATTTAAAGTACAAATAAAACCGTACATCCTCGATGCATATCCAAGCATTTTTGAAGTCCGTCCTCGATGCCCAGCCAAGTTTCGGAAAAGTCCCTCCTCGATGCCCAGCCAAGTTAAGTAAAAATTCATCCTAAGTAGTAATTATTTGTATTAAAAATGTATGTAGAATTACCAGAATTACAAAAAATATAGACCTGTCGACTAAAGTGACAGTAATCCCTTAGGTGGATTAAATGGGTCACTTTAGTCGCTTGGTGTATAATATACTATTATAAACTTTGTAAACACTGATGTGAAATGTCAAATTATTAGACAGACGTTAACAAATATGACTCTATCATATATTATAATATAATGACAGTCTAGTAGCTCTTGAAAGTCGTGGGAAATGGAACATTTCGATAGAGCTAGCCCGTGGGAAATGAAAATCTGTACTACAACGTGGTAGGTTTCTTAATCGAACACACACTTGAAATGTACATTTTTCTTTATGGTCGTAGAAAAAGTAATTTTTCTCTACATTTTTCACTGTACGTTTTACTTCGATTACCATACTACTAACACAATTACCGATGGCTTATAGTTTTTTGTGTCTGTTATATATATGAAAATATTAATTTGAATATAATCACTAATTACAAATAAAACAACGTTTAGTGTGAAACGTATTTATTCGTATACTGCTTTTGTAAAACTCGTCCATATATCGATAAGGTATGTATCATATAAAAACATGTAATTAAATAAAAGTGAATATACCGAAATATATACAGGGAGTATCTATTTTGCCTTCCATTATTATTTTCAGCAGCCTCATTCTATCACTCCTGATTACATGTCCCAATATGCGGTTTCTCTCTTCTTTATGTCGACAACTAAGTCTCTGTCCTTACCTAATCTTCTCAGAACTTCTTCATTACTAATGTGGTCTGTCCAGGGTATTTTTAAGAGCCTTCTATACACCCACATTTCGAAAGCTTCTAGCCGCCGTAGTGTTTCGGCCTTTAGGGTCCAGACTTCAGATCCGTACAGCAAGACGGAATAGATGTAACAATTGACAAATCTAAGGCGTAATTTCAAGTTCAGTGATCGGTTATAAAGCACTGGTCGCATTTTATTGAATACTGATCTGGCCTGTTCTATGCGCGATCTGATTTCAGTACTAGGACTCAGATCAGATGTTATCCAGGTACCTAAATACTTGAACTTGGTTACGTTTTCGATGGGTAGTCATTTTATATATATATATATATATATATATATATATATATATATATATATATATATATATATATATATATATATATCTGGTGCTGGATTAGTTCTTCCAGTGATGGCCATTACTTTTGTCTTCTTTATATTAATTTTAAAGCCCAGGGTCTCTCCTACTCTGTCGATTCGATTTAAAAGTTGTTGGAGTCCTTCTAAGCCATCGGCTATGATGGCGGTATCATCTGCAAAGCGTAAGTTGTTAATCAGATGCCCGTTTATTCTAATGCCGTGTTCCATACCCTGTAGAGCTTCATCGAATATGTAGCCAGAATATATATTAAATAGTAAGGGCGATAAGACACATCCCTGTCGCACTCCCCTATGAATGGGTACATCATCTGTTTTGTTTCCTTCGACCCTGATGGCTGCTGTTTGGTCCCAGTATAAATTTTTCAGGAACTGGATGTGGTTATTATCGAGACCTTTTTCTTTCAGGATGTTAAACAGGGCTGTGTATTCGACTCTGTCGAAAGCCTTCTCGTAGTCGATAAAACAGATGAAAGCCTCTTTTTGTTGATCTCGACATTTCTGTAACAATATAGATAGGCTGAACAGTGCTTCCCTCGTGCCCATTCCTTCTCTAAAACCGAACTGTGCGTCATCTAGATCTATTTCGCATTTTTTGAATATCCGTTTGTGTATGATTTTTAGAAGAAGTTTTAATGCATGACTCATTAGGCTAATTAGTCTGAAATCTTCACATGTATGTGCATTTGCTTTCTTCGGTATGGGAATGAAGTCGGACTTAAACCAGTCGCGTGGGATGTTTCCGCTCTACAAGAGCGGATTATGTACACTATTTACATTAAAATCAGATCTTTGAATGATCGTGACCGATTCTTCCTCTTTTGAATATTTTGAGTTAACAGTTTCAGTTTCATTACAATTATTTACTTTTAACTGGTCAATGTGACGTTTCCAAATCAATCCATGATCTGTTTTTATAATATAGGTTCTTTCTCCAAGATCTTCTTTGACCACACCTTGGCACCAATTTGGAGTATTAGCCCTAAAATCGCATACTAACACCTTATCATTAATTTTAAAATATGTTTGTCTTTTCCCTTTAAAATATTGTTTTTGTATGAATTGTTTATTTTCGACAACCGATTTTGTCGATGGCAATAACAAATCAAATCTGGTGCCCAACAAAATTTTAGAAGGAGCTTCCCCTGTAGTTGTATGAGGAGTGTTTATATAATGAATAGAAAACGATTGATAATTAAATTAAAATCTAAATTTTTATTTTCACTTTTGTCCTAATAAATAGCTTTTTTTAGAATCTTAACTGCACTTTCACCTAATCCATTTGTAGAAGGAATTGAAAGTGGCCGCATTATCGGTACAAATTTGGAAAGGTAAACCAAATCTACTAAATAAATCACGAAAAATTTTAATAGTACTCGTAGCCGTTATATCGTATACTTGAAAACATTCTATCCATTTTGAGGTTGCTTCCTCAATTACCAAGGAGTTTTCATTAAAACTGGACCAAAAAAATCGGCGTAACCTAGTCCATAGTTGCTCAGGCCATTTCCAGCTTAACAATAATGATGATTTGGGTGGTTTGCTCGAGTGAAGTGCACAAGCATTGCAATTTTGAGATTGTTCTTCAATCTGTTTGTCAATTGAAGGCCATGATCGTGCAAGTGCCTTCATTTTCACGATACCCATATGAGTACTATGCAATTCTTTTAAAATTGAAGTATGAAATTTGTTTGGAATAATCAACCTGTAACCCCACATTAAACAACCTTGTTTCATAAAAATTTCATTTTTTTTTTATAAAATATGGTTGAATTTCACTTGAAGACCAAGTAGAAGGACATCCCCTTTTAACAAAATATATAATTTTACTAAGAATAGGATCCTTCGCCGTCTCTTTTTTTATAGAGTGAACATTCAAAGGAAAATCGGAATCTTCAATATAATTGAAATATGAATAATAAAATTCTGAGCCTAAAAATGAAGTACATTCTTCTTTTTCGAGATTAACGGGAGGTCTGGACAGACAATCTGCAACATTATCTTTACTTTTGACGTAAACTATGTCATACGAAAAAGCTGATAAAATATGAGCCCATCTTTGTATCCGATTGGCTGCAAAAATTGGTAAACCTTTTTTATTGCCAAAAATGGTTAATAAAGGTTTAAGGTCAGTGCATAAAATAAATCTTTGACCATAGAGATATTGAAAAAATTTCTTTACGCCAAAAATAATGGCTAGAGCCTCTTTTTCAATTTTAGAATATTTTATTTCGCTGGATTTTAACAAAGTTGACGCAAAAGCAATTGGCCTTTCCGTTTTATCCTTGTAGACATGAGAGAGAGTGGCTCCCAGAGCAAACTGAGAAGCATCAACCATTAGTTTTATTTTTTCTTCGGGATTAAAATGTGCTAACACCGAAGAAGATGTCAACATAGCTTAGCTTCTTCGAAACTTTTCGTACACTCAGGCGTCCAATTCCAAGCTGAGTCTTTTTTTAACAAACAATAAAGAGGTTTCAAAATTTGTGATGCATTCTTAATAAATTTACATTAAAAATTTACCATTCCTAAGAAGGATTTGAGTTCCGTAACTGTTTCCGGAACCTTGGCTTTTTTAATAGCAGTAACTCGCTCATCTAGCGTATGTAATCCAAATTTGTCAATTACATGACCTAAATATTTTACCGAATTTTGAAAAAATGTACATTTGTCTTTTTTTACTTTAAGTCCACATTCATGAAGACGTTTAAACACTTTTTCTAATCGCTCCAGATGCTCACGGTCATCTTTACCTGTTACTAAAATATCATCAAGGAAACATACAACACCCGGAAAAATAAACATTCGTACCATTATATTTTGAAATATAGCTGGGGCACTAGTTATCCCGTAAGGTAAACGTTTATAAGAGTAAAGTCCCTTATGTGTAGTTATAGTAACAAGTTCTCGAGAAGCTTCTGTCAACTCCCCCTGTTGATAAGCTTCCGAGAGGTCGATTTTTGAAAAGTTATCACCACCTTGCAATTGCGAAAAAAGATACTCTATTCTCGGCAAAGGAAAATGTTGAATTAACAAATTTGGGTTTAACGTGACTTTAAAATCTCCGCATATTCTTATACCTCCATTGTTTTTTAAAACTGGAACGATAGGAGTAGCCCATTTTGAAAACTCTGTTGGTACTAAAACATTCATTTTTACTAACCTTTCGATTTCCTGTTCCACTTTGGGTTTTAAAGCGAACGGTACTGATCTAGGCTTGCCAAATTTCTCCACAGCGCCTTCCTTTAGCTTTAATGAAATTTTAAATTTGTTAAATGTTCCCAATCTGTTATCAAATACAGCACCATATTTTTTAATCAAAGAAGTAACCTGGATAGAAGCATCTATATTTTTACAGCTTTCTAATAAATTTGTATCAGATATATCATTCAAACTTTCGGCTTTCTGAATTTTGCAGATACCCAATTTAAGCATATTTAAACCATTTCTACCAATTAGTGGAGGACCCCCGTCTTCAATTACATAAGTTTTTAATACATAATCTTTATTTTCAAAAACCAAATTGAAATTAACAAATCCCAAGGGCTTAAAAGTAACACCCACATAATCCTTCAATCATTCTTTTCTAATTTTTTATTTTAAAAATGTTTTTGGTATAATTTTTCAGATATTGCGGCTTGAGCAAAACCAGAATCCGCCTCAAAACTCATTGGTATATTTTCAACAAGCATATTTACAAAAATAGGTTTAATATTTCCATTCTTATCAACATTGTCGCTTAAATTCCCAAAATTTAACAAATAATTATCAAACTCATCAAAATTCTCCGCAACCGGTTTATTTAAATCCGATAAATTAAAAATTGATTGGTCAGTATCGACTTCATTATCTACTTCCAAATATTTATGTGAAACTTTTTTGCACTGAGTAGCTAAATGGCCTCTCACACCACATTTATGCCAATTACAATTTTTATATGCACAATCATTTACCATGTGATTACTACGACCGCAAACAGTACATTTTATAGAATATTTACGATTTCTTACCATAGGATTTCTGACACTATTCTTACCAGCTAAACCGCTGCTGCCTTGGTCTTTTTGATATCGCTGAAACAGCTGGCTAGAAGAATTGCGTGTGATCTGGCCCTTATTCTTCCTTTGACGATGGAAATTCATCGAGTCGGTCGGTTCTCGTTTCACCACCGCACCCAAGCTTTCTCTCAACGCGTGTTCCTCCAAAGAAGATTCCTTGGAAATGGCTAATCTAACTACTGATTTCAGCGTAACATTTGCGCTGGAAGCATCTTCTTCAAAAAGCCGATCCATTATCCTTTCTTCACTAATGCCGATAACAAAAATATCACGCATTATGACACGTAATTCAGTGCCAAAATTACACTTTGAAGCTAAACTTTTTTCACGTGCTTCCCAATCGCCAACACTTTCACTAGGTTTCCTCCGTGTAGAGTAAAATTGTAATCTTTCTGCGAAGTACGACTTCACTGGATTTAAATGTTTATCCAATAATTTAATTAATTCATCGAAAGTTTTTGCATTCGGAAGATCTGGTACACATAAATTCCGCACCAATTTATAATAATTCTCCGATAAAGTATTCAAAAGTATGGCTTTTTTCGGTTAACGTCATTTATTTCATTTGCAATAAAAAACTGGAATAGTCTTTCTTTGAATACCGAAAAATCCGATGTATCAGGATCAAAAGTATTTAAGGTTCCTAATAACCCAAAACATTGTTGATTATCTTTATCAGCCGGCATTTTTTTTACCACTAGCACTTACTTAAAAACAAAAATTTCAGCACCAACTGATAAAATATACTTTTCGATTATGCGCACGTGAATTCAAAGAGAAAAACACCTCGTCACCAACTGTTATATATACATATATGAAAATATTAATTTGATTATAATCACTAATTACAAATAAAACAACGTTTAATGTGAAACGTATTTATTCGTATACTGCTTTTGCAAAACTCGTCCATATATCGATAAGGTATGTTTCATATAAAAACATGTAATTAAATAAAAGTAAATATACAGAAATACGAGTATATATACAGGGAGTATCTTACAGTGTCCTTTCATCCATCTTCTAATAATGATTCATTCATTGTGGACCCGAAATTCTGACTAACCGCCTTCTAAACGTGCTGAAAAATGAGGAACATTTTTTCTATATTTTCTTATGGTTCCTACAGATCGGTATGATAAAGTCTGCAAAAAATATACAGATGAAAAATCTATGAAAATTGTTATAGTACTTGCTAATTTGGAAACAACTTTAGCCCCTAATGTTGTTTCTTTATGAATATCTTCTTTGCCTGTGTAGATGTTTAGATCATGCCGCCCTAAATCACTATCAGATTGACTCCCCTATTCACCAAATATTGCTTCTCGTCCTATGTACAGTTCTTTTTTGTTCAGAAATCGTCGACGACTCATTTGTAAATAGATGTAACTATTGGGACAAATACAACCCAATATACATGCGTAATGAGACAGAGCAGACCACGTAGTGAACGTCCTCGAGTTTCTAGCACAAGGAAGGATTGCTATTTGCTACAATTAGTCCTCAGATACCGAAGGGCATCAGCTTCATCTCTAAGGGCTCACTTTCAGGGTACGTTACGCCATGTTATATCGACACCTACTGTTCGAAGACGACTCCATGATCCAAATTTAAGTTCTAGAAGGCCATTACAGATCTCCACTCTACTTCCTTGATATCGCGCTGTCCATTTTCAATGAGACCGAGAGCATAGAGGTTATCTTTTACCCCAATGGAGATCGGTGTTATTTACAGATGAAAGCAGATTTGGATTGATTAGTTATGGCAATCGACAAAGGATCTGGAGAGAACCAGGTCGTCAACTTAATTTTCCCCGCGAAGCTGCTCCCTATCGAGGGAGTACCGTAATATTCTAGGGAGGAATAATGTTCAACCACTGCATCCCATTAATCAGCAAACCGCAAAATATAACAAGTCACATTTACATCGAACAAGTTATTAGAGCCATTGTGTATCCCATATGAAACGATTTAGGTGAAGATTTTATGATTATGGACGACAACGCCCCACCACATCGTACAAGAAATGTTCAGGCCACACTGAAAGCAGGACATTTCATTGGATTGAATTGGCCAGCCAACTCTCCTGATATGAATCCAATTGAAAACATGGGGGATTTCATTACTAGAACCATTCACAATCGTGTCAAAACCCATCTCAGTCTGCAGATGAGTTAGTCGCATTGGCGTTAGAGAAATGGAACAATATTCTACAGGAAACTATCAATCGCTTGATCAGTTTAATGCACAGGCGTGTCGAAATGTTATGGAATCATGGAGGAGGTTATACCGACTATTAGTCAGAGTTCAGCATGTTTTATTACTTTACCTACGACCACCCCTGTGAGTAATTAAAAACACACAGTCGGCAATCAATGTAAAGGCGGCGCCAGACATTCGGTATTCGGCGAGTACCGAGCGACTGCTCGCAGAGTGGCAAGTAGTTGAGTTACTCGGCAGGTGAGCGCGGATTAATCACCAAATGACAAGCACCTAAACCAGATATTCGCAATTCGTCACGTAACGGAGTCTCTGTGGGTATAACGAATATTCAGTATAAAGTGTATTTACGGCTTGCAATGGATAATGATACAGAGCTCGTTATTAGCTTGGCTACATTTGTAGTAATGTCTTGTGGTAGTGTGTTATTAAACAAAATAAAGAAGAAGCCCAGAAGAAGGAGATGGTGGATGGTTTCACTTAATAAAAGCAGAAAAACGTAGGTATTGAAGCTGGAAATAATTTCTTGATTTCAATCTACCTTTTGAAATATAACATTATTGTTTCATTTTTATATGCATTTTCCAGTTGTTTAAAATATTTTTGTTTTAGCTATAGTGCCACAAACCTAATGGCAGATCTGCTCAAGGAACCATCCGGAAAATTTGAAAATTTTTGCCGAATGTCGAGCGATGATTTTAATTATTTACTTTCAAAAGTGGGACCAATGATTCGTAAGAAAGATACCAAGTGGAGAACAGCGATTCCAACAAATGAGCGCCTTGCCATAACCCTTCGATTTATTGCAACAGGAGACAGTTTTAAAAGTCTTCACTATTTGTTCAAAGTGTCTCCACAGCTTATTTCCGAAATAGTCCCAGAAGTTTGTAGTGCTATCATTGCAATTTTACAGGATTATGTTAAGGTAAGTAATTATTTTTAAATCAAAGAAAACTTCGAGGAACATTTTCTAAAACTGTTTATTTAAGAAATTAAAAGTAACATTATTGGAAATTAGTAAAAAAGGTTACCAAAGGCCGAGAATCCTCATCAGCAACAATATCAGCATTTTGAATGACATTCTGTGATGGAAAAGTTTCTTGAGTTGAGTGGAATGCTGCTTGATGTGAAAGTGACTGCGAATATTGGGAAACAGTATGGTTCGAACTTAATGAAAACTGAGAGCTAGGTGATGGTGAGCTGAGTCTAGTAGATAAATTTTTCATTTGACAGGGAGGATCCATGTCATTATTCTGGGTTACATTCTGTGGTGATGAAGTTTCTTGAGGTGAGTGGAATGCTGCTTGATGATGTGAAAGTGACTGCGAAGTATGGTTGGAACTTGAAGACAGGGGGCTAGGTGTTGATGAGCTTTGTTTATAGTCGTGTGTACATAAAATATTCAGCTGCCGAGTAGGATTTATCTCATTATTAGCATGTGAGATACGAGAATTCATTTTCATTTCAAACAATATGTTATCAATCCGATGCATACAAACTTCCCTAGTGTGCTAGTGTGCTCCTCCATTTCCTGTAGTTTTGCAGCTACTAGTTCTCCATATATGGAACACACATTTCGTTCTTTGGCCGGTTTGTTAGTTACAACTTGTAATAAAGAATATGCATTATCCATTTTATCTTTAATTTCCTGTGCTTCAGCTACTTTACTCTTTTTTCGTGCAGGATCTCTAAATGCAGACTTACTCGTCGAAGGCAATACCAAAGCTCCAATTAAGAAATTGTCGCATTAGATCAGTAAAATGATTATTTTGTGTTTTTTTCACACACACACCTTCATTTTCAACATTATCCCGTTCAGGTCTCTCAATTTCCGTGTTAACAGTAGCAATAGCTTCCTCTTCATCATTATCGTTGCCATCTTCCTCGGGCAAAAACTCCTAAAACATTTAACTATTAAAATCTTATCATTTATTCACAGCATTTTTTTTTCAGATTTTTTGTTTGTTTCAGATTCCCAAAAGTGCTAACGAATGGAAATGTGTAGCTGAAAAGTTTAACAAGGACTGGAATTTTCCCCATTGCATGGGTTCCCTCGATGGAAAACATATTGTGATACAAGCGCCTACTAATTCGGGATCTGAATTCTACAATTACAAACAATATTTTAGTGTAGTATTAATGGCTCTAGTGGATGCTGAGTATTGCTTCATGTTTGCTGATTGTGGATGTCAAGGTCGACTTAGTGATGGAGCAGTGTTTCGAAATACTCGCTTGTTTCAAAAAATCGAGCAAAATGAATTGCACTGCCCTCCACCAGAGCCACTGATGGGAAGAAATAAAGAAGTGCCTTATGTATTTGTTGGAGACGACGCATTTGGATTAAGAGAAACAATTATGAAACCATTCCCAGGCAAACATGACAAAGGTAGTAAATATAGAATATTTAACTATCGCCTGTCACGTGCACGTAGAGTTGTTGAGAATACATTCGGACTATTAGCTAATGTATTTAGAGTACTTCGGAAGCCAATGTTGCTTCAACCTGATAAGGTCGCTTTAGTTGTTATGACCTGTGTTGTTTTACACAATTTTTTAAGAAGAAGTACGTCATCCCGATCTCTCTATTCTCCAAATGGTACCTTTGACTTTGAAGAAGATGGAAACGTTATAGAGGGAGCTTGGCGTCAAGCAAATACAGACACTATGACATCCCTATTACCACTGCGAAATATCCCTAGAAAGCCTAGCATGGATGCAAAAGAAATAAGAAATGAATTTGCCGAGTACTTCGTAACCAGCGGAAAGATACCTTGGCAAGATCAATACTGCTAATTCAAAATTACACTATTTGTACAAAGTTTATTTTTTAAATAGGTATGTTTGTTGAAATAAATTTTGTTAAATACCTATAATAATTAGGTACCTACCTCTGTATTTCTTGTCTGCCTTGGAAGATCCTTATCACGAAGGAATGTGGCCATTTTTTCATAGGCGAACCACGTTGGTTTGTAAATTTCATCAGTCCCTGCTCCACTTTTCAAGCTTTGTTTTACTTTATTTAAACAGGCTCTAAAAGACGCCATCAATGAATCCTTTTTCTTTTTCAATTCCGTGACTGTGTATTTCTGACCCATCTTGACTTCTATGTGTTTCCAAGCATCATAAACATCATTCCGATTTTTATGGTTTGGTAAAGATGCATTCCATGTTACAGGTTCATTTTCATAACACTCCAAAAATTCAAAAACTGTTTCATTAGACCAGTCCATTTCTCAATTCTACTACAATAAATAATAAAAAACAATCCGGTAATTCAACGATATGTATACTTACTACAGTTATCCCCTAGCCATAGACTATTGCTTGCAGAAGAACGAATATGTGGATGCAGATTCAGAGCGTAATACGGCGAATACTCGTTTCTTTTGATGTTGCTTCAAAAGACCGACAAACAACGGGAACTACGCGAGCACTGTACAAACACTAAAATTGTTCATCGGCAAGTAGCGATGAACCCTTCCATACTACTTGCCACTCTGCGAGCAGTCGCTCGATACTCGCCGAATACCGAATGTCTGGCGCCGCCTTTAGACGTCTATTACGCACGGTAAAACAAAACGCACGGCTGTAAAGTAAATCGCACGGCTTCCCTAGCAACCACTTAGCATCTGTCAATAGACGTAGCCATTTTATAAAAAATTCATTATTTAGATATTAGACGTTGAATTTTATTCTATATGTAAATGGTAGATAACGTTTATTAGATATGAGATGGCATTTAATACTAAAAGTTATTTGGAATTATATGATAATGAGCTTGGAAACGTCTTTTGTATTATATTGTTATCGAAAGGGGCACATTATAACTTGAAATTAGCAATTTATTTGGTTTCTCTAGCGCCTCTAGTTACTTCACAATTAATTATCAAAATTTGAATAAATACGTCGCTCCACTCGTTTTGCTTGTAGCGGCTCTGCAGGTAAGCTACGTCATCAGCGCCGATCGCCCCACTAGAGAATTAGTTTCACGTGGAACGTAATTACTATTACGCCTTTGCTGTTTGTGTTTTTTGAAATGTCTGCTCAAAAAATTCGGTATAAATATTGCATTGTGTGAAAATGTACAAATACGACAATAACTACACCAAATAAAGTATTTATTAGTGTCCCAAAAGGAGAGAAAATACGGAAACAGTGGTGTAATGCAATAAAGAGGGACAATGAAATAAACAAAGTTTTTTCGAGTACATTTAATCGGTTTTGTTGTGAAGATCATTTCGAGGTAAGGTAATTTTTAGTAAATCTCGATACCTCTTACAGTAGTATTTTTAGTCCCACTAGCACACGTACTAACTTACAGGGTTTGCTACTGCTAAATTCAAATGTCATGTGATAAAAGATCTATAAAGATGCATTTGAAAGAATGAAATGTTACTTTTTCAGATCATTTTAAAAAGCAAAACACAGAACAATGGAATACCTACTCTATTTTGTGTAAATATTAATATAAATCACTATACACGTAAAAGCCATTAAAGGCCAGACGGATTTTCCATACTTATCTGTGTTTTCTTACAATTACAAAGTAATATAAAATCTATATTAGAACATATTATGTAAATTCTGAGTCTGTGTATTTTCTATTGATATAGAAATATGCAGGTAAATAGTATACAATGAACCATTACATTTGGGTCTACCGTCAAAAAAAGGCATTATAAATTCATGGGAATTCCCCAATATTATAACGGAAATAAATAGGTCATCCTTTAAGATGTACCCACCCAAATATATTCTGGATTTCTTAGTATTCAAAAGGAAATAGAGATTTTTATTAATATTTGCAAAACACATTTAAAAATGTTTAAGACATAAAAAGAACAGAACATAAAAGTACTCTATGTTTTTTTATTCCAGCTTGAAACTGATATGGAAAATTATAGGAAGTGGAAGATGATGGGCGGGAACGTAAGGCTCAGAAAAGGTGTTTAACCTCATATTTTTAAGTGTCAGAAGCCAGGTTCCGAGTCTATCAAACCTGAAAGAGGTGCTGCAGCGAAAAAACGTCGCGTTGAAATCCTCCAAAATATAGAGTCGTCAAATGTCATACATACTTCAAAAGCAGTGGAGTGGGTTAATTATAGTGGTGGTAGTGGTGCTATTGAAGACGATCCACTCGAGCTCTCTGATGACGGACCTAGTCTTGCTCCCAACAATGTTCGTATGAGACATAAAAAAATCTAAGTGAGATGAAAATGCTTTTCTCGATGTAAACAAGTGCAACCTGATAATACCACAAACACATCTGATGTGTCATGTTCTCCAATAAAAATTGCGGTATCACATGTAAGTACTTCTCCTATCACATTCACGCAGAAACATTCTTTGGAAAATCTTGAATCAAGTTGCTCTTCCGAAAATTCTACTGATTGGGAATGCAGTTCTTCAGACACAAATTTGGACCAAGATAATGAGTACAAAGCTTGCATGTTAAAGGGGACCTTAATGTCAATAAATAGAGCTCCCTAACTACTTTTAGGTATCCCAAAAGAGTCATATTTTTGCTTGCAAATTTTGTCAGAAAAAATTCCGGTTCCACATACACATATTCTCATTACACTTAAGAAAATTCGACTAAATGAACCGTATACAATATCAGCCATGCAGTTTGGAAGATCATTAGTAAATATTGGTCAAATCTTCAGGCGCACTGTTCCTTTATTATCAAAGTACTTTCAAGAATTAATTATACGGCCACCTCCTAACAAAGTAGCTAAACATTTGCCAGTGGCATTTAGAAGCCGATATTCAAAAGTTCAGTCCGTCATAGATTGCTTTGAGGTTAGAATTCAAAAGCCTTTACACCAATCATTGACATGGTCTGAATACAATAGTTGCAATACTGTCAAGTATATGATTTCATGCACTCCAGATGGTGTAGTGAATTTTGTTTCATGTGGATTTGGGGGAAGGACATCAGATACTGCAATTTTCGAAAACTGTGGGTATGTAAACCATTTGTCTCCTGGAATGGAAGTTATGGCGGATAGGGGTTTTAAGAATGTGTCGCAATATGACTGTTCACTTGTCAGACCTCATAGTGTGACTGTAAGTACTCATAGTAGCAGAGAAGAAGTGATTGAATCTAAAAAAATAGCATCTCTTAGAATCCATGTTGAACGAGTCATAGGAAGACTTCGAGAGTTTAACATGACATTACCATATGCATGCGTAAACCTTAGACATTCAGCGATATTTGATGAAGTGGTTATTATAGTATGTGGTCTAATAAATTTGCAAAACAAACTAATAAAATTTTAAAATATTCATATTTACCAGAAATAGGTTAACTCTTATAATCTTTTGTAACTAGGTATGCTTTTGTTCATCTTTCAAAATATTAGGATAAATAAATAAAACAGATAAATGAATAAGTTTTGCTCTTTCGAAAAATTGTATACTACATATAAATAAAACTGTTACAAACATATATGTGATGTAATAATATGTATAATGACCTAAACCTATGTAATTAAACACATATTCTTGGATAAATTGCGTTTACCCAAAACTGAAAACACTTATCAAACAAGTCTTTACAGTAATTGTGGTCATAGTCCACGTATAGAATATGAAGAGATTTAGATGCCTCGAAGTCGGGATGAGTAATGCAAAAAACACTCTTTTTTATTTGAAAACTGCATCTGCATTTGGATTTGTGCCATGTATCTGTTTGCGGGTTTCTGATCTAGAGTAAAATAGGTTTTAAATGACTTACTACTTACGAGACATTTTATTTCCAGAGAGTAATCTTCGCTTGAGCCATCTGGAGACGCGGCAAATATAGGCAAGTCCTTTTTTAATAGAAGTCCATATCTCTTAAATTTAATTTTTGTTTGTCTTCGAAGTTCCGCAATAACAAGATGTTCCAATTTTCTTCCTCTAGCCATGGCCGGAATATCTACTAGATTATTCGCACAAGAATACTCTCGACCAGTGATCCATCTAAAGTGTTACAATGGCTTGCTTGGTACGCTTTAGAGGCAGTGATACGACCATAACGCATTTCGTGCCACAATGGGCAAGCAGCTTGTCCTGTGTTAAGTTTGTATACTTCATTACATGCATACTTTTCATATGGTTTGAAGAATATCTTATAAAAAGATTAACATCAGATGCACATGGTCCTGTGTTTTCAAACGCGTGAAATAATCTATGAATTGTTAGTTCAATAGCAATGGAAGGATCGTAAAAGTAGCTACTCAACTGAGTTTCCAGAGATCTTCGTTTAGATTCTTCTGTAACTGTCTTTAAAAATCCTCCATCGGTATCTTCAGTAGAAGTTGACCTCTTCGCAATATCTGTGATTTTTAAAAACTTAATAGAGGTATACCTACTGAAGACAATGTTGATTTCGACCAATAGCACTTCACAAAAGTCGGAGCTGGTTCTTCGCTTCGTCGATGCATCCAAGATAAGAATGCAATAGCATCCTTACAGCCTCCGGCACTTGCAGCACAGTCGTGACATTGGACACTTTGAACCACAGATATTCTTTCGTTACAAATTAAAGTAACGTGATACGGTGTCTTACGAACCTTATGTTCCGGTGTAATTCGGGCTTTTACTGTGCATATATCACCTCCCCTCTTCAACTGCACGTACCCTATAGCGTTATCGCCATAAGATTCTCTAGCTGACCTGGAAAGTTGATACATTTTTCTACAACATATATGCAAAACATGCTTTTCTATACAAAATTTGTATACGCAAAGTAGGCCTTTTCTTAATTCCTTCAATATCCGTTGGAAAAGTAGGTAATGATGTAGAGTGTGAGAAAAGTATACGTTATGGTACTTTTTCGCACGGAAATGTCACTTTGCCCACGGAAATGTCAAAGTCAAATATTTTTTTACAATCTACCTTTATCTTTTCAGTGAATTTCGTTGACTGACACCAATATTACAAATAATGAAATTTTATTGTCAAAAAAAGATACACCACAATTCAAAATTGATGAAATTTCAATAATAACTACACCTACGTTTACCTGGATTTTCTATATTAAATACAATATAAAAATTTTACTATTCAAAGTTCAAATAAAATATCATTTTCTCTCATTAATTAACGTGGTTGTAGAAAAAATAGTGTGTACAACTCGTACGCAAAGTACTTTTTTCACACGCACTTGTACAAACTACTATTTCAACTAAAATATCGTTTTGACAAAGCTACTGTGTTAGTGAAACGCGTCAACAAGTTTAAATTGAACATTAGTTCAAATATATGAAGATTTAAACAAACTATATTGTTTTATTTCATCGTTCAGTATGGATCTTCATCAAGTAAAAGCCTCATCTATTCAATTTTTGAAAAAAGAAATACTTGAAAATGGAAATACGCCGAAACGTAGTGGAGAAAATAAAATGAATGAGAAGAGAATGTAAACAATACAAAAAATCTTTTTATTTTTAACCTTAACCATGTTGGCCGATTACCGGGAATAAGCTTAAACGAAAACACTCGTTACGTAATATACTATTTTCTTCGTTTAATAAATTTTCAGAACAAACTTACATAGTCACATTTTAGTTTTCGAAGTCTCCTAGTTTGTAGAAAACATTTTACCATAAATAACAAATTCAATAAGCAAAATAATTTTATTGTTTTTAAGGACTATTTCTTTAACAAGACTGAGATGGGATCAAGATTTTTGACATGGTGTGTATGTAATAGTTATTGGTTAATTACTGACAGATTTTCATTCAAACGTTCAAAGAGTTGTCTAAAAGATAAAATGTTTATAAAATTTGTTATAGACTGATGTATTGTGGTTTGTGGTAATAAAATATTGAAGTATTCTAAAAATACTCTACCATTAATCTTCAGTAACACGACGCCAATTTTCAAACTAAATACTCACGAAAATCACGTACAGTTTAAATTACACCAAACATATTGAAAGCTGTATTTAGTGTCACACTTCCAACCATGCCTCTGTAAATACAAATTTATTGCGTTTAACACTCTTTTTCTTATATCCTCTTACCTTCTCATGCATCGTAGACAGAAAAATTCGAAAACGATGAGAGATTTTTACACAAAACCCATTATTTTTCATACATAATACAAGAAGTAATTTCTTGATGACAAAAATTCCCTTTTTGCTACAGTATAAAAAAACTCATTGATTACACGATTAATCCAAAAGTTACCTACACCTACTATTTTTTAGTATTGAATGCTTGTGCGAGGACTGAATAAAAAGACTCTTGGAAAAATTCGTGAAAATGGACAAATATCGCAGTCGATCGATCAAATCGAATACTCCATGTACAGCAATTAATAAAATTTTACTATCGCGGATTCTTTATTCTTATCGAGAACTTACATGCATAATATGCGGCGGTAAAAGAAATTTAAAACATTAAAATAGTAAATAAAAATATAATTTTCTCACGTGAAGCCAATTTAGGATGTCATCTTTTCTCCTGAAATTTTTTAAGAAGGCGACTGTGATAGGGTGCATTGTCCATGACTACAGCCGAAAAAGGATCGAGTTTGTTCAAAATGCTTCCAAACCATTCTTCAAGCATCGTTGAATTCATGTTTCAATATACAAAACAATATACCGTCATTCGGGGTGACGTCGGATAATTTTTGCAGTATTTTGTAAATAAAATGAACAATTTTCAAAAAAGAAACTGCAAACTATGTAGAGAAGTATCAGATTCACTGCCGCGGCAGATATGGATACTGATACTAATCCGTAAGTAAAAACAGTAACAAGACTTATTCATAAAAATCTAATATCTTCTCATTTTCAGAACTGATAATTTCCCTAATATGGAACCTGCTGCAACTGCCCCTCAGGTCCACTAATCATTCATGAAACAGAGTTTCCTGATACTACTCCGTAAGTAAAAACACTAACAAGACTTATTTACAAAAATCTAATTTCTTTTCATTTTCAGAACTGACAAATGTCTAAAACGGAACCTAATGTAACTGCCCGCACATATCCAAATAATTTTCATATAGCAGATGTTCTCTACAACTATTCAGTACCTATGTCAAAAATGACACTTATTTAAAAGAAACATCTAATTTTTTTATTTCATTTGTAGTTCTGATAAAATGGATTCCAAGATAAAATGGGTTATTTAAAACTTTTGCTCATATGAATTTGAAATGATTTTGTTAGTAAAAATATTTGTTTAAAGTATTTAAAATTAAAAATGTTTCTTTTTCAGTCTTTATAGATAGATAGATAGTTAGTTTATTTAGCAATCTTGCTATTACATTCAAAATATTTACAAAAATAATATAAAATCATTATACTTTATGCGCTAATTACATGTCAAATAACGATAGGAATAATTATAAATAATTTATTTTTATATAATTATAAGCTTCTCTTATAAAAGTGTCAAGGGTGCTACAAGATTTTATAGGAATTGACAAATCGTTATACAACAATAAACCTTCGTAAAACAGAGATTTTTGTGTTGAACTAGTTCTTGAAGTTGGTATATATATATATTTATATATATATATATATATATATATATATACATATATATATATATATATATATACATATATATATATATATATATATTTTAAATCAGAAAATCAAAACAGATGATTATTCTGTGGTAATTATCGACCGTACTATTTATATAAGCAAAAGGTGATGATTGTCAGGTATGCGGTCAGTATAAGAAATAAAACTCTATATTCTCATTCTCAATATTTCGCTATTGTTCAATAGCATCATCAGGAGACACTACAATAATTAAAATATAAATAAAATGACAAAGATAGGAACACAAATACTTACAGATGTTAAGAGTCAGTAAGAGTTGATGTACACAACATTAAGGTACTAACTAGACTAATTGCTAATGATTAATTTGTAAAAATGGTTGTGGTGTGAATTGATAAAAACGAGAAACAATTTGAGTTAAAAACAAAACAATAAAATAAATAATCTGAAACGTATGAATAACTGGGGTGACAAAACAACAATATTAAAATGAATTTAACAGGTGACAATAAATATCACTGAGTTTATTAGTGTCAGATTTGAGATTGAAAACATCTTTTTGTTTGTTGATGTGATACATTTGAAAAAATAAACGATTCCTGTATTGGTCAACTTTCTGCAGAATCTCTGTATCGTCATAATTGAACGTATGGCCCGTCTTTATAAAATGATCCACCACTACACAGTTATTCTTGCCCACTCGACAATCACTTCTATGTTGGGTAATACGGTTTTTTAACCATTGAGACGTTTGACCAACGTAGCATCCCGGACACTGCGAGCAATTTACAAAATAAATTCCTCGCAGTGTCCGGGATGCTTTATTTCTTATACTGACCGCATACCTGACAATCATCACCTTTTGCTTATATATATATATATATATATATATATATATATATATATATATATGTTACTACATGTTCTACTGTTGTAAGTATGCATGTCTCTAACAAAACTAATTTTGCTGGACACATATTTTGGTAACATGTTATGAATTATTCTAAAAAAAAAAATCACGTTTTGTAAAACCATCTGCTGATTAACACTCATAAAGTATAAACGGTCAAGCATGTCTTTGATACCAGTGTAACTATTTACTCTTAAAATAACCCTCATTGCTTTATTTTGTAAAATTTGTAATTTAGACTTCTCAGACTGGTTTAAATAATATAAAATTGTTGGGCCATACTCAAAATATGGTGCAATTATAGTTTTATATAATGTAACTCTTGACATTAGAGACAGATTTGAACTTATTCTTCTAAAATAATCGATTTTTTTACTAATTTTCTTATGAACATACTGACCATGCTTTTTAAAGTTCAATTCTTTATCAATAATAACACCTAAGTATTTACATTCACTAACAAGCTTTAAGGACTGACGGAACAACTTAATATCACATGCAACATTACGTTTATTGCTATTAAATAACATCACTACTGTTTTATTGGTGTTTACATACAAATCATTGTTAATAAGCCACGATTCTAATAATTTAATAATATTTTGCATGTTATTCATCGTCTCTTCCACATTTTCACCCTCCACTGAAAGTATGGTGTCATCAGCAAATGAATTTAAAACTAATGGAATATCACAGAACTTAACAATATCATTAATATATAAAATAAAAAGGAGAGGCCCCAATACTGTTCCTTGAGGGACTCCATACTTCACAAGAAGTTTACTGGAGTGACAGCTATTTACTTTTACTTGTTGGTAACGATTTTTCAAGTAACTGCTGAACCATTCTTGTGCATTTCCAAGTATACCATATTGTTTTAGTTTTATTATTAACAAGTCCCTGTTTATTGTCTCAAACGCTCTTTTAAAATCAAGAAAGACAGTACATATAACTTTTTTTGAATCTATAGATTCCTTCCATTTTGAGATAACCAGTTGTAGTGCAGACTCACAACAATGTTTTTCTTCAAGCGTATAATAATATCTATATTCTTTTCGGCAACACAGATGGTAGAAATAACCAATTCTTTTACTAGTAACATAATGAACGCTCATTATTGTACTAGTAACAAAATAATGAGAAACGATAGCAACGTCTTATTATGGGCGTTGTAACCAAGTAGGCAGGAGCTGTCATTTAATTTTTATTTAATTTGATGTTTGTCAGTTTTGAAAAGTGTATTGTAAAA
The DNA here is from genome assembly GCA_963921935.1 of Galeruca laticollis. Taxonomy (NCBI): domain Eukaryota; kingdom Metazoa; phylum Arthropoda; class Insecta; order Coleoptera; family Chrysomelidae; genus Galeruca; species Galeruca laticollis. The sequence continues at coordinate 218,010,754 of OY998175.1, forward strand.
ATGTCTCAAGAAGAAGAATTTCAATGTACACCTCCGGAATTAGTCGAAATAGTGTACGAAGATACACAGAAAATGTTATGCTTGCGTATTTTACGTATTTGTCAAGAAAATTTAAAAGTTCGACACTATGGGCACAATATTCAATGATTAAAGCTCAATTAAACATCAAACATAATGTAAAAATGGAAAATTATACCAAATTAGCTGCATTTTTAAAGCGACAAGGAGAAAATTATACCCCGAAAAAATCAAAAGTATTAACAAAAGACCAATTTGATAAATTTTTTCAAGATGCACCGAATAATGTTTATTTAGCAACAAAAGTACGTACTTTCTAATTTTTTTTAATATTATTACACTTAATAAATCGTTGGCAATAATATCCTTTAGAAGATTAATATTCAAATTGTCAACAATTAACGTATTTCGAACTTAAAACGTATATACCTCGATAGCTCAGCGATAGAGGTTTGGTGTTCCGTCTCGGAGGTATACGGTTCGAATGTCAACGCCGGTGAATTTTTTTTTACTTATTTCAATGTTTGTTTTTAGGTTATACTAATATTTGGAGTCACAGGAGCCTGCAGATGCGATGAACTCGTTCATTTGAAGTACAGCGAAATCCAAGATTTAGGAAATTTAATTGTAGTAAATATCACAAACACAAAAAACAACGATCATTTACTATACTTGGCGATTTTTATTTGAGCTTGGTCAGACAGTATACGGCACTTCATCCGAATGATATGGATCTGCAGCGATTTTTTATTAAATATCAGAATGGTAAACGTCACCGTGTAGTAATGGGTATACATAAAATTTCAAACGTTCCAAAAGACGTTGCTATGTTTTTGAAATTATCAAATCCTCATGAATATACGTGACATTGCCTTCTTAGGACTTTAGCAACTATTTTAGTTGACAACGGAGGGGACATTACCGCTTTAAAACCACATGGTGGATGGAAATTCACGAGTGTTGCTGAAGGGTACTTAGAAGATTCTGTTTCCAGCAAGAAACAAACTGCACAAAAAATACTTCATTGGGAAGAGCAACCAAGTACGAGTTCTGGAATCAAGAGAGATTCACATTCAGGAAACCTTTCAAATGACAATTTTTCTAACATAATAAGTATGGACAAACATCTTACTAATCATAACATGTACACATGACAAGATGGTGAATGTCGAAACCGAAAGCGGTGGCAGTGACCTAAATTTAAATACCTGCAGTATACAAAACTACACCTTCAATATCACCCTTAATAAATAGGTAATGTATATGCAAGCCATAACTGTTTTTTTTCATATTTGTATTAATAGTTGAGATATAAACAATGTATTCATTTTTTTTCTATTTATGAATTGCATTATCTTTACACTTGAAGAAAAAATAGTATATGTCACTCGGAGCAGAAGACCCATTATATGTTTTGCCCAGTTTGCACATCCTCGGCTAACGCCTCGACAGTGCAAGAATCTGGGCTCAACAATAATAGTAGCCTTCTACTCCTAGTAACATAATGTACTATTTTCTCTAAAACCAGACGGATTGTCTATTAAAATATTGTTATTATTAATATGTTCTATAAGTAGTTCCTTTATGTATAATTCTATTACTTTTTCACAAAGAGGCAACATGTTAACTGGTCTAAATTCATCACGTTTTTTTGTATTTGTTACCTTTTGAATAGGTACAATAAGTGATGTTTTCCACAAGTCAGGAAATTTACCTTGTTCTATACTTGAATTTATTATATCTGTCAATTTATCACTAATCGTATCTAGGCCCTTCAGCATAATGGTTTTGGTAATCTCGTCTGTTGAATAATCTTTTTGCAAATTTATTATTAAATGTTTCACTTTTTGTTGGGTAACTTTTTGAAAGTTGTATAAAGGAGTTATTTGGTTATCCATAATAACATGATTTCTTTGATGCAAATCGTGATGTTTGTCCCTATTAGCTATTAAAAGTTCTATACTTTCTACAAAATAATTATTAAATGAATCGGCTAATGATTTATCATCTTCCACTAATATATCATTAAAGTATACAGCTTGTATTATATCACCCTTTCCTTTACCCATTACTCTTTTGATACCTTGCTACATTTTCCTACTATTTCCTTTGTTTGTATCTATTAAGTTTTCAAAATATAACCTTTTCTTTGATCGTATTAGACTAACAACTTTGTTTCTTTGATCTTTATACCCTACCAAATCAGCAGCCATACCTGTAATTATAGCCCTTTTATATGCCAGATCTCTTAATTTTTCTAAAGATTTTATCTCATTATCATACCATTCACAGCCAACCCTTTTACGTATAGCTATTTCTGGAGCAAAATTATTTAAAACGGAGGTAACATTTGCATTAAATTTTCCAAGTAGGTAGTAGTTGCATTATCATTACTTAATTTTAATTTACTTTGAGGATTCTTAAACTTTATTTTAAAGTGTGTCATATCATGATCTGTAATTTTTGGTTCTCTCCTTACTTCAGCTGTGACCTCGTTATTGTCTGTAAATACTAGATCAACTGTACTTCTAGTATTTTGTGTTATCCGGGTATATTCCTTTATTATTTGTTTAAGTTGAAAAGCTTTCATTTGAGTAATTAATTTTCCCCCATGAAAATAATTGTTTTCTGGACTAACATCTATATTAAAGTCACCCATTAAAAAAACATTTACATTACAATTCTGATAAATTCCCTCTACTATATTATCCAATTCAGTTAGAAATGCCGAAATACTAGAGGTTGGCGATCTGTACAAAACAATAAAACACATTCCTCTAATTTTTAACCCTATTACCCATAACATTTTTGGAATTGTCAATTCGAAAATGACTTCATAAGGAGTGCCATTTTTTATATAACACACTATGCCACCTGTGTGCCTATTCTCGGAGTTAAGTTTAACTATATTAAACCCTGATATATATTTCATTATATTCAATTTCAGTTGTTACTCTTGCTTCCGTTAGTGCTAAGAGATCAATGCTACATCTATGTAAAAGAGTATCAATTTGATTTAAGTTGGACAACAAGCTGCATACATTCAAATGAATAATTTCCAATTGCTATATAAAATTCGTCTTTTCAAGTTGTTGTTTTTCCATTTTTATAAGACATTGGCAAGACCTATCCCACACCGCATGTTTAACATCCAAATTTAGATTGAATTTTGCGTTAGCTCGTAGGCAATTTATGCAACATTTTTCATTTAATTTACATTCATTAGATTTATGATGTTTACTACAATTTCCACAAAAATTCTCCCATGTTTTACAATTCTTGGCAAAATGATTAAATCCCTGATATTTAAAACATTTTACAACACTTACAAATTCAAAAATTCTACACCTATATAAACTAATGTATACAAACTCCATACTTCTAAGAAAATTTAAAGTTTCAGTGTCTACTTCTATTACTATATTAATTAATCATGTCTCATTTATTCCTTTTGACTTATTTATTACTTTTAAATAAAAATTATCACCATTGTTTCCAATTTTGTTTTGCCTTATAATTACTTCTTCAATTTCTTCATCTACTAGTGTATCTTTGGGGACGTTGATAATTTTTAATTTTGGATACACTTTTTTCGGTTCAACTACCTCATATGACTCTCCCAAATCCTGTTTTATTGAGTTTGATACAATTGAAGCTTCATTCCTGCTGCCACATTCCAATAAAACTCCTCAATTTTTTAGACTTCTTTTAACATCAACATTTTCAATTAATTTCTTTTTAATTTCTTCCGCAGATTTATTTTTATTGGATTTAATTATCAATACTTCTTTATTATTTCTTACAACACTACTATATGTATTTAAATTACTTGCTGCTCCAGTTTGGTGCATAGCAATATCACTTCTATGTGGAGCTTTCATATCCATCATGAACGTTTTAACTTCCTTTAAATTTTCCACTTTTTCATAAATACTACCATATTATCCAAGAAATTCGAACATTCATCACATACTATTTATATATATCTATAACTGTATGAATCAAGACTTCTTTATGTCGGTGGGTGTCAGCACCACTTTGTGAGTAAAAAACGGATAGTTTATAAACTTTTTGTCTTTTTTTGTCTGAAGATTAAGAAAATGGAAGATGCAGTTCAATTGCCATGTATGCATAAAAACAAAGACAGTGTGTTCAGAACTTATGTATATCAAATTTGTAATGTGGCTTCCAACATATAAAATGGATTATTCGTATACTTATTTGGAGTTAGAAAAATTATTTTGTGAGTAAAAATGTTATTTATTTCAAGAAAGTATTCAGTCTTTATAACTAAATGGATCAAGACTTCAATATATCTATGGGGGGTCACCACCCCTTTGTGAGTATAGAGTAGTAAAATAAACGGTTTTAAAGATTAAAACTAACTTTTCCGCATCTGTGGCCCTGAACAATATTCTATAATAAAATTGTTACTTGTATACACTTCGGGGGATGTATCGTGCCAACAAACCGAAATTTCTCCAAAAATAACCTAAAATTTAGTATATCTAGTTTTATAGGACCCGCTGTACTCGCTCTAGTCAACTGAAAATCAATAGGGTACATCTGTGAGACACCTTGAACAATACTTATTCATAAAGTTGATCAATCGTATACTCTCTGGAGGCTGTATCGTGCTAACAAACTGAAAATTCTCCAAAAATGACAAAAATTTGGTACTTCAAGTACCACAGCACCCGTTGTACTGGCTTTAGCGAGCTCAATATCAATAGGGTTCATCTTTAAGATGCTCTGAATAATATCCAATCATAAAATTCATCACTTGTATATACTCCGGAGGCTGTATCTTGATAACAAACTGAAACTTCTCCAAAAATATCGTACTTAAAGTACTGTAGCACCGGTGGTATGGCTCTGGTGAGCTGAAAATCAATAGGGTTCATCAGTGAGATGCCCTGAATAATATTCAATCATAAAATTGGTGACTTGTTGAGCTCCTGACGCTGTATCGTGCTAACAAACTGAAATTTCTCGAAAAACGACAAAATGTCGTACTTCAAGTACCATAGCACCCGTTGTACTGGCTCTGGTGAGCTGAAAATCAATAGGGCCCATCTGTGAAATGTCCTTAACAATATTCCATCATAAAATTGGTAACTTATTGCACTCCGGAGGCTGTATCGTGCTAACAAGACTTGCAAGGAAAAGTGGTCGACGACAACGACGACGACGACATACACACAGGATTTTTTTTCTAAAAACCGTTTTTTCGTGTTGTTGTTGATGGATAACGTAAAAATAGCTCAAAAAAAAATTTCTAATTTCCAACTTTTTTGTGGGTAAACCAATACTTTTCTCGCATATTAGATAGGTTGGCGGAAAAGTAAAATGGATATTTTCATAAACTTTTCATTTTATTTTTGTTCTGAGGAGAAGTGGTAGAGAAAAATGGAAGATGAACTTCAGTTGCCATGTATTAAAAAATTTGTAATAATAATTTAATTAATATTTTTATAAAATATTTTTTATTTGTGTCTTTTCAATAAAAACATCCACCAATTTTTGCTGTAATTTTTTTGAGTAATTAATAAGGGTCAATGAAAAACCAGACATGTATGTTTATTGCTATAATAAACATATTTATAGTTGACCTAATTCATTAGAATTTCTTTGTTATAATTCATTTGAATGAATAAGAGGGGTCAGTGGAAAATCAGACATTCTGTATTATAATAAATATAAAAACTACCATACTTATTTACTCTGTACTTCAAATTTGTAATGCTACAATTAAACAAACAGATTGCATAAATGATTTATTTTCGTTTTCAATAAAAGAAAACATTTTTGCTATAATTTACTAGAATAATTGAAAAGAGTCAGTGGCATTATTACAAACTGGAGGATAATGCAAAAAGTATTCATAACAAAATGAATTAATGTATTAATTGATAATATATTATGATTCAATAATTTGTAAATAATTAATTTGAAACGAAGTTATTGTCTGTGCGGGATTGATTGTATCATCAAGGGAAAATAATAAATAATTTACAGCATTTTCTTTAAGCGATATATTACTATAAGAGTTTCTTCCCGAATTTATAGAAAATTCGCAACCTTGAATATATTGTAATAACTTGAATTTTTCATTTATTGTATGCTTGTACCAATAATCTAAAACGATGTATATTATACATAATTTCAATGTTTGAACAACCAATTTAAACAACTTCCTAAATATTACGAAATAATAATGTCCACTGTGCCATCTATCCATAATAATATCAAAGAAGATTCTCACAACAGAATAGTTAACTTTTTTGTTGACTACTCACTTAGTTTTTAACGTTCTTCATAGATGACGCCACAATGATTAATGTAAAATTTGATTGACAGTGAAACAACATTTTCAGGTTAAAGTTTGATAAGTAGTAAACTTATTTATTGTTTAAATTATGCGCATCGTCAATGTTTTATAATTTATTAGGACAATGATAGAATCGTGCCCCAAGAAACGGATGTTACTTGGTATTACAATATTAGGAATGTAAGTAAAAATATACGTACATAACCTTAATGTAAACAGAGATTTTCTTTAAGATTGACCATATTAGTACTATTTATTGAATCCCATTGGACGGAATCTACTAAACGTACCAGAAAATCAAATTTTGTTGTAGAGCAAAACTCTACTTGCTGGGAGGCCGGCCATTACGAAATTATCAAGGAGTGCGAACCTTGCACAGGTAAATAATTTCAAATTATATTTTGTCCTTGTACACTACTTCCCCATATATATTTTTAATTGTTCATGTCATTATGAGTGTAGCACCCTGGTTTTGCAAAGTAGCTAGTTTGGATTATTTTACCAGTATTGAACTGGATATGAAACTTATAAGTTTCGGTATACCGAATTTGCCTAAAACATTTCAAAAATTTGTTTCAGATTTCGAAATAAACAGCAAATCTATTGGAGTTTGTATCCACAGCTATTACAAAGAAGTTTTAAAATGTTCAAATGGTGAAACTGTCACTAGAAGTTGTGACAAAGCTGTATATTATGATGAACTAGCATTCTGGCGATTTGAAGGATTCATGTTTGCAATCACAGCTATTTCTACAGTTTGTGTCATATCCAGAAAAAGAGTTTTAAACAAACGAATTTTACAGAGAGTCCAAAGACAGCTTGCTAATTGTGTTTAAAAAGGTATGATATTTGATATATAATGAATAATATGAAACAAAAAAAATTGGTATGTGAGTTCAACCCAACTAGCATTTATAGCTACGATTACAAAGTTTTAGTACAGAGGAACATAATTACTACAAATTGGTAACAAGAATGAAATAATCGTTAAACCAACTTTAAAGGTGTTTTAGACTACACAATTTCTTGTACAAGATTTGGTTCAATTTCTTGTACAAGATTTGGTTCAATTTCTTGTACAAGATTTAGGACCGCAAATTGTTTGGCAACGGTGCTTGGAAATAAGTGTTTACAGAATTCGCCTGCATTTATTTCGATATATCGGAAAGTGCAGTGAAAATTAATTAACTAGAATTTGAATTGTGTCAACAAAAGGTAAAGTATGTAGTGCTACAAAAAAAAACAAAGAAAAACGTTAGGGTTAAAGAGACGGTAGCAGTAGCTAAAAGAAATCAGCGGAAAGAATTTGGCAAAAAAATGAAAAGTAATAGTAAATCAAATCAAAAACTGTTTTACGAAATAACATGGATAAAAAATAAAAAAAGGAGATATACTAAGAAATGAAAACGAAGTAATTGATATATGGAAAGAGTATTTTGAGGAATTACTAGGAGCAGTCAATATTAACAGTCTGAAGTGAATCTTGGGTATTAACAAAGAGACAAAAGAGCCGAATACAAGCAGTTGAGATGAAGTATCTTAGGTGAGTTATAGGAGTCACAAAGAAAAACAAACTAAGAAATACGGAAATAAGAGAAGACCTTGAAATAGAATCAACACTTAAATTTATTGAAAAGAGACAATTAAGCTGGTGGGGACATTTACAAAGAATGGACGATACAAGACCAGTTAAAAAAGTATGGCAATCAAGAATACAAAAAAGAACGAAAAAGGGAAGACCAAAACAAGCATGGGATGGTGTTATGGTAGGCATAATGCAAGAAAAAGGAAAAACATGGACAGAGGCAAAAACAATGGCAAGAGATAAAAAACAATGGGCTAAATTTGTACATGAATAAAATTCTATCTCGACCAAAGCATCAATGAAAAAATGTATATATATCTTAAGCATAATGCGATGTAGTTGAAATAAGTATAATTGTAAAAGTATACCCTACACCATATACTATGGTATATAGTTTTTCTAACGTTAAAATCAGAATTGTCTATGTTAAAGGCCAAATGTGTAATGTTCTATGATCCTAATGAAATGTCAAAAATAAAACAACCTAAAATTATTGGGCTTTTGTTGTATCCGTTTGGTGTGTGAATTATTGATTAGTTTTGATTAATTTATTGTTATAAATGAACGTAACACATAAACGATGATGAACGTGTAACTGTAAACAATCAACTGTTAGTTTACAGGGCATTATGATATATCCCAACTGCGCATGCCCTTGGCCTAGAAATTGTGTAGAAATAGAACATGTTCTATTATCCGACACAATTTTTGGTTCAATCTACATTTTTGAAACAATTTGCTGTATGATACTACCATTCAAGAAATTGAACCATATCTTGTACAAGAAATTGTGTAGTCTAAATCAGCTTTTAGAATTAATTTTACAAAAACGTTTTAAGAAATTATAACAAATGAATTACTGTTACTTATTATTCAGAATCTAAAGTAAAAGGATAGGCTAGAAATTGAGTCTTGCATACATCCTTCCTACTTGGATCGTGACTTTGAAGTAAATACAAATTGGAAGTAAATTTATGAAGTAAGGTACATCACATTATACCTTCATACTCATCAGATTTTGAAGTAGGCATTAAGGTAAATTTTACGTGTTCCTTACTAGTATTTATGACTTCAAAGTTTACTAATTTGTAGTTAAACTTTATGTAATTTAGTAGATTATATGTCTATGAAATTTACTTCGCAGTCAAGTTTATGAGTATTACTACACACATTCAGTTACTAGAAAGTTAACAAAACTTTGTGAAATTACTTTAAGGGCATTGTTATAAGTTAATTAATTATTTTTCTTTTAATATATGATCGACATGATGGTATCTTAGTATTTTTAAATGAAACTCACGGTCTCTAGTTAATTCCACAATATAATTAAAGTTATTGAAAATTCTAAAAAATTGACAATTGTTTCGAGACAGTCAATTTCATGATGGCATCTTGTAATAATGCCAAAAAAGTTTGTCATTCTTCAACTAAAAAAAAAAATAGAGAATTATGATAACGACTGTGTAAACACTGGAGGGGAGAATGCTGAATTTGACAAAGTTATAGCGACTAAAAGTTCCACTGTGAGAAAATTGGATGAAGATGACAATAATTACGAATATACTGAATATGTCTGGGAATAAATTGATGAAGAATACCGAAAAAATTATCTTAAGAAATGGAATTCCGTGATAAGTTATAAAAGTGCTATTACTGTTTTAAATGAAACTTACTGTTTCTAGATAATTCCACGATATATTGAAAAAAATGTTGAAAATTCTAAGAAATTTGACAATTGTTTCAATATTGAATATCATCATCAGAATTCAACTGTATATTTTAACAAAAAATAAAAGTAACAAATTATCAAAAAATGGTTATAAAATTATTTATGCTTTCTTCACAACATACATTAGGTACAATGAAACAGAGAAAGACATACAATTAAATGGCACTTCAATATATGTTTCATCTAATTGGTCAGGTACAGTGTTATTAGCTTTCAAGGCATAATATTTATGGCGGTATTGAGGTTTAATTGTAAAAGTCTTGCATAAGTTGTGTAAGTTTTCCAACTTCTTCTTATTTATAGGCTGTTCAGCTTGATGTAATATTTTGGATCTAAGCCATGACTTACTTTTAAATGCACTTCCAACCATTCCTCATCTTCTGCATAAGGTTTCTTAATCATTACTTTCGAGTTGTCGTTTTCTTTGTGAACTTTAATTAGCTTTATGTCACTTGCTTTGATTATTAATTCGTATGGTTTTGGTGTCTTTCTTGCATTTCTAAGAATAGTCGCCCATTCGGAAGGTTGCCCACTGATTTGAGGTATTTTTCTATGCCCAGTTACTAAGAAAGTTAAAGTTATTTGAGAAATCGTGACCAAATGATTGATAAAATATAAAAGCATAGAAAACACTTGTTTGTTTTGGTTCTGTACAGAACAATGATCACAGAGAAAACTTACTTCCTGAATTGTTCTAGATGTATCCATTTGTTGCAAGTAAGTATATAGATTTGTATAAATATCGTTTGCGCCCCTTTTTCCGTCTTTTTCACCCCAGATGAAACAGTAGCCATTTTTTGCTTCGATTTCGTAGATGGTAAAGTTATAGATATAGAAGGCATATTTTCTGGAAAATCCTACGAGCCTACTTTTACTGTGTGGTGTGCTCAATACTTTTTGTAGATCAAACGTAGCTACTATATAACCGTTTTGAGAAGACTTTTTTGTGCTACTAAAAAATATTTCTTACACATTTCTCTGTTTTCTATGTGCATTTTGTAACTATCCTCTGCATCTACAGTTTTCTCCTTTAAATTTTTGTATTTTTCCCATCAGCTACATTTGTCTTTCCGGGGAACATGGATTCCAATTTTATATTTATTATTAATTATTCGTTTGAAAGAAAACCCATAGCTGTACTTTCTACTCGAAGAAAATTTTTGTAAAGTGAGAATAGAATATTTTAGTTTTTTATATCCGAAAGCAAGTTCAGTTACTTACTGGATCCGCGGCAATCATGTGACGGCACTGTTGGAAGTTTTTGAACAAAATCTTCTAATTTCTGCATTTGTTCTTCCGTAATTTTATGAACCGGATCATGTTTTCTACACCTATCTTCCATATCACTATTTTTACCTTTTAGACAATTACGAATTTTGCTTTGACTTATGCAAAACGTGTTCAGTAGGAACTGTTGGCAAACTTGGACCTGAGAACCATCTTTCATTTAAAACATTGATACGTAAATTTTGTATGTGATTCACTCTTTTGAGAGCGTTTTCTTCTGACTGATATAACATTAATACAGAAATTAAGAAGATAGATAGATAGATAATTTATTAGTCTTTATCATCATACATATGACATAAGACAAGTCAGATACAGTATAAAACTATAGTTGAAACAATAAAAATTAGAATTTAAATGTATACAGGCAATAGTGTATAACAATCATTTGGTATAAACAAGAATATGCAGGAAACGAAACAATTAAAATAAACAAGGTTACGTTTTTAAAACTTTAAATATTAAAAGATCCAAAAAATTAGGTAAGTAATTAGGATTGAGAGATGATATGCCACCCATTAAATTCATCCAGTGAGTGAAAACAATATTGTATTAAAAACCTTTTAAGACTAGTTTTGAGATGGTTTATTTGCTTAATATCATCTGGTAACCGATTAAAAAATTCAACCCCAGCATATGTTGGCGACATGTTGGCGGCTTCTTCAATCGGAAACAATTAAATTTGTTCAAGTGAATATCACTCTTAGATCTCGTATCGTAATCATGTATGTTACTATTTTTCTGAAGGTTGTTTTTGTTAATAAAGGTGTAGATCAGAAGTTTGTAGAGATATACCTGTGAATGTCAGGATGTTATTGCTCTTAAAGGTGCTCCTACAGGACTCCTTGTAGCCTGAGCCAAAGATCAAACGAATAAATCTCTTTTGGAGAATAAATACTCGCCCAACCTCGCTTGCTCTGCCCAACACAATTACATTGCAGCCGATTGCAGAATATATTAGTGCGTAATAAAAATTTAGTAAATAATCTTGATATAAATATGATTTTAAACTATTAATAGTAAAATATAATCTGCTCAACCTTTTACAAACATAGTCAACGTGATTTTTAAAATTTAATTTACCATCCAATTCCATTCCCAGAAATTTTGTACTTTCAGAACTGTTGAACGTGCAATTATTAAAATCAAAAAAGGGCATTGCCTTCCTTGAGTGGTGATGTAAATTGAAAAAAAACAGTTTTGCCCTCATTTATAATAAGGCGGTTTCTTTGAAAACAAGAGGTGAACTCTTTCATGATTTTCCTTATTTTTTTTTAATTAACTCATCTAAACTGTCGGCCGCAATTATAACTGAGGTATCATCTGCATATATACGTCTGTGGGAGATGTATAAGGGTAAGTCGTTTATGTAAAGAAGAAACAAAAGTGGTCCCAAGACACCATCTTGGGGGGTACCAATGAAGGTGCTAAATTCATCTGACAATTCATCCCCTATCTGCACCCTGAGTGTTCTACCAGACATGTAGGAGTTAATCCACAATTGGATTGGACCTCGAATGCCCATGGCTTCTATTTTCAGGAATAAGTAGTGGGGATTGATAGTGTCAAAGGCACGAGTCAGATCAAAAAATATACCCACCAAGTATTTGTTTTTGTCAATGTTTTCATGAATATATTGTACCAGTTCAGTTGATGCGGTTTCTATTGAATAATTTTCTCGAAAACCATGCTGTGCAATTATTTTAGATAAATAGAGGTAAGCAAAGAAATCCTTCTATAGTTTTCGACACATTGGGGGTCATCTTTTTTGAATTCCGGTACGATTTTGCTCCTTTTGAGTTGCACCACAGATATATTTATCTTATGGGCTAGTTGACAAGATATGGTGTGTCTACGCATTCTCTCAATACCAGGCAGGGGATTCCGTCAAGTCCTGTCGAATACTTTTTATTAAGATTTATAATTATATTTTTTACGGCATGTTCATTGACTGGCACAAAGAATATAGAATATGGATTATGTATCCTAGATGTACAAATACCGTCGGCAAGGTTACATTCACTAATCATATCACGAACAGATGTTGCAAAATAACCAGAGAAACCATTGGCAATTTCACTTTTATTTGTAATACTTGTTCCGGAATCAGATAGTACTATTTCAGATTCTTTTTTATGTCTACCCATTTTTGTGTTTACTAGGCTCCAAAGAGACTTTGCTTTATTGTTAGAGTTGTCAATAATTTTTGAATAGTGAAGTTTTTTTTCGTTAGATATTTTTATGTTGTGATTTTTTGTAATTTTGTAATTACAGTTTTCTACATATATTATTATATTTCCTATTTACTTTTATGATTGAATATTGTATTAACCTATCTTATATATATTTTTACTAATTCTAAATTTCATTTATTAATCAATCATTGTAGCACTGTTGATTTTATTATTACCATCCTTTTTATTCTTTAAATATAAGCAGATGCTTTAGGTGTCTAATATTCCGTGTGGCGTCACGTTATTTTATTGATCTTCGTTTGCTTGTTAAGTTCTGTCTAAGGTTGTTTTTTTAAAATACAGAATTATTTAAAAAATGTTTTATCAATAATTGTTTATGATTTGTTTTGATTTTCTTATTTAGTTCCTCTAAGATTATGCCCATTGATTCTAATTGATTATATAGATATTTTATTAATTTTGGTACTTTATTTACAAATTACTTTTATTGATAGATATTATAATTTTATACTTTTATTGTATAAAATATATTATAATATATATATATATATATATATATATATATATATATATATATATATTGTTAAATATATACTCTAATATGATGTGCGGAATTTCAATTGTTCAATTTCAATCTTTTTAAACCTTATCAAGATAAATTTTAATTCGCCTCACGTTGTGTTGCTAATTTGTTACATATTTACTATACCTTAATTCAATGAATATTACCAAGAAAATTTTTTATTTGTCCACGATTAAAAAATCAAAATTGTACAATATGATATATATTTCAAAGTTGACAGTTGTCAAAAATTTCCAGCTAGCAGAATAACGAAAATTGTTCACAATATTGAAAGATGAGTTTATTTTATCTTGAATTACTTGACTCTATTCTCAGGTGGGTTCAGGACGCTCTAATATAACAGTTTGTAATAAATTTTGAATTATTTTCTGAATTAAATATTTATAAGATTAATTTGGTTCAATATTCTCTCCTGGGAATGTGTATTTAAGATTGGAAATATTACTCAATTGATTTCTGACACTTATTATCAATGAATGACTTGTCTGTCATCAATGATTCACTAAGTTTCAATGTTCAAATAAAATTCCTATTCCTATATGATCTATTTAATTTCGACTCAAAATACGTCTTAACAATTATGTAAATTTACTCAAATAGGCAAATACCAAATTTAACTTTCCTTCCAGAACAAATAATGTTATCGTAATTTTAACGACTAAATTAACATTAAAACAACCTACAAACTAAATATCCTCTTAATTTAATTGAAAAGGTTTCTAATTTCTTTTCAAAAAAAAATTTCGAATTTTGAATTGTCACTCAATTCCTTGATGAATGTTGAATACACGATATTTTCTGCTAATTTCTTCCACTAATAAATTTGTCGATAAGTATACTTATTTTCGTAGTTAATGGAATTCAATATATAATCTCATTATTTATATGCATTTACTTTTAATTTAATTTAGTATCAAGGCCTGATAATCAATGATGTAAGAATAATTCTGGAGCGAACTCACAAGAAATCTGGATGTAGAGAAGAAAATGCCAAGCTGGTTCAGCTGCAGCACTAACTTTCGAAATACACGCACTGAATTTAATTTTGAATTTGCCGAATAATACCTTATATTAACTAACTACAATGTTCAAATACTAAATTTACAAAATTTTTGGAGAGATCTCACAAGAGATGTTCCCCGTTCGGATTCTCAAATTCAACTACCTATCTATTACTGGCCGAAATTTTGGAGAACTATCAAATTATATGTTCTCCGTTCGGTATCTCAAATTCAACTACCTATCTATTACTTGCCGAAATTCTGGAGAACTATCAAATTATATGTTCTCCGTTCGGTATCTCAAATTCAACTACCTATCTATTACTTGCCGAAGTTTTGGAGAACTATCAAATTATATGTTCTCCGTTCGGTAACTCAAATTCAACTACCTATTTATTACTTGCCGAAATTTTGGAGAACTATCAAATTATATATGTTCTCCGTTCGGTATCTCAAATTCAACTACCTATCTATTACTTGCCGAAATTTTGGAGAACTATCAAATTATATATGTTCTCCGTTCGGTATCTCAAATTCAACTACCTATCTATTACTTGCCGAAATTTTGGAGAACTATCAAATTATATGTTCTCCGTTCGGTATCTCAAATTCAACTACCTATCTATTACTTGCCGAAATTTTGGAGAACTATCAAATATGTTCTCCGTTCGGTATCTCAAATTCAACTACCTATCTATTACTTACCGAAATTTTGGAGAACTATCAAATTATATATGTTCTCCGTTCGGTATCTCAAATTCAACTACCTATCTATTACTTACCGAAATTTTGGAGAACTATCAAATTATATGTTCTCCGTTCGGTATCTCAAATTCAACTACCTATCTATTACTTGCCGAAATGTTGGAGAACTATCAAATTATATGTTCTCCGTTCGGTATCTCAAATTCAACTACCTATCTATTACTTACCGAAATTTTGGAGAACTATCAAATTATATGTTCACCGTTCGGTATCTCAAATTCAACTACCTATCTATTACTTGCCGAAATTTTGGAGAACAACAAATTATATGTTCTCCGTTCGGTATCTCAAATTCAACTACCTATCTATTACTTGCCGAAATTTTGGAGAATTATCAAATTATATATGTTCTCCGTTCGGTATCTCAAATTCAACTACCGATTTTATTAAAATAAATAACCACATTCTACTGTGGTTACAAACTTTCCTTTTTTCTGAAAAAAAAAACCAAATTTGTTATTTTTTTATATCAAAGATTTGGAATACTTTTATTATCACTAAACACCTTGTAATGACTTCTTTCTTTAACCTTGAATCATTGTTCAATTGTGACAAATAAATGTCATCAGAAATTAAATGATCTGCCAAATCTTACAAATACAGGGTTTTTCAACTATATTGATTTTATAGACAATATAGGGTTTTCCGGAAGTATTGCATAAATTCAATTCTTTAAAATTTTGGAATAATAGAACTGTATTAATATATATATATATATATATATATATATATATATATATATATATTTATATATATACAGGGTGCGGCATTAGTGCGAGGAAGTTCAATTACTCTCTTGTCGTGAGAGATACGAAAACATTTTATGTATACAAATATACAAAAGTTAAGCCATATATAGGACCATAATTTGAAAATATTTTCAAATATACAGGGCGACCCGTATTGACAGGATGAACTTAATTTAGCTTTTTTCAAATGGAACACCCTGTTTATTTCCACATTTTTTCATTCCCCTCGATTTTCTTGTTTGTGCGATATTTGGTATTGCAATGTTATACGAGGTAATTTAAAAGATATAAGCACTTTTTTAGTAATTTTCTAGTAACATCAACACCCTGTACCATTATTTGATATCAAGAAATCTATTAACGTTCAAACGATTTTTGATATAGTGTACTAATGTCCAAAAATTATTAGCAGATCGCGATACTCGCTCTTTATATACAGGATTGGTCATAAATCAGAATGATCATTTACTGGGTTTTCTTAAATGGAACACCCTGTATTTTAGTGTCGTAATGAAATTGTATTGTATGGCACTTTATTAATGATACTTTCAGCCAATCATTATTTGAAACAAATATAGGTGAAATTTTATTAGTTTCACGGTGGAAATTTTGAACCAAAAATAATTTTAATAAAAAAAATAACACAATAATCTAGTCTCATTCATAATTGATTAATATTAGGTGAATTACCAAAATACATCAGTACTTAAGATTGTTGGTGTATAAAACATTACTAAAATCACACAAGATTCTAGTTGTTGCAAACCAAGCCATTTTAAAACCACAATAAGGCAAATACGATTTTAAGACTAAGTAATCTTATATATTCTTACTAGACACATCAAATCCAGTATTAAATGCTAAATAGTTTTTAAGAGCCGGTAGTATATTTACAATGTAACCTTAAAACCACATATTTTTATTTACCATAATAAAACTGTTTTAAAACTCAATTAAATCCGTAATGTTTTTATTGTGCTACTTGGGGTATCTCAGTGTAAAGTGGTATACGATACTTTAGGTTGATGAAAAACAGTCGACAAAGAAAAATGTCCCATCCGATTTGTTCCCGTACGAGCGAAATCGTGTAATGTGTAAATGGCGGTCAGTCTTAGGTATGAACGCTATTGCAGCCTTTCTCCAAGCCTCCGGTGTGTAACAGAAGATAAAACTAACCTTTAATAGCCTTCTCATTGTATAATTATAAATAACTTTTTCCGACGACCTCTATGGAATATGGCACCTTTCATACATTTTTTTCGTAGTGTAATTTAAAATTGCAAACGAAGGACGTACCCGTGTGAATTGAAAAAAATGAGAAATCTGATTGGCCCACACCTGTGTGTAATTATTTTGCACACGGTTCAATGATTATCGATGTCTACCTAACATTTTGAGTTTGACTTTTAAACTGTTGAGTGAAAGAGCGACATGCATAAAATTCAAAACTGTATCAATTAAAGAACATAAAATGATCAACAACGGTCTTGAAGTACCAGTTTATTTTGAAAATTGTAGTAACCTTGCCATAAACTTTAATGAACAAAATAAATACTAACTCTGCTTTTTTTGTGGTCGTCGGAAAAATATCGTGTACAACCTGTGTTGAAAATTCGATGTCACACTTGTTTGCTCAATTCTGCAGACTCGTGTAAAATCTTTTATTTTCAACACTTGTTACCGTAATTTGGGGTAACTTGAGACACTTTTTAACTTTAAAGTGAAGTTTACGACATACCTAGAATAGCTGAATGTTGAAAAACTATTTAAAAACATTAGTCATATAGGTAACAATGATATGTTAATAGAATATTTCCTTTTATTTTGTCATAAGTATTTTTTTTATTTTTTTCAAGTGTCTCAAGTTACCCCCTAGAATGGGGTAACTTAAGACAGCTCTATAAAATCAATGAACGGCTCAAATTATGCGTTGTTGGAATAACTTGGAACAATGGAAATATAAATAGACAGTGTTATGTTAACGTGAGAGACAATGAAAATATTTTTGGGGTCGATGATAATATTTTTCATGTTAGTGTTTTTAAATGAAACTCCAGGTCTCTAGTTAATTCCACAATATAATACAAGTTATTGAAAATCTAGAGACCTTGTATTATATTGTGGAATTAACTAGAGACCTTGAGTTTCATTTAAAAACACTAATATGAGCATATTCCACGAAGTAAGGGTCGAGACAGTCAATATTTTTCATGCTTTCATTTCTGGTATTGAAAAAATACCTCGTTTATTCAGCGCTGTAGGAGGATTAATGCCACCTACCAGGCCAGGTTCAGGCCATTTCCAGTTTTCTCGTATTGTTTCAGTCATTGCACTTATTGCTGCGCCTTTATCGTCAAGCTTCTCAATAACCCAAGGATAAAAAATTGAATCATAACGAACTATAACAAAACTTCCAACTTGTATATTTATTTGCTGCAGAGTAGGATGAGAGTAAATACTCTCTTAGTTATTGTCTTCAATATTGTCTTCAATATTGTCTTCAATATGGTCTTCAATATTCATAATCTGTTTTGCTCGAAATGAATCCCAGTCATCATCTGAACTGTCTTCAAGAACAACCTCATTATCGCAACTGTCTTCGTCACTTTCACTGGACTCAAGTACTTTACGTGTCTTTTGCCTTTTCTTAGTTAGTTTTTCTTTATTTATGACACTTTGATCTTCCACTAATTGTTTTCTTTTCTTTTTTTCTTGCTTTGGGTTGTCTTCAAATATAACGATATCCTCTTCACAGATTCCTCTACCAGCGGGAACATTTAATTTATTTTTTGTCTGTTTTCTTAAACCATCTGTTTCTTTCCTTCTACATTCTTCCAAATATTCTTGAAATGTAGACACCCAGGCGGTATTGTCATTTCCTTTGCCTTCTTCTACTGCCTTTTTACCTGGAAGTTTCTTCAATACCTCTTCTCGATTTAGTGGAATTAATCCTGCCCCTTCAAATCCACTCATGACGTTTTTTGAAATATTTTCCTTTCCCATTTCCTCCAGACATTTTTTAACAAACGAGGAAATGTATCTTTTGGAATAGTTCCACGATTTTTAGCTTTCCGTGACTCTAAACTTTCACGCCACTTAATCCTAAGTGGACGGAAAAATGCTACTAACGGCTGAGTAAGTCCAGTGCTGTTTGCAAGTAGAATGAAGATAATGTTGTTTTTTTCACATTCTTCTATTATATATGGGGATATATGACTAGCTAAATTATTCCCAATCATAACTTTCTTCCCCTCTTTATCTTACTTCAAGAAATAGGGCATAGCAATTTTTCGAAACCCGTCTTCGAATATCTCCAAAGTAAACCATCCACTCTTACTCCTATTATAAACTGTCCCCTTAGGGCCATGTTCGGGCCAGGTATTATAAAGATTCTCAGCTTTATATTGCACATATGGGGGAGAAGTGTCCCGTTCCTGGCAGCAGCAAACATCACAGAAGTGCTCGACTTTGAGGAGTCAATAATCCTTTCAGGATGTCGGCACCCTCTTCCAACAACAACCTTTTTACGTCCAGGGTCGTCTGTAATATTTGTTTCGTCATAATTAATGACAGAATGAGGAAGAACTCCCTCCATTGACTGGTTTAACTCATCAAAGTACAGATTTATGGCGTTATGGTCGACTTTTGCTCGAGCTCTCTTTATGTTCTGGCACATTTTATTACTTAATGTTTTCTGGTGACGCTTCAAGAAAGACATGACAAAATCTGGACCTGGCATGTTGTTTTTGAATCTAGATTCATTTCTTCCAGAACGGTCAAGGAATGCTTTAACAATGAGTCTAATGTCGTATAGTGTGAGGGAGAAGCCCCGATCCCCTGCTGAACATAGACACATTACTAATGCATTCTGGTCAACTTCATGCAAAACAAATGGTCTACCGACCTTCCCTGTATTTTTCCCTTTTATTGCTCTATTGATACAGCATCGTGGTATACCAAACTGTTCTTCCGCTTTTCTCAAAGAAAGTCCAGACCTGACAGCTTTCACTGCTTTAACCAGTTGCTCATTCGAGAAATTTCGGTATTTACGAGACCCCAAAACTTTTTTTTGGGTTCGAACCATAACTGACCTGAAACAATGAAAGTCTGATTAGTAGTTAGGTTGGTACTAAGATTTTATAGTACATAATTTGTGCTGGGGTAACTTGAGACAGTTGTCTCAAGTTACGCAATTAAGGTCAGGTTGTGAATTTATATTTTGTAGCAACCATAAACTTGGCAACGCAGCAATGAAATTTATGATATATCACAATTAATATTAGAGGATAGCTTTTCTACAACAATTACTTGTTTTCAGATATTAGTCATAAAATTATAATATAAGTTATGTAATATATGAAATTTGACAGTTTCAAAGTTGAAGTTTAGTGAAAACTGATGAACTTACCTTAGATAGTATAAAAGAATTTAATTATTAACGGTTGATAACACCACGTTCCACACCTCTTGTGAACAAAACAACACCACCCATGTCAACAGGGTTGCCAATATTACGAAAAATAATGGTGTCTGCAAATTGTCTCAAGTAACCCCATCGTCTCAAGTTACCCCAAATTACGGTATACAATATACTATTTTTTTAACATTGTTTGATATGTTTTACAATTAAAACATCCCAATTGTCTTTTAATTAACTTTAATAATACTAATAATGTTAAAAACTTATTACATT
The DNA here is from genome assembly GCA_963921935.1 of Galeruca laticollis. NCBI lineage: Eukaryota > Metazoa > Arthropoda > Insecta > Coleoptera > Chrysomelidae > Galeruca > Galeruca laticollis. Next base: position 218,031,690 of record OY998175.1, read on the forward strand.
TTACATATGCTTCCATATAGCTCCGCACTCGTTTTTTTGTACGTGACAACTGTCAATTTTAGGACATTTTTAGTAACTATGAATAATACATTTGCAGGCTAGTTCCCCATGCGCTTACACTAACAATAGACCAGGGGCTACTATATTTATATCAAACATCCCCCCTTATAAATTTAAGCGTGAAGGTCTTTTTATAAGACGTCCATATCTAGAGCTTTTCTCTCTAGCTAGGGTCTCGTCACTTTGCTCAAAGGAAGCTTCAGGTTCTTGATTTTGCAATGTGGGTTGAGTGGCACTACTATCGGAAGAAACAAATAAACTGTCAGAATTTGTATTATTAACTAAGTTATCATTGTCGTTACACAATTGTCTGTAAGAATTTTCAGATAATCTTATGTCGTGTCTGTTTCTTCTAATAGTATTTCCATACGAATCTTGGATAATATATGAGCGTGGTGATTTAACTAACTCTACTACTTTTCCCGAGTCCCATGAGTTTGTTATATGATTGAAAACAGTTACATCATTATTTTTTTCAAGCGGTTTGAAATACTTAGCAGTTTTTTCGAAATACTTAACATTATTATGTCTGTTAGCTTCTAATTTTTGACTTTACATTTGTACACAGTTCAGGCTGCAACAAATGGTTATGAGTGGGTACTTTAATTTTGCATCTTCGACTATTGATTAATTGAGAAGGTGAATATCCATATAGTATTCCTATAACTTAGTAATGCACTTTCTATGTCCTCTATTAATTTTTTAAGTAAATGTTTAGAAATGGAGACAGCATTTTCGGTTAATCAATTTGATCTCGCAAAATAAGGACTTCTAAATGCAATATTAAAGTTCCACTCTCGAGCAAATTTTCTAACTGAGTCACTATTATATGGTACATTATTGGCTACAAGTGTATCTAGAGGACCAAACCATGCGAAAACAGGCCTCATTTGCTTAATAACTTAGTTTGCACTTTTATCTGTGATTGGAAGCAATTCCAACCAATTAGAATAAGTATCAAACAGTACAACATAACTCTTATTTGCATAGGTAAAAATGTCAGACCCTACTCTCTCCCAAGGTCTTGTGGGTAAAGGATATGGTAACGAGTTTTCTTTGGGATTTTTATGCATAGACTTTTCACGGATTTTACAACATCTTACATAAGACTCTATGTCAGATGTCGTACCCGGCCAGTAGAAAATCTGTCGCTTTTGTTTTTTCGTTACCCAAATGGCCCTCGTGTAAAAGCTTTATCTTTTCACTCCTAAGACTACTTGGCACAATAATTTTATTTGCAAAGTATATTAAATCATTTATATAAAGCTGGTCTTTGAATTTTGAATAGGTTTTAACACTAACAGGCACTTTATTATTTTGTGTAGGCCAACTATTATTAATAAGGTTTGTAACTATTTTTAACTGTGAATCATTTAAAGTTTCAAATTTACTTTCATTTGAAATAGGTAAATTATTTGTAAGACAGTGAACAGCATAATCTATTTCGCAGTCCGATTTTAAACCATTCTGTTTTAAAAATGCCCTTGAAATAGCATCGGATACATACATGTATTTACCGGGTTTGTAACAAACCATCAAGTTATAATTTAACAACTTTAGATGCATGCTTTGGAGTCTTGGCGAAATTGAATGAAGATCTTTCCTAAAAATGGATTCTAGAAGCTTATGGCCACTGTGTACCTTAATATCAAATCCATAAATAAAATAATGGAATTTTTGACAAGCAAATAAAATTTCTAGAGTTTCTTTCTCGACTTGGGCGTATTTTTGTACTGTTGTAGTTAGGCTTCTGGATGCAAAACCAATAGGCTTACTGTCTTGTATAAGGCAAGCACCAAGCCCAACCTTGGACGCATCTGTTTCAATTTCAATTTTTTTATTCGGATCAAAAAATGCTAATACAGGAGAATTGGTTAATATATGTTTGAGTTGGTATACAGCATTTTAATGTTCGTGGGTCCAGTTCCACTCAACATCAAGTCTAGTTAGATGCCGCAGTGATGCTGAAATTTTTGACAAGTTTGATATAAATTTACTTACATATTTAACCATGGCTATCTGTATCTGTAAAAGTTTGAAGGGTGGGTGACCCCACAGCACTTCGGCCACAATTGGCCCATTGTGCATCCTTCTGAGGTTCAAAACTTCCTTCTAGCTCGTCATCGAGCCTACTTCCTTGAAGTAGGCGATAACGTCGCCTGAATTAAGTTCTGTTAGCCTGTGCTCGCCGAATACTTGAAACCTAAAATGAGAGAGTGTCTGACATTCGCAAATAATGTGTTCGACAGTCTCATCTTGTTCACATCCTCTACAAAGTGGGGTGTTGGACAGACCCAGTCTGTGGAGGTGTTTTCGTAGGTGGCAGTGACCAGTCAGAATACCCGTGGCTGTTCGTAGGTTCTGCCTGTTCATAGTCACGTATTTTTTGGCTACTTTGCTATCCTGATACTGTAGCAGTTCCTTGGCAAGCCTGCAGCCTTCTGCGTCGTCCCATCTACCCTTAAACCTATTAAGGGAGTGTTCCTTTAATAGGTCGGCCGTCGCTGACGCCGTTAGACCAATGAAAGTGCCAGGTCCCAAGAGTTTTTGGGAGGCTGTCTTCCTGGCTAGCGAGTCTGCAATACGGTTTCCTTTCGATTTCTCATGGCCCTTGATCCAGCCTAAGGTGACCGTGTTGTTGTTACATGCTTCAATTAAGGTCGTGTGACATTCTAGTACTAGGCCTGATGTAATACGTGCTCTGTTCAGGGCTAGTAGTGTTTGTCTACTGTCTGTAAGGATGTATATATTATTACCTGTGCTTTTCCTTTTGGTAATCTCTTTTGCAGTGATGCAGATAGCAGTGAGCTCTGTTTGAGCAACACTTGCATTGCAGCCCATTGCCTATTTTATGTTTAGATTCAGAGACCTGGAAAAAATTCCACATCCTGAGCCCACATTGGATTTAGACCCATCTGTGAAGATGCGGATTGCACCTTCTTCCACTAGGTCTTGTGCGTTGTTTTTAAAAATTACCTTGTAGGGCCTGTTGAAGGCATATCGCGGTGGAATCGAGTCCATATTGGCCTGCAGCAGTGGGACCTCCCTGAGGGCCTCATGCCACAAGTCACGTCTCAGTTTACCGGATCCTACATCAGGTTGTATCCCAGTAGAGCGTAGACGTGTCATGGTCATCAAAACAACCTCTTTGATGTATATGTCAAGGGGAGTGAGACCGAAGATTACCTCCATAGCTCTTGTTGGTGTGGTTATCATACCTCCTGTTGTGTTGAGGCATGCTGTTCTTTGGATTTGGTCCAATTTACGGATGACTGTAAGCTGGTTTTCTTTAGCTCCCCAGGCAATTGCGCCGTACGTTAGCATAGGTCTGATAAGGGCAGTGTAGATCCAGGCAGCAACCCTAGGTGACATTCCCCAGGTGCGGCCGATGGTTTTACGACACTGCTCATAAGAAATATATGCTTTTTTAACTCTGTTTTCTAAGTGAGAGTTCCACGTTAACTTACTGTCAAAGGTTTTTTTTTTTTTTAAACTTCCCAATTTATTTACAATCTGTAAATTAAAATTACAATAGGTAAATAGTTTGTCACTAATCACATTAACATGCAGAGCAATGGTCCTATAACCATACTCTATTCTTAAATATTTTATATAAAATATAAAATTATTTGTCTCTAGGGTATTGTGCACATTAATTTAAATATACATTTAAAATCTTGTTGGTAAATCACTAACAATATAACGTTTTAATCTTCTTCTTGCCGGTATTCTCCTGAGGGACTTTGCTAAATTATTGGGGTGTTGCTGCAGTCTCTGTTGGTATTTTTGGGCGAAGTTTGATATTTCTTCTTTTACAGTGGGTATTTGGAGGTCATTTCGTATATAGTTGTTTGGGACATACCAAGGTGCATTGGTCATGACTCGAAGAGTTTTGGATTGGAACCTTTCTAAGATTTCGAGGTTAGAATTAGAAGCAGTTCCCCATAGTTGTATTCCATAACTCCAAATGGGTTTCAAGATTGTTTTATAAATAAGTATTTTATTTTGTAGACATAGTTGTGATTTTCGACCTATAAGCCAATATAAACCATTAAGTTTCAGTCCAAGTTGCTTCCTCTTCATGAAAATGTGTTTTTTCCAGGTCAGTTTTCTATCTATATGCATGCCTAAATATTTTACATCCTGTTGCTGGTTAAGCTGTTGACTGTTTAGGGTCACTGGTGGGCAGTTTCCTTTTCGGTTCGTAAAAGTAACATGCACCGATTTCGTTGCATTTGCTTGTATTCTCCACTTTTTTAACCAGGTTTGTATATTGTTCAGGTTCATTTGGAGTATTTGTGATGCTTGATTGGGATCTTCATGCATTGATAGTAGGGCGGTATCATCAGCATATGTGGCTGTTACAACGCCATTGGTGGTAGGTAAATCGGCTGTGTACAAGAGATACAACACAGGTCCCAGAACACTGCCCTGAGGAACTCCAGATTTAACAGGAAATATTGACGTATGCGCGTCTTGATATTTGACGAGGAAATGGCGATCTTCTAGGTAGGATTTTAGGGTTAGGAAGTAACTAAGTGGAAGGATTTTTTTTAGTTTGTAGAGGAGGCCGGTATGCCAAACTTTATCAAAAGCCTGAGAAATATCCAAAAAGGCTGCAGAGCAGTATTTTTTGTCTTCTAGTGTTTGGCTTATGTTTGTACAGACACGATGAATTTGTTCAATAGTCGCATGTTTTGGTCTAAATCCAAATTGGTGAGTTGGTATAATTTTACGGGCTGTTAGGACTGGTTCAATTCTTGAGAGTATTAACTTTTCCAGGACTTTGGACATTGCTGGCAGTAAGCTGATCGGTCTGTATGATTTTACTTCTTCAGCCGGTTTACCAGGTTTAAGTATTAAAATTATTTGGGCTACTTTCCAAACCATGGGAAAGTGACCTATCCTCAGAATTGCGTTATATATTTGTGTTAAATATACTACACCTTTTCTTGGTAGTTCTTGAAGTACTTTTCCTGTAATAAGGTCATAGCCAGGGGCTTTTCTAGGATTTAAATTTGTTTTAATTATACTATTGACTTGCGCGATTGTAAATTTTTCTGCTGGTAATTCTAACTGGTATGGAGATTCTAGATCAGTTAAGAGCTGTGCTTCGATGTCGTTGTCGTTATTTGGTGGATTCGGTTGAAAGACCTTTTCAAGGTGACAAGCGAATGTTTCTGCTTTTTCTTCGTCGCTCTTTGCCCACTGATTGTTTTCTTTGCGTATAGGTGGATTAAGCAGTTGTGGCCGGTTGATTTTTTGAGTGGCTTTCCAAAGTGCATATTCGGTAGCTTCGGTTGCGGTGAGCCCTTTCAAATACTTTTGGATACTGTCATTTTTGTGATTATTTAGTAAATCTTTAAGTTGACGAGTGATTTGATTAAGTTTTGTTTTGTCTTGAGGGCACCTCGTGTTCTGCCATATTTTCCGTAGCCGTCGTTTCTCTACTATTTTTTGTTTTATTATAGTTGGCAACACCTGACGAGAATAAGTAGTTGTGTTTGTAGGTGTGCTGTTCCACACTGCTGCTTGAATAATTTTGTTAAGATTTTGCACTGCATTTTCTATATCTATGCGTGACTTCAATGGTATGTTTAATTTTAATTCCTCGTCTATTATTTCTCGAAATATATCCCAATTTGTGTTCTTGCTGCCGAGTTTTGGGGGTGTTTCTCGTATTAGTATTGTTGTACTCAGCTCTATTAGTACGGGAGAGTGATCAGAAGACAAATCAAAACAGGATTCTGCTTTTTGCGATTCTTTTGGGATACCTTTGGTTACGCAAAAATCAACTAGATCTGGGATTTTACTTCTATCCGTTGGCCAGTACGTAGATTCGCCAGTAGATAGGTGTTTGTAATTATTATCATTTATGGCCATCAGGAGTTGTCTGCCTTTCGGGTTGATTAGCCTCGAACCCCAGTGGTTGTGCTTGGCGTTGTAATCACCACCTGCGAGAAATCTATTACCAAGTTGCTTAAAGTATTGTTCAAATTCTTCTTTTTTGACAGCATGTTTTGGTGGGAAGTAGACGGCAGAAACTGTTAATGGACCGTGCCAGTCTTCTATTATTACGCTTGTTGCTTGTAAGAAGTCTTTTTTAAAGCTAACTGTTTCGTGATGTTTTATTTTAGATTTAATTATTAGAGCACTTCCGCCATGCGCCGTACCATCCGGGTGCTGGGTGTCATATATTACATAATTTGGAATTTTAAGGTAACTTTTTTTTGTAAAGTGGGTTTCTGACACCAGCATAATGTCGATGTCGTGGTTATATATAAAAGTTTTGAGTTCTTGTGAATGTTGGGTAAGCCCATTGGCATTCCATATTGATATTTTTAAGTACTTAGTCATTATTTTAATTTACTAATCACGGTTGTCAACAGATTTAGCATTGTGCCCATTTGCTCCATGAGACCTTTCATCATGTGTTTAAGTTCAGCCATATCATTTGTCGCTGGAAGGTATTGTTGTATATTAACTGGTTGTGTGTTATTTCCAGCGAATTCTTGTTGTTGTCCCTTACAAATTTGTGCATAGCTTGTTCCTGGTTGGTCAGTTTGTTCTCTTCTTTGCATCGTTGTGTTCGGTTTTTGTCTTAGGGGAGGGTACTTTTTCTTTTGCAGCTCCTTATAGATAGAGCAACCTTTATAATTTGCCGGGTGGTTCCCTTCACATAATATACATTTTACATTTGTGGATTTCTCTTTTCTTGGGCAATTAACTGTTGCGTGATCTTCAGTACATTTTACGCATCTTGGTCTGTGTTGACAGTATTTTTTTGTGTGACCATACCGTTGGCACCTTGCACATTGTGGAATGTCTCTCTTTTGTCGAGGTGGTTCAAATTTCACTTTGTAAAATAAAAGATTCTCAATATCGTATATTTTTTTGTTGTTTACATCTGGTTGTAGGTCTATAAAGAACATAGGTAACGGTTGCTTGGTCTTAAAATGTTTGATGTTCCAGATATTTTCGACTACGTGACCTTGCGCTTCAATCGCTTCTTTTAATTCTGTTAGGTTAACTGAATTGTGCATGTTCTTTAACACAACTCTAAAGCTACGTTCTTCTTTGGGTCTGTACGTATGAAATTCTGTTTTTTTGTCTATAAGTGCTTGGGTTATTTTTTTATAATATTCTACAGTCTTTGGCTGTACTTTTATTTGATCGTAGCCTAATACCTTTATTTCATATCCATTTTTAGTTATATGATTTAAAAGCGTTGTCAGCGGAGTTATATTTTTGACTCCTTTAATAAATATTGGAGGAGGCTTAGGTTCTTTCTGTTCTTCGTTATCCATTTGCTGTTCTGCATCTACATCATTTCCTAGTTGCTCAAACCGGTTTGAAGTGGTTGGCGTATTTAACCAATAATCATTGATTTTGGTTTGTTTAACTGAGCGTTTGTCTGGACTAGTTCTATTTCTCTTTTTATTTTCTACTATTTTCCATTCTTGGGATTCGTTAGTTTGTGATTGAGGAAGGGGAGTAGGATTAGTGTATTGCAGGTTTTGCATTGGATAATAAAAATTGGGTTGAATATTACCTTGCGGCTGTTGCTCATTTGCCATTTGCAGTTGTGAAGGATACGCCACTGGAAGCGATGAAAACTGACCTGGTTGAAACATCGGTATTGCTGGACCCGTAGTGTAGTACATACCCGATTGTGGCTGCGGTATTTGATTTGTTGACGAAATGTTAAAGTCCATGTTGATGGCTTTTAAATATATATTTTGTTTCACATTATAAGGCAATTATAAACATTTTAGCTACGTTGGATTATCTTTTTCTTGGCTTGTGCAGTTGGTCCACTCCCATCATTAAAATTGATAAAAACGGGATTTCGTTTAATTATCGATTTTGTTCTTACGAACAGTCTAAGAACTAATTTGTATTGCGGAACTGTTGCAATAAATTATAAGTTACTAACACTTACCAGTGCAGTAATTGTTACAATGAATCTGCTGGTCCACTTTCACTTTTTAACTTTGTTGTTTAACTAGTGTATTCCTGATTTTAATAACGAAATATAATAACAGGTGATAGTTAGTTGATGGCTCAACTGCACTGGTTGTATCAAATGCGCCTTCTATGTCTATGAATACACCCAATGCGAACTCCTTATTTTCCAACGATCTCTCGATGCGGCCCGCTGCGAGATGAAGAGCCGAATCGGTGGATCTCCCTGGAGTGTATGCATGTTAATTTGGATGCAGTGGATTTCGTGTTATCACCACATCTCTTATGTATCGTTCGCACAGCCTCTCTAAAGTCTTCATTGAAAACGATGTGAGGCTAATGGGTCGATATGCTTTTGGGATGGAATGGTCCATTCTTCCTGGTTTTGGTATGAACACGACTTTGACTTCTCTCCAACCTCTTGGAATATACCTCAGTACCAGTGAGGATCTGAGGATTCCTACCAGGTGCGGCATTAGGTCATCCAGGCTGAAGTAGGGCTGGATAAATGCCGTCCGTTCCCGGGGATTTAAAGGGGGAGAAGACTGAGATGGCCCACCTCAGTCTGTCCACGTCGACGATCTGTCGTGATATACGCCGGTCGTCGTCCGTCGGGTAGTGATTCTACTCATCCTCCTAGGCCGCCGTATTTGTGGTTCTGGAGTCAGGGAACTGAGTTGATATCAATAATTGAAGGCTTTCCTTTAGGTTGGCAGTTTTTGTGCCATCCTCTCTGGTTAATATACCGATATGACGGTGGGGATCTTTTGAGAGGGCTTTTTGGAGTCTAGCTGCTTGGGGGAAATCCTCGATTTCCTCGCATTAGATTCTCCATGCTTCTCTTTGTTTTTGTATAATGACTTTTTAATACTCCTTGAGGTGAGACTTGTATAAGTTCCAATCCTCATCGAGTCTGGTTCTTTTAGCCTTATTAAAGGATTTCCTCGCCATCCCCCTGAGCTAGTCAATCTCATGGCACCACCACGGAGTGGAGTATCTATCAAGATCGACCCGCCTGAGTGGGCAAGACATCTTATAGGCATTAATTATGGAGTTTTGAATGGCTTAAGAATAAGTTTCCAAATCTCCTTTATTGTTGGGCAGCACATCCTCGACTCCTCGCAGATCCCCTTTCAAACAGTGAACATATTTTGTCCTGTCCATTTTCCTGGGGTCGCGAGTCATTGTAGAGGTTGTGAGTGCCAGTTTTATTTCGAATTTTATCCAGCGGTGCTCCGACATTGAAATATCGTCGGATACATGCCAGCCGGAGATTATATGCGAAGTATTAATAGTAGATAGGGTAATATCTACTTGCGTTTGACTACGAGATATAATAAAAGTTGGTTCAGTACCTTTATTTAGAATACAGAGATTCTTGTTAGTTATATAATCATAAAAAGACTTACCTCTAGTGTTAATATCTTTGCTGCCCCAGCTTACGTGGTGGGAGTTTGAATCACAGCCTATTACCAGTTCAAGCTTCTGGGTGAGACAGTGTTCCACAAGGTCCTCCAACTCCTTAGTTGGGGGTGGTTTAGCTGCGTCTGAGGGGAGGTATGCGGATGTCAGTATTAACACTATCTTTTGACCTTTCTGTGCATATTCAACCTTCACTACCGTTAGGTCGGAGGACGAAAAATGCGTCAGTGGGTAGGTCTTAAAATTTCTAGGGACGTATATGGCCGTCCTAGGTTGCTGATTGCTTGGAAAGCTGAAAAGTAAACCTTTTGGATTATTTAGACCCATTATTTTGGTTTCTCTTATCCAGGGTTCTTGGATAAGTGCTATTGTGTCCTGCATCACATCCAGGTGGCGGCATAGTGTTGCCGAAGCCACCTTTTTGTGTTGAAGGTTACACTGTATAAATCTTACCTTTTCATTGTCCATCTCTGCTTGATAATGGTGTGATGGATATTTCTTTTAGGCCATCTCCACTTCCTCACTTGGAAGTTGGTTGACGTCGCCTGTAACCTGGTTTAGAGCTGTTAGTTCTGCCAGGAGACTGTCGGTCGCCATATTGGAGGATGGTTCGACAGTCTCCTTGGAGTTCCTCGGATGGGAGAGGAGGATCCGTGCTCGATCTCCTCCGTTCCGGGTCGAGTTTCTTTGTTTTAACAATCAATGAGGTGAACGCGTAGCTCATCCTCATTGATCGTTTTTCTAGGACTCCCATTTTGTCGTCTCTTATGCCAAAGACGAATAGGTGTCCTTTGGGATTGACCTTCGCTTCGTGGTGGAAGGAAAACCATGCATCCACCCGAAGGTCTAGGTTTTGTTTGTCCAGCCGGCGCAGCACATCCTCTGTCACCCAGGTCATTGTTAGCTTCGCTAGGGACCCAGGGGGTGGCTTTTGTCATCTGGGGGAGGTTGTCGACGTGTACCACGTCGAGCTTAGCCTCCTTCCACGGTTTCAGTTTTGAAACTGTACGTATTCCTTAGCCACTCTAGCGTTTCGTCATTATCGCAAGTGACTCTGATTATTTCACCAGAGTGCGACCATGACCTAAAAGTGGGTGGCTTTTTCTGACTGCCGGAGGCGGACATAAGGGTTACGTCCAAAGCCTCCATTAGTTGTATTTTGATAAGGTCTCCATTATCGGTAATCATTTTACCGTATGGATCGGCCTTATCTATAATAGCTACCCGTCAATGGCTGGTAGCTGCTGCGCTGTAGCTCTTCACTTTAGCATCCATCCGTATCCTCTTTCCTCTGGAAGAGTTTTCCTCCGAGGTGTTGGAGCGGATGCGCTTCTTTTCTTGGGGGGCGACGCGTTCCGGGCCTCTTTTGGAGGAGGAACTGCCATCGCCTCCCTTGCATTTTTGGCCACTGGTGCCAGGTTTAGATTGGGAGGGGCTAGTGGCGCTGGTGGTGTCTGTAGAGACGCCTGCCTGCTGTCTCGCTTTCCTCCTTATCTTTGCCTCAGCACCGCAGATTCTTTTATCTCGACGGTGCTTTGGTGTTGGAGTTGTGCGTTCTCGCTCATCCTCCGGTTTTTGGTTTTTCTTCTTTTGGTCCATACTGATCCCACGAGTAGCTAAGGAAATGTTCGTCATCTCTGGCAGATCCCCGCATGCCAGGAAAAGGCTGTTTCCAAGGGGATGTCGCCTGGTACCCCCAGGGTGACGTTCGCGGTCGCCTTCCCTGCGGCCATTCAGCCATCGGCACGTTCCTCACACCTTAGCTTGGGTTGTTGGAGTGTCATTTGGTTGGTCAACACTGCTGTCACTGATGATCAACAGCGTTAACGTATCCAGCGGTGCCACGAGGAGGCAGACACTCGATGGTTGCATTTCTCTATTGAACTGCATAAAGCTACCTACAAGCAGACAAGCAAGCGCAAGCAAGCAAATAAGCAAACCAACTACAAAGCAATGGCCAACTTACAACCAACCATGCCTTAACCATGGCTAACAAGCGTAACACATCAGGTTTTGATTGAGGAAGTGGCATATCTAAAATAGCATTAATATATTTTATGATTGTTTTTATACCACTTTTTGAAAATATCTGACCCATAAATTTAACATTACCATTTTTGAACTGTATTTTATTTAATTTAATGTTGTATTTTGATGCTCTCTCCAACACAATTTTATCGTGTTCAGCCTCTGAAGAGCCTGTCACAATCAGGTCATCAAAAGACACTCCCACACCTTCAAGATCACCAAATAACTCAATATTTTTCTTTTGAAATACCTCTGGAGCCGAACAGATTCCAAAAGGTAGTCTCCTAAACTGATACCGACCAAATGGTGTCCCAAATGTACAAAGATCAGCACTATCGCTATCGAGTTCCATCTGCGCCAATACCCATCCTTCATATTAAGGACTGTAAAAAATTCTTTATTCCATAACTCTCCGGCAATTTCATCAATCGAGGGTATTAAAAAATGTTCCCTATTAATCGCTTTATTAAGCTCTTTGGGATCTAGACAAAGTCACAAAACACCATTTGGTTTTTCTACTAACACTAGCGGGTGAACCCACTCAGTCGGTTTATCTACTTTTTTAATAATTCCCTTGGATTCAAGATCACATAACTTTGCTTTAAGACTTTCATGCAATGCCTGAGGGACTCTCCTAATAGCACTAATCTGTGGAATAACATTATCTTTCAAGGTTATGTGATGTTGTCCAGGAAAATTTCCAGGCCCTTCAAATACTTTCGGATACTAATATATGATTAACTAATTTAAACTTTGTTTGTATACTATCAATACGTTCGATTAAATTTAATTTCAAACATTCCTGTAATCCTAGCAAAGGCATCTGATTATCAGTATCAACTACTACAAACGGTACATTTATGCTATTACTTTTGACCTTATAATTTAAATGAACTGTACCAAGCGTTTTTAACCTAATATCTGTACTTCCATAAGGCAAGACAGAAATATTAGACTTATTTATTTTCCCATTCGGAGCTAATGACTCTAAAATTTTATGAGGCAAGACACTGACCTCAGCACAAGTATCTAACTTGAAATTAATCGACTTATTATTAATAAATACCTGCTTTGTTCATACTGTTTCATTTCTTTCTTTCTTGCTTACAGTATCTACGTAGAACTCATACTCACTATCACTACCACTTTTTTCTTCCTGATCATTCAAGTTTGCTACTTCATATACATTTTTCTTGTGCTGCCTCTTATCCTTTTCTTTCACTGGCTGAACTCTTTCTGTTGAACTGCCTGCTTGCTTACATACACTTGCAAAATGGTTTCTACCTTGACATTTTGCACAGGTCATCCTGAAGGCTGGACACTTTCTTCGAGGGGGTTTAAACCCACAATAATCACAAGCTCTTTCTCTTTGGCCATATGACTTTAGAGTATGTACTGTTGCCTCATTTGGCAGTGGCTTTGATTGGTCCTTGGTTATTTCAACTGCTCCTCAGAAATCTATAGCTTTTGTTAGAGATAAGTTACTTTCTCGTAGTAATCTTTCTCGGGTAGTTTTATCAAATACTCCCATAAGAATCCTATCTTTTATCAAATCATCTGGTTGTGCATAATCTGTTGTTTGTATTGCTTTTCTTAGTTCAGTTACAAAGTTATCGAATAGCTGACCTTCCCTCTGCACAATACTGTTAAATTTGAATCTTTCAAAGATGACTTTCTTTTTTGGAGCACAGTAGGATTCAAATGCGGCCTTTAAATATTTAAGTGTCTTCAACTCACCTTGTTTAAAGGTATTATAAAGCTCTAGTGCTTCATCCCCAATCAAATTCAAGAAAATAGCAATTTTTTTGTCTTCACTTTTTTCTAACAAGTCGGTCGCTTTTATGAACAAATCAAATCGTTGACTGAATCGTTTGAGTTATCAGTTACGTTTCCATCTAAACTCAATGCTTCTGGCGGTTTAAACAAGGACTCCATTTTTTCAAGAAGAGCTTATCACCACACCGATATTACTAGTACTAGAACTAAATTTATTTTCCATTCAAGAAATATAACCTTTTTTTTTGTTCAATAAATCAGCAATCAAAATACATGGTATTCTATAAGCTAATGTGTTGGCATATGACCTAGCTATGGGAAGAAGCTGAGGTCAACTAGCATGATGAGGTCCTCTCCAGCGAAGGGACCTTCTGCTTCCTGTTAATTTCGCAGGTCAGTTGGCCATCGTCGTTTTAATCTTCTTATTACATCATTTTCAAGTAGCGGTTCTAGTAAAGGATTTGTATGGGCTTCTAGTTTCTTGTGGTGGCTAGCACTTCTTTCACGAATGACTTCTTTTACTGTTAAGATCTTCAGATCATTGTGGATCATTTTATTTGTTATATACCATGGGGCATTAACAATATTTCTTAGTATTTTAGACTGGCTTCTTTGTACAATTGCTATGTTGGATTTACTGGAGCATCCCCATATTTCGATGCCATATGTCCATATAGGTTTAATTATTGCCTTATATAATAGGATTTTATTTTCGATGGAAAGAGAAGACTTCCGTCCAATTAGCCAGTAAATATATCTACTTCTTAGGTCTATTTGTTTTCGTTTCTTCTTGATATGTTCCTTCCAGTTCAATTTGGCACCTAGATGTAAGCCCAGGTATTTCACTGATGTCGATTGTGGGATTTGTGTGTTATTTAACTGTATTTGAGGACATACGTATTTTCTTAGAGTAAAGGTTATATGTGTAGATTTTGTCTCATTTATTTCGATACTCCAATCTTTCAACCACTTCTCTAATTTTTTAAGATATTCTTGGAGGATATGGTGGGCTTGTAGCATTACTATGGGTAGTTAGAATGACAGTGTCATCAGCAAATGTTCCTATTGTGATGTTTGGTGATAATGGGAGATCTGAAGTAAACAAGATATATAATAGTGGACCAAGGACACTGCCTTTGTGCTCGCATCAAAATCAGGATAAATTTTTCGAAGAATCAGTTTCTCTAATAATTTTGATATAGTTGAAAGCAGACTGATAGGTCGATAAGATTTTACTTCATGTGGGTATTTCCCAGGTTTAAGTATTAGGATTATTTCAGCAATTTTGAGTTTTTCTGACCAATATTGGATTCGAATAATTGCATTAAATAGGTAAGTGAGGAGTACTATACCCTTTCGCGGTAACTCTTTTAACATCTTTGGAGTTATTAAATCCATTCCTGGGGCTTTCTTAATGTTTAGAAGTTTTATTTCATTTGCTATGTCTTTTGGTCTAATCAGGTCTATTGTTTGGTTTGTTTGGATAGGGAGTTCTAGAAATTCCGTAATTTCTATGTCTGGTATTGTGTTGTGAGGTTTGTAGATTTCTGAGAGGTGCTTAGCGAATGCATCTGCCTTTTCTTTATCTGATTTGTCCCATTTTTCTTCAGCATGTGTCTGTGTTTCTAGTCGTAGTGGAGTAGATGTTAATATGGGTTTATTTTTAGACTTTACTGGCTTCCAAATAGAGTTATCAAAACGATTTAAATTGGACATATGGGTTTTAAAGGACTCTTCTTTCATTGCTTTTAATTTAGTTTTCAATTCGTTGCTGTGTTTATTGAAGTTCCTTTTATCTGCAGGGTTATGACTCCTTTGCCATTTTGCTCACGCTCTTCTTTTTTTAGCTACTAGTGTCTTAATTTCTAGAGGTATATTCATAACGTCTTTTTTAACTACTATTTCAGGAGTTGTTTGTTGCGCTGCCTCTTGCAGTAGATTTATGAAATCGTTTGTGGTTTTCTCGATTTCATTTGGGTTTTTGAGGCTTATGTTTAAGTGTATTTCTTCATATAGTTTATGTTATACCCAGCAAACACAAAAACATATCGAATACATATATGTTACGTATTTTTTGAAATATAAAAGTCACAGTTATATAAAATTGAAGTAACAACTAGATACTATTTATGTATTGAATACTGACAAAGGCCGGCACAGCCAGAGAACAATAATTATATAAGAAATACATATTCTTATTACGTATTTATTATGTATATTATGTTATATCTCAAATATTTCCAAATTACCATGTAATATATATGTAAAAATGAGATAATATCTAAAGAATATTTATGTATTGAATATTACGTAATATAGATGTAACAAAAGTTATTTAATTTTTCTTTTGTCTCACCCATTATCCAAAATATTTTATTTCATTGGATCTATGAAAAAATTCAGCGAAATTCTCAATTGAAAATAAATTCAGAAAAGTCTGTTAATACATTATTTTCCATAGATGAAATGAAATACAATATTTTTAGTAGTGATGACGAACAAAAGAAAAAAGGATATATGTTTACTATATTATAGGTATTATATATTAATCAATACCTATACATACATTATGAATATTTCAAACATAATAAAACAACTTAACATTTGTATATTATAAATGGTATTTATCTATCTTTGGAATATTTAGTAGCTGGAGGATGTACTTAGTTACTAAGAAAACAGCTAACGGATGCATATATAAGTACATTTATTTTATTAAGAGTTACAAAAGTGAAATTAATAACAAAACAATACCTAATGAAACAAAAAATATTACAAAACTAAAACTAACAATATTCAAAAGGTAAATAATCATAAAATATAAAACAATAATGCAAATAAAACTAATATTAAAAAACAAAGCAATAATTAACTATTGGGGATACTGTGAATTGATTTGAACGGTTACATGTTCACCCTCTTTTCCCTTTGGAGTCTCTGCTTACTCAGCCTTATCCACTCCGAAGTAATTTGCTCAAAATCCGTACATTTCATCATTTTAAATTGTGCTAGCAGAGTTTCTAAAAATGTAGGTATATATTAATTATATTAAATAAATAAATCATATAGTAAAAATACCTTGAATTAACTTAATTGATTTTAAGTCCTTCATTTTATAATTATTTCTATGTCCTAACCATGAGCAATGGACAGTTAGCTCAGATGCATAGAATTTACTTAAATATCTATGAGTTGCATCTTTAAAATTTTTTCCGCCGATAACTGACAGAAAACTCACCTAAAAAATATTTATTAAATAAAATGTATTAACAATAATTACAAGTTTATCATTCTATATATATATATATATATATATATATATATATATATATATATATATATATATATATTTATTTATTTATTAGAAAAAAAAAACGAAAAAAGTTGAAGCTATTCAATCAATATATAAAATTTACCATTGTTTTTACATTCTCCTCATTTTCAAGAAAGTCTTCGGAACTCTTCAAATCTTCAAAATTTGTTACAGGGAGGTTTTTAAAGTAATTTTCAGATGGAGAGTTTTTACTGGGAGTTACAATGTCTTTATTAAAAATAGCAAGTTCCAGTCGCTCCAGCCTACTCTCTATACTTGTCAATAATATATTGTTTGTTTTGCAAATTTGTAATATTTGATCTGAAAAGAAATAAACAATTAAATAAAACATACCACTGCATGTTTATAGTGATGCTGTTATGGCGAAACTTTAAAACAAACTGAAATATCAGTACATTTTTATTAAAATAAAATTAAATTGTTTTACCTAGAGTTACTGTTTTAGATTTTTCACCTCCATTTTCTATTATTTGAATACCTGCATCCTCAATAATGATGTCCTTATTCTCTATTTCTGTAAGGAATGAAGAATATATTAAATAATTATTGTGACAACTTTGCAGCACTAAATACCTGCATTAACATCTACATATTCCATATGTAGAATTTGAACCCCATCAGAAACTTCATTATTAGTATCTGAAATATAAACAAATAAATTTTCTTAATCAATGACAAACTAAGTTTTAATAAATATAACATCTTAAAACTTACCTTTTGAAGGAACAGATATATTTAGTTCCTTCAGTTTCAGAGGATTATTTCGCTTCGGCAGTGGAAGATTTTCTAAAATACAAAATAAAAACTTAGTCAAGAAAAAGATTATACATAAGATCTGTTAATTTAAAGATTAGACATTGCATTGAAGGTTGATTTTTATCAAATGGTGACAGTACTTGAAGCTTTAATAAGACTGAGGACTAATTAAGACTTTGAATTTGGTTGTTTGTATTGAGGTGCAATCTCTATCACCACTATGTAAACCTCACATGTTTAGTCTTACTATGAACAACCTGCACTATTTACCATAATCTGAATCAGAAGAACCCTCACTGTCAGTGGAAGGTTTTCTTGTTGTTTTCCTTTTGCCCCTGCCCAACTCTTCTTCATCCGCCGAAGTATTCAGATCTCGCTCTGCCATAAACCTGGCCCTGCTCAGTGTACCTAGCAACACGAATTTTGTTTTTAATATATAGGTAGTATTTATGTATTTAAAAAGTTTCAATAGTTATATCTCGAGAACAATAGATGAGATCAAGAAATGCTTAAACCTGTCGATTTTAGTTTCAAAGGGAACACTACAGGCCTAGTGGCCCAGTCCTAAGTAACTAAATAATTATAAACGGTTTTAAATAAAAGAAAGCGTTGTAATTTATTGACTGGCTAACTTACTAGCAAATCCCAATACATTAATTTTATATTTAATCCACGTCTCATCAGGGGTGGAGCCGATTATCATCAATTTAGCAACTTTTTTATTATTACTGGGCCACCAACATGACCCATCATCATCACAGAGCCAAGAGGTTGGAATTTCGGAAACAATGTCTTCCCCATCCTCTAAAAACGTTACTACGGCATATGGTTTTCGTGATATGGAAGACCTAAAAACTTGAAAACTTAGTTTTGCAAAGCCTTTTGCCTCTTCAAATTTTATAAAAGAAAATAAATAATATAATGATACACTGAGCTGAAACATAAAACTGTCTCATCAAAAAATAAATTATAACCTTTCTAATAAGTAGGTATGTTTTTAAATTGCTGCCACTTCTTAAACACATCAAAAATGTTTCTTTCAGTTTAAATTAAAATAAGAGCAAAATTAATAATAGCAATCACATGGAACAAAAGTAAAAAAAATACCACATATGCATAATGACGGAAACATGTTAGGTATGAAACCAGCTAATTTAAGAGAATCTCATTTTCACTATAGTGGACCAGCAAACGATATCTTCCCATGCAAAAACACGAACAATTTTGAATTTTGACTTTTCCTCAATTATATATATATATATATATATATATATATATATATATATATATATAATTTAGTTTGAAGAAAGATATATATATATATATATATATATATATATATATATATATATATATATATAATTTAATTTGAAGAAAGATATTTGCCAACTTATTTGTAATGGATATTTTTGTGGGGATGTGGCAATAAGACTCCAGAGTAGTTCAAGATCAAATATTTTGTTTATTGTCATATTGTTTTTTGAGTTTTTCATTGATTTATGTTTAAAAGAATTTATTATAAAAATTTACAACTATTCCAAAATTCGCTATAGATTTTATGTAAGTATTTATTATTTCATTTAATTATTAATAATGATAACATTGACCAATTATTTATAGCCCTTGATAATGAATAAAAATTATTCGAAAGCTCGGGAATAAATATCTGAGAGAATTTACTCTGGAGTCTTATTGCCACATCCCCACAAAAATATCCATTATATATATATATATATATATATATATATATATATATATATATATATATTCTATTCTGTAGACATGGCATTAAAAGAGCTATGGGAAGATATCTTTGCCAGAGCGATATATCCTCGAATTATTTATTTGGTTAATTTAATTATAATGCAATAAACGAACTAATAATTTTTTGTTGTTGATGTCAAATGCTAAACATTTTCTATATATTTCAGTACAGTCAACTTCAATATTTTCTACAATATCTTCTTGTACAACAACAATATTTAATAAACTTGATTTTAGAGGCTTCACAAAAAAATCTTCTATATTTATATAATTTTTCAAATTTAATATAATATTTCCCCCAACTGTTTCAGATATATTAACTACTCTACAAAACTTTCCATTTTTTAGCAAACAAAAGCTTTCTCTATACTTTAAAAAAACTGTAAAATTTCGTAACTCCAAACCAACAATTTCATTCAATCTATTTCTTTTCAATATTGGGAAGTCTTTTTTAATAAGAAGGGGCTTTTCAATATATGTACCTTCCTTGATTCTATTGTGAATTTGCTCTAGAGGTTTACTACAGCTTTGTATTTTATTTTTTAAGAATTGCATATAGTTTTCGAATTTAAACGCACTAAAATTATCAAGGGGCCCATTCGTTATTACCTCCTGGTGAAGATGAATTAAATTATGGATGTTGTATGATACATACTGTTCCCCATAGATGTTTTTGAAAGTTTTTACGAAAAATATTAAAAGGTTTTTTGCATAATTATTATAGCTGTAGCAATACTCCTCATCTACCAAAATTCTGATAGCTACACTAAGGCATAAAAAGTTTGTGTACATTTTTTTACATAAGACATTTTTTAAAACTACTGGACCAGTATACAACAGAAATTGTCTAAATTCTGTGGCTTTCCAATAATCAACATCAGTAAGGCTTCTGGGTTTCCGAACAAATTCTTGTGTGATTGATAATTTTCCTAATGAAACTAAATCTTCTGAAACACTTATTAAAATATCAGGTTTTAATCTAACATTAACTTTACCTTTCACCAAAAACCTAATTAACTTTTTTACCACGCCTAAACACACTACATGCATGTAATCAAGGCTGATCTGTGATACCATTCCGATATTTAAATTTTCAAGAGGAGAAGAGTAATTGTGGTGTTCCGGTTGAGATTTATTTTTAAAAGATTCATCATTTCTCTCTTCACAATCCGTTTCTAAAAAAACTACTGTGTTTAGTACATAGTCACCTTTTACAGTGCACTTTGAGCACCCATAGTAACCTGAATGATTCTTTATACCGCTTATGAATGCTTTAGCTGGAGCATCGCAAATAAAGCAATTAATAATTATTGGAACTTTATGTCCATTTATTACAATTCCCCCTGCATCAACAATTCTTTTCAACTCATCTACAAACATTTTCAAATACTCGCAACAGTTGTTAGGTTTATCTTTACCATGGTATATACCTACAATAAAAGGGTCTGTATGAAATATATCTACGAATGAAGCTAAAATTGGCCAGAAATGACTTTTTGAGCTTTTTGTTAGAGGTAGTCCATCAACGTTAAAGTTTATCTTAAGAGTTTTAGGTAATATATTATAATACTTTAAGACATTATCAATTATTCCAATTTCCAAACCAAAATGATATCTTCCACCAGCTACATTAACAATACATGAAATTTCTCGAGGAGTTTTTAACAGAGTTCTAGCATCTTTTGGCAAATTTTGCAAATATAAATGATCAACATTTCCCAAAACTTTCAATAAATCAGTAAGTGCAGAATGGCTAATATTATGTTTTTGAGTCCAGACAGTTAATAAACAATTTTCACTACTTTCTACTGCATTATTTTCAATTGGAGTGTTGTTAGGGCTCGGTTCTGCATAAATCTGAGTTGAATCAGAACCCAAATTCAGACTGTTTTGATATACACAATTTTCTACAAATTTATTTTGATTATCTCTACAAACTAAATCAGATGACAAATAATCTTGAGAAATACACTCAGAAGGCAGGTAATCTGGACTATCTTGAACCAAAAGATCATTATTTTCTGAGTGGGATGTCTCTAAATTATTTATATCTGATGGTTCACCAACACCATTGTAAAATTGTAAAAGTGTACTACTTATCCTTTTCTTTTTCTGTCTTATTGATAGATCACAAAAGTCTTTCATTTTTTTCCGTTTTAAACAGTTATTTTGCCTAAAATTTATAATTTATATTAATCTAAGTATTTGAGTATAAGTTTCAATAGATAGGTGATAAAATTGAACAATTTCAAGATATATCATCTTTACTTACTACTTATACATGTGGCCAGTCGAGAATTATAAAAGCTGTCTTATTAAATCATGAGTAAGTTTAATTAATCATCAAAACGAAAATATCTTCAAAAGAATTTTAGTGATGTATCTCAATATATTTAAGCTTTATTGTGTTTGTTAAATAAACATTGTAAACAACAGTTGAATTAAAATAGCCATGCCGATTACCTGTTAAAAACAATAATATACTTACATGATGTGCTCTTCAAAATCCTCTACAAACAAAATAACTAAAAACTAACACACAGACGACAAAATTTTAAAAAAAAGTTAAAACGTTATTATACTTTCTAATAATCTAATTAATAGTTGAGTAGCGTGGGTACAATAGCGCGGGTAATTGTATGATTGTAGAAAGTTTTGTTTGACTCATGACAATTTGAAGGTTATAATATTGACGCGTCTTCTTCTTTTGACAAACATAGAACAGCCTTCGTAAATCGAAATACATATGAAATATTTTATGTAACAAATTTTACGTAATAAATATATATACTTTTTTTCAATATTTATGTAGCAGAATTTACATTTTCAATATATATAAATTTGAATATCTCCAATATATAAAATATTTTATAATATAAATATTGAGAATATATAACAAAATTTATAAAGATTTTGTTACATAAATACTACATAAAAAATATATAAATGATTTATATAAAAATCATTCCTCCTGTGTTATATATTTTTATGTAACATATACATTTGTGTTTGCTGGGTAGTGGGTCCAATTGTTTTTGAAGTTGTGGCGAATGATCCGAAGATAGATCATAGCTTGGAATAATATCTGTGTATGCTGGGGAGGTGCTATTAGTGACGAAGAAGTCTAGCAGGTCTGGCAGTTTATTTATATCGGTTGGCCAGTATGCTGGTGTTCCTGTGTACAAAAAGGAGTATCTTTTTTCCTGTATTACTTTAGATAGTTCTCTTCCTTTTGTGGTAGTTATTCGAGATCCCATCTGATGTTTACTATTATAGTCTCCACCTGCTATAAATCTTGAACCAAGTGTGTTGAAAAATGATTCAAACTGATCTTTTTTTAGGTTATGCTTCGGGGGACAGTAAACTGCAGTAATCGTTATCTCGTATGGCATTGTATTTACTCGAATTGATGTGGCGTGTAGAAATTCCTCCTCATATTTTGGTAGCTCACAGTGTTTGATTGTTTGTTTAATTAAAATAGCTGTGCCCGCATGCGCGGTACCATCCGGATGATTTGTGTAGTAAATTTTATAGAATGGAATCCTAAAGTAAGATTTATTAGTAAAATGGGTTCCACTGATTAGAAGAATGTCAATTGAGTTTTGTCTAAGAAATAACTGGACTTCATCCCTGTGTTGAACAAGGCCGTTAGCATTCCACAATGCAACTCTGAGAAACTTATTTAATTTGTTGATAAGCATTGTCAACATGTTGAGAACCATACTATTCTGCTGTATTAACTGGTTAAACATAGCTTTAAACTCATCTAAGAATTTATCTAATGTCATTGAAGATTCTTCACCATTAGCTCTATTATGTATTCCTACTCCTGCAGTTGCCTGCGCGTAGCTCCTATTAGTATGTCTGGGCTGAGGTTGTTGGCCTTGATCATTTGAGTTTGTATTGTTTTGTGTCATAGTAATCCTATTATTATTTATCTTTACTTTATAGTTTTTTTGGAAGAATTCGCAGCCCCTGTACTTAGCTGGATGACCACCTCCACAAAGACCACATGTAGCTGGTGTATTTTTACTTCTTTTTACAATTTGCTGTGCTGTGTTGGCCACCACATTCAACGCATAGGTATGGCCTATTACAGTAGGTTTTCGTATGGCCATATAATTGACATCTTGTACATTGAGCTAATTTGTTGTCTTTTTTTGGTGGTTCTATTTGTATGACACTATTTAGAAGCCTAGTTATTTCGTAAACTTTTTTATTGTTATCAGAAGGTTCCAAATCGACGTAAAACATGTTAGAGGTTCCTTGGTTATTCGATGTTTAACATTGACTATATTTCTTACATTGGGGCCTTTTTTAATTAATTCATGCTTTATATCTTTCAAGTCTATTGAATGGTGCAAATATTTAATTACGACACGATAGGATCTCTCTTCCTTGGGTTGGTGCGTATGATGGATTATATTATTTTCTCTCATGTATCTAGCCAGTTAAGAAATATAACCTGACACCATGGTTGATATGTTTTACAATTAAAACATCATAATTTTCTTTTAATTAACTTTAATAATACTAATAATATTAAAAACTTATTACATTTTACATGTGCTTCCATATAGCTCTGCACTCGTTTTTTTGTACATGAGAACTGTCAATTTGAGGACATTTTTAGTAACTGTGAATAATACATTTGCAGGCTAGTTCCCTATGCAACCATGCTTACACTAACAATAGACCAGGGGCTACTATATTTATATCATACAAACATCCTTTTTAAAAACCGATATAGTGCACTTTGTCACAAAAATATAAAATACTGTAATTTTATAATGATAAATTTTCGTCAATTTTACAAATCTGATTGGTTAAACCATGATATTTTTCTATCTAACAAAACAAATTACTAAATTTATCGTTTCTTAATTTCAGATGACACCCACACACCTATACATACGTACCTACTCAGACTCTTCAAACCAGTATTGGGTCGACATCGAAACTCTGATAACCCTATTCATTTTCAAATTAGTAAAAGCAAAACAAATCGTTTTAGTAGTAAAAACAATTCCCACAAAACCATCGACACCTTTAATCAAAGTTTCTTTCGACAACATCAACTTTGAATCTTCCGCCATACCAGAAATAGCAACATTCGTGATTTGGCCCGCTCTAGTTTCAAAATGTCAAGTTGTAGCTGGTTTGTGTTCGGTAGCTAGAAGTCTAATCAAAACTAGTAATTTAAATGATATCAGGAACTTACTGGGGTTCAGAGACGCTTGTCTCTTCTCTTGTTCAGAAGCTTCAGTATGGACTCGCTTTTGCGAAGTCGATATTATCCAAACGACAAAAGATATTTTAAAAAATAAATACAGTGAAGGAGAAACGTTTTATATACCACCCGATATGCTCAGATTCGAGTATCATCTATCGACACCGGTGAGAATACATAACGTTTATAAAGTAGCAAGGGAGCTTAATAAAGGTGAAAGGATACAATCGGGAATACCAAATGTTAAGCACAGTTTTAGTGAAGGACCACAAATGACTTTGGCTGATGTTATATTATATCAATGTTACGAAGTTTTATTAAAAAATTCCCCGGTAGATTTACTTGAAAATAAATTACCTTTAACTATGAATTGGTTCAAAAAAATGGAAAATACTTTAACAGACTCAAAAATTGAAACAATTAAACAAAATATTATTTACACAGAAGTAATCGAGTCTCATTTTATAAAACAAAGCTTATATAAATCAGATCCTGTTAGATATAAACCGGAAAAGAGAATTTTCACTAAACAGAATGATTTAGAAGCTGCGTTTGAACTACTGAAGGATATCAATCTAAATATAGTAAATGATGAAGTACCTTACGGTATAGAAATTGATTTTGATTGGGAAAACGTCCCTTTGGAAGCTAATCCAAACGGAGGGGCTTTACCGAAAAATAGAGCTGGCAGAAAAAGTGAACAACTGAAAAATTTAACTAAAGCCGTTATAAAAATAGCGAAAAAAGAGAAATATAAGATAGTAGATTTCTGTAGTGGAAGCGGTCATTTAGGTATCCTTCTTGCTACTTTGTTACCTAATTGTGAAGTTATATTAGTCGAAAATAAAGAAAGATCTCTATCAAGAGCTGTAGAAAGGATAAAAAAACTTTCTTTGCAGAACGTTTTGATTATACAATCAAATTTGGATTACTTCAAAGGTGATTTCGATATCGGAGTGGCTCTTCACGCGTGCGGTGTAGCTACTGATTTAGTTATACAAAATTGCATTGAGAAAAAAGCGCATCTAGTTGTTTGTCCTTGTTGTTACGGCGGGGTGAGGAACTGCCACCATTTAACTTATCCTCGCAGTAAGCAGTTCCAAATGTTTGAAATGGGGAATTACCTTAACATTGCTCATGCTGCTGACCAAACTCACGACGAGGAAAACGTTAAGACGAAACAAGGTTATTTTTGTATGGATGTTGTCGATACTGATAGGAAATATTATATTGAAAGTTTCGGTTATGAAGTGCATTTGGGGAAATTGTTTCCCACTAATTGTACGAATAAAAATAACTTATTAGTTGGTTTATTTAAGTAGAGTTGTTATAAATATTTATTTGATTAAATTTTCTTAGAAATAGTACTTCTTATTTTCTTCCTTTTAGCAGGAGTAAACGGTAAGTAGTGCTAGAGCGTAGGTATAAATGGATTCGAAATCAGCAAGGTTTAAAACCTCTCTGTTGGAAAAAAATCTTAAGTTTTTTATACCTACTCATTCATTAAACTGAAATTAGGGGAAAGGTGGGAAAATTGGGACGAAATTTGTTAATTTTTTCGTTTTTTTATAAAGGCGTACTAAAAAATCATTTTATTTCAACATTTAATGTCATAAGGTTAACTACTTCTTAGTAGAGGAGATGGTACAAATATGTGCGACCATTTGGTTTATTTGACATATTGTTGGTGTATATTACATTTTTTTTTGACAGCGCAAGTAGAACCTAACTAACATTATATTGACGGTTATTTAAATTTTTACGAAAGTATTTTTGTATTTTTTTTAATAAAAATGACAAGCAGTCAATGAGAAATTGATACAATTATGGGATATAGCAGAAAATACTTTAAAATATTAACTTGAGCATTTTATTCAAGTGTAAAAATGAAAAAAAAACTAGGAAAAATTAACAAAAATAACACATTATTATTCAGTGCGACAAGATTCACAAACATAATCATCTCTATTAACACCTGCACAGTGGACATGACACCACAAATTGCACATTAAACACTGAACCCAGAGTTCACCTTTGCGGTCTTCAGAAAATGTACATACACCAAATATGCATTCTGCATCTAAATCATTTGGCTTATTTTGTCCAGGCACATCATTCATATCTAATTCATCATCGGCTGGCGTAAACTGCGTTTCATCTTCACTTTCACAATAACTTGCTCACTTCTCGGGGCCTACTACCAATTTACAAAAAAAATGTGATATATTTTCAGATTATTTCGCTTCTGTTTTTGTAAGTAGTGATGCTAGTAACTTTGGTAATATGTAGGTATACTAACACACCACTGAATATTTCTAACTACACAATTACTGGTGAAGCTATTGATAAAAAAATTGAAAATTTACCCAATAAAGGTCGTGGGCCAGATGAAATACCTACTCATTGTATTCAAAATTGTAAAGAATCCATTATTTTTGCTATTTAATAAATCTCTCAGTTCAGGTCAATTTCCTGGTACATGGAAAACAGCCTTTATTACACCAATTCATAAATCTGGAAATAAGAATAGAGTTGAAAATTATAGACCTATTTCTAAATTACATATCTTTAGTAAGGTGTTTGAAAGTATCATTTTTTATTTTCTTTATAATGACGTAGAAAACCTACTTAACATTGAACAGTGTAATAAATGCGAATACGAAATAGGGAAAACTTAAATCAGTAACTTTCAAAACACACGGTAAAAATATATATTTTATTTCAAATATAATAAAAGTAGAATTCGACATACTTTTTGTTTAACAAAAATGTGACAGGACCATAACATTTTGCAACAATATAACAATTAATGAATTAGGGCAAATAAAAATTATTGTTTTGTATACAAACGGTTAGTTAATAAAAATCGAGGCCACTCTAAAACAAAAAATGCAACCTTTGCAATTCAGCACAAAACCCCGAACAAAGTTTGGGGGAAAGAAAAAAGTAAGTTCAGAGCAGACAGGACACACAGTCGGGCGAAAACGCGAAGGGAATAAGTCCTTCCCTGTCACGGTGACGGGTGTCAATTTTTTTTTAGTGTTCGCGGGTTTGTAGGGAGAAGTTCTCTCTCCGTTGTGTCAGGGCGTCAAAGCGATACTCAGATATCCCTGACAGTGAAAGCTGCCCCCCTGGGAACAAAAACGGAGTAAACTCTCTCTCCGACCGTTATCCAACATAACTCGATACCGTGTGCTAGAAATTTAGCGTCATCCGCCGTTATAGATAAATATCGATATTAGTCAGTAAGCAGAGGCAGGAGAAGGGAAGTTTCCACACCGTAAGTTTTTGACAAGTCTAAGATTTATGGGGAAAGTTTTATTTATTTATTTTTTGAGGTGCGCTGATCTTAACTTGATATTGTAGGTCCTGGCTCATAATTTGTGCACCGCTCGTTTTATAGATAAATTTTATTGTGTGGGATATTATACACACGATTTGTAGGTACGATTTTTTTGTGTATATGTAACTTAACAGGATTTAGTTATTATTTTTTTTTGTCACATAGTCTCGCCCACCCCGTAGATAGGTGGTAGGTAAACTTTGAAGCGAGGCCAACTGTGATTTATATCGTTTGCCCGGAGCGTATGATTTTGTCTCCGTAAAACCAGGTTATCGTTAAATTTCCGCAGCAACTAAGTAATTTTTTGTTTTCAGACACGGTCATATCATTTAATCATCTCTAATAGAATACAAATAAAATTATATTCTATTCGAGCGGAAGCAAAATTTGCAACACTGAATTTTGTTAGTACATACTGTATGGTTTATCGTTTATCGCTAAGATTTATCAAATCAGCAAAATTAGCTTCCACTAGACCAAGATGAATGTGCGTGATGAAGAATCACATCCTGCCTGACGTGTAGCACAGCTACTGCAAAACACACTGGATCTAGACCAGTCAAGGTCGAAAAAACAATCCTACTCAGCAAAATCGGCTAAGTTGATAACTGCTCCATCATAAGATTGTACAAGAGGGTCTAGAAATTGTTACAACAGCATGACTACAAGAAAAAACGTTCGGTGGATACAAATTTATTCCTATACGTTGAATACATGCTTAAAAGTCTAAATAATTGGCATAACGTTGAACTGCTTATACTTATTTCAGTAAGGCCTTCGACAAAATCAATCATTCCGTCCTTGTCTCAAAACTTTCTGAAGTCGGTATACATGGTAATTTATTAAGATGGTTCGAATCTATGTCAGAAATGGGTCTCAACAAGTTATTTTAGGGGCTCTTAAATCTAAGGCTGTGGTAACTACTTCAGGAGTACCTTAGGGGTCTCATTTCGGTCCTTTACTTTTTAATTTATAAATAAATGACTTCTCTAGTTGCTTTCAATCGGCTAAGTTTGTTATGAATGCCGATGATTTCAAAATATATTACTCATTTTCATGTACATACGACAGAGTTCGATTGCAAGAAGACTTAGACAATTTATCAGACTACTGTGTGAGAAATAATTTGTTTTCAAATGTCTCAAAATGTAATTATACAGTTTGCTCGTTGTAATTCGGACTTGAACTCCAACACATATGAAATTTCTAATAGCGTAGTGTGACGTGCTTTCTTTCCTCAAAAGAAATACGGACGTCACTATGACACCCGTGGCTTTACTATCTACCAGATTTTCTCGGGCGCCAGATTTTTGGGATGGTTTACTCCACCGAATTCTCGAAAATGGTAGCGTCAAGAGTTACCAGGGTAGCAACAGATGGAGGTTAAGTAATTCCAGGGGTCTGTTGTTCTTGACCTCTATGCCGTGCGAACTGGGAAACAGGCTTTAATTGTTTACCACTGTCGGAAAATGAAACAAACCTGTGCTTTCTAAAATTTTACAATTTATTTCGACTTCGAAAATAATTTGGGAAAAGGAAAATAAAACGAACCACGTAGCTATATATATAAAATAACTAAATATTGATGAAAACCCTTCAGTATTTACGATTTCTATTTAAATTACAACCCAGACCAAAGCACTTTATTACAGAATAAATGTTTTACGATTACAAGCCTAACGTGCAAAGCTTTAATAGTTTTCGGCGATTGCCGGTGAAAATCAGTGAAAATTTACTAGCAGTACGGTGAGAATTACACAGAGAAAGCGTTATCAAGGCACTAGCGGTGTTTTACGGGAGCGTTTCTTGGCATTTGTGTACGGTATAGAATAGAACGGCGGTAAATAATAAATTTTGTGCGGGTATTACCCCGGCCGTTGGTGAACAAATCAATCGCGTAAAGATCTGTTAGTCGGCAGAATCCGAAAACCTCTCCCTGGCTAACCTGCTATGGCAGCGAACGCTCGTCAGATTATTTCGTTTCACGCCTTGGAAAACCCTCGAGGATGTCCCTGCTATGGCAGCGAACACAGACGAGGCTCCTCCAAGTTGCCTATTATCAAATATTTTAAAGTCACGCTACCAAGGCCTATGGTACTAGATTGAGCAAACCCCCGAAATACTTTGAGAATCCCTCAAGACTTTACCTGCTTTGCAGCGAGAATGCTTGAAGGTTTCCCAACGGTATTTCCTTTCCCTAGTGTTGTATACCGGAATCGGGATTCTCGAAATACCTTGAAAATTCCCCAAGAATTTACCTGCTTTGCAGCTAGAATGCTTGGGAGTTTCCCAACTCTATTTCTTTCCCCTAAAGTTAAAACCAACAGTAAATTCTTACTTCGGAATCGTACACAAATACTCAAATTAAACAAGCAGTAAGAAAAAATAAAATCTATTAATACAGTTACGAAAGACGCTAGTAGCAAAATTATTTTAACACAAGAAGAATGATTTATAAAATAATTTCTAAATTCGCTTACCTTGTTGGCGAAAATCAGTCGGCGTTTCGGAAACGGCGGAACTGTAAGAGCACAAAACTAGGAGCTAAGAGAGCAAAAGAGACCTATTCCGTCCCGTTAGCCGGTTTTATACTTTCTTTCCTGGACCCCACTGAGGAGGTCCCCTACTTAACAATCTTAAAAACGACGCAGACTGATTTGCGCGAACGGTACAGTAAGCAATACATATTAAATATATAACGGATGTATCAAAATCAATATACATATTTAAAAATTATTAAGAGCAAATAAAGTTACAGCTTTTGATGAAAGAGTAAGTAAATAATAACATAACTTAATAATAATACTAATAAAATGAGAAATTAAAATGTATACAGTGGGATGTCGGAACGAAAAATAGTAACATCGTTACAGTAGATACGGTGAAAGATCTTGGTATTCTTTTAAACTCTAAATTACTTTTCGATCGGCATATTTATAATGTAACTAGAAAAGCTAATGAGCAGCTGGGCTTCATATACAGAACATGTTTCGAACTTCAAAATCCTCTTACCGTTAGATCATTATATATGGCATACCTAAATAGTATATTAACATTTGGTTCTACTAGAAAAAGTCCAGAACAAGTTTATTTCATATTGTAAAAGAAAATTTTACCCCGATATGGATAGGCAACGTATTCGCTCTAATTTAAAGATAATTTCACTAGAGCATAGTAGGCAAATTGCGGATGCACTGTTTATTCGGTCTATATTTCAAAATTAGAAAAAGTCCAGAACAAGTTTATTTCATATTGGAAAAGAAAATTCTACCCCGATATGCATAGGCAACGTATTCGCTCTAATTTAAAGATAATTTCACTAGAGCATGGTAGGCAAATTGCGGATGCACTGTTTATTCACAAAATTCTCAATACTAATATAGATTGCCTTGAACTTACAAACTTCATAACACTTCGTATTCCCAGCCACTCAACTAGAAACAATTATACCTTTATCACACATCAGACATTCACCAATAATTTTCTAAATTCTTCTGCTCACAAAATAACAAATACAATAAATTGTCTAGCAATGTTGAAATGGATATTTTTTACTACAGCGCAGATTTGATTAAAAACCCTACTGAAAGACTATTTTTTGCAAATTTAATTTTGTGCGGTGGTCAATTCATATGTGTTTTATTCGGGGTTGGTACATTGCGCACAGCGGTCAGTTTGTAGCCAGGTATACCCAAAATGTTTCTTTTTCATAGGTAAATTGCGCACAAGTGACCCTAAAGAGGGTCTAGGTAAATGGCATACCACTTTCTACCGATTCCACGAATTTTAAAAGTTAGGTTAGGTTAGATAGTTTACAAGAAGTGTTCTTTTCATCAACTTTTATTCGTTGATTATATCAGAAAGAAAAAGTTTTGAGGTATACCGGACTAAGGATACAATTTGACCGCTGTGCGTAATTTACCTATACAGAGACTTAATCCCCTGGCTGCAACTACCTGACGAACCCTTCCCAATTTTGGGAAACTTCATGACCACTGTGCGTAATTTACCTACGCCCGTTTTATTACATTTACTCCTGTTCTCTCTTTTTTCTATTTTTGTTTTCGTATACTTGTTTTTAGTTTTATTTGATGTAGTTATATGATTATATAGAATTATGTGTAGCTATTAGTGGATACTTTCATGGGTTTGTATCCCAAATAAAGTAAAATAAAAACAGAAACGGTCAATCTTTAGTTTTTAACTGAAATTTTATTTTTTACATAACAATTAATATCTCGGAATTCCTTTGAAGGAAACAACTTTTCGTACTGTTGTGCAAAGTTTATTAAAATTATTTTGTAGAGCGGTTTCGGCCCAATGTCATCTTCAGTGCGGTCATTGTCAATTTAGGGTGTCCAAACATTGTACACGTGATTGAAAAACAATTTACGTTGTTTTCACATTTTAAATAATTTAAAATTGGATTTAAAATTATTAGTATTAAACTAAATATTTATCCGGTGGATAAATGTGTAGTTTAATACTAATAATTTGAAATAATTTTAAATCCAATTTTTGTTTTTCGAAAAATGTGCAATGTTTGGACACCCTAGTCTTGTAAATTGACAATGACCGCACTGAAGATGGCATTGCCGAAAGCGCTCTGCAAATTAAATTTCAATAAACTTTGTACAACAGTACAAAAAGTTGTTTCCTTTAATGGAATTCCGAGATGCTTATCTCTTGTGCACACAGCTGTAAATCTAAATTAAAAAAAATAAGTCCAAATAACTTTTCCTACTAACATTTTCGCGTATTTTTAAAAATAAGCATACTTTCCTCTTAAATGAAAATCAAATATTTGCCACTACCCTGTAAACGGTTGGATTATTCAAATTTTTTTTCATGTATTTTGACTCCATGATATGCAGAAACAATCTCAGCTAAATCATTTTTCTTAAAAATCTTGATAAAAAATTTCCCATACGGTGCAATATTTTTTGCTATCACGATACATGATAGGTTCCAGAATTAAAACAGTCAACTGATTAATTCTCAATTATTTATTATAAAAATATAAAATTAAACTTAAGTTATACATTGTTAAGGCCACTTCATCGTATAATTTATAACAGTCTTTAATATATATATATATATATATATATATATATATATATATATATATATATATATATATATATTTGAAAATCAACTCCTATATTTCGTCCTTAATCACAAGAAATATCACATAAATATCTACTCTACCCCTAAAAACATTTTCTACAATCTTCCCATCCACGGATCAAAAACTAGGCCTCCTGTATATCTATCTTCAACAAATCTTCGATAAATACGCTGCTTAGGAACATATATTTGTTTACTCAAATCCATAATCTTCCTTATTTTACTCCCAATTTCGTCATCGTTGCTTACAGACCTCTTCGAAATCTTCGAAATCCTTTCATACGCAGGCAATGAAATTGATCTCAATCTAACTACAGGACTCCTTCTTAATCTGTCGAAACTTGATGTGTCATACATTCCTTCCGGTTCCAAAATTTCTCGCTTCGAAATAACATCATTATCGAGGGAAGTGTCTGCATCGACAGATATTTCTGGATATTTCTGTTCTGTTACTGAACGCTTGGGTCTTCTTAAAAACGGAAGCTGGTGTATTACTTCAATGGACGAATCATCTATAGATCTTCTTCTGATATTATTAAGTTTATTCACATCTTCGTTAACTTCGCTTAATTTTCTAACAACTTTGGCTTCTGCAACTACGAAACAAAACGCAATCACGAATAACTTGCACATTTTGTATAAAAATACTTGTTATCTTTCACGAACAAAAAGATGTAATATTATGACAAGTTAATTTTTTCTTTATTTATACTATGCCGTTCCTTACATCACAAGATGGTCTAAAAACTGGTATTGACGTGAATGACTGTGATAATAATAATTATAAATAAATAATATAGGATATGTTAATAGAAATTGTCAATAAGATTGTAACTAAATTTAGCCATTGTACGCATTCTACAATAATTGAAGAGTCAACAAATGATTTTTGTTTAGTAGAAAACATTATGGAAAATTAGGTTACACGTACTTTTTTTGGAAAAATTTAAGAAATAAAATAGAATAAAGATGACCTTGTTAGAAATTAACCTCCTTAGGATACAATTCTTTTACTTAATTCAAATCTGTTACAATCAGATAGGATTACGTGAATAATTCTGCGGTAAATGTGAAATCGATTGATTTATATAGTTGTGGAAATATTCATCAATATCTTATAGTCAGTCCATAGGTAATTTTTAGTTAAATCCACTGTAAATAAATAAAAATAAAGTTAAAATGTCAGCGAATGTAATAATTCCGTAATCAATTTCAACAATAAAATGTAAACATTCTCGGTTTATAATGAGAATTTTTTTCTCGCATCAACCATATTGGTTATTAGCGATGACTTCAATAACATAATCACAGCTTATTAAATTGGGAAGTATTTAACAAGTACTTATAAAAAAATACTATCCACATCGCAATCCTTTTTTAGTAGGGTTTTCATGTCGTTTGGAAAATGACATTGTTGTCTTTGCGATGTGTATAATGTACATTCTAGTATATAATTATGTAACGATGCTTCTCGTATCCGAATGAAAATTTGCAAAAGTTTTAGTGGAAGCGGATAAAAAATAATATTGCTATAATGAGAGAATCTAAAAGTAGGATAGATAGATTATCACGTCCACAATTTATTACTGAAAACCTGGATATGTTTAAAAATAGATTACGCCTTTATAATTATTCTAGACCTATTATTAATAAAATTATGCAGAAGACTGATGACAATAGAATTCGAAACACTTCTGAAGGCAATCAAATTAATTACTTTGAAATTGCGTTTGTCAACGGACTGTCTCAGATAATTGAACACATTCTATTTATCGATGCAAATCAGATCGGTTTTTAGTATACAAAAAAGTTCAGCGATTTTTATAGTTTGATGAAGGATGAGTTAGACAAACTATATGCTCCATATGCTGGCCAAACTAAATGGCTCCTACGCGATAGAGTTCGAGATCACAAAAATTCTTGTAAGAATAAACATTTTACTGACTCAAATAAAATAGCTTTGTAGATTCACCATTTTGAAAGAAATTGTGACTTCGATCTTGAAAGCCTGAGCGTAATTGATTTTGATGAAAATTGTAAGAGGAGACTAATTAGTGGGGCGGTTATGATCTAAAAATTCTATTAACAGGAAAACAGATACAGATAAATTCTCTTCAGTTAATCTGTGGTCAGATTCAGAGATCTCTCTATGCTGGATTAACTCTCACCCTTCTCGTTGGCCGATAGAGTTTCCCAAATACAGTAGCTCACAAAAAATTGGAATTGGCGTCATATAGCATCAGCAGACAATGCCGCTGATCCCTTATCTCGTGGCCCATTGGCCAAGGATATTCCATCCCCCAAACTTTGGTGGCACGGTCCATCTTTTTTGTCGAACTCTTCGCTAGAACCCTCAAACCTTGATAAGAAATTTGACACGGCTGATTTACCCGAACAAAAAGGGACAAACCTTAAGGTTACATGCCCAAATCTGGATCCAACTGTAATCTTTTGGGAATATCTTTTTCAAAATTTTCGAAATTATCTCGCCTGCTGAACACTGTGGCATATTGTCTCAGGTGGTTTCGCAATAGTAAATCCCCCCACGACAAATTAGTTGGACCTTTGAATGTGAATGAATAACATTCAGCAAAAACCCTGATCATCAAAAATATACAGTCCACAAAATTCTTCAATCAGATATCTGAGATGAAAGCAGGTAAACCCGTTTCAAACAAAAAACTCATATCCTTAAAACCTTTTATAAATCAGGATGGATTCTTGTGCGTCGGTGGAAGGTTGACAAATGCCGACATTTCCGAGTGTCAAAAACACCCGATTCTTCTCTCCGCAAAGGATCATGTTCATGACGTATCCATGATTCTCGCACACGAGCATAACCGTCTTGGTCATGCTGGCTCCCAAACAGTGTTAGTTAACATTAGGTTACAATACTGGCCCCTTAACGCTCTTCGTGATATAAAAAGGATGATTCGAAACTGCAACAATTGCTTCTGGTTACAACTGCAAGCTTCTCAACAAATAATGGCTGATCTGCCGAAAGACCGAGTCTCCATATCTTGCCCTTTCTAAACGGTGGGTGTGAATTTCGGCGGCCCCATTATGATTAAGACTTCCACGCTAAGAAAGCCCCCCCCATTCGAAATGCTATATCGCACTATTCGTTTGTATGACTACCATAGCCATACACTTAGAGTTAGTTTCCTCACTCTCAACTGAAGCCTGTCTAATGACATTAAGACGCTTCATATCTCGAAGAGGTAACCCATCCATTATTTTTAGCGACAACGCTACAAATTTTTCGGGGTCACGTAATGAACTTCGAGTACTTTATTCGTATTTTAAAGGGTCTGATGTGTCAGATGTCAAAAACTTTCGCATCGGAAAATTCTATTGATTGGAAATTCATACCCCCTCTCAGCCCTCATTGGGGCGGTGTCTGGCAGTCCCAAATAAAGGTGGCTAAAAGTCATCTCAAACACCAAATTGGAAATTCAAATCTGACCTTTAAGGAATTGACCACGGTTTTGACCCAAATCGAGGCAATTCTGAATTCGCGCCCACTATGCTCCATCTCTCCCTCCGACTTGGAATATTTAACTCCTGGTCATTTTTTAATTGGGACCAAACTCAATTCCTACCCGGAACCTAGTATTACCCATATCACTGAATATCGCTTAAGTTTTTATCAAAAATGCTCCCGTATTCAACAGAAAAATGGTCTGTGGAATATTTGAATACCCTAAAAAATCTACCCAAGTGGCTGCATCCTCGGAAAAATTTAGAGAGTAAATAATCTTGTTCTGCTCAAAAAGGATGGTGTACTTCCTCTGCAATGGCCTAGAGTCAGAATTGTAGAAATTATCCCTGGCGCGGATGGTAAGGTCCTAGCCGTTAAAATTAGAACTCTTCATGGTGAATTGACACGTCCTATTTTAAAATTGTGTCTTTCAGCCCAAACAGATAATTACAATTTGACTTGACTTTTCTCCTTTTTTTTAGTTTAGAGCCAGTTCGCTCAAGGCCGGGGAATATGTTCGGATTTCAAACATTCGCGATTAATTTTATTTCCGTCAGCGGTGAGTTGAAGTTTCTCGACAGTGAATCGCGATCGGCGACTTGCTTTAAAAAAAAATTTGACACTGACAGAAGGTTCAAAAAATGATGTCCACGGCGTGCAAGCCATTCTCATAGAATTGTAAGTTATTTTGGACAATTAATACCCGACAATTGTGTAATTGTTTCACATAATAAATTGGAAATTGTGTTGTTAACCTGATTCCTGGAACCCGCAAGAAAAGGTTTTAAGGAAAATATTTAAACGTCAAAAATTAGAAAGAAATCGCGTCGATGGAGACGATCCTAAGTTAAAAGCCATCGCTCTCCAGATGATTTAGACAAACTATATGCTTCATATGTTGGCCAAACTAAACGGCTCCTACGCCATAGAGTTCGAGAACACAAAAATTCTTGTAAGAATAAACATTTTACTGATTCAAATAAAACAGCTTTGCAGATTCACCATTTTGAAAGAAATTGTGACTTCGATCTTGAAAGCCTGAGCGTTATTGATTTTGATGAAAATTGTAAGAGGAGACTAATTAGTGGGACGGTTATGATCTAAAAATTCTATTAACAGGAAAACAGATACAGATAAATTGAGTCGTATATACACTCACCTGTAAAGAAACTCGGCCACCTAAAATTTAGCTGAAGTTCGTAGTCCAAGAATTTTCGTAATTATTAATCGATTTCAATTGTTTATACGCCAAATTATAGATAAATTCTTCGATATTAATATGAACTCCAGAAAAGTTTTACAAAAATGGTGATAGCTTATGTATACAGGGTGATAAAAAACGATGTATTTGTAGTCTAATTTCTTAACACCATGTGGAACAGTTCGGGAAATTTGTAGAGTTTACGCTCAGTACCATCCTTCTCGCAATCATTCAGTTTTCGTTCCACTTTGATATCTCTATTTTTTTTTGAAGATACGCGTATTCAAATAAAAGCTTGGAATTTTATAAACACGCCAAGCTCGAATAAGGAATAAAAACGAAGGTGGCTTCGGTCAAAATAATTAAGTTGGCGTGTGTTAAACTATCGTAAATAAATATTTGAGAATAATATTCAATGTGTCAAAATGGTTTTGAGTACTGAAAATGCATGCAACTTTGTAGCTTTAATTGAAGATGGTCGAAGTCAACGATGTGTCTCGTGTCTTAGAAATACCCCGAACTACAGTACAATATACTTGGAATCGTTATTTGGAGACAGGGAATTGTAATATGCATGGTTCCGGTAGAAGAAGAGCAACCACAGGTGTTGATGACCGGTTCATTATCCTCTCTATATCAGGAGATCGAAGAACAACTGCTCCTTTTCTGCAACATGTTTAAGAAATGTACGTTGGGTTATTATAAGCGAAAGGACTGTTATAAGAAGACTTGGAGAATGCGGAATTTATTCACGTAGACCAGCTACAGGTCCACACCTACAGCCACGACATCGACAGACCGGCTTCCATTTGCAAGAATATATATCGAAATTGAAATTGAAATTTTTTCTATTAAGTACCAAAATACACATCCAAAAAATACATTTTCTATTGCCACGGAAGAAAATTCTTGTGTGTGGCTCAAAAGATAACAAAATTAATGACTTACATATGTAATATAATGCTATACTATTATAAAACAAAACCAAAAAACGTATTAAACTTTCTTAATATTTTGGAAATTTTCATAAATTTATGAATCTATGATTCCCCCCTAACTGCACCGGTCCAAAAAAGCAATGCAAGGTGAGAATAAGTTTTTTCCTGATTAATGAGAAAAGATTTTATTAATTTGGTCATAGTTAAGTTTAATCCATTCAACAGAATGTTTCTTAAAAACATTAACACGTTCTAAATTTCTAATATTAGTATCGATAAAATTTATAAATATATGAATGTAATGTAAAAAGTATCTCCCCCCCAATCTAGACTTTGTACTAAAAGAATAGGCATTATCGTTACTAAAATTTCTTGTGAAATAATTATGAGGTAATGCATTAGTAAAATTTTTTTTCATATACCAATTCATTAAAAGTGTCTTTACATGTATCTGTCTAATATTTAAGAACGAACTAATCTGAAACAAATCTTTTGTAGGAAAATCGAATGGTTTTTTATACATGATTTTAATTATTTTTCTATGAAGAATATCCAGCGGCTTTAGAGTAGTATCAAAGACTCCACCCCAACCGAGACAACCATACCCTAGAATAGAATTTACAAGTCCATAATAGATAATTTTTAAGGAATCTATATCTGTAATATTTGCTAATTTTTTAAAAACATATATTAAATATCTTAATTTTTTGCACATGTGATCAATTTGGTAAGATCAACTTAAAAAGGAATCTATTATTATCCCAAGATATTTAGCCTTATTTTGTAAAAGTAAAGTATTAGAGTTACACGTGCATGTAGAAGTATTCGTAGAAGATGCATAGCAGTCACAACTGAAATGTGTTTTAATTTTGTTATATGAAGGTAAACTTTTTTTACGTTTGGCAAAAGGGATTATTACTGTTTTTGCTTCATTAAGAAGTAGACCATTGATGTTTATCCATTTCTTAGCTAAGTAAAGTCCAAATGATACTTTATTCCTAAGTGTATCCCGATTATTATCGTCAAAAACTAAAACCGTATCATCGGCGTAAGCCGTAATCTTGCCAATATTTTTCAGGCCAAGAAAGTCATTGATGTAGCACAAAAAAAGAAGCGACCCCAGGACTGTACCTTAGGGCACTCCTCTTTTAACAGTCATTTCTTCGCTAATAATATCTTTGATTTTTACTGCTTGTTCCCAATTTGTTAAATAGCTTTTTAATAGTTTTAAAGCATAATTTCTAATACAAAATTGTTTGTCCAGCTTCTCTAATAAACGCAAATGTGACACCAAATCGAACGCTTTGGTTAAATCTAATAAGGCAGCATCAACTGCTTTATACAACTGACCCACCACCTTCATGCTTGCATCACTAGTAGACTTGCCCTCAATAAAACCGAACTGATTTGGGCTTAACAAATTACGATCAATAAAATATCGAGTAAGACGTCTTTTAATAATTTTTTCGCATACTTTAGAAAGGCTAGTAGTTAAGGATATAGGACGATAATTATTTATATCAGTATTTGCACCTCCTTTATGAATAGGAACAACATAGGCTTTTTTGAAAGCATTCGGGTAGACACCTTTCAGAAAAATATTATTGAAAATAAAAGTTAGAGGGTCTAAAAAATAACTTGAAAATTTTTTCAGTATAATGTTTGATATTTTACTTGGACCAGTTGAAGGAGACTTCTTAAGAGAAGAGATTATTTGAGAGAGTTCCTCAATATTAGTTTTATAAAGAAAAAAGGATTGATCGCAAGTCGAGTTTATTTTAAAATCGCTTAATTTTAAATTTTTATTTGAAATATTATTTGACAGTTCATCACCGATATTTACAAAGAAGTTATTCATTTCGTTTGCAATGTCTTTAGTATCAGTAATAGTTTTGTTATTATTTATTATTTTATTTATGTCCAATTTTTTATTTTTATAAATATTAGAGGATTCCATGGCCACTTTCCAGAGCGTCTTGCTGTCATTTTTTCCCGACAAAATTTTATCTTTAAAGTAATTTTGTTTGCTAATTTTAATTAGATTATTTAATTTATTTTTGGATAGTTTATAGTCTTTTAACAAACAAAGATTTGTAAGAGTTTGTTTATACATATAATTTTTTACATAAATAGAATTAAAAAGTGCTCGCGTTATCCATGGTTTTCTAATAATATATTTAGGTATAATAGTGTTTGTAGATTTAATAATAGCATTTTCAACTTTTTGTGTGAAGCAATTAACCATATTGTTAACGTCCAAAAGAGTATAAAGAGGATCCCAATTAATATTCTCTAGTTCGTTTATAGATTGACTCTCATCTAATTTTTTTATATAGCTACTCTCGTCTATATTATCATTAGTCAAAGGCAAACTTTTCTCAAAGTGTAAATTACAAAAAAAGGTAAATGATCAGTGATACTATAATCCAAAACAGCGGCTTCTATTTTTAAGTTACTTCTATTGTATATAAAGCAATGATCAATGCAAGTGCCTGTATTATTAAAATGACCTCTCCTAGTGATGCAATTTATATAAGATCTAAAACCGTGCGTGTATATAGTATTTAGATACTCATTTTTAATTCTTCTATTGTTGGCACAATTTAATATATTAATATTTGTATCACCTAAGAATACTTCCACATCACTTTTATTCACATTTTGGAGATACTCATTTAAATTTTCAATAAAAACATCAGCATTTATATCGTGTGACCTATATTGACAGGACACAGAAAAATTAACATTATTAAATTTAAATTTAAGATTCATAGTATTTAATAAACCGCAAGTAGTATAACTTATGGACTCGCAAAGCTCTGACCTTATATAGCACACCACTCCGTCACATTTATTTGGCGAATTGTTACTATTAAAATACATATTGTAGCCTTTTATGTTAAAAAGATTTAAAATTTTTTGATTAATCTCATTCCAGCTTTCTGAACATACTATCAAATGGAATTCCTCCTTAAAGGAATTAATTAAAAATTGCAAAAGATCAAAATTTTTACCCAGACTCCTCACATTGCAGTGCAATATTTTCAGACCAGTACCACCAAGAAAGATCGAGTTACAAACATCCTCAGGTGTATCACACTCATAAGTTTTATAATCTAGATCTTCGATATCATCAATAAAGTTTGTATTCATTCTAAATTATATATTATTCTAAAAAAAACGAGTGAAAATAAAACTAAAATTATTATACTCTAAAAAATATAAATGAGCGATTTTAAATTTAAATATATTTATAATACCAATGTTTTCATGGTAGAGCCCAAAATTTTCTATTGCATTTTAAACAAGTCTTCTTCACATCTAATTCTAAACTTTTTGCAGCATCCATTTTCCTCACAAAAATGTCACCATCAACAATCCATAGAAATCTGTAACCTAAACGCTTTTTAACTTCTTTGGCCTTAGCAAGCAAAATTCTTCTATACGCAGTTAGGTTATGGTTTATGTAAATTTTATCAAACTTTCCATTACCATTAGTGTAATCCAGATCCTCCAATTTGATGTATTTCTTTTCTTTAAGTCCTGTTATCATATTCGATTTATTTTCACTATTGTCAAATTTTACCAAAATAGGGGCATCAGGCTTAGATGATACCCTGTAGGCCGAAAACTTATTTAATTCTTCCATATTTAACAGACCAGCAATTTTCTTCACGATTCCGACACAATTTTTATCATTTATTTTTGGTATGTCGCGAATAACCATATTATTTGATAATTTCTCCTTTATCAATTGGAATTTAGAACAATGAGGTAATGTATTTAGTATAATTACCAATATGTTGAATTGTTAATGCTGAACTGCAATGAAAGCTTACAAGGTTCTACGACTAATTGTAATTACTAATTGTTAATTTGTTCATTGTGACTGTATCTTTAGAATTTTGTTGAACTTGAAACTAAGATTGAAAATAGTATGTTACATCCCACTTAGCATATGCACGTCCATAGAATATCTAATGGATGTACGGACTCGATATTTTGATGGTACAATGGACGTCCAGACCTCACTGGATGAAAAATCCTATGGATGTACATTGATGATATCATGGATATACAATCCAGATATCCAGTGGACGTACATTGAAGACATTCAATAGATATACATGAAAAGAGTGTATGATGGACATCTGAAGATTTGATGAATGTGCATTTAAAGAATCTTGGATGTATGTAATGAATATTATAGACGTTAATTGAACGTCCAGTCATGTACATTGGAACATCCTATGGACATACATTGAGAATGTCTTATGGACGAACAATCAGGATATCCACTGGGCGTACAACCAGGATATCCATTGAACGTACAGTCAGGATATCCACTGGACGAACAATCATGATATCCACTGGGCGTACAATCAGGATATCCACTGGACGTATAATTAGGATATCTATTGAACATGAAAACAGGATATACACTGCAGGCGAAATCTAAATATGAAACATCGAGTATATAATTGATACCCACTAATATAATATAACATAAGGTTGTATTTCAAATTGAGAATGGATTTTTACAACACAAAGCTTAAAAAAATACAATACACAAAACACAAAATAAATTAAACAGACAAATTATAGAAGAAATTCTTAAGAAAAATCTAGAACAAAAATTCGTTATATAATGAATCAAAATATTGACACAAAATAAAATAGTAGTCTGAAGAAAAAAACTCAACATATTCATATTCCCACACTAAATTGAAAAAATACACTCACTATAATCTATCTCACTGCACTTATTTCCGTTCATTGGCTCTTGGCAGCCATTTTGAAATTGCATCTTCGCCTTCCCTTTGATCTCCTTTTTTGGAATATTCAACAGCTCCTGAAAAGTCAGTACAATATATAGTTCTTCCTCAAACAAACAAAATAACCATACTAAATAACATGTTTTGTACAAAAAACTCTTCTCTCCTTTTTTTGGTAGAATAAATTCAAATATTGAAACTCGTCATTTGCTCAAAATTCAGATTTGAGCACATTCAAAAAGACATGATTTTGTGAAGATTGAAGTAAAAAAATATAAAATATGAAGTTTTCAAAAACAATAATAATAGTCTACTGT
This sequence comes from Galeruca laticollis, assembly GCA_963921935.1. Classification (NCBI taxonomy): domain Eukaryota; kingdom Metazoa; phylum Arthropoda; class Insecta; order Coleoptera; family Chrysomelidae; genus Galeruca; species Galeruca laticollis. Next base: position 218,075,207 of record OY998175.1, read on the forward strand.
GAATACTTACTTAGAACTAAACCAGATAACTTTAGGACATTGAAACAGCTTTTCTATTTTCTTCCCAAAAAACTCTATTTGGCAGCAAATTTGTTAATCAATAATACTGTCATTACACTTTTGACAAAGTCATAAACTGAATTGCCGCCTAGATTTGCAAGTTCAGGTACCTACAAAAAAATCAATTATTGAAATATTGTTCAATAAACGAAAAATATTACTCACTGTTTTTTCAAAATTATCCCTTGTGCTTAAATAATTTTCCACTGCCTCAAGTGTGATTTCGTCGTTGATGGGAAATGAGAACTTTGAAAAAAATATTCGTCCTTTGTAGGTTACCCTTTAGCTGATAACATTGATTTTATGTCAGAGATTTCAGTTTTCATATTAGCTAAAATATTGGTCAAAAACACATATTGTTTGCAACAATTGAAATGTATCGAAAACCTGATATTTTCACTATTCTGTCATGGAATGGACAGCAGAAACAATTTTCAACAGTCACGTAGCAGTAGCAGCAGAGCATTTCCCATGAAAAAGTAAATTCATTCATGTAAAATCAGTGAGAATGTAGGGAACATATATGGAACTTCGTATGTATTGAAATACAATTTTATGGAAAAAAGTAAATTATAAATTTGTTCTGAATATTTTCACCGACTCTGAGCGTTCTATTTGACCAGAAATCTCATATTCCCTAATGTAACACACTGAATATTTTATACATACTGGTACACAATTATTGTTCTCTACACATGATGAATTATGAGGCTTACTGGGAGGCTTGGGTAATGATTTTTCTTTTTGAGAAACAGTCTTGTCATCTGAAGAAGAATCAACATGTCTACTATATCGTACTTCTCGTGTTTGGGGTTCATCTTCTCGATTCAAATCACTCATATATTCCGCCACAATTAATTTTCTTCATGCTTCTAAATAGGTATCTGAAAATTGAAGACCATTATCAATGTACATACAAAGTGTCTTAATTTTCTTATATGAGAATTCACAAAATCGTAAGCATGCAAAGGTGATATGATTTTTAGGAAGCTACTTTGAAAAATACACCCAATCATTTTATGACATTTATGTCACAGTTCTCTTTCTGGTGTCTCAAAAGCTGTTATTTTATATTTGTTGAACATAGCATTCCGAGTTGTTTTTTGGTATTGCCTTTTCAAGCTTGCAATTCAGGACCTACTTCCAAGCAATTACATTCAAAGGGATACCTACAATAAAACAACCAACTATGGGTACAAGCGACTGAGCATTGAAGTGGCACGTATAAAACATTTTTAAGACTATCCCATTATATAAATAATTGTTATGGCTTTACAAAAATATACCTATTATTTTGATCACACGTCGGCTAGTTGCGTTTTTAGAGTGATATATTAGGTGAACCACTTTTAGTAAATATAATATGCGAATTATGCTATGCAGAATTATAAAAGTAAGTATAAAAGCATGAATCTCAAATTTCTACTCACCTCTTTTCTACTTGCTACAATCGCAGTCACGATTTTATCACAATTTAATAATAATTTAATCTTAAATTACTTATAACAGCACTAAATTGAACGTTTTCGGAACGTTACCTAACCTCAAATGCAAAACGTGAAGAATGCGCAGTGGTACCAACACGTTTGCTCCAGCAGAGAGTATATACTCGTATATGGAACATATGTACTGAACAATTTTTTATCCTCATGTTGCTGTAACTTTTTACATATTCTGTAAGAGGCTGGAATGCAATATTTTTGTGATATATGAGAATTTGTATCTGCCGATACACGATTTTATAATACTACGCATATTCAGAATGCAGGATTTGCTGGAACAAATATTTTGCTTCCATAATATTGGTACAACAAAATTGAAATATTATAGCGTATATGTCATCGATAAACTTAGGCCTAAAGTCTAGTTAGTTTATAGCATAGATAGTATATTATCATCCTAATATAGTTCTAGATGTCCAATTTTGATTCACTGATGTATGTACAATTTGTATATGTACAAATTCAATTCAGTTATGTACGTCTCATGGCCACTCATGAAGGTACAATGATGGATGCCCCAATTTATTCCAACAATGTATATCCAATGGACATATATAAACGTATTATTCTTGATGTAAGAATTAGAGGCACTTGTGGACATTCCAAAAACATACATAAATGTACAATTTATGTATATACAAATTCAGGCAAGTTTTGTACGTCTCATGGCCATTTGTAAATGTAGAATTATGGATATTTCAACATTGTGCATCCAATGGACATTCATAAACGTACAATTCGGGATGTGCATTATATCCATTCCTGTAAATCTCAAAGACGTACAAGTTCGGTCCAGCTCTGTACATCTCATGGCCGTTCGTAAATGTACAATTATGGATGTTTTAAGTTATTCAAACATTGTGCATCCAATGGACATATATAAACGTACAATGTTGGATTTAAGAATTAACTCCAGATATGGACATACCAAGGACTTCCAATAAGGATCCAATATGGACGTTATGGTGAACATCCAATAACATAAGTCCGATGGGTATCCATACGACGTCCAATCATATAACATACAGGATATGTCCAGATGTCGAATTCCAGTGTACATCCATAGAAGGTCCATGGACATTTGGACTTCATTTGGATCTGAAATGGACGTCCGATGGACATCCTGTGCTATGTGGGATAATATGGACGAATCCAACGGCAGTTATCTACACCGGAAGGGATTAAGCAAAAAGCAAGATAGGCTACACTAAATTTGCTACTTGAAAAGTCAAATGAAAAATATAACCAAAAATATACACATTTTATGGATTGGTGTTTATTGCATTGCCATTTCTTCTGTCGGCCCGGAAACTACACAAATAGCTATTCCTAGACATTTTTTTAATCGAATATAAAGCTATGTGTGTAGGGATTCGCACGAGACTCTCGTTTTTGAGAGTCTCGCGTGGTCTCGTCTCGTTTTCGAGACGATACTCGGACCAGACGAGACGACAGTTTTGTTTGGTCTCGTCTCGAGTCTCGTGCATGAAGCATCGCGTCTCGCGCGATATTCTCGCAGGTGAATATTTCTGAATGAATATCAATTTATTTTGTTGAAAATTTATAAGCATAACCCCAAGAAATGCTTTTAAAAGCCTCTGCCGGTATTATCGGTTGACGGTAATCACTTTGTCTTTCTGAAGCGTGCCGCCGCCGCCGCCGTCTTTGAACCCTATTCCAATAGCCATAAATTTTGCGATATGTACGTGTCCTATCCTATTGTGATCGAATAAATAAAGATCATTATTGAAAATAAAAGTTTAAATTTCTTCCCAGTTCAGTTATTCGTTGTACGTTGTGGATAGTGGTAGTTGTTCGAATTTTTGAGCGTGCGGAATTGTGCCAAGTTAATTCAAAATGAGCCGATTCAAGAGGAAAATGAGCGAACTTTTGACTTCAGAAGATGAATCAAATTCCGGTGATTTTTCTAGCGGAACTGAGGATGTCTACATACCAGACAATGTTAGTTTGAGTGATAATGTGACTGAAAGTGAATTGTCGTCTTCGTTAAATAGCAGTTGGTCTTCGTCTCGCATGCAAATACAAAACGACTCTTACAAAAGCAAATTCGATACTTATTTCAACATTGAATTGAAAGGGACAAATCGAGATAAAATAGCCAGGCGCAGAATATGTTTAAATTCGAAGGAAATTAAAATGTCACGGGGAAATACTACTGGATCAAGAAAACACCTACGCAGTAAACATCTAAAAGCATATTTCGAAATATATCCAAATGAACAAAATCAACTGGCAGGAGCAAGTACTTTCAGACTCACTGTTCCCGAAATGTTTGCTGCGAATTCTCCATTGAAGGTAAGCTGTTAATTATTTTAACGCTGTATACCATCGTTGAACCAAATTTTTATTTATGGCATATTTTTATTTTGAATAGTGAAATCTATAATTTTTTCAAAAGGCTGACGGCATCTATCGTTATCAAAAATCTGCAACTTTTACAAGTTTAACAATCCACGGCAAGCGCCGCGTGAATAGTCTTTCTAATACCTATTAATTTCGTTTGATACGCCGACACCTCATTTAAATGATGATTTATATCTTTACTGCCAAAGATTTTGCATTTTGCCGCACGTCAATATGTCCACGTGGATCGCGGAGCTTCCTTTGAATTTATACGAGTTGTTGCAATAATTGATAATGAATGAACTATATTCAAGAAATATTAAAATACAGCGTGGATCAAATTGGGCTTACTTGTATTGTTATTTTAAAACTATAAGAGATAGATAATGTGAGAATCGGCTATACGGTACAAAATCTTCTCTAAATTTTAGCTATCTAGATTTTGATATACAGTGTGCTCAAAATGGATTGATATATTGCGATCTCGGAAAGTGTAATGTAAGAGATAGGAGAACGAGTAAATGAGTAATAAAATATTGAATGGCGCTTGCTGCGTAATTTTAGAGATTTTTGTTTTTTTAGATATTTTGAAAAAACTAAAAAGGTGCATTTTCGAAAAGGCCCACAACTCACAACGTTTCGGTTTTTTCAGAGCCATCATTAACTTTCATTTTTTAAATATGGGCCTGGATTGTTATTCCACACTTTAGGTGCCGTTGGTTGTTTTTAGTGATTGCAATCGCCAGCCAGCCATACTAACTACTTCCACTATACTAAAAAACAGAAAATAGACAGTAGAGAAAGAACTATACATGCATCAATTATCTATTCTATTACACAAATTGTATCATTTCGCAGGTGGTTACATAAATAGTTATTTTGACACTGACAACCAAAATATGCTATTTTTCAGTTGTCATTTCGATGTGAAAAACATTACTAAAACAACAATGCGAAAACTGAATCAAACGTTGAAATATCGTCTGAATATTTTTTATTATACTTTCGTGGCAAAGAATATTGTATGATATATTTGTTAAAAGTGATTTTATTTTGCTTCTGGAGTTACTCCACTCGTGGACGCTTATTTCGCAATATAAAATGTCACTTTTAACAATTGTATCATAAATAACTATATTTTGATTTCCGTCCGTTTTAAAAGGTCTTATCACATTACATATTATTATTTTCAGACTAAATCAGTGAAACCAAAAAAGGATCATTTTGACTTGGCGATTGTTGATTGGATGGCGAAAAAATATTTACTTTTTAATTTCTTCCATGACGAAGATACTCAAAAATTTTTTAAACAAATATCTGGAAAGGATTTTCCAAAAAAGGATAAATTGAGAAGATTATTACGATTCGAGAGCCTAAAGTAAAAAATGACCGACATGTTGACAAACAATTCTTCAAAATTATCATTTACTATAGACGGCTGGACCTCTATTAGCGGCAGATCTTATTCTGGAATTACAACACATTTTATAGATGACAATTGGGAATTGCAATCGATCGCTCTAGATTTTGTTCCTGCCCATGGAAAACGTACAGGAAAAGACATCGCTCTCACATTTTTCAAATGTGTAGACGCTAGTTTGATCCACAAACTTCAAGGAATAACAATGAATAATGCCTCAGCAAATACAACTTTTTATTAAAGAACTTCAGGAACTTATTCCCGATTTAAATGTAAAGGTCTGTCATTTTCGATGCTTTGGACATGTGATTAATTTGGCCGTGCAAGATTTGTTTCAGTTGTTGAAACTGAATTCTGAGGCAAATGAAGAATTGAGTGATGATAGTGTCGATGAGGAAGCCGAAGTTGATGAAATCGAATATAATTCTAATGCACTATGTAAAATACTTTCTATCTTTTCGAAAATTGAGCGGTCAGAACAACTTTTAATTAAGTTCCGAAGTGCGTGCGAGGCAACTGGTAATTCTCGCCAATTAACACCTGTGTTGGCTTTGCCTACACGCTGGAATTCCAGTAATGATATGTTGAAAGTAGCTCTTGAAGCTAGATATGGACTTGGTGTACTGTGTCAAAATGTTGATTTGAAACAATATGTTCTTATGGACAATTAATGGATTCTGCTAGAAGAAGTGCATAAATTACTAGTCATCTTTCAAATTCTTTTCAAAAAGCTCAGAGGAGAGAAGTACGTTACGTTACCCATTTTGGTTGTATGTATCAATATACTAATAGATAATATTGAGAACAAAATATTTAAATGGGACCAAAAGGTAGATCGAACCGCTGTCGAAGAGCAGCTTATTGTTAGTGTTCAGGCTGCTTGAGACCACATATTAAAGCATTATCGTAAAGCTAATTGGACTTATGCTGCAGTTTTAATTCTCGCTCCGCGGCATAAGTTAGAAGCGTTTGATATGACAACACGGGGCCAAGAATTGAAAGATACTTCGATTCTGAAATTTCGATGTATATTCAAAGCCTTTTTTAATCAATCAGAAGATTCAGAAGAACAATGTAGGAAAAAAACGGCGGCGAGGAAATGAGAAGATCCTGGACCGGAAAAGTCAGATTTTTTAATTGATTTTGATGTTTTGTATGCAGTAAACCCTACGCATGCAGAAGGAGAATGGATGCAGGAGCTTCAAAAATATTATTCTATGCCTCGATGTAATAAAGAAACAGATATACTACAATGGTGGAAAATGCGTGCTTCTGAGTTTCCTTTAATGGCACGAGATCTCTTAAGCATACCGGCTACTTCAGTCCCGGCGGAAAGATTATTCTCACGTGCTGCATTAACTATAAGAAAACATCGAAATCGCCTCAACAATGAATCTGCACGATGTTTGTTATGCCTAAACGACTGGATGAAAAACAAAAACATTTGCAACCGAGAGGGCTAAGGGCTGTTTTTTACCTTTGATTTTTTCAGTTATTTCATTTATAAAAAAATGTTATGCTTTTATTTTCTTCAGTTGTATTACTTTCAAATACATGTTATTTTTCAACAATTGTAATTTTCTCTTCCGACTCTTATATATTATAGCAAGTATTTAAGTATTCCTTATTGCACTGAAACAATAAGATTGTGAATGATGAGATTTCGATACTTTTACGAGACCCTCGTACGAGAAACGAGACGAGACGAGACCGGAGGCTGCGGGACGAGACTTGAGACGAGACTTATTATTGCATCGGCGAGACGAGACAAGACTTTGTGAAAATCTCGTTTGATTGGTCTCGTGCGAACCACTATATGTATGTTACTCGTACATAATCCGACTTAATTAACTCGTCTTCATTATTGGCCTCGCGCTCAAGTGCGCTCTGCCAATATACCCGACTCCTCCAAGAAAGTCTTTGATTATGTATTTGTTACATAAATAGCTATTTTAAAGCTGGGCAAAAGGCACATGGGATCACCAGAAAAGAAATCGAACTGAAAAGAGCAAAAGAAAGACGATTGAGGGCGGAACAGAGACATAAGTAAATTACCTTACAATATATATGTAAACATATTACCCCCTATGAAACATTTTTTACTAGGTATAGGGAAATAAAGCATTGGCAAACAAGTCATTGGCAACTATGCAATTGGATCGGTTATAATTTACTTGTTTACCAATGCTTTAGTATACCTAGTAGAAAATGTTACATGTGGTATGTTTGTAATAAATAGCTCTTGTTTTAAGAAATATTGAAAGGTTTTATTTGCACCTAGTGATTTCACTTCCAGTGTATTTTTAGAAACGTATGTTCTGAACAAAGTATCCCGAATATACCTAGTACATCCTATGTAATTTTAGAAACATCCTTCCGGGATGTTTGTAGAACGTTAAAAATTATGACATGGCCTTTGTCACAAACATCCTAGGGATGTTTGGAGGGAAATGGGGATGTCGTTCGTTGGTTTCTATTGTCCGACAAGGATGTTTCTGGAATATTTCTGGGATATTTCTGTGTTATTAGGGTAACCGCAACAACATCTCTATAGGTCACACGGATAATTTGACTTACACCAGAAATTTATTAAGTTTGAAGTTAGAATTGTGAATAATACCAAAATATTACGTAATTGCCGATCTGCCGATATACATATTGTAACGATGAATTCGGGTAGTGATGAGGTTTCTTGTACACCAACAGAAATAATAGAAGCGGCGAAATTAACCAGTATAGGACTGCTGCTAGGAAATCTAAAAATAATTACATGTCTACATATCATAGATTTATGAACTGGAGAATTACTTAATTTTCATTTAATAAAGAAATCAAGGGTCGTGGACAAAGTATAATATTCAACTCGCAATTTATGTCCATTATTCACTCGGGTAACTTGCGCCCCTGGATCCAACCAAAAGTCACCTTGGGTAAATAATGGCTATAATAAATTGCTCGTTCAATAATATAATATTTTCCTTACATCACAATACGTTCCAAAAATTGTATTATTGACGGAGATAAGAAGATGATAATATTAATTATAAATAAATAACATTCGATGTATCGTATTAGTCACTGTCATATAGTTGGAACAATGTCGTGGATATTTACACATGCCATTAAGAATAAGAAGAATTATCATTCAAAATAATTATAAAATCCATTTTTAGTTTGGAATTCGAAGGTTGCTATTTATGTATCGATTATGAAAATCGAGTTCACAAGTTGAAAATGGTGACAAATAGAGAAGAAGCTCGTTAAAACCTTGCGATATCTCATAGTCCAGGGAATGAAACGAAAAATAGGGTCGCACTTCTGATTTCTGTGAGAGAGCACCGATTGGTATGAAATTTTGAAATTAAATTCGTTTTACTCTCTAGATCAAATGTGATATGATGAAAAAGTGTGCTTTTGCTTAGGGGGTGAAAACCACCATTTCTTGGAGGTGAAATAAATCTTAAAAATAACTACAGAATTCGATAGAGGGATGATAGCAAAAAGTCTAATATAAGCATTTTTCGAAAAGTTAATAGTTTCCGAGTAATTCCTGATAGAAAAATCTGAATTTTTCCTGAAAAAACCACGTCTTTCGTCAGTTTTTTTCAAATATCTCAGAAAATTGATATCCTACATAAAAAATGTGATTGACAAAAATGAAGGTTATATAAGAAGGAAAAAAGTGTTTTTTTCTTGATCTGTGTAGGGGCAATAGGCGCTGAGATACATTTGTTTGAACATAACCTCTTTTTTTAGGTAACGAAATGTAATGTATTTAACGTGAAATGATTAAAAAATTTCACGTTTTTCAGAAAAATATCGCATATCAAAATCTTTCAAAATAAACTTAATTTTAAGTTATTGGCATACAAATTAAAAAAGTTCTGATAAAGAAATATTTTTTTGCATTTAAACAAAAAAATTATAAAAATTGATGTAGTTATTATAAAAATTGAAATTAAAGCGTATCCTTCTACAATTATCTTCCATTATATCTACCAACGATATGTTTCACAAATTTTAGTAAGTATTTTTTAAATCGCGATTTTTATAAGAAAATATATTTTCAATTTTCAAAAAAATTACGTTTTACCGGCTATACCTTGGTCGATTTTAATTTTACAAAAATCAAAAAAAAACTCAAAACATTCCTCTAAAATACCCTACATTTTATTTTTCCACACATTTTTCGTCACAGTTTTTTTTTCTTGTGCTCAGATTATTACTTTTCCCTCAACCTTTCTATATGCGAGAAAAGTATTGGTTTACCCCAAAAAAAGTTGGAATTTTGAAACTTTTTTTGAGTCATTTTTACGTTTTCTATCAACAACAACACGAAAAAACGGTTTTTAGAAAAAAAAACCCTGTGTGTAAGTCGTCGTCGTTGTCGTCGGCCACTTTTCCTTACATGTCTTGTTAGCACGATACAGTCTCCGGAGTACAATAAATCAGCAATTTTATGATTGAATATTGTTAAGGACATGTCACATATGATCCCTATTGATTTTCAGTTTACCAGAGCCAGCACAACGGGTGCTATGGTACTTGAAGTAAGACAGTTTGTCATTTTTTGAGAAATTTCAGTTTGTTAGCACGATACAGCCTCCGGAGTTCAACAAGCTACCAATTTTATGATTGAATATTATTCAGGGCGTCTCACTGATGAATCCTCCCAGACAACATGGGATATTCATAGAATAATCTTTAAATACACCAAAAAGTATAAGAATATTCCGAATCAACTAAGAATATTCTTATAATATTAATATTATTTTTGAATATTCTATTAATATTCCTTAGTGAATATTCACAGAACAAGCCTGATGAATATACTTAAAATATTCATTTTAGAATATTATCAAATTGAATATTCTTAAAATATTAATTTAAGAATATTACCAAACTGAATATTCCTAGCATATTCTTTTAAGCATATTTACTTATGATTAAAGAAAATTAAAATTATTTTTCACATGGGACGAAAGTTATAGTTCAAACATTTATCCGGATATTCAACCCTACGCATAGGTGTAAATAGTTAAAATCATACAAATAATAAATATAATATATCAAATTAAACCATGTATTAAACTCATTGAAGTTCAGATAGAGATTATAAGATAAGAAAAAGATATAAAAATATCCTCGATATGAACACTACATAAATGGTTGATACGGTGTGGATATAATGTTATTCGTCATATCGTCGTGTGATACAAAGAGAACAAAGATATAAATTATAATTATAACATTCAGCGTAAAGCCAAATCACGGCAGGTACCCAATCGCGTCAACAAAAAGCTGCCAGCCAATTAAAATGCAACTGGCGTTCTCTGTACACACGTTTATTGGTTAATTTCTAATATCATGTGTGATGGGCTTAAGTCTGGCATGCTCAAAGTCAAGTGTCAATAGGTTCGTTTCGCTTCCGTTTTATCTAACCTATGAACTGGAGTGGATTGTGCTTTAGTTAAAGTTTATTTAAATTTTGTTTTCAACAATATCGTGACTAGTGGAACTCTTAGTGAGAAATTATTGTATTTGTTATGGGATGAATAACTTGTGCAGTTCGTGGATGTCGCTCAAAAACAGGAGAAGGAATAATTATGTTTGGATTTCCCAAAGACCTTGTGAGGTGAGTAATTGTTTCTATATGCAATATATTATAGGTATATATTACTTTTTTATTATTTCACATGTACCTATGCATCGTAAGTGGTGTAATTCTCTATGTTTTTGGTTTTTAACATTGATCTGTCCCTCTGCCTTTAATAACATGAAATAATAATATGTACTACAATAAGCTTTCTGCTGACGAGCCCTGTTCAGCTAAAAATATGTTGAATAATAAATTAGTAGTTAATATAGACATGTGAATAACTACATTTATTTCCTTTTTAGGGCATACTTATGGTTGGAAGATTGTAACTGTGCAGATTTGTTTGGAAAGACTACAGATGCTTTACAATAGAATTATAGGTTGTGTGAACTTCACTGTCAGGAAAAATTTATTTCCAAAGGAGGATATCCCAAGCATTTGTTTCAGCTAGCTGTGTCTACCCTATTTCCATAGTTGAAATGCAAAGGTCACAATTTATTGAATGATCCACCAACAAAAATAGTTACTCAGTCTGGTAAATATTAAATTTAAGTAGACATTATAATCAGCTGTTTTTGATATTTATTTTTTGTCATCTGGCCGCATAATTGATTTATACTTTTTAAGGGATTAATACCTTCTTGAAATTTGTGTAAGGGAATATCCTGGTGTTAAGATAATGAAAACAAAAAAATTAAAACATTTATATATCGGTTTATAAAACTAAGTCAACATTAATTTAAACAAGTAAATTATCTTAAGAACTTGAGGCTGGTAAAAACTTACATGAGAAGAGCATACAATAATTAATCAACATATGCTTTGGTATTTAAGCGACAGTATAGAATACCAGTGTCAATGTAATGTATTCTGCATAGTGACAAATTTAAGAAAATATCGATATTTTTTATACTCATATTTGTAAAATTTCTACAAATGATTACTACAATCACTTTTATAATTGCAGATACCACACCATCACAGCAACCGGCACATTCATCTCAGGCCGTCGAAATACATTCTAGTGACTGTGATGATATAACGCAAGTTTATGAATCCACACGCTGCCAGCTTTCAACACTGCCTTACCCGAACGGGTAAATTGATATATATATCTGATTGCAAAACGTCAACAATAAGGATGTTTTTCAGTTATACCTCAGTTATGTAGCCTTAACCGGACAGTTTTATCCATTTGGGTATAGCTAAAAACTCGCAGTGTGTGGGTCCTATAAATATTTACAAATTTTAAAAGATTAACTCTATATTTTTTAATAGAAACAAGTATTTGGTCAATTTTGTTTTTCCTTTATTTTTCATTTCTCACAAGAGAATGTAAGTATCTATAAATATTTAATTTTACGAAACTGATGTCCAACAAGTAGATTATTGCTTTATATATTTTGTGAAGCTCTGTCGTTTTGGTTTAAAAACGATAAAATGAAAGTTATAGTTGAATATTTATAAATTTGAAAAGTTTATAGAGAGTTATAAAGTTTATGTTTGTCTAATAAAAACTTGGACAATTTAATATTGAATTTTATTTTATTATGCTTAGGTAGTTAAAATATTTTTTTCTTAGGTGTAACCAGAATTAAGCACTAATGTTATTGGACTCATGTTCTGAATCCAATTTGTACCTGTGCCACTTTATTCACTTTAGAAGCAACCATCGAGTGAATGGTCGGGTAGAGAATTCCATCAGTTATGAAAATTTATTGATTTACAGAAATTTGAAAAAAGTGCATTTACATGAATCCTATATACTAACCCTTCCCTCTCCACCCATTAAATGTATGGTTCTGAACATTCTGAGGATATTTCTGCAATATTCTGAATATACAAAGAATATCCCCTGAATATACAATTTGATATAATTCTACAAAATTCCAAATGAATCTACCATGAATATTCATAGTATATATTGAATATTCTGGAAACATTCATTGAAGAACATTCTTAGATAATGCTTTTCTGAATATTCTCGGAATAATCCTAGCTTATATATAATACGAAAAAGAATATTCATTTGGGAATATTCTCTGAATATTTAGGATATTCCCATATTCACTTCCAAAGAATATTCCAAAAAGCATAAAGATATTCTTGGCATTTTTAGAGAATATTCCAATATGCCAAAATGAATATTCCACGGATATTTATAGAATATCTAATGTTGTCTGGGCTATTGATTTTCAGCTCACCAGAGCCAATACAACAGGTGTTACAGTACTTTAAGGACGATATTTTTGTCATTTTTGGAGAAGTTTCAGTTTGTTAGCACGATATAGCCTCCGGAGTGTATACAAGTTACCAATTTTATGATTGGATGATATTCAGAGCGTTTCAAAGATGAACCCTATTGATATTCAGCTCACTAAAGCCAGTACAACGGGTGCTATGGTACTTAAAGTACCAAATTTTTGTCATTTTTGGACAATTTTCAGTTTGTTAGCACGATACAGCATCCAGAGAGTATACGATTGATCAATTTTTTGATTGAATATTGTTCAAGGTGTTTCACAGATGTACCTTATTGGTTTTCAGTTGACTAGAGCGAGTACTGCGGTTCCTATAAATCCAGATAAACTGAATTTTTGGTTGTTTTTGGAGAAATTTCGGTTTTTTAGCACGAAGTGTATACAAGTAACAATTTTATCATAGGATATTGTTCAGGGCCGCAGGTGCGGAAAAGTTAGTTTTAATCCTCAAAACCGTTTATTTTTGATGCAAAATTAATATGATTGCCTTGAAACAAGCCAATATATCACAGAAAAGTCGGGGTCGCGGTCGTTAAAATCAAGAGGATACAGTATTAAGTAACGCCTATACAGGTCCACTAGCCGTTAGTGAGGCTAAATTGAAAGATTTACAAAAAACGTGTAAATATTTTACAATACCCAAAGCATACCACAATTTTTATCAAGTTTTGAAAGCAAACAAAAATGTTCGGGATAATTTACCAGAACCAGATGCCGATGAAAGCGACACTGATACGGCATAAATATGAAGTTAATTATGTTATTTTATTTCTTGTGTTATTTTCTTTTTTGTCTTATTTTATTTTTATTTTTCTCATCTGAATTTTTGTTAGATTTGAAACTAGTTTCTGTAAGCTATTTAGAAGGTTTCATTGTTAAATTATGTACCTTTATCCACTATTATTAATTGGAGAATTCCAAAAGAAACAAAATATTTTATATGTGCTTTGCTTATAACAATTGCAGATTTGCCTAAAATGAAAATTGCTTGTGCGAACTTTGTGAACGAGTCAATTAATGTTAAATAACTTTTTCCGTCAAAAATGATAACATCTATATGAACAATTTGGAATGGTCTAGAGGCTGTTTCTGTCAACATGAGAGGAACATACACCGAAAGAAATTTCCATTAACCGTTAGCAAAAATTGAATAACAGTTATTAGAAACTTGCATGAAATAGGCATCAAGTAAGTTCATGATTATGGTTATTAAAGTCACTTTGTTGGACACCACTGAATAACTGTTAATAGATATAATTTTTAAGAATTTCGTATAACCGTTATCGAGTGAACTTAATAAGTATTATAAGATTTTCTAATAGCAATCATACTGTCCTATAGTAAACGTTACTAGATGTTCAAATAAAAAACAGAATTTCGTCCAACTGTTATCGAGTGCACTTAATAGATATTATAAAAATGAGCTTAATAGATATTAGAGGATTTTCTAATAGCAACCATATTGTCATATAGTGAAGGTTACTAGATTTTCAAATATAAAACATAATTTCATATAATTGTTATTGAGTGCACTCAATAAATATTATCGGCTTTTCTAGTAGCAATTGTACTGTCATATAGTAAAGGTTATTAGATTTTCAAATATCAAACGGAATTTTGTACAATCGGAATCGAGGGCACTTAATTTAGATTACGGGATTTCCTAGTAACAATTATACTGGTAAAAAGTAAACGTTCATTAGATTTTTTTAAGAATATGATATGTCAGATAACCGATATCGAGTGCACTTTTATAAGTATTATAAACTTTTCTAATAGCGGTTAGACTATAGTACAATAAAGATTACTATATTTTCGAATAATTATCTGATATTTTTAAATAAAACTAAATTTGCTATAAAACATGTATATTAACAAAATATTTAAATTAATGGAACTAACTATAGATAACTACAAAAAAACAACATGATAGGTATAAAATCAAATAAACATATTTTCCAGTTCAGTTTAGATATCAAAGCTCCCAAAAACTCTTAGATTGAAGAAACTTATAACAAAAATACAACAATTAAATAAAAATGTTTTCCACTAAATAAACTTAAAGAAGGATGAAAGACGTCATTTTTAAATCCTTATAAATGTTTTAGTATTTCGATTGATTGGTGTATAAGAATCGTGAACATAGTCAGATATATAGTCACTCAATCGCCACTGTATTATTAGGTTTTTGAACGCCATTTATATACTCAGCCCAATTTAACACTGTCGACGTATTCAACCTAACCTCACAGTTAATTGCAAAAACTGCAAATAATCACATACACCGCACACAAACTTTCAACACTCAACACTCCTAAACCAAATGTGAAACGCGGGTGTTCCAAGGTTCCAACCACAAATAACCAATAAGACGAGATCGACAATCACATCGGTAATATTCGAACCAGAAAAAACTGCATTTCGATGCTAAACAGCCGTTTCTTTTTAAAAAATTGTTGAATATCTTAATAACCGTTATACGAGGACTGCATAATTGTAAGTAGGTGATCTATTTTGTTGATACTGAATAGTCTCAAGTGGGTACCTAATTAGGACTAGTAGGTGCCGAATTGGAACAATTCAATGGGGTCTATAACGAAATGACTATAATAACAGCAATTAGATTTCCAGTTAACTACATCATTTTATCGAATAACTGTTATAAAAATGTTTCAACAAAGTCAACATACTTGTGATAATTATGCACATGCTAGTAATCACCTGAATTGTTTTAACCACTATTTGATTTTTTGTACCAGTTATTAAGGACATCCTAAGAAAGCAATCTAATTAGGGCATTTTGCTCAGTGTAAGTATTATGTCTTGAATATTTATTTTTTTGGCAAATGGTACAATTTATTAATGTAGTTTGTGACTGTATTTTTCATATTTTTCCAATAAGCTTACGTAGTTGTTCTAAAGTTTCATTAATTCCTCGATGATTGTTCTTCCTGATCGTTTACAGTGTTAAGTAATTTAGTACATTTAATTGATTTCGGTCCGTTCGCAGAAAAATGTTCTAGATAAACATTATTAAAATTACGATATAAATTATCATTATAAAAGTACATATAAAATGTATTATTTAAATCGGTATATTCAGCTATAAAACAGAAAATGAATTTTTCGTTATCTACCTGGGGAATTTTAATTTTCCTAATTTTTTGATTTTTATATGTTTCATGAGAAACATCTGTTTTCGAATATATATTTGGATAAACAAGAATTTGATGTAGTTTGTTATTTATCATTTCGTCTAAAATGGGTACCTATACCGTTTATTGCTGTTATCTTTTGCTGAATGGTTTGTTATATTGTCAGAGTCGTATGAGTCAGGTTTTGTCCAGAAGGGCTCAGCAGTGTTTAAATCATTATGATCATCAGTATCTTGTAATATTGAGGGCTGTATTTTACTTTTGATTGACTAATGTTACTTGTAGAAGGTTGTGGATCTATCGGAATATTTTCAGCAAACTGCTGTAAGAAATCTAGGATATCGTCTTGTGAATCTCCGGGGTTATTGTCTATTGATTCCGTTTCTAATGCATTGATAGGAATTCGAGATAAGCAATCGGCATTGGAATTTAATATCCCCTTTTTATAGAAGACTCTACCCAGACAGCACATAACGTTCTTAAAATGTGCTAACTACCTTCTGAACGTTTATGCTTCGGAATATTCAAACAAAATATTCCACGAATCGTCGTAGAACATCTAGAATATTTACAGAATGGCTTTCTGTTAATGTTCTCATCATATTCCAAAAGTTAGATTCTTGTAATATTATTGGTGCGAATATCTTTAGAATATTCTTAGAAAATATCCATAGCACTAGTTTATTCAGTATCTAATAGTATATTCATGAGTTTGAGACTAGAATATGATTCGAACGTTTGTCAGAATATTCTGTGGATCATTATTGTATATTTGACATGAACCTCCATTAATGAATGACGTTTGATATTTGTTAGCCCGGCTTTGGCGCAGTTTATTAGTTTATTATTTTAATTTTATTTCATAATTAGTTTTGCAGCGTTATTGTGTTGAGTGTTTTTTCAGCTGATTCTGTTACCATTGAAAGATATACCTATAAAGTATTTGCTGGTATGCATTTTTGGACTATATTCCTTTTACCAAATCAACTACTACCTAACCATTTTTCAGACGAGAACTTCAAAAGACAAATACTTAGACAAATGTATACATTTTAAACTAGACCAACTCACAGAAGATTTTGCAAAATTGTTCAGAAATAATATCAATGGTGATGAAACCCAGCAAATTGAAGAATCGATTTTTGATAAGTTGAATTTTCCCCTTAAAACTATTGGTGAATTGAAAGATTTGGATACATACTTGGAAATAGCTGATAATAAAACAAAAGTAATGAGATCAACTGTTTTATTTTATGTAGACAATTATTTGAATAACATATGTTGTTGTTGATATATTATGTATTATTTATATTATGCTTGAGATGTTTTAGGTGTATGAGTTATCGAAAATTGGGGGGTCAAACCACAAACTCATGACAAAAAACGATTGCTGGAGAAGTTAATTGCAAATGTACTGGCAACGAAGTACAATTGGCTTGGATTAAGAAAAGAGAATTTTTCTGCCATAAATATAACCAATGTAGTGAAAGGTGAGAATATTGAATATATTGTAGTTTAACTAACTATAGTATATTGCCTGGTATCAATTTTAATCATATTTGAGAACTTCTTATACTGAAAATTATTCAGTTTTCTAGATAACTTATTTGAATTTTCTCTCGTCTTTCAGAATCTGTGATGAAAATACACAGAAGGACCATCACAGAGTCTGATGTGGAATCTGCCATAAAGGGCTGGTTAGTGAAGGCTAAGGAAAGAGAGGAAAAGACTCTGAAATTATTTTTTGTGAATATTTCTTTTTATTTGAAAAATATCTGGATGTATTTTTAATTTTATTAAGTTTGAAATGTTTATTATTTTATTAATGACTCATCTGAGTCTTTCTGGAAATAAATCGTTACTATTACTGATGTATTTTATTAATATGAAATGTCGATTAGTTTCTGATATTTCAATGATAAAAAGTATCCATTTCTTTTAATTAACTATTAATGAGCTTAATGACTATAACTAACATTTTGTTTTTTATTCAAAATCTTAGACCAATAGTTGTTGAATTTGTATAGAATGCAAAACATCAAAAATTGTATCCCGGTTTAATATAGGTGCCATGTCTGACAAATCATGTTAGGCTAGATTTATGGAGCATAAATTTACATAAAACAAAACTCCAACTAGGCAATCAATACCATTAATACGTTTGAAGATGAACACCATTCAGCTTCCTCAATTCCTTAGAGTTGGAGTTTAGATTGGTGTAAATTTGTGCTGCATAAATCCTGCCTGATGATGACAGGATGAATGTGTAATGAATATTCTGAGAACATTTCTAGAACTAGAGAAAAATCTCCATAGAATATTTGGAAGAGTATTTGTAGGAGATCTTTCGAGAATGTTCCTGAAATAATACTGTAGAATATTCTAAGAAGGTTTAAGAATATTCTGAAGGACGTTCATAGCTCCTTTATAGAATCAGAGTTCCTCTCTCATCTCATTGTTCTTGGAATGTTCTTAGAATATGAAATGTCTCTTGTGAAGAGTTCCATAGGATATATGAACATTCGGTGAAAGCTTCTATAAATGTTCATAGAACATGTGTGTGCTGTCTGGGTATAATCATATTCTTCCAACTTTAAACGCCATCGGACTAATTTGGAATTTGGTTCTTTAAGACTAAGTAACCAAGAAAGGGGTTTGTGATCTGTGTAAAAATGAAATTGTCTGCCGTATAAATATGGCCTGAAATGTTTACATGCCCACACAATGGCAAGCAATTCTTTTTCTGTGACCGAATAATTAATTTCAGATTGATTTAAAGTTCTAGAAGCATATGCTATGGGTATATCAATGGGTACGTTTCCTTGGGATAAAACTGCACCTGTTGCATATTTACGCATTGGTTGTGAGAATAAACGTTTTTGAGAAATCAGTATATTGCAAAAGGGGGTCATTGGTTAATATCTCCTTACAAGTTTGAAATGATTTAATAAATTCTACGTTATGAATAATTTTTTAACCTTTTTTCAAACGTTTGGACACGGGTTTTGTTATTTTAGCAAAGTCAGCTATGAAACGTTGGTAGTAACCTAAGAGATCTAAAAAACTTTTAATCTTTGTTTGATTTTTGGGAACTGGATAATTTTTTATGATTGAAATTGTATCTGGGTTAGGCTTTGCGCCGTTGGGTGTAATTATATGTCCTAAGTACATAGTTGTTTTCTTTAAAAATTCAAATTTATCAAGTTGAGCTTTTAGATTGTGTTGTCTAAGTCTTTCAAAAATAGATTTCAATTTTTCTGAGTCTTCCTGAAGGGATGTACTATATATTAACATATCGTCTAAATAAACTATGCACGTTTCGGAAGTTAAACCACGCAATACATTATCCATTACGTTTTGGAAAGTTGATGGACCATTTTTAAGTCCGAAACTCATACGTTTGAAATGAAAATGTCCCTGGGGAGTACTTAAAGCCGTCTTGTGAATGTGTTGAGGGTCTATTTCAATTTGGTGAAAACCACTTACGAGATCAAGTGTTGTGAAGTAATTTGCTCTACCTAGTCTGTCTATTATTATTTCGTGTATTCTAGGAATTGGGTATCGATTTTGAACTATTTTCTCATTTAACTTTCTATAATCAATAACTAAACGCCATTTCTTTTTGCCCGATAAATCTGATTTTTTGGAAACAAACAAATGGGAGCAGAAAATGGAGACGTAGACGGTTCAATAATACCTTCGTCTAACATTTTTGTAATTTGTTTATTTACTTCTACCTTATGTATTTCGGGAAGCCTGTAAGATTTTGTATATATAGGGCTATCATCAGTCAAAGTGATTTTAGGTTTTATTTGATTGGTAAAACTTAATGGTATTCCATCACAATAAAATATGTCTCTATAATTAAAACACAAATTTCTAATGGCTTCTTTTTCTTCTTTATTGCAATGATCAAGTCTGAGATTTTTCAAGTTTTCTTTCAGCTTATTTTGTTGAATAGTTGTTAATTCCAAATCAGATTCACATTTTATGTTTTCAAGAAAATTCACTCCTAGTAAGTTTAAAATTTCAATTTCGAAAGGTTCTTTTATATCTAATTTTACTGAATCTTCGTTACTATTTATGATGGTTGTGATTGCAAGATTATTATAAATATTTACTAATGCTTTAGGCATTTCTCAACCTTTTCCTAAGTTTTCGTATTCGAGTATACCTATGTTATTTGTTTCAGGTACCAGGATTTTAACAACTTGTTGGCAACGGCCAGGAATGACAATCGAATAATTATTCATTATATTATTATCGCTATGGGTGTTTCAATTTGTTTTTGGGTAGCATTTATATTTGTATTTAATTGTTTCAATAAATCGACGCCAATTATACCATCAAATTTGTCGCTAAATTTGAATAAATAAAATTTATGAGATTCTTTCAAATTAAAAGTTTTAAATAAGGGAGTATGAGCTATTTGATTGTGATAAGAAATGCCGTGTGCTGTCTGTATGTTAAATGGTTCTTCGAAAATGCAGTGTTTATAAAATTTGTGAGCTAATTCTGGATTTATCAGAGACTTATAACTGCCGGTGTCGACCAAAAAGTTTGCATTTATTTCTTGAATTTCGATATAAGGTGAATTTGCTTTTAAAGCATTTACTATTATTACGTCTGGTTGTGTGATTATGGGATGTGAGTAAAATCCTGAATTGCATTTTGAGGATTGCTACATGAAAAAAGATCTTGGTTGTCTGTTACATCATTATTAACATGTGTAGAGAGATAGTTAATATAATCATAAGGATATTGAGTTTCAAGTTGAAATAAATTCTCAGTTTGATTATTATTTAATTGTTGAATTTGATTTGGATCACTAATGGTTTGATTATAAAATTCGTTAGAAATATATTTTGGTTTAGGTTGGAATCTTGTATTGCCACAAGATGTGTCCATGGGTTCTGGTTTATAGTTTTCGGAATTATTAGGTGTATTAAATTGTCTTGAATTATTTTGGGAAACTGGTTGATGATTTTGACTCTGGGATATTGTTTAATGATTTTGGTTTTGTAAAATGGGCTGATCATTTTGGTTTTGAAAAGTTGGAGGACGTTGGGCTGAAAAATTGTTATTGGGACGCCAATTATAAGAATTGTTATTTGCCTGGAAATTTGGTATGAATTGTGATGAATTCATAAGAGGTGTTGAATTTTGTCGAAAAACTGTGGGGAATGATTGATTATTACCCAAATTTGAAAGTTAAGTCTTGGTTGTCTATAATTAGGATTTTTAGCTGGTGTAATTCTTAAACTAGGTCTAAAAGTAGTGTTTGAATTTAATTGAATACTTCTTTGAGTAGAATACATGAAGTTTTCTTTCTCAATAACTTAGCTCATTGCCTTTTCTAAACCATCAGGTACTCATAATCTAACATTTGTTTGAATAGGTAAAGGTAATAATTGTATATAGGTTTTTAAAAATAAATGATAATAATTTTCAAATTGAAGTCTCTGTTCAATATCACTAATATTACTAAATGAATTCAATTTTGAAATAATTAAACTACGAGCCTCTTGACAACGCATGCCAAAGTTATAGGTTGATTCATTTTTAAAAGGTTTTAAATTAATTAAATCTTGAACAAGACAATCCATATTACTATGATCGCCAAAATTCAAATTTAAAGCGTCTTTAACATCCTTCCATGTTTTTAACTCTATTCTATAACCAATTAATATTTGTGCACGTCCTGCAAATTTACCCAAGATAGCTTTTAATAGAAATGTATTTAAGGCTATGTCAGTTTCGCTAGCAAATACTGATATTAGACACAATTTCCAATATATATTGGTTAAGTGTGAGGGTTTCCATCATAATAAGGAATATAATCTAAATATAATTTTAGCAATTGGTAATTTACTCATGGAATAGACATTTCTAAGTTTCAAGTATTATTTAAACTGTTTTCTAATAATATTTCTAATTTACTAATATCTATATCACTCATAAAATTACTATCGAAAGGAAATTAAGGAAAGAAAAGTACTTACAGAAGGAAATTTTTGATCATCTTTTTATTTCAAGCTTAATTCCAGTTCTTCTAGGTTCAGTCGATGTGGTACCAAATCCAAGATCTTCTTACTTCTAACTTATTTCTAGTTCTTATAGATTCGCTCGATGTTAGACCAAACCAAGATGTAATCTTCGCGTTTCTTTTCTTCTTCGAAGCTGACGATTGATCGGTACAGAACTATCGGATTGTATTCGATATTCACTCGAACAAGTCAAATAGGTCAAAGTTCGATATTCACTCGAATGAAACCCGTCACTAAAGTTGGAAATTTTCGGTAAATCGTTGATACGAAAAGCTCACGTACTATACGTTAAAAATTCCGAAAATCCTACTCCGACTGCGCCAATGATATTTTGTCACTCCGAAAAATACTTTTTGAAAAAACGAAAAATTACTGTTGAAAACGTTCATTACATGAAAGTTTCAAACAATCTCTTAATATTACATGATTATTCTTTTTTATAGTTTTAACTAAAAATACAACATAAGCAAACATTTTACATGGGTCAGTCATTGTCGTTTCTTAAGTTGCGACTGAAATAGAACCTTTTACACCACAGTTACCTCAAATTGAAGTTGCAATCCCAGCAAGAACTATAACACCTTCAACAACAAGAGTGACACTTTCGACAATCAAAAACACACCTTCAGTAACAACAAAGACACCTTCAGCAAGAAAAAGACCAATTCTGAAGGCTCCCCAGAGCCAACTTGCAACAGAAAAAATAAAACAAAATTTATTATAATAAGAAATGGTCCAGTCAAAAGAGCTCTATGAATTGCAGAAAAGGAAATATGAACAAATGATGCAAATAAGAATTATAATTTCAGAAAAATTAAACAACAATAATGTCAACCCTGAATCCTGCTTTAATTCAAGAAGCTTTTAGAGATTAAAAAACTAAAATTAAATTTATGAAGAAATTTCTAGATTCTATTGTTTTCAAAATAACCCAACTATTAAAATTATTAAGAGCTGGGGCTGCCAGAGAGTATGCAGACAAATAACGTTCCCTCGTTTCCATTCAACTAGTGGACCTGAATATTTGGATATTGTTGGAAATTGGTCTCTGGAAAATAAATTAAATAATATATACACGTATACCGAGTCTAGAGGTGTGTTACTTCTTGGAAATTGGTTTGGCTTTATAATAAGTAGTGTTTAAAATCGTTGTTTGAACAAAATTTATATGAATGCCAGACTTCATACTTTGACTGAATGATTAGTTGATTATATCTGATTTTAAAAAATGGGTTCGTAAACTAAGCACAAAAATTCATCAAATATATTTAAGAATTATAATATATACTTTCACCAGGTAAAACCCTACTTAAGCTCGCGTTCCGTTGATTGTCCGATACCATAACAAACCGAATAATTATTGCAACTGTTGCGTTGATACGATTTGCAACTGTTTTTTCTTTATATTAATTCTAGTCGACAATGAGACGAAAATTGTGTCCGATCTAAAGAATTTTACGTTTATAAAAGGCAAGACCATATCAATGATTTAGTACACTTCTTTCACTGTTAAAAAATGAAAGTTAGTTATAATTTTTTGGTTGTTATTTTTGTGGTAGTGAAGGTAAATTTTTCAATATACTTCTGTACAAAGACAATATCGATTTGATTCCAATTTATTTTAATCTCTCTTTTATAATAGTTGTTTAAGCGTTTAAAGTGTTTAAAGGCGAAAACTTACTCTAGCGTTCAATTTTCTTAATTGAATAAAATGCCCCTAAAACTCGCATGTAATACGTTTTATCCACAATCACATTCATTTAGAATCAGAGTAGCCATAATTTCATCAAAAAAATTTCATTTCACTCTGATGTGCATGTTACCTCAAAAAGTATTGCAATTTGGCATCAAAAAAATATATGGAGGTGTTGAATCCGTTACCATGTATTTTTGATTGTTTGTCGTTCCATTTGTAAACAATCATTTTTGAAAAGTGGTAAAGATGGAAGATATTTGTGACAATAAGTTTATTCCTAACAAATACTTGGAGAAGCTCAGAAAATGTATTATATAGACATTTGTGCTTGTAGTTTAATACTGTTTAAAAATTGGTATCATTAAACCACTACACAAACACGGTAACAAATAAAAAGTCGAAAATTACCGCCCGATATTATTATTGTCGGTGTTTTCGAAAATACTGGAAAAACTTATAAAGAATAGATTGATGAATTTCTTGGAAAGTTTCATGTACTCTCTAATAGGTAACCAGTTCAGTTTTAGAGAAGGGCGCTCTACTGAGGATGCCATATTGCAACTGACATCGCAATTATATATGGCGTTAGATAAAAAAGTCCCGGTTATATGCATATTTGTGGATTTATCAAAAGCCTTCGATACCGTATGTGATAAACGTTTATTAGAGAAACTGAAATGCTACGGTATAAGAGGTCTAGCTTATTTTTTATTAAAAGAATATCACAGCGGAAACAAATAGTGAGTATAGACGGAGTTTTAAGCTGTTCCAGGATGGTAACCTGTGGTGTTCCACAGGGAACAGCCCTGGGACCTTTATTATTCACGATTTATACAAATAGTTTATTGTGTTCCCAAACATCAGGAAAAATAGTCAGTTTTGCAGATGATATGGCCATAATATATGAGGGTGAAAGCTGAAGAAACCTCAAAGTATTAGCAGAACAGGATTCAAGACAAATATGCAACTGGTTCAAATATAACAAATTAACAGCCAAAAAACAAATTACTTACCGTTCACATCCTACTCCAATCACCTTCCTGATCTGGGACCATTAATAATTGATGACCAAACACAAATTTTTGAAAAAGATCGAATCAAATCCTTAGGAATCGTAATTGATATACATTTAAGGTGGGACTTACAAGTTAAACATCGTCAAGAATAAATTGAGAGGTCTGCTGACTAAATTCAGATTCTTGGCTGATTTCTTGACATTGAAAAAACGTAAAATTTTGTATTTCTCGTTGGTGCAATCTCAGTTGCAATATGGTATCCTAGGTTGGGAGGTGTACCAGAAAGCAATTTGCAGGGTCTTAATGTTTTACAAAAGTGGATACTGAGAATCATTTATAAAAAAGTTATAAGTGACAAACTTTTTTCACAAAATAAAATATTTGATGCGAGACAAATTTTTTGTGAAAAGATATTCACAAATATACATAGAAATAAAATAAAAGTACAACCAGTTCCACATTGTCACAACACGAGAGCAAAAGAAAACTTCAATATTCCAATATGTGAGAAAACAATCGGTCAACGCTCAGTGGAATTTCTGTCAGCAAAAATTTATAATATTTTACCTCTCAACTTGAGAAACATTAATAACCATAGAACATTTAAACGCTCTATAAAGAAATGGATGTACAATACTGACAGAAAAATATTCAATAATCTAGTCGACCTTAAATTTTGTATTTGATGTTAGGAATCTAATTGATTCTATCACTTTGAATTATAAAGTGAAATCTTCCCGATTTGGTCAATTTACCCTTTTGTGACTGTTTCACCGATTTTTGATTTTATCTAATTCATACAATTAAATTCCCAATAATTATGTATGCTGAAATTATGAGTGGGTGTTTATTTGTCGTTTTAACAAGTTGGCTGTATGTCTATTTTATATTTTGTGGTGCTTTATAAGTGTATTTTTTAATTATGTGAAAATATCACGTACAAGCGTCTTTGGCGCTTCAGTGATTTTTTGTTTATTCATGTATTTTTAACAATAATTACTTTGTAAATTGTTTATTGTATTGTATTCCTTGAATAAACATTATTATTATTATTTTGTTTGACCCAGACGTCGACTGCTGTGGTCATTAGTCTGGTCCTGCTGTATCAGCGGGATAGTGGTAAGTGTTTACATCAGGTTTCATTCAGATCTTTTTATATACATTTATTGCTTTCAGGTACTTGAGTATATTTTCTATTTTTTCAGGTTCATTCAATTCGTTCGTAAGGTTGTTCGATATATTGAAAATGATGCGCATATTGTACACATTCACTTAGTATATGTTTGGTGGTGATTGTAATATTACAAGTTTCACATATTGGTGGATTATGGCCTGTCAATAGGTGTTCCTTGGGTTATTTGTGTTTGCCCTAACCGTAATGTTTGTATTTTTACCCTATTTTCCCTACACAGCCTAAGAGGAGGCTTCCAGCGATCTACATTCTTTTTAATTGTATTTATCTGTGTATCTACTACCAGGCACTCGCGTTTCCAAGTTTCCTTACAGATGTTTTTAAAGTGAAGTTTATGGTCTGAATGCTTGGTTATTTGAACATCTATTTCATCTTCTCCAGCAGCTGTTTTTGCTGCACTATCCGCTTGTTCATTTCCCATTATTCCCACATGGCTAGGAGCCCAGATAAAAATAATATTTTTCCCTTGATTCCTGATTTCATTAAGGAGGCTCAGTATATTTTGTGTCAGTGGATCTTTCGTGTACATATTTTTTAGTTCTTCTAGAATACGACGCGAGTCGCAGATAATCACATAGCGGTCATTCACACTGGTTGATATCATGATGAAAAGGAGTGCTTGCTATATTGCGTATTGTTCTGCGGTGAAGATTGATGTGTGAAGTGGTAAAGTCCAGTAATTTGCGGTACCGCCAGCCACAAAACTACATCCGACACCATTGTTGGTTTTTGATCTGTCAGTGTAAATGATCGTTGCTCAGATATTCCATCATTCACAGATAAACTGCTGCACATACGTTAAGGATATGAGGAAATCTGAAACAACAGCGAATAGCAACGAATTCAAAGTATATATTTGTTATCCCTCGTATATTATAAGTAAATAATGTGAATAAAAACATTCAGTTTTTAACAAATTTACGATCAGTTTCTAAAAAAAACAAAAAAATATCATAACGTTGATATACGATACCAAACCCTTTGGCTACTTCTTGTTACTTTTTTTGGTTGTACACATGTGTTTTAACATTTTTATAAGGATGATATTTAATATCCAAACAATTGTCAAATTTCTTAGAATTTTCAACATGTTTTTCAATATATTGGGAATTATCTAGAAACAGTTAATTTGCTTCAAAACAGTAATATGAGTAGATTCCACAAAGGGTCGAGACAATAAATTTCATTTTTATAAGGGTTCGGCTAAAGTGTGATTTAAAAGAACCAAATATACTGCAGGCTGCAGAAAAATGGGACGCTGTCCAAATTTTCCATCTATCTCAAAGTGTGATTCCAAGACTTTCAATAAGGTTCCAACAAATAGGCAACGTTGCAGATATACAGCATACAGAGCGTCAAAGGAAAATCACGGCGGCTCAAACCCATTTCATTACAGCTTCTTCACGGAGAGCAACCCTGTCAATATGTAGGCAGTTGAGTGATAATCTTGCCGCTGCTACTTACAGGAGTCCAACTTAATATAGAGACGTGTTTTAAGACGAGTTCCGCTTACTCTAGCACATAAACGTGCAAGAATAGAGTGGGCAAGAGCGCACATTAATCGAGATACATACGGCGCGTATTCGTGTCTGGACATGCCCTGGTATGTAGAAACTTAAGACCTGTACAAGAAGTGTAAGGAAGGGACAATGATGATTTGGGGGGGAGGGGGGTATAATAGTCATGGTAGAAGAGTAGAGTATATCGTCAACAACGTTTTGCCAAATTTTCATGCTGCTATTTGCCAAAATTTCCGATTTTTAGACGATAATGCTAAACCACATCGGGTGGCAATCGTTGTGGCAGCGATTTCAAATTTAGGTATTGCACATTTACCGCTTTCCCCGCGATCTCTTGATCTTAATACCATCGAAGATGTGCGGAATATGGTGCAAAGAAGGTTAGATGGGCATCAACCACAGCCTCAAACTCTGCAACAGCCGGTGGTGGTAAACTCGTTGCCAAGATTACCAGCTCCACTAATCTGACATGTAAATTGATCGCCGGAGTTAAGGGTTCATTAAATCCCTATAGGTAAATTGGTCGCCGGTTTTTTATATCGGATCCAAAAAGAAAAACAAAAGGTGCGCTTCACTTTGTCTAGTTCATTATTCAAACGCAATATTTATTTAATAGTTCCTAACAATACATACACTAGGTACATCATCGCAGTCTCAAAAAGACATGTTATATACACTATTAAAATGAATAAGTATCAACACTAAATATGTATGAATACAGTCTACATTGACTTGCTCATTATTTTGAAGGAATATCTATGTATATTGTATGTGATACTCAGTTTTGAAAAGACATTTCATGTACATTATAAATAGAAATGAGTTGAAACAATATAATTAATGCACTCTACATTGACTAAGTAATTATTTCGAAGGAACATCCGAGTATATATGTATATAATAGAACACATTAAAAATACAAACTACGTTTTTAGTACACAATTTTGAAAAGGCGCATGTTATGTACATTATAGTTATTATAAGTAAGATAGACATTTTACGTAAAGCAGTCGATTTATTTCCCCTGATTTATATCTTCTGACCAAGTGATGCTAATTTAGCTTTAACATTTTTGTGTTCGAAATTGGTACTAACAATCAAACTATACATTTTTACATATCTGTAAACCCTTCTACCACTTGGTGGTGTAGTGTATTGATGGTTATGTTCGCGCAAATTTCCACCATTCATTCCTATTCTGAGCTAAGTCCTTTGCTTCTTTCGAACTTTTTTCACGTTCATTCAATACTCCGGCTATAACCTCATCCCACGATTTTCTTGGCGTGCCCCTCTTTTTGTTTGTTTTTTCAATTTTTGCTTTCCATACTCTCTTAACAGGTCGTTCAACTTTCATGCGTTGCAAGTGCCCCCACCATTGCAATTGTCTTTCCTCTATGAAGTCTAATGTAGGTTGTATGTTTAGGTCCTTTCTTATATCTATATTTTTCATTCTTATTTTGTCACACCTCTTACTCTTCTTAAATATTTCATCTCTGTCACCTAAATGTTACTTTTTTGTCGTTCTGTACCCAAAACTCACATCCAAAGGTTTAAATTGGCCTATATATTATTTTGAATATTTTTAGTTTGGTGTCTCTGGATATTTCTTTTTTATTTATGAACTTGGTGTTCATGGCGTAATATAGTTTTTTTGTTTTTGCAATTCTGTTATTTATATCTGCGTCTTGTGTCCCGATTTCGTCTATTATTGTTCCTAGGTATTGGTAGTGTTTAACTTGTTTCAGTGCTTCTGGGTCGATTCTTATATTTATCTTGGCCTCTTCTTCTCAAATCACCATTACTTTTGTTTTGTTTTTATTTATTTTCATTCCCATGTCCGTTACTGCTGTATTCCACACCTCAATGTTTTCTTGCAACTCTTTTTCGTTCTTTGCTATTAGTATAACATTGTCTGTAAATGCTCCCTCACTGATGTTAACTCTTTGTAGTTGCAAATGTGCCACACATATCTTTCACTTTTTATGATCTCGTCCATGAAGATGATGAATAGTAGTAATATACTCAACCTTCCCCTTTGTCTTAATCCCATATTTGTAGTGAATCCTTCCGAAATTTTGTTATTCCTTATAACTGCATTCTCATTATTTTCATAAATATTTTCTACTATCCTCATAATTTTCATCTCCTCTTTCGGTCAATATTTTCTCTCTAGGTACTTTATCAAAGGCTTTTTCTAGATCTAAGAAGGAGGCAACGAACAATTTCTGTTTTTTCTGTATTGCTTTTTTTGTCATCTATTTTACAGTAAATACATGATCCTTGGTGCTTCTTCCCATTCGAAATCCACTTTGAGATTCTTCGAGTGTGTAATCTGATGTCAATCTGATTCTTTTTACTAATATTTTCTCCATATTTTCCATCGCTGTGCTAATTAGTATTATTCCTCGGTAGTTACTGCAGTCTTTTACATCACCTTTTTTGAAGATTGTCACTATTAATGCCTTCTGCCAGTCTGTTGGGAGTGTCTCGCCTTCTATAGCTTTATTGAAGATATCAAGCAGCATATCTTTCCCTTTTTGTCTCACATTTTTTATCATTTCTAAAGTTACCTTGTCATATCCTGTTGCTTTTCCATTCTTTAGTTCTGTAATTGCATGTTCTATATCTTCTTTACTAATTGTTATTTCTGTTTATTCCGTTATGTCAACTTGTACTTTTTCCTCTGTATGTTCTGAATCATTATTGAGTAGTTCTTGGTAATATTCTTTCCACATTTGTGGGATTTCCTCTTCCTTATTCAGTATTTCTCCATTCTTACTTTTAATAAAATATATGTCTTGCTGTTTCACTGTTCTCATATTTTTTAATGTTTTGTAGAAGAGTTTTTGATTTGCTTCAGAGTCTTCTTCTATTTTTTCTCCAAATTTTTGCCATTCCTTATTCTTTGATGCTTTAATTTGTTCTTTCGTTTTTTCCTACTTGAGTATATTATACTGTTCCACTGTTCCATTTGATAGATAATTTTCCCATGCCATTTTTTTTGTTTTACTTGGTTTTTTTATTTCTCTCGACCACCACGATGTTTGTTTTACATTAAATTTTCTTCTATTTGTTCCATATGATTCTCTTGAAATATTTAATATAATATCCTTAAAGTAATTCCACGATTTTTACTTACTATTTCCTTATAGCAAAGTTTCTTATTTACCTCTTCTTGATATTTCCGTGCGACGGTTTTATTTCTCAGTTTCTAAGTTTTTATAGTTTCTCATTGTATTTTTCTTATTTTTGTTGAGTTACATGGAGTTTCTTCTTTCAATATCTTTAAATTTGGATTCTACTACGAAGTGGTCGCTGCCAATTTCTAGTCCTCGCTTTACTCTTTTATCTTTTATTGTATTTCTATGTTGTCGTTCCATTACTGCGTAATCTATTATTGATTTTTCGTTTCTGCTTATTACTTCTCGAGTGTATTTGTGGATATATTTAAGTTAGAAAAATGTATTCGTTACTATCAAGTTGTTTATTAGGCAGAAATCCAACATTCTTCTCCCGTTATTATTCCTGACGTTCTCTCCATAATTTCCTATAACTGTTTTATATTCTTCATCTTTTAGGCCTACCCTGCTGTTAAAATCTCCTGTTATATACAATCTGCCCTTTGATTTTCCTATTGCTTGTGTTAGTTCGTCCCAGAATATTTTTTTATTGTCAGCTTTATCATCTTCGTTTGGACTATATACTACTATGATGATTTTCTTTTGGTTTTGTCTCATTCCCATTTCGATTGCTAGTATCCGTTCTGACAATGATTTCCAACTTTGTATTTGTTCTTATAATTTCTTGTGTATTATGCACCCCACTCCTCCGGTCGTTCTTTTTCCTTGTGGTACACCGCTGTATACCTTTTCATTTTTCTTTGTTTCTGTTAGTCCCAATATATCAACTTTCAATTTTTCAAACTCTTCTTTCAATTCTATTTATTTTCCTGTAATGCTTTTGATATTCCATGTCGCAAATTTCCATGTTGAGGTATTCTGGTTTTTCATGTTTATTTTATAGCAAAACCTACTGTTTATTATTCCATTATTTTCATTTCTTCTATTAAAGTGGTTAATTACAGTGTTATTATTTTTGTTATTGGTATCATATTGGTCATCGTTACTTACTTTGTTGTCGTTGTCAATGTTTTGGTGAATATTAACGTATGGTCCTAAAGTTTTTGAAAAATTTTTAAATGCTAATAAACTTTTCCAATTTTTTTTTAATTTTAAAAGCACATGTGGCAACAATTAACAACACTAATAACGAAAAATAGTTACAAATTACATTATGGATAGTGGTCCGTTATCCTCAATGAGTCGTAATTTTCTTCCGACTTGTCCC
Organism: Galeruca laticollis; assembly: GCA_963921935.1. NCBI lineage: Eukaryota > Metazoa > Arthropoda > Insecta > Coleoptera > Chrysomelidae > Galeruca > Galeruca laticollis. The sequence continues at coordinate 218,107,386 of OY998175.1, forward strand.
ATCTTCCTTTGGACAGAGCGGGTTCTATTTCTCTAATCTTTTGGAAGATGCGACGCCGCAATTGATCTTCATTTGTAACTTCCCATCTTTTATCGTACACTTTCCTCGATAGTATTGACCGAAATTCCTCTATTGACCTAGCCTGAGGTACATTAGGAGGATTGTCCAACTTAGGTACAAAGTCAATGTTATTTTCACTTAACCACTGTCTGGTAATTCTAGCATAATGGCATGAAGCTAGATCAGGCCAAAACATTATATTATCGTTGAGATGATGTGTATTTAAAAAATTAAGTAATTTAGTAAGACATCTTTGAATATAAAGTTCTGTATTTAAGGCTTCTCCCCGAACACGACCAACATACGGCTGTGAGATAAATCCTGCTTCAGAAATGACACACCACACCAAAACTTTATCCTCAAATTTCGATTTACTTTTAAATTTAACATTGTCTGGTGTATTTTCTATGTTATCGGTATAAAACCCATCGTTTCCTTTAATCTCTGAATGGGATAAGGTAAAATATTTTTCATCATCCATTACAATCAATTTATTGGCAAAGTGGATACGCCTTAATGCGCGGCAACAACGCGGAATTCTTTCTAGCTGGTCTGCGGTGTATTTTGGTGCCTTTCTTCTTTTCCTAAACACTAAGTTTGTGCGATCAATTGTTGTTAAAACAGTGGTTTTCGAAATACCAAATCTCCGGGCTAATTTTCTCTGAGAAACTCCAACTTTGTCTTTAGCAGCTTCCATCAATCTTCTTTCTCTTCTTACACTCAAAATTCTTGGTCTACCGCTTTTGGGTGAATTAATGCATGGTATACCCTCTTCACAATTCCTTATAGTGTTGTAAATGGTTGACTTACTTATATTTTGCTCTTGGTAGATTGCAACAATATCATGCTTAGGTATTCGTCCAACTAGATTGTAAATGCCCTGACGAATATCTAATTTGTAAGACATTTTGCTAAAATCGATTTGCAAAACTAAACTGTCATAATCAAACTTGATTACGTGTGACGTTTTAGTTTCAATGGCAACTTGATTAAACGACATTGGGTACAAAAATAAATGATTTAAAAATTTTCCAAAAACTTTAGGGCCATACGTTATTATCATTATTTTATCTTTCATTAAGATTACTAGTGTTATTATTATCGTTATTATTACTATAGTCATTATTACTTTTATTAACATAATTACTGTTACCTTCTTAATTCATATCGTTATTATTACCATTATCATTATTGTTATTGATAGTGTTGTTAATATTATTTTTAGTATTTCTTTGCTTTTCTTCCTTAAAATTAAAGCTAAACTTACTACTATTATTACAATGCCTAAACCTAAATTCATTATCTAAACTAAACCTCAATATACTGTTATTGTCTCTTCCATGTCCTTCTTCATCTTTTTCTTGATTCAGTTTTTTGAAACAACTTTTACTACTTTATTTTTCTTATTTACCCTTTTCCATTCTTCTCCTACAATCTGTATTTTTCTGTAGCCAATTTTAGTCGACCTACTTTTTCTTTTCTTCATATGCTCTTATTCTGATTATATTTAACATTTCTCTATCTTTTGGTGACATATCGTTTTGTTTTAAAATTCTTCGGTCCGCTTTATTTCTTAATCTAATCTTGTTCTGCGTAACCCTTTTTTGTCATTTGAGCTACTGAATTTTATTAAGCCTAGTTTAACAGCCTCATAAATCTTCGTACTTCTAGTTCTTGTTTCAAGAAATTTTCCATTTCGACTGCTAATTATTCTTGGCTTTTCGTATTAATCTGTAGTCCATGTTGACATATTATTCCTTCTTTTCTGGTTTTCTACACGTTCGAGTCTATCTTGCATATTTATTAGCATGTCTTGCTTTTTATTTAGTATTTCGTTCTCGGTGTTCAGCTTCAATATTCTTTGTATTCTTGTTGCTCTATCCTCATTTGCCTAATCTCCTTAGATAAGTCATCCACCGATTTTTCTATTTTTACCATCATTTACATCATCAACCCTATGTTCTCTTCCATTTTTCTTAGTGTTTTATTAGGTGATCTCTAATCAAGTTTACTTTTCTTAAAAACTTCATCTTCCATTTCCGTTTCATCTTCTTCACAACCACTTTTCCTTTTGGTAATTAATTATTCGTCGCTCTTCATTCTTTGGTTGTAATTGGTAATTCTATTAGTGTTTTTAAATGAAACTCAAGGTCTCTAGTTAATTCCACAATATAATACAAGTTATTGAAAATTCTAAAAAGTTGACAATTGTTTCGATAAATCAATATCATCGTCAGACAATAACTTGTATTATATTGTGGAATTAACTAGAGACCTTGAGTTTCATTTAAAAACACTAATATGAGCATATTCCACGAAGTAAGGGTCGAGACAGTCAATTTGGTAATTGTATGTTAATTATATTTTTATATTCTCTTTTTTTGTTATCAATTAGTAATATTTGACTAACCTGTCGGCCTTGACTAATTTAACTGATATTCTGAATTATGTATTTTTGGATAAATGGTAGTTTTCCTTACTTGTTCTGCAACTTTCGTGGTTATTACTCTTCAATAATTGTACTTTTGGTTCTATTACACATCACTGTGATGACTTGTTTGTTTTTAATTACTCGTATTATCTCCAAGAATTTAGTTTTAATAGGGAGCACAAATTAAAACACTTTTCTGCCTTCTTGCCAGGACCGAACTCCTGAATTTTTACATACGCTTCAATTTCATATTCTTTTAACTATTAAAGGACGATATATATGGAGAGATGTGCTGCGTAGAAGGAAGAATTAACTTTTGCAAGAAACGATTAGCAACAATTATTCGTTCTTGTAACCGGGGCACCTTCTTCCGCACTCAATTAGTCACAAAGTATATCCAAAAGTTCACTTTCTGGTTTGTACGACAATAAATCGAACACGAAACAGTCCTTCACTTTATTTGGATTCAAATAAGTCAGTCCGACATTGTTTTTCAGCTAGATTCCTATTTCGTTATTTGATTCATAATTAGACCTTTACTTGATTGACTTGATCTTCCTATACCACGCTTGATGTAAATGGAATCGGCAACCGCTTACTTTTACATCTGTGTAAACTCACCTTAAGCCTAGGTGGATGGTCTTTTCAAAATCAATGAAAATTTGCCGTGGATCAAAAGTAAGACCATACTTTTCATAAATCTTGCATTTTAGTAGGTATAAGCATGTTTTCTAGCAGTCAGTGGTCTTACTTGCTAGCAAACAAGAAACTAAAGGAGCATAATGGCCGTTTTGAAGTCCGTGAATAGTAAAACACTGCAAGAACTTTGCGCAGAATGAGAACGTTCCGTCCATATACAGTATATCCATATCGGTCAAAACACGTATGTTCCTTTCACATGTAAACACAAAGATATTTTTTTCCACATTGTTAATAAAAAAAATTGTTCACCTTTATTGGTTAACAACGTTTTGCCGTATGCGCTGCTGAGAATTCCATGCACATTTCTTCTATGTTCTTAGAAATCGGACCTTGAAGGATTTTGCGGCGACTGTTATAGATATGTTTCTTCTAATGCAGCCAACATCAGTAGTTATAATAGACAGTGGCAAATTTGTTGCTTAAGCTCTACATATAATTTTTGAAGGCTTTTCACTTATATCTTCTCTTGCCTTACTCTTGCATGCACTTGAAGTAGCTTTTCTGCTCACTTCCTTTTTGAATGCTTCTAGGTTGTGCGCATATTCCTTCCTGGATATGAGGTTCTCCTTTCCAATACTGTAGAGCCTTGCTTTAAAATGTAGCTTCCCTTGGCTACACCTCTATGATGTGTCTCCACTTTTCTCTTGCCTTCCTCTTGCATGCACTTGAAGTAGCTTTTCTGCTCGCTTCCTTTTCGAATGCTCATAGGTTGTGCGCATCTTTCCTCCTGGATATCAGGTTCTCCATTCCAATAGTGTAGAACCTTGCTTTAAAATGTAGCTTCCTTTGGCTACACCTCGATGATGTTTCTCCACTTTTCAAGGCCCTCTCTTTGGAAAACGTAAAATTTTCGCACAAAAATAAATTTCTCCCCCGACATTTTTCAGTATGATTCACTTCGCTCGAAGGTAGAAATAGTAATGAATCAAAGCAAATTAACATGAAACTAAAAAAAATAGATTTCAGATTTGAGGTATATATGTCCAATAACCATTAACCTATTGTTCCGTACCTAACGATGTAAGTAGGTACTCAAAAAAACGCTGGCGACGAATTCAAAGGTCATTAGTAGCGACCCTTTTTGAAATGAAGGTAAAGGGATTACCTTGGAGACCAATTTACATCCGTTCGCAACAGCTTCGGCAACTTCTACCACAGATATGGGAAAATATATTACAAGCCAGGATAAATTATCTCATTGAACGTATACCATAACGATGTCATAGACGATAGGGGAGGCCACACAATAAACTGAAAATTAGAAATTACATTTTTATTTCACTGTCGGTTTTATAAGAATTTATATCTTATTGTTTTCCTTAATTATATAAGTATGTATACAAATAAATTTTCATCTTAATCCTACGTACTATCTAAAATTTCGTTATATCCCTAACTATTGTGGAGCAGTTTATTTTCATACTGTTTTAAATATCTACTCAGAATTGTCAACCAGCTCGCCTACTAATATGAGAAGAAATAATGTCAAGATAAAATGAAAAGTTAGAAATTGATATATTTTATGCAATTCAATTATGTCCCAATATAAATTTCAATCAAATCTAAACGTGAAATCGCAATTTTATCTTTATTTACGAAACTGGATTATTTGAATATTTGTAAGGGGTACATCAATAAGTCTACCAATTCGGTTATAACATTAGGACAAAACTATGCTCAATAAAAATAACCATGAGAAAATAATCTCCAAATTTCGAGGGAGGAGAAGTGTAAAACCAGTTTTCTATCAAATATGCCCCATTATTATAATAACTTAACATTCACAATCGAGAATATGTTGTGCATTGAAATATGTGAGAGGTAAAGTAGGAGTGAGAAAGAGAGGGGGGAGGGGGTAGATTGAGAGAAAAAGAGCAACCGTAGGAGTTTCCGACCAAATTCCAAACAGTGGTTCTACAAACGCGAGTTTTAGGTAAGATAACAGTAGAAAATCGCTTTGAACCAGTTCTGGTGGGCGTTTCTCATAACTAGTTTCCCACACACTCACAAATCTTATTTCCAAAGATAGACTAAAAATTGTGAGATGAAATAAATGCAGAATTTTTCGAAGAAAACGATAATTGTATTTTCAATTCACTTCAATTATTAGCCGGATTTTGTAATATTTTCATTTTTGAAAGTCTATCATGCCCTCTGTAAATGATTTTTCTCGAGACAAATTTTGAAAAAGTTCCCGGAGACTGTACTATGAACGGTTTCTGAGTTATGGTCGAGTGAGTCACCCACTACACTGCAATAATAATGTTTTTTTTATTTGAATAAAACAACGTTTCAATTTTTGTAGGCCGAAGTGGACTGGAGCAAAGTCGTTCCAAATAAATTGTCTGTACCAATTGAAATTCCCGTAAAAAAAGAAAAAACTCATTCTAAAATTGTAGGAGGAATCGAATCGGTTCCTCATTCTAGGCCGTATCAGGTAAGTTCATTTAAGTTGAATTAGGGGAAAAAGTAGTTGGTACATGGTGAGGCAAAACAAGTTGCTTATTTGAGTAGAGAGGCAACACGGATTCGGGGCCATTCCTTATGTAGAATAACATTGGAAATCGCCAAGATACATTCTGCACCTTTTTGGCCAAACCAAAATCATTACAGCTGTGACGTCATCAACATCTAAGGTCATTACGGCTGTGAGATCATTAATCCCACTGTTGCTATTCGCATGTCCTTGGACTGATACACCTTCGATCATTATACAGGATGTGGTCATAAAGATTCTATAAGGGTACTACCATATATCTCTGTTATTATTAATCAGATTTTCATCGAACAAACGGCATTGTGATAGGTAGAGCTTTTTTTCATATACATCCTGTTTATAAAAAATGATCTACCTATTACAATGCCGATTGTTCGAGGAAAATCTGACTAATGATAACAGGGATATATGGTAGTGCTCTTATAGAATCTTTATGACCACATCCTGTATAATGATCGAACGTGACGCAGTCCAAGGACATGTGCATAGCGACAGTGGGGTTAATGACCTCACATTCGTAATGACCTTGGATGTTGATGACGTCACAGGTGTAATGACCTTGGTTTGGTCAAAAAGTGCAGAATGAACATTAGCGATTTCCCATGTTATTTCACATAAGGAATGGCCCCGAATCCGTCTTGCCTATCTACTTATTTGAATTACGGCGCTCTGGAGTGACAGTTGCTTGGTGGGAGTGGACACATTTGAAAGAGCATTATATCGTCAAATTAAGCAGCGGTGAATGTTCTTTAATAAAATGAGTTCTAGGAGCATTCGAGCCGCGGATGGCAAGTTGGGACGTTCATGCTACGACACTGTAACGTACATGCCGCTCGTAGTAATAAATTAATACCATTTTTATCTTTATCTCTTTTTCTTTTTTCTTCGTTTGCTCACCTTCAAGTCTCTAAGCTAGGTTTGTTGACTTGTAACACCCGCTATGCTACAAAATGTTAAAGACGAATGTATTACCAGGTTAAGTCATTGTTTAGTGGTCAATGGAGAACAATTTGAGCATTTATTGTAAAATTTTTGTTAGAGTGTACGTTTATACTTCATCAATTATTTTGTAAATAATAAAGTAGCATAAACAGTATTTGTGTTTACCCTGTTCGCACTAAACAAATTGTCTATTCTAATTTTTCTTAAAATATAAATTAATTTTGGTCATTACGTCACTTCCAATTAAGATTTGTGGGATAATCTCAAAATCTTTCCTAAAAATGAATTAACTTCTGTCATTTATTGGGTAATACATTTCGGTCTTATTACCACAACTTCAATTTTTATTGTTATTTAATTTGAACAGATATATCAGAATAGAAGTTTTTTTATATATCACTTAATTTTTGGAGCTTTAAGTCCCATCTCTCATAGGAATGAACGTCGTTAAAAATTTATACTGAATGACTAAAAATAACGCATCACCCTGTGTTTATCCATTTCTTCGAATTCTTTTCAACATAAGTTACTTATGTAGGCCTCATAAAAACGATTAAATTTTGAAGTAGAACCAGATAAAGTAGGATTATTTAGGTAATAATAAATTTATGTGTTACTTTATATGGGCGCACAGTATAAATTTGCGTACACTTTCTCATTGATATTTATATCAAATGTAAAATTTTCCAAATATAATTATAACTATTGTAAGTAGGTACTCGTATTTAACAAAAACTATTATTCTCCGTCTTGTTTCAGGTGGCACTTATAATTCCTGTACCTGGAGGGACATCTTTTTGTGGTGGATCACTGATTAGTAATAGAGCTATTTTAACAGCTGCTCATTGTGTTGATAGGTTCGTTTGTTTTCCTTTTTATTCCCTTAAACGTATTTAAGTTCTATTTAAAATATACATACAAAATAACACTCAACATTTTCTAATTATTTTCAAGCGGCACCGAATCGGTTAAATATATACAGTATGCAAATGTGTTTATGCATCATGCGAAATTTGCCGGTATTGAGGAATGTGAGCAATGACACAATAAACCAGGTGTAAGCAAGCAAATGTAATTGTTAATAACAGCGGACGCGGTATAATCCGTTTGTAATTATGCGGTAAGAAGCAGTAAAACAATAATTACCTATCGCAGTAGTAAACGGGATATGACTATCTTCGTGGTAGGGATGGTCAATCGGGATAGGTGGGAAAATGCGACCAGACCAGTTTATAACAAAAAAAAAAACGAATGAACCTAAACTAGATTATCAATCAACCCGTGGAACAGCCTCAGACTTGGTTGAGAATATTATTATTGTAGGAGAAAATACACTATTCTAAACAAAATGAGTGACCATAAAATAAGTTACTCCCGGCTGACGATTGGGCAGCTGGTGGCAACGGCCTCTGTTCTGCCCCGCAATTAGTTTTTAAATTTTCAAATTATCGGTTAAAATTATTCTAAAATTTTGGTCGGAAGATAGGACAGCGGTTACCTAAATACAAACAAAATAAAACAACTGTGTCTTAGAATAGATAAAAATTAAACGAAATTATTACCGGCTGAGAGTGGAACAGCTGATGGCAACAGTCTCTGATCCGCCCGACACTCAGTTTTTAATTTTCCAAATTGTCGGTCAGACAAAACTATATACAATTTCGAACTAAGATAAATCAAAGGTAATTTAGCGAAAACGATGCCCGTTCCGAAAGGGAGACGGCTGGAGGCAACAGCCTCTGATCCGTCCCACAGTCGGTTTTCAATTTTTCAAATTGCCAGTCATTTAAAACTTTGTATAATTTTAGAACTAAGATAAATCAAGGTAATTTAGAGAAAGTGAGGCTCGTTCCGAAAGGGAGACGGCTGGTGGCAACAGCCTCTGATCTGTCCCACATTCGGTTTTAAATTTTTCAAATTTGTCGGTCAGTTGAAACTATATATAATTTAGAACTAAGATAAATCAAAGGTAATTCATCGAAAACGATGCCCGTTCCGAAATGGAGACGGCTGGTGGCAACAGCCTCTGATCCGTCCCACAGTCGGTTTTAAATTTTTTTTCAAATTGCCGGTCAGTTAAAGCAATATATATTATTTGGAACTAAAATAAATCAAGGTAATTTAGAGAAAGTTATGCCCGTTCCGAAAGGGAGACGGCTGGTGGCAACAGCCTCTGATCTGTCCTACAGTCGGTTTTATATATATATATATATATATATATATATATATATATATTGTCATATATAATTAATTCTATGAGCCTCACGTTGAGGTGCCAGTGGACATATATAATTCTATTGGCCTAACGTTGAGGTGAACCAATTTGTTATATATTTTTATTTAAATATTGTTTATATATTTTTATAGTTATATTTTTCAAATTAAGATCTTGTCTTGTTATATAAAAAATGTATTCTTTGTTATTATTATTCTTACCTCAGGGATGAGTTCGGCACTGAGCGCTCTCCAGCAACAGGAACCTGTAGGTAGAGATATCAGAGAAACACACACAAGAGATCATAGATAAATATTTAATATAACAGTGAAAATTCAAAAATAGTTGTCAATAATTCACAACGAAAAACTGGAAAGTATCATATAACTCAATATCAAAACTTGTGAAAAAACCTTCACATAAATTCAATTATAGTTTCTTATTTAAAATATCTCATTTAAAATTCTTATTAAGTAAATTTCAACCAATATGTTCATCTAATATTTAGTAAGCATGATCATGATTACCACTCGTCAATCCCAACTCTAAATCGTTCCATATAACTGTTGCGTTCGAGTGAATTTGTGAGATGTTATTTAATCTTACATGGAGACAAAAGCGTGGTGTGTCGAGAATGTTATTGTTATTAAAGAATATGAATCTGGTGCGTAGTTAAGTATTTAATTAATTAGTGTATTATGTCCGTAAAGTCAGTGGAGATTGAACCTTTAAATCTAGTTAATATATAAGAATTAATAGCAATAATAAATCCCTAACCTAACATTCGAGAAATTACTTCTATTATTGTTTTTATACGAAAAATTTTTATACACAAGAAATCAGAAAGTTCATCATTGGTTTCTTCTCAACTCTGGAGATAATATAAGGATTGTTCGTGATTATGATGGAACAAAGTTGGAACTCAGGATTGAAAAATAACAAATTGTGGATTATTTTTCCAATATTGTACCACAATTAGTAGTAATATGAATCGACGATCATCAAAATTGTTTGAATAAGGTAAATTGTTTTAATCTCACCAAGTTCTAGTAGATAGCACTAACGTTTTATTCACTTATTTGTTTTAAAGACGGGTTATTATTGTTGTTTTTATTTGTATACGTTGTCTAATACTTCAGTTGACTTTTTATTAAGTTCGTTACAGTTATTTTTACTTTTTTATCATAATTTTGGAGAAAGAAATTTTTATACGACTATCGTCTTTTAAACTCGCGATGCTTCTCCCCAAGCTCAAAATCAACAACGTTCACTTGTTTTTGATTTTGTTTTATTGATTCTCGTTGTCAGGTGAAAATAATTGTTTTTTCCAAATCAAAATATCCATTCTTGCGTTCTCTTAGATATTTTAACTGTGTTTATTTACGTTTCAAGACCGCACTATAATCACTCCTAATTACACTATCCGAACCATCAAAGAACGTCAATTTCCGCATTAAATATTTTCATTTGATGTTATGATGCAATCTGATCAAAAAGTTTATACTATATACAGGGTTTATTCGAAAGTAACAATAAGTAATAAAGATACAATTATTGAATTTTGTTTCAGAATTCATGTTGTTCTTTATACAGGGTTTTTTATAAATACCAATTAGAATATAATTGATGAAATTTACTCATAATTGTTTTTATTCTTTGAATGAAACATAATTATTGAGATTTATACTTAATGTTTTATTGTTCTTTAAATTAATAGATGTCTTATAAATCATTTTAAAATGTACGCAGTGTGTAATTTGGCTTATTTCTAGACATGTCCAAACTATGTACATTTAGATAGCATGTTGTTATGAATTATTTTCATTGAATATTCAATAGAAATTGTTATCATTCAAGTGATATTATTAGTTTAATTTTCCTCGTAGCTATGTTTCACTATAATATATATTATTATAGTTTATACTATGTGAGGTGAATTTTATTATAGCCTGAGACTCCTGTGTTGTTATTTGTTTTGTAGTTTACTTTATATGAATTATATCTCTGATCGACTAAAAGATTTTTTATTTTAAAAAATTCAAAAGATCTCAAGAAATGTTACACTCACCTTTATATACTTTTTATTATATATGTAATGTATTCGTGTCAAAATTATCTCTCCTCTGTCACCAGTGTAATATGATCGGTTCAAGTATTATCTCTCCAGTTTCCTTTCTCTCTGATTGTAGTGACCGGAAGGGCCCTACTGTATACTCCTATCCTAGAAATCGTTGCAGCGTGCTGTCACCAATGCCTTACGGAACAAAATTTAGAACCAGGAATCTCCCTGCGGGTTATCTCGAAGGAGGGGTTTTTCCTGGCACGAGCGATCAAGGTCTTCGTGGGGCCTCTTGGGCTTATACAATGTGCCAAGCCCCAGTTCGCAATGCAGGTCGAGTCAGCCCGTTCTATTTGCTGGTACGAGGGTAAGGGCTGGGGTTAAAGGAAATAACTGGAAGGTTAAGTGTGTACAAGTATATATTACAAAAAAATACTAGTGACTCATACATAACCACAAATTTTTTTGAAATCGAATAACATGTAATAACCAGGCTATCTCATGATTTTTGGATAGCCTATGTAATATACGATAACAAAGTATCGAACAGGACTTTTGGAATTTAATCAGAATAATTACGGTACCCTATACACTATAGTAGTTCATATAATAACAATAGAATTTTGAAGTCGCAAAAAAAAAATAATTATGATATCCCGTGAGATTGGATACCCTGTACAATATAGAAAATAATAAAACTTTGGCAATAATTATGATCTCTCGGGTACGGTGGATATCCTGTACAAAAATAAGGCAATAAAATATCAGACGGGACTTTATGAATCACAATAAATACGATATCCTGTACACCTATAGTAAGTCATATATATACAGGGTGTCCCGGTACTAATGGGAAAAAAGTCAGGAGCGGATAATCTGAGCCAAAATAATGTTAGTACTTCATATGAAGTTTTTCTATGCAGGCCCTCGTTTTCGAGTTATAGGCCTTCAAAGTTTTAATATTGAATTTGGTTTTTATTTCTATATTTTGTACTAGTTATTTGATCTTTATCAAATTTACGGCAATGCTATAATGTACGTGTATGTTTATTTTGGTAAGGTAAACAGATTTACAGTAGTGTCTTGAAGCCAGGGACGGACTACTCCCAATGGTTAGTGATCCAAACATTTTGCAGGGATGGCACACCCTGTATGAAATTATTGAAATTCACTTCCCCACACATTAAGCTAACGAAAAGGTACTCTTATTGGAATTCGATGAAATTAGTCGTTTGGCTAATATTTACAGTTTTATTAATGCACTACGTACCAATTTACCTTACTAACTTATTAATACGATGTCCAAGATTTACCTACAGTACTACAAAAAAATAATTTAACGATAGCAGACGATAAAAAACATTAACGACTTATTAATTCGACAGTTGGTAAAAACTTTTTAAAAGTGTTTTTACCGTTTATGAAGTAACCATAGGATTAGTTGTCAAACGTTGTGTAGAATAGTTCGTAGTCAGTACTTGTCAATAAGTCCTTAATTTAGCAGTTAAAATGGCGGAATTCACTTTTATTGAGTGCGCAGATATGCATTTAATGTATGGACCGGGTTCTCTAAATTGTTTAAAGGCCGGAAGGCTTTATGCAGAATATTTTGCAAACACAGCATTGCCAGACAGACGAATGTTTGAGCGCATTGATCTCACGTTACGAGAAACAGGTATGAATAAGTAAATGTAATTTTCCATGTATACAAAACAAAATTTTAAATTTTAGGAAGTTTTTTGCTGAAAAAGGATGGAGAAGGTCCAGTACAAAGCGTCCGTACTGTGGCAGTTGAACAAGACTTGTTAAATGCAGTTGATAATGAACCATCAACGAGTTTATGAAAATTATCAAGAGAACATAACGTCTCGAAATCAGTTGTTCATCGCGTCCTAAAAGAACAGCTGTTATATCCTTTCCACATGAAAAAGTACACAGTATGACAGTGGCTGATTATCCTGCACCACTTGAGTATAGCCAGTGGTTTCTGCGACAACAAAAAGCAGACAATACATTTATTAGTAACGTTCTCTTTACGAACGAAGCCGGTTTCACCAGAGATGGAGTCATAAATTCTCATAATATGCATTTATGTGATGATGTAAATCCACATGGCATTATCCAAACTAAGAGCCAGCAATAGATTCATTATTAATGTTTGGGCAGGAATAGTTGGCAATCATTTGATAGGGCCATACTTTATTGACGGTACTTTGACCGGTCAGAAATATTTGGAGTTTTTGCAGAATGAGTTATGGCACCTGTTTGATGATGTGCTACTACAAACTCGTAGGAGTTTATGGTTCATGCATGATTGGGCCCCCCCTCATTTCAGTTAAGATGTACGACAGCATTTACAAACAAGGTTTCCTAATAGATGCATTGGTCGTAGAGGCCCTTTTCAATGGCCACCACGATCAGGAGACGTTAATCCTAAGGATTTATTTCTCTAGGGTTATCTCTAGGGTTTATGCAACTCCTGTGCAAACAAGGCAAGATTTAATAAACTGAATTGTGTTACACTGCAATGTTATTAGAAATAATGTGGGATTGCTTTTTCAATTGCAAAGAAACAACCTTCGTAGACTTAGAATGTGCGTGGAAGTGGGAGGAGCTCAGATTGAACATTTATTAGAATAACGTTAGTTTTTGTTGTTGTTCAGGAATTAGTTTTAGTCAAATGTTTTATATTTTGTGTTTTTGAGGTTTTCTTAATGGTTTAATAATGTTGTGTTCGTAATTTTGATTAAAAGCGACTAATTACGTTGTTTGCGTACCAATTTAATTCCCATTAAATAAGTTCTTAATGTTTTTATCATCTGCTACCATCAAATTATTTTTTTGCAGTACTGTAGGTAAATCTTGGACATCGTATTAATAAGTTAGTTAGGTAAATTTGTACGTAGTGCATTGATAAAACTGTAAATATTAGCCAAACGGCTTATTTTATCGAATTCCCACAAGAGGGCCTTTTTGTTAGCTTAATGTGTGGAGAAGTCAATTTCGATAATTTCATACAGGGTGTGCCATCCCTGCAAAATTTTTGGATCACTAACCATTGCGAGTAGTCCGTCCCTGGCTTCAAGGCACTAATGTAAATATGTTTACCTTACCAAAATAAACATACACGTACATTATAGCAATGCCGTGAATTTGATAAAGATCAAATAACTAGTACAAAATATAGAAATAAAAACCAAATTCAATATTAAAACTTTGAAGGCCTATAACTCGAAAACGAGGGCCTGCATAGAAAAAGTTTATATGAAGGACTAACATTATTTTGGCTCAAATTATATGCTCCTGACTTTTTTCCCATTAGTCCCAAGACACCCTGTATATCACCAAAATTTTGGGATCGCATAAAATAATTATGAATCTCGTGAAATTGGGTAACATGTATAATATAGTGAAAAAAATCTATATCAACCAAATTTTGAATTCGAATTATGATTCTCGTGAAGTTGGATAACCTATACGATTTAAAAAAATCTATATCAACAAAATTTTGACAATCTAGTAGATTAATTATGATATCTCGGGTATGTGGATATCCTATAAAAATAAGGTAATAAAATATCGGTCGAAACTTTTTTAAATCGAAATAAATAGGACCCCCTGTACAATATAATATCCTTGCACAAATACAGAAAACCAATGTATAGGGAGATGATCCTCGAACATACGATATCTCCGTATATGCCTATAAATTTTAGACTAGAATGGTAGGTGGGGGGCGCAGATGTAAATGGTACACTCGATATGACCGAAAATATGGGTTCCCTTACGTTTTGAGACACCCAGTTAAGTCAATATAAAATATAATAAAACAAATCAATACAGTATATAAAAATTAATTATGCGGTAAAAACTTACGTTTTGGAATATCACAAATCACAACTACACAATATTACTGTTGATGGTAAAGGGGCCGTCCGTACTTAGACTGGCCACTTCGGGAGAGTTACTGTCTCTCCCTCTAGATTCAAAAATTCTAGTTATTTATTCTAAAATTACCTCGTCTATGCCCTTGTGTGAGGGTTAATTTTATATTTCATCATTTAAATTTGTAACGTATTGATTAGATTTATTGATAAACAAAGCATGTCAAAACCATCAGCTGTGATGTTTATTAACAAAGTTGTTTGTATCAATTTCTTTCCTGGAGGTCAACATTTATTAATTATTTCGAATTAAGAAAAATTTGTCTATTTTGGGGGTTCTTAAAATTTCCTATGTCAAATCTCGTGTTTATTACATATAGATGAGAACTCAAAAACCCCAGGATCTTGGGTTCACAAGATTTAATAATTTTATACTTGTTTATATATATATATATATATGCCCCAAAACTTTTGTAATCAACTTAAAAAAAATTTAAATAAAAATGAAATGAAATTCTTGTTTTTCCTTTTTCTATAAATTCTTACAGAACGGTTCTGTACATTCTGTTCATACCCCCTCTCGAGTTGCGATACGCTTCATCAATTCTGCCAACTGATAAAATTAAATAATAGTTTTGAAATGAAATTTACCAACAATTTATTTGAATCTTTTCAAATAGAAAGACGTTTAATGTGAGATCATGAAAAATAAATATACATTATTCGAATACAAATTTTTAAAATGAATAACTTATCTACAATGATCTTTCACTAAATCAACCATATGATATCAATAAACTCTAAATATAAAATGGTGAATTGTTGAGAACTGATGTCCGTGAAATTTCAGAGTTTAACGATATATACACAATGCAAGTGAGTTTATTTAATTTTTTAAATGAAATAGTTTTAAATACTTTTTTACTTATGTCCAATACACCTTGTTTTATTTCTCTTTTAGGCTTCTTTCTGGATATGTCACGTTCTTTCTTCAAAAAGAAACCAAAGACGATTTAAATTCCATTTACATCAATACATTATCGATGGGCTTCCATAGTCAAATTCTTTCTGAGATCTATCTTGGAGATATTATTTCCACGATACAATACTTTGCTTTCTTACATGGATAAATATTCGAGGTTAGTATTCTGCTATTTACAATTCTCATGTTATCTTTTATTCACAATTTTCTTTCACAAATCTTACGAAATTATTTAATGAATAATGTATTTGTTTTTTATTTTTATCATTCAAGTCACAGCCTTTCTTTTAATACCCAATTTTCTGTTCAAAATTCAATCTTCACCCCCATTAATTTCAAAAAAATTTCTACTAGTCATTAGTTCTCATTATCAACAACCTTCTCTCTCATTTTTTTTATAACCTAAGAATCAGCTTGCCGCTGATTGAAATATTACAAGTATTATTTACCAATCAAATGAGTTATAAATTTTTTTGTTGGTAGATTTCATCTCACTTTTCAAATCATTTATTTATTTATTGTAGAACATCCTGTTTTGTATTTCTAAATAATCAAATTACATATTCTACTTCCTTTATATAAATTCCAAAATATTTTAAGCTGACAGCTGTATTTATTTTCACTTGCTCTATCCAAAATGACAATTTATTTAACAAATGTCAGACATTATAACCCCAATGTTTTATTTATTAATTTGACTTCTATCACTTGACATATTATAAAAGAATTTCCTAGTGTTCCTAAAGAGTTTTTTACGGTGTCTAATAAAATATTTTAAAACAAATCATAAACTTTTGACAATTGCTATCTGAAAAATAGATTCTTACCATTAATAAAAGGTGACGTTTTAATGATTTTCTCTAAACAGCTGGAATTCAAGTTATCTCTATCATGTGTGCATGTCCAAGGTACATTATAAAGTTTCTTTACATTTCTTTGGTTCGATTTACTATTTGTTTCATCTCTCGAATAGTTTTTCTTCCATAGATAAGCCATTTCTTATGATTTAAGTGGTAACAAAATTTTAATTGAATATTTATATACAGTGTGTAGCATATTCTTTCCCATATTAATATATACAATGTGTATAAAGTTCTTTTCCATATTAATATATATATATATATATATATATATATATATATATATATATATATATATATACATATTCCGGAAGGGAGACGGCTGGTGGCAACAACCTCTGATCCGTCCCACAGTCTGTTTTCAATTTTTCAAATTGCCGGTCAGTTATCCGTTCCACAGTCGGTTTTAAAGATTTCAAATTTGTCGGTCAGTTAAAACTATATATAATTTAGAACTTAAATAAATCAAGGTAATTTAGAGAAAATTATGCACGTTCCGAAAGGGAGACGGCTGGTGGCAACAGCCTCTGATCCGTCCCACAGTGGGTTTTCAATTTTTCAAATTGCCGGTTAGTACAAACTATATATAATTCGGAACTAAAATAAAGCAAAGGTAACTTAGAGAAAACGATGCCCGTTCCGAAAGGGAGACGGCTGGTGGCAACAGCCTCTGATCCGTCCCACAGTCGGTTTTATATATCCAATTATCAGAAAAAAAGAAAAATCTAATATGTATTTGGGTAATTTGGAACAGGACAATAGGTATAACAATCTAAATCGCAAAATTAAAATCAAAATGCTATTTGAATGTATTGAAGGTTCAGACACGAATTCCAAAGAGCAATATAAAGAACGCAATAATAAAAACTGTAAATAAATTTTGTTTTCATCGCTTCAAAAAAACGGCTTACCAAAATACGGTATTATATTCCTAAATAGCCAAACTACTAAATCGTTTACTGAAATTGAATATAAAACTTTTGAAACTCGACGTAATATTTTTTTCGGTTTTCAAAAATAAATTTTCACTTACTCAGAAAATAAGGGACGGTCGGACACTAGACTTTAAAACTATTAATTCAATAACTTGATGACACGCGGTAGCAAATTGCAAAAATTTTTAAACGGCCACAGGCAGACAGCGAGAGATATCTAGATTCAGCTCCCCAAAACGCTAGGTTTTTGAAATGTATAATTTAATTCCTACCTAAAATTTTTGGCGATAACGGAGGTGAGGGAATCAACTTGAATCGATTTACTTACAACAAGAAATATTTCTACTGTACTGGACGTCTTTGGTTTTAATTAAAATAGTTTATATACCGGGCGTCCTCGAGAATTTAATTTTTGAAAAGCGAAATTTAATAAATTTTACATAATTCTTTAGATGGTAATTTATGGCTTTTGAATTAAGAATGAAATAAATACTTAAATGATTGTAACGGGACTGGAACGGTACCAGAAATCAATGTTGGAAGGTAAGTAACGAGTTATATCTACTTATTAAAATTAAAGTACCATCGGAAATGCTTAAAAAAAATAACTCGTTACAAACATAGTTAAGATAGTTTCATGCCAACCAGACGGTACTGTTTCTCTCTCAAATATTCTATTGTACCAATTACATACATATAAGATCCAGTTTCCAACAGGTTTTTGGTGTTACTTAGTTTGCTCAATAGGTATTTGTGATATGTAGTTTTCTTGTTAGAAATCGTTTTTATAGTTTTTTTAGCTTCTAAGTATTCTGTTTTAAAGGGTTCTAGAGAATTATGTTCTTTGCATATCTTAAGTTTTGTTTTCAATTTTTTTTTCGTTGATGCATAAGGTGTCAAACCAGGGCTGTTTCTTAGGAAATTTCTGATGTGGCTGTTGTACGTAAGTTAATCCTAAGTTTCTTCCAGAATCAATAATTGTAGAGCAAATGTTGAAATATGCATTTTCTGGGTCAAGCAGCAACCCGACATTTGGTGAATATTGCATTAAAGATGTGTAGTTAATACTTTCTGTTTCCACCCATCTAAGACACTCAACTGGGGTTCCAACAATTGCATTATACCCTGCACAGACACAGATTCCACCTCGAGACAAATGGGAAAGTGGTCCTCAATAATGTGAAATTTTTTTATTACATGAAGCTTATCAGTACTACAGAAGCATAAGTCAATAACGCTTTGACCAAATGTACTACAATAAGTAAACATTGCAGGTCTATCTGATATGATATGCCCATTAATTAAAGATAAACTGTTCCCAGAAGTAAAATCCAACAGAGTCCGACCATGAGCATCTAACTTTTTGTCCCTAGTTTCCATATTAGGGAAAAACTTGGTGCTCCCCAATATTTCAACAGGTATGGTGCTATTATCACCTATTCTAGAATTAAAATCGCCTATAAGTATAAATACGTGTTCTTTATATGTATCACAAAGGCTGTCAAACACTTCTTGGAGATCATCAAGCTTCTCCTCAAACTAGAGAGATTGTTTGAAATATGTAACACAAATAACGAACTTATATTGAGACATTTTAATATTACATATTAGGCACCATGGAATTGAGCCGAGAACGCACAAACTATATTTATTTTTATAAAATATAGCAAGTTCTCTACTTGCGCTTCCACTGATAAACACATTGCTTTAAAAACTTACGGAGCGTCTGCTTCTTCAGGTTCCGGATCTAGGTTACCGGCGGTTGAGTACCCGAAGGAACCGAAGAAATGGCGAATCGAGAGTTTCCAGCACTCGCACCGAAGTTACGATGATTCACTTTCTGAATTCTTTCCCGGGGTCTTGTCCTAGGGGCAATCCTTACTGCCGATGATATCTAAATATCACCTGGAATATTCAGAACACGACGCAAGGAAAGTAGTTTCAGAACAACACATACACACACAAATCAGTTAAAAAAAACTGATAAACCTACTCGCGTCGAGCGATAGGGGAGCGCTACCTCACCCCTACTTTTAGTGTCGAACTACCCGATACCTTCGCGAACGAACAACGTCTGTTTCTGGACGACCTGTGTTTATAAGTTACATTACTTTGTAAGCGAAAATGTATGTTTTAAATGTCGTGTTGCTTGTACTTGGAATATATTTTTAGTCCACAATTTTGATTAATAGTTTCAAAATTCGTTTTGGCATTTTGCGATCCATATGTATAGCAAAGCTGTTTATATTTAAAAGTACTTTACAGAATTTTTTGACAAATACGCGATCTAGTAAACAAAAAGTAGGTCGAGTTCTCCCATAATTTTGTTTGTACTTCGAAATATGTATTTACAGGGTATTTCCAATTCGAATTCCAATTAAAAAATAACTAAACGTCCTGTATCTTTTTTAATACAAGAAATAGACCTATGGAAATTATATTAAATCACAATGCTGTTGGGGACCTGTGTCGGCCTTACACACTTTTCTGTGTCCTGTTCTGTAGGCCGGCGTTTGTCCTTCAGGTTACACAGATTCCTGTTGTGAGGAACCTGAATAATTCTCAAAAACTCAGTATTGGTCAATTTTACACCTATTTTTATTGTCTTCGCTACAATATATGTTATACTAGATCTTACAATTAAAATTATCGCGAGTTTTTCTTTTTGACTTTTTGTTCTGGGGGTTTTGACAACTCTCTCTCGACATTTCGAGGCACTCTCTTCCGAAAATCGATTTTATCGCCTCGAGGCTAGTAGTTGCAGCACGACCGGTGTGAGCTGAACGGACGCGGATTGGTAATCACTTTTTTCCAGTCAATTTGCACCGTCAATGGAAAACAAAATAAAACTAAGAAGATACCAAGTATCGTACAAATGCTTTCATTAGGAACTCCATGGAGGTTCTGTATTCCACTATCAACGGAGAACCCTGTATACCATAAGTGAATAATTAATTATTGTTGTATTGTATGTTGCTTGCACCACGTTCGTTCAATTTTTTTGTTTGTGTAGTTTTTTAAGATTCCTAGTACTCCAGTTACTTTCTCAATTGCTAAACAAATAAAAAATATATTGTAATTATCACCATTGAATACTTTAGCTTATCACAATTAGTTTAAATAAGAGTATTTGTTTACCCATTACGTAATAACATGATTTTACAGTAGTATATTTATTAAGTACATGAAAATAGATATGAAAACAAAAAATGAGTCAGATTGATTTTCCGCAGTGAAATTTCATTTCGAACGTAGCACCTTTTTTTCGAAAAATTCCTGAAACGAATTGGTGTTTTTCAAAATAGAAAATAGGGGTTTATTGAGGACAAGAAAATATACCTTTCCATTAATTTTCAGAAAAAATTAATACTGCTCAATGTCTCTCTCTGTTTTTTTGAGAAGATATGATCGTTCCGTAGCATCAGATGTTCTTTTTCTTCTATCTGATTGACATTTATAACCGGGTTTCATACCGATCTGTGACACCGATCCTATCAAATAATATTCCATATAATTCTCCATAATATCATTTTGCATCTGACATTTCAATTAAATAACTTTCGAGACAACAGTGGTGCGAAGGGAATCCTAGCCTCGAAAAAAATGTTTTTTATATTGAAATCAGGTTTCAAACAAGATACATACTGTTTTAGAATCTACAAAGTAAAATAAATAGTCACGTGGAAATGATCACCACAGAAATAAATGTGAGTATTAGACAATATCGCTGTTGAATCTCGCCTTACATTCCTTGCAAGCTTAAGCTACTTATCTCGTATCAGTTTAGGTCATTTGTGCGCGGTCGATAGGGCTCAGCCAATATAGCCGAAAGGCGGTTTAACTAAAAAAACATAAACAAATATCAAATACCCATAAGTCATAAACAAAGCAGTACCTATCTCTTGTAGTTGCGATCCCTCCTCCGCTGACGGTTGAATTTAATTGATTTTATGTACACTTCGGCCAAAAATAATGGTTGTTCTTGCCTAGTGTGACTGTGACTTTTCCGTTTCCGGGAAAAATGGGATAGTTTTGTCGTATATTTAAATGATAATAACACTAGAGTGTGAATAAAATTGTTTTTCATTATTAACTATTAAATGCTACTAATTAATTTTTAATTTTCAATGAAAAACAACAATAAATTTTTAGTAATCCCGCCATTATGCTCTATGACTTGTCTTAATCGACTGGTCATCGATTTATATAATGTTGAACAATATTCTTCAGTTATTTCCTTCCAAGAATTATTTATAACTTCCAACAAACCTTCATGCTCTAAAGCAAATCCCATTCTTGCTTCTTTGTGATTATTGTGTAATAAGTTTCCTTGCTGCTGCGTGGTATTTCAATTCAGGCTGTGCTACTCTGCGACGGTCCGTACGATAGGATGCTGGAAAATGTGTTGCTGGAACGGGTTGACTACTGTTTCAAATGGATTTGCTCTTAAATGGTTAATCAAAATAGCAGCAGTTGACTTTCTCGGACGTCCTGAGCCTGGAGCTCTATCAATTCTTTCCTCATATCGCCATCGTCTCACAATACTTGAAACTGAGTTCTTGCTTACATATTTTTTTTAATTTGGAATATGTTTATTGACATGTAACTTTTAACACTTTACAACAGGAAAAACAAAACTAAGTATTATAAATTATGTATTTTAGCCATAGGGATAGAACAGGGTAGGGTCTAATGGATGCTTGCTGCATTCCCACGTTAAATGGCCAGTCATATCCTTTGATAGAGATCCTGTTTTGCTCTGGTGTCTCCAGATTCCTTTATTAGAATAGCTCCAATGGCATCCACAAAAGTCAGCAGTTTTTTACACCAAGGTCCTAAAGTTTCAAATGCAAGTCTCTTAAACATGAAGTTAGACGGTTTTAGGTTTTCGTATTTCGGATGTTTCCATTTATATGCAGTTTCTGCTGTTTGACCCGCTTCCACAGACGATTGTGGTAAATGTGACGCGGCTAGTTCATCAACGCATGTCACATCCCAGACCAGACGCTGACCTTTGGACCATGGAACAAGGGTCCATCAGGTCTTTCACCATCATTTCGAAAGAGTCCGGAGGCTTCCAGTGTTCTAAAATGCCGCAGTTTGCCTCACTGACCACCCATCGTCTATTTTTGTGATTATTCCTCCTTTTGTCACTGAATTTATATGCGCCATTATTACCTTTGAATTTGGAATTGATTCACATATGTCAAATGAACAATGTTTACATGTGACATATTCATAAGACAAATTCAAGCAGCTATAGGGATCGAGACGGAACTATAGAGGCAGCACTTATGCCGAAAGTAGAGCGCCCTGGTGTTAAATAAGAAAAACTTTGTGATGTAAACAGTATAATAAACAACCTACGAAATGCAAAAAATGAATAGATCTTTTTATTTTCTTTGCTAGGAAAAATTGTTGGTATGTAAGATGGGTGTAGGGGATTATCTGATTTTTGATTATTGACAAAATGAGCACTGCAAATTCTAGTATTTTTATTTGGTTCCCAATCCTCCCAATGTTTTCTGAAAGGTAATTTGAAAACTTGAAGTTATTCGTTTTGTACAAATGTTTACTTTCTTCCCTTTAATAGTATTTGATTATTTGAACTTATTATATAATATTAAACTCAGCAAACACATAACTAGTTTTTCATTTTATATAATCAATGAAATCGTACAGAAAACAACATTTTATTATCTCGATAATAATCTTTTATTCATGTGAAAAGAAAGTTTAAAACTTTTCTAATAGCTGCCAATTGTAGTATCATACTGATTATACACAAAATAATAGTTAACAAAATGTTTTCATTAGAACATTTTAATTACATATGGGTTTTTACTGCATTTATTCATTTTTGACGTTTCAAGGTTATCCACGCAGTGTTCAATGAATTTTCGAAGAAACTATGAAATTTCAACTGTATAGTATTTTTATACAGCATATTTGAACAGCCATGAATACAGAAAGATACTTTTGATGACGACATCACAACCATTTAATATCAGTTTTAAAAAATGAACATTGAAAAACGCTGATTATACAAAACTACTAATATTTGTCTGTGCTACTAGTACTACTAATAGTGTTTACATCACATTGTTTGTGTTTTTTCACGGCAGATGGCATAAACGTCATCTTTCTCGGTCCCTATTATTAGACAAAAATCTGCTATAGTTTATTTACGATAAAAAACGATGGTGTTGCAAAACAAAATATTGTGATGTTGCTAAGATGTATTTTTTTCCTTTACTTAACGGAAACTAGAAAAGTCAATCTGATATTAGATTGACAGTTCTTCTTTTTCATTGTTCCGTGCCTCGTAGGGCGTAAGTCAAAAATATTTATTTAAAAATAGAAGGCTTGTATGAGAGGCTTGATTAATTTAATATAAATATTTATGTATGAAAAACTATGGATACGATACAAGAAACAGTAACCAATCATTCTATATTCGAATTACCATTTAATTATTTTACATAGAAGAGGGTTAAATGACGAACTGTAGGTCCTTATACCTCATTCTATGCTCTATAGAATCTTCAAGAGCACTGCAAGGGTTTACGCTAAAAGGAATCAATACAAGCTGTAATCATCTTCATGGAAATTTAAATATTGTTTCTTTATACAATATCAATTATATTTATTATAATAAAAATAGAATGGAAAAGAAAAATATAAATACAAAAAATAAAATTTTGTTACAAGATATAAAAATAAAAAATCTCCCATTTTATCAGTATTATTTATGTAGGGATACTGTGGTCGTTGCTTTAATTTGTGTATTATAAAATAAATGTACCTAATTAATTTAATAATAGTTATTAGTGATTTTGAGAAGATGGAAATAAAGCAAATTGGATAAAAATATACAAAAAATAAAACACAAGATTTTCACTACTATCTATCTATCAAATACTACTTCTCTATCCTAGCCATCTTGTATAATTTTTTCAGTGTACTCTACTGTCTTTGTCCAAATATCAGGAGTCACTTTTTCTAAAGACTTTTTCCATACATCTATTGCTTGTTTTGTTGAAGAACCATCAGTTCTCCCATGGTCTCTATAAAAAATTTTAACTATGCCCCAAATATGTTCAATTGGGTTGAACATACAGTGGTAAGGGGGATGTCGAAATACTTTGTAACAAAGTACTTTGTGACCATATTTTTCAGATAATACGTCAGCTTCATATACTGTTGGTTGTTTATTCCTACAAAAAGGCATATATTTAAACAAAATAAGTTATCTAAGTATTACGATAATATATTGAAAAATATTTATATCAACTTACCGTTGTACTACATTCAATAATTGGGTTTTGAGGAAAGTATTTTCAAAAGGAATATCATTTTGTATCAACAAGTTCTGTATATCAGCCTTTTTGGTAGCTGTTGTTGGTACTTTATTGATCACTGTGCTGTGATAACTTGCATTATCCATTACAATTGTGGCTGGTTCTCCCAATTTCACTAAAAGCTGGTATTCAAACCAATGCAAAAAAATTTCTCGGTTCATTCCATTGTGGTAATCACCATCTTGTTTTTTGGAAGAAAAAACCAGCCCTGCTCCAGGAATAAATCCAAAAGAGAAACCAGCATGCAATACTACTCGTATATACCTACAATTAGGAAATAACAAATTACTACTAGGTTTCCTAGCATAGCTCAAAACAACTATTAATAATTATATAGATTTAAATAAAATAGTATGACTAGTAAATATTTGAAAAGGTGTTAAAATGGCGTTAGTACATCATAAATTAATTGCTAAATTTTATTATTCAATTACCTTGGACTACCAATTTCGTTTTTTTTTCTCGCTTCTATGATTAGAATCGTGCCAAGAACGTCCAACAGTACCGTCTTTAAATATCCAGGTCTCATCCAAAAACACAAATTGATATAAACCTTCCCTTTTTATCTTGACATATTCATGTAGAAAATGTACACGTTTTAATGCAATATGTGGCAACTCCATTAAACCACGACGAGGATCATCTTTTTGGTATTTGAATCCAATATTTTTCACTATCTTCCAGAGTGATGTTAAACAACCATTAAAGAGTTCACGCTCCTGGAGTTTGTCTCTTAAAGTTTTCAAGGTTATGTGTTCCTCTGAAAAAATATTGTGTTAGTTAATTGTGAATAAAATAAAACGGTAAATTCAATATACTCTCTGTTTCCATACATTTCGTAAATAACATTTCGGAAAGCATTTTGATCAAAGCTATCAATTTCAACAGTAGGTTTTATGCGTTGTCTCTTTTTAGGTGGGCTTTTAGACTATTCACCTCTATTATGCTTGGCGGCAATACGGTTAACAGTGGTAACGCTAAGTTGTAAAGCTTCTGCAACTCTCTACAATATAATTACTTCAATTTATGAAAGAATAATATATTATCAAGATTAATTAACCTAACCTAACATTAAAAACCTTCATTTACATTTAAATGGGTAACAATAATATTAATAATGATGAATAAAAATAGCGAATACTATTACTTACGTCTCTTACAGTAGTAAGCGGGAGAAGCGGACCCCCATTTCGGCATTCTCGTTCAAAATAGGTCAACAAAGACGTTACCATCTCTTGACATTTTCTGTTCAGTTGCTTCGGCATTTTATTAACCACACACTGCAGATTTGCCTAAATAATTAGTTATGAAAATAACTGTTTTTTTAATCTTACAGAAGCAATGAATTTAAAAGCACCAAAAAAACTTGTAAATATTAGACGGTGATCGAATGTCAATAAACGTCAAAACAAATTGGGGAATTTTACCAGTTGATTTGACAACGTCTTGAAGTTTTGCCAACTCCTTAGCTGTAAATTGCCCTGACTGTTGAGGATAAATTGCACGGTTGGTAAATAAATATTTATTCTGATAAGCAGGAAAGTAACAAAAAATGACATCATCGTCTTTTTATCGTAAATAATAGTTATTTGTAAAACAAGTGTCATAATGACTCGTTTTGTAGTACGAGTGAAGTTTGCACAACGAACCACGAAGCGGTGAGTTGTGCAAATCACGAGTACTACAGAAAGTCATTGTGGCACAAGTTTTACATACATTTTTTCATAATTCGCATTTATTCAATTATTTAAATAAAATAGAATTTCATATAATCCCTGTTTTTAATCTAGGAGGAGTGGTTTGAATTTAAATTGGCAATTCTGTAGATTCCTAATTGGTCAGATCACAGATGGTTTTATTCAGCACTTCTGACTTTTGACATATTATAACCGAATAATTGTGTAAATTGTAAACAAACTTTCATTTAAGCAAAAAGAGGATGATTATGTTTAAAAAAGAGCTTCTTCGTACATGCTCTTGCGATCTATTTATATTATACCATGAACATAATTATTTCTGTAATACATCTCCACATAGATATCTGGTAATTTATCCCAAAAATCGAACGTTTTGTATACCTATATATTGATCATATACAATATAAAAATAAACAATTGATAAATAAACGTTAGCGTACTTTATTCATTAATATTTTTAATATATGAATCATTCTAATTTACCTTTAATATAATTTGCTAGCTAGAACAACGCTAGACCATTTTATTTATAATTTGTGTCATGGGTAAATTATCCCACAGGATATAGCCCAAAAAAGGAACGAGAAGAAGAAGATAATTTGTGTCAAGCTTAAAGTCAAATGTCATATAAAAATATAACTAAATACAATAATCAATTGTACACTAAAAATTACTATAACAATGTTCAAAGAGCTACATTGTGACACTGTAAACAATGTTATAATGAAGGCTCTTTCATACGCGAATTATAAAAACTATATAAGAGTTGTCCTATTTTTTATTGGCCGCAACTGTACCTACCGATAATGAACCTCGCTAATTTTATTTTTAATTTGTTTGACTATAACTTATTTTATACGTTTCTGTTAATCTAACCATTTTTAGGAATTGAAGTTTACAAGATCCAAACGAAAATTATAACATTAGCAACTTATAATGACAACTTATAACTACAAACCAATTTGCTAAGGCCATTTAAACAAACTAACATTGCCACAGAAACTGTTCAATGTATTTTTAACGGATACCAACTAAAAAGAACACTTTTATGCTTTTTGCTTACTTTCTTATTATCAAAACCAAAATGGGAAAAAAACTTTGAATATATTGTAATAAGTTTTGAGTTGAGATTGTAGTGAATTTTGGTATTTTATGTTGATTATTTTAATTTCTACAAACGATAACATTTTTGAATAGAGAATGAAGAGACCTTTCAAATGATATATCCCAAGCCAATACTTCCCATTTGAGAAATTGGAAGTTGTAGCTGCCATTCCAAGGGGTTAAAGGTAGTCATCACATTTTCACGATG
The DNA here is from genome assembly GCA_963921935.1 of Galeruca laticollis. Lineage (NCBI taxonomy): Eukaryota > Metazoa > Arthropoda > Insecta > Coleoptera > Chrysomelidae > Galeruca > Galeruca laticollis. The sequence goes on from OY998175.1 coordinate 218,135,323, forward strand.
TAGAATGTCAATTATATAATAATTTAAATTTGACAAGTTTCGGGATTTTTTATGTTACGTACTGCAACCAAAGAATGAATTTATTCCATTTGGGTTTTCAACACTCTATATAATCAGTAATACTTCAGCTTAAAGATTTCAAAAACAAATTGACCTTATTAATTATTTATAATGTAACAGTAGTTCCTTTATAGTTTGTAAATGTGAATTTTAGTTTGACAGGAGGCGTTGATGTTATTCTTGGAGCTCATAACGTAAGAAAAAGAGAAAAAACCCAGCAGAGGTTATTGGCTAGTAATATTATCGTTCATCCGGATTGGAATAGGAGACGTTTAAAAAACGACATTGCCCTCGTTATTCTACCATCCGAAATCGAGTTTACTGGTAAGTCAATTGTCTCATACACTTAACTTCTCCTTCAAAAGTATAACTTCATCTTCTTGTAAGTCATTACATGACACAGTAAATGTTTAACATACAAGAAATAACTACCCAGATTATTGACAAAAAAATAATGCTACACTTTTTTGACTCTATGTTCTCGACTCTTTTTATTTCCACTCCGCGGAAATAAAAAGTCGTATAGAGCAAACAAGGCACGTTTTCTTTAAAATGAAATCTCTTTTGTACAGCAGGGATTTACCACTGTCATCGCTCTATCGTTCTATCAGCAACTAGATTGAGTTGTTGGTTTCAACATGATGGTTCCTCTGCACATTAAAGCAGACAAAAAATTCTCCAACTGTTGGATTGGAAGAGATGGACCAGCACGCGATTTTACAATTCCTATACTGATATGGTCAGGGGCGACTGACAGTGGCGTACTGACATAGTCGGGGACCTGGGGCGGCTATAGATGAAGGGGCCCTATATAGTACTCCTGTGAACGTCCACGTATATGTAGTGTGTTTTAAATGTATCGTTACAGTATATTCTAAAATTACATAATACTATGTATGTTGTACAATATTGAGAGAAAACAAGACATACAGATTTCAATGAAAAGTGAAATCAAGAAACACATTTTGCAACGTCATTTTCAATTGATAGTACAGCCAAGCTTGTTAAACGAGACTGGCTAATTGTAGAACGAAGATAGTTTTTAATCAATTTCACGAGATGCCACGGACACACAAATAGTAAGAAACGGTTTGATTGTCTCTGTTACGATTGGCAACGATTCGCGAAAGTCCATTTCAATAATAAACTGCAGCATTTGTATTGATGTCCATGAGGTTGCATCATCAATTTTTATACCAGAATGCCCTCTGAGCCTCTTTACTTCTAGCAACATTTCATCTTCCTCTAAATCATCGAATGTAGCTGTGAACTGATGTATATGAGTTATTATCGTTTCATCATTTGATCTTACAAGGTTTTCTCAGTGTACAACAGCAAAACAGCAAACAGTTCATATACATTGTTCATCGATGTTTGTCTTTTTTCCAGTTCTACATCAAAGTTGTCATTACACTAATATAGAACGTTTCTTTCTTGCTGTAAAGTCAAACCTGCATCCTTAGCTTTTTCTCCTGGCATCATCTTTTTGACACGCTTGCGTTTTCTGCTTTCGACGTCATTGTCCATTTCAGCACATGTGTTGGTCACATATTCTAAGGCTTTATTCGCCAGTTCTTCCCGACTCTCTTCTAAAAATGTTTTCAGCTTCAGCACATACTTTTCTAAACTAAAATTTTGGATTTCGAGGTATTTTTGGGCGGTGTTGACTTCTTGTAAAATGTGGTACCATAGGTGAAAGAAGCAAAAGAAATTGAAGTTGCAAATGTTTTTCATCGGCAACTCCGCTGCTCCCCTTGTATCTAGATATTCACAAGCATCACCAAATTTCTCCACAGCATCGACCAACTTTTCGAAGTTTTTAAAGATTGGATTTACTGCATCATGATGAGCACTCCACCTAGTATCACTAAATATTTGAACGGTTACTCCAACAGTTTCTTTGAGTACCTGCCATCTGTGTGTTGAACAAGAAAATATATTGTACATGCTTTCCAGCGTTCCCAAGCAGGAACATTACCAAAAGCATGAACACCACATAGATTGAGAGAATGGTTTGCACAAGGTACGAAAATGGCTTTCGGATTTTGTTCTTTAATCCTTGTTTGTACTCCTGTATGAACACCTGACATTGTTGTAGCATTATCGTAACCTTGACTTCTACAAAGTAATATATCCAAGCTGTTCTTTTCAAGTGATTGGAGTATATCCTCTGTAATGCCGTGCGCCTTTTTCCCACTAAGTGGAATGAAACCTAGAAATGATTTTTTGACCTCTGCTTTCCGGTTGTCAATTTTCACATATCTTATTACTTGACTCATCTGTTCAGTGTGGGATGTGTCAGGCATACTATCAAATAGTATTCCATAGTACTTTGCTTTCTTGATTTCAGAAATTATTTCTTTTTTTACAGCGTTACCCAAGAGAGAAATAAACTCATTTTGTAAAGCAGGCGATAAGTAAGATACTGGAATCATTCCTGCTTGCAATGATTGCTGAAGCCGTATGCTGTGCTCATTTAAAACAGGGTCATAATGTGACAGAACAATTACCAGTTCTAAGAAATTGCCTTGGTTTTCAGAGTCGAATGTCTTCTCTATGACCTCTAAACGGCAAATTCTGTATAGCCAAAAAAGTGTTATATCTAAGAGCCTATGTAAAATGTCCTTCCATTTCTTCCTCTCTCTCATTCCATAACGTCTTGATGAGCAGCATCGATAGTTTTGTTTTGAAAAAGTCTTACTTCAAGAGTTTTCCATTTTTCGAAGTTGTTAACATGGAATTCAGGGCTTTCATGGCCAGGCACAGTAGGATTGATTTAATTTTCACCAACTGTTGAATCCTGTGATGAAACTGGATCTCGTAGCGTGTATATCGTTGTTATCAAAAAGTTTGCATCAGAAGCGAAACAATGATTTCTTTTCAGGGGAATAAACCTCCATTTTCTCAATGTCTTTTCTCCACTAGGGAGTAAAACCAATTAGCGTTCAACTGTCGGGTATGACCTTTGTGATTTTCCCCAGACTTCTGCACAGCTCCAAATGGTCCCTCAAAGTGTTGGTAAATCTCACTTCCGCGTCTTATTATCTCAGTCCTAAGAACATCTGGCACTGGAATAGGCCAATTTCCAACATCAAAATTTAATGATAAATTATCTTATTCTTCAGGTGGATCCGACTCTGTGTCAGAACATAGCAAAGGGGGTATGTCTTTTTTCATTGTCTTCTCCATTCCCCCCTTTCTCATTTTCTTCTTCAATTCCTTTTTCTAGTCCTCCTTCTTTTTGTACTTCTCCTTTCTCTTCTTGTTCTTGATTGTCTTTGTGTTTAACTCATTGGTCATAGCTTGTACTTGGACTTTCTATAAATTTGGACACATCTAGCTCCGCTTCATTGTTTGCCTGAAATGACACCCTTTGAGTAAATTTCAAAATTGAACCTGAAAAACGTTGAATTTCTTGTTCTTTAGCTTTTTGTTTTTTCTGCTTTTTCCATCTTCTGAGATAACTTAGTTTCATTTTATCGTCAATTTGCTTGGCTCTCAAAATAATAATAATATTTTAGCCTATATTTTTAAGATACCAAAAAGGCAATCCTAAGAATGAGAGATAAAGCTGGGCTTGTAACAGGATAAATTTGTATTTTTTGTTTTATTATTTTTTATAACTTTTTTCAGAATCAAGTTTTTTTAGTTATTTTTTAGAACTTCGTTATTTGAAAAAACATGAAGTAATTTAGGATGTTGCAATATTCCTGATCACGAAATTAAATTTCGATAAGACTTAATACAACCAATAAGCTACAATACATAGCAATAGGCTTTGACAAAAACTGTCTATGGCAATAGAAATAGGCTGACACTTAACATGCAATATTTAAACATGAAACAATCGATAAATGCGATGGAGTCCAATCACAACAAAACTTACCATAAATGTGATGACTAAGTGAAGTCGTGACATACACTTGACCAAGTACTAACTAACTAACCCTTAAGGCGTGGTTGAGGGCCGAAAGTTTTTATTATTGGTGTTGGGGACTGAGAGTGGACGCTCACTATCACGCCGTGTACCCGTGCAGACAAAACAATGTTTCTGTTAACCTGAGCTCAGTTTGTAAATAACCATGCAAAATAAAAATAATCGCGATTAAAAAAAATAGTAGTCTGACATATGTAAGCCTTCGCCGTCATGGGGCCTGATAAATTATTAATTTTTTGTTTTTTAAATATATTTGTATTTTTTGGCCGTTTGGGGGCCTATGATGGTGCGAGGCCTGGGGCGGACCGCCCCTACCGCCCCCCCCCTCGGTACGCCCCTGACGACTGAACTCGTATAGTTTTTATTTGCAGAATATCAGCTGCATAACCTATTCTATTACAGTTCAAAGATGAGCCATATTGGTATAGAATCTGTAAGACAATTTTAAGATCAAATAAAGAATAAATGTTTCAGTCATTTGAGTACTTACATATTGACCCTCCTCTATATCCTTTATTTAGAGTTATTGAATGATGTTTCATACAAAATTACGTTTTTTTGCAGTTTTTTATAATCTATTGTTAAACAGAACATTTGAACACTGGAACGAAAATATCTGACTAGGTGGGCGGGTATTTATTTTTTGAATAGAAAAGTCTTTATGCAACTCATTATTTCGAAAAGGCATAAGTAGTTAAGAAATATTAAATAACATGTCTACAGCTAACTCAGCCGGTTCTGAAATAATAAAGGTCTAAATATCCCTGGATATCTGAAATATGGTTTACATTGTTTTTTATAGAATTCTTGCATAAAAAAATCTAAACACCCATATTCTCATAAAAATGAAACTCAATAAGTAGTAACAAAAATTGTTTATTGTTAACAAAATCAAAAGTCACATATTTATATAAAACTGAAACCAAATGAGTACATAATATTATAACTAAAAACTTATCTTTTCAGATTTTATTGGACGTTGTCACGCGCTGTTGAGTTAATGTTTTTTTGCACTGGATTCGTTACTTTCTATGTTTAGGCTAATGTTGTGAGATTTTCGTTTTTTATCTTTTCTTCGAGTTTGGATGGCCTTCCAGACTGTATGCGATTATTACCTCTAAGTTCCCTACCTTTTCTTCGGGATACAGCGGTTGGTTGTACATGCATTTTTCGGCTCCTGTTAAATCGAGTTGTGTGGGAAAAAATTGATACAATTTGATACGTCGTCTGAACTTTTTCCAGTGTAGTCACCATTTTTCTTTATAGTGCGATATTGGAAGAACATTGGCCTTTCTTCAATATCTCTGAAACTCGTGTAAATTCGGCTTGGATTCTGTCAATGGCTGCGTTATAGTCTTGACTGATTGTTTCGGTAATTGGCAAATCAAAGGAGCTGTCAACAAATTCAGGTTGATCTGACTGAACAGTGTTATTTTTTGTGTAACACGTTTCACTGGTTTCCTCGAGATCAATTATGTCATCATAGAAAGCAGGTAAATATGTATCCCCGAAGGCAATTTTAGCAAAATCTTGCAAATCAGTTTTATTCAAAAACAAGGAATTTTTTTAAAGAAAGTCCGTACCTTTGTTCAATTGCACATAAATGCTTACAATACTGTCCTCCTTGGCCAAAATAACAATTACAATACTCAGTTTCAATATTTACTTCGAAATAGTCACTTTTGTGTTTAACACGGTAATTAAGATGGCTGATATGTGTTATTTCTTCAATATCACTTGTTTTACGAGAAAACTTATCATAAGCTAGAGTTAAATTTCGTCGTCTTGCGTTTGCAAATTTTAGACGTCTATTTATTGTGATAGTTAGTTTTCGAAAATCCCGGTGATGAAGTCGATAAGGTCCTTGAAAATCCTGATTGAAGCTTCACAGTAGTTGTTAGTATTGTTACCTCTGTGTAAAACGTCACTACGAAAAGGTAAACACCATTCTTCTCGACGGCTCCAGGTATCTTCTAGATCTCGGGTTCTCAAACTGTGGGTCGCGACCCACAGGGGGGTCGCGTGATGTGTCCAGGGGGGTCGCGGGATAAGGAGGAAAAAAACAAATCAGTCATAGCTGTAGTTTTTATTAATAACAAAAGTTATAGGTTACACAAATTTGTAATACACATACAAGTTGAAAAAGGCCTAATACTATTTAATGGGAAACATGAGCTTGTTTGGAATTACCCAATTTTTTTATGTCCGGATTGAGTTTTGTTATACACAAAAGAATGTCATTTTCCAGGGTCAAATGATCTCTTGATTTTGTTTTGATATTCACCATTATGGAGAAACCTTGTTCACAGTTATAAGACGTAGAATATGGCATCAAAGTCTGTAATGCTTTTGTGGACAGTTCTGGGTATTCATTTTTAATACCTATCCAAAATTTGTCGATACAAGCACTGTTAAAAGTGAGTTTTGCTGACTGATCACTTGAAATTTCGATCAGTTGATCATGTTGACGAGCAGTTAGCTCAGCTTTTGTTACGACTTGATCACTGAACGGATTGACTACCCACAAAACCCTACTCGTATCCTTATTTGGAATGTAATCTGGCAGCTGTTCAATCAAACCTTCGATATGAGAAGATACTAGTAAGGAGAGAGATGAAGTGTCGGGGGATGTAGCGTTAATACTTGACAGATACTCTATAAACTCTTGAGTTAGTGTAAAATTTTCAAAATCTTCTTTCTTAACTCTTGCGTTCCAAACACTGAGTTTTTTTACAAATGCATTTACTCTGTCTTGAGCATATAGCATATTTTTGTCTGGTCCTTGTAGTGATAAGTTCAAAATATTAAGGTGAGAGAAGATGTCAGCCAAATAAGCAAGCTTAACCAACCACTTTTCATCACTGAAAAAAGTGGAAAGTTCAAGTTTACTATCAACCAAAAATAACAACATTTCTGACTTTACTCCAAGCAGCCTGCTTAATATATTACCACGGGATAGCCACCGTACTTCAGTGTGAAATAAAATATGTTTATGCAAGGCTCCTACCTCTTCACACAAGTTATTAAACAACCTACTTTGCAGCGGGCGACTTTTGATGTAGTTCACTATCTTGACAGCTTCATTTAACACTTGCCGTAATTCATCTGGCATTTTCTTAGCTGCCAAAGCTTGCCTATGTAAAAAACAGTGGACCCAGCTTGCATTCGGTATAAATGATTTCAACCTGGCAATCAAGCCACTCTTCTTTCCCGTAAGGGCCATTGCTCCATCACTACAAATTGACACACATTTCTTCCAATCCAATTCAAAAGGTTCAGTTGCTTCGACAAACACCTTATAAAAACTTTCACCTGTTGTATTATTCGGCAGGGGCTTACAAAGCAAAATATTTTCATGAATAGCATCACCGTAATCGTACCGGATGAAGCATAAAAACTGAGCACAGTTGGCAACATCTGTTGACTCATCCAACTGAATTGCAAAAAAAGTACTGTCTTTTATTTGCTTCTTTAGCTGGTTCTGAATATCTTCAGCCATGTCACATATTCTTCTTGAAATAGTATCATTTGATAACGGGATTTTTTTCAATTTTTCAGCATCTTGAGGACTAATTATATTTGAAACCATATCAATTGCAGCAGGAAGAATTAATTCCTCAGCAATTGTATGGGGTTTCTCTTTTCTAACAATCTTGAGTGCTACCTCGTATAAAGCTTTAAGAGCATTTTTATTAACATTAGCAAGATCTGTAATGTTTACCTATTGACTTCGAAGGGATAACAGTTTTCTTTGGAAAAATTCCACTGGTTTGTCTTTCAAAGCAAAATGTTTAGTTTCAAGATGGCGTTTCATTTTCGAAGGCTTCATGCTTTCAGCTGACAACACTTCACTACACACCACACATTGAAGTTTGTTTGCCAGTTCAGTGAAACCGAATTGTGTGTATGACTGGTCATATTTGCGGAATTTTGTCTTTCCGCACTTACTAGCATCACTACTTGACGACGGTCTTTTCAAAAACGTATCCATTGCTACTTTTACCAACTGTATTTGCTCGCAATACTACTCACAAATTACACACAGTGTTGAGTGATCGACTCAAGAAGCCAGACTGTCGTGTCGTCTGCCGGGCACCGGCTGGCAGAGTGCGCGCGCGCAGACAGCTGTGACTGCAGTCTATTCTAGGCTTCATGAGTCATCATTGCTTTGTCCTTGTTCGTGCCACGAAGTGAGTTATCCCACTTTCTCTTATGCCCAAAATTGGTGTGCGGAAAGTTACTGCAATCCTGTGTCGAGCAATTTGACATTATTTGAAGTTTGTGTTGTCTCCATATGGTCATATAGTTTTGTTAATCGTTTATGTGAATTTTTGTAAATTGTTGGAGTTGGACATTCAAAAATACAATTTTTGTCAGTGTATAAATAATTACAGAATAAATAAAGATTATAAATAAATAATGAACAGCGTTTATTTTTATTTTAACTAGCATTCAATTAAGTTGAATTGCAACAAGACTACATTTGTATTGAAAATGTTAGTCATAGCAGAATTAAAAGCATCTGACAGTTTCCTCGGTAAACAATTGCCGAAAACCACTGCTCATTAATTTTACCTTAAACTGCTCGACAGAGGGTTGCAGTAATTTTCTGCACATTAATTTTCAGCATTATTATAAAACAACTCAAGTGACAACAATTTGTATTTATTTTGACTAGTTAATAGTATTTTCATGGATAAAACTTAGCCAATAGTGTTTTTTTTCATTTTTGTTTATATTTAAAAATAGGGGGGTCGCCGAAAAACTAGGTCTAAAAAGGGGGTCGCAGTGTCAAAAAGTTTGAGAGCTCCTGTTCCAGATAATCCTTGGCATTTTTATAGCTGTTCAAAGTTGGGTCGTTGAATAATTGAAACATGAAGTTCTCTGCATCTGAAGTAGTTTTAGCAAACAAAACATGACGAAATAACGTCATTATGGTCTTTCGGTCATCTTTATGAGTCTTGTTCGAATCCCATAGCCAGCGCCAAAAAGCTTGCGTTACATTAAAAATGCAGAGTAGCAAACGAGATTTTGGAAATACTACTTTAAGTGCATTTCTTTCTGCAGTGTCACCGTCGATCATAATAACTTGTGGCTAAAATGATTTATTACAATTGGCTCCTAAGTATTACTCAGCCATTTTTAGAGCGCATAAATAATCATTTTCTGATTTATTTTTATGAAGAATAACAGCTATTGGCAATGCTCCAGTTTTTGTAGCTGTGAAAATAAAAGTGACTGAGGTGCTACTCTGGTCACAAGAACCACTGGTGTCAATAAAGATCATCTCATCTGCATGACCTGCTTTGAAATCTCTTTTCATAACGGCAGTTATCAGAACAACAAGAAACGGATTTTCGTTAAGACACAAAAGGATATCCTGTATTTGTAAGTCTTCCATTTTAATCTTGATTTTTTCAATAACACTTTGGTCATGCCTTCCTCCATATTTTTCAGACCTCCATTGTTGATAGAAGTAGGTCACTTGTCTTTCTGTTGGATTCACTTGCGCATTTGCTAGAAGAACATTGATGTCATCATCACAATTTTCAGATGAAAAGAATTCATGATAAGTCTTGGCTGCGAAAGCTGTCATACCAGATTCACAATATCGACGAAAAGTTTCTTTTGTATCTTCATTGCATCGTAATAAGCTAAATGCTTGAGCAACCTGTATTCAGTGAGAATGTGCATAATTAATATTGATAACTACATTCAAACCTTTTTTCAATAGGTTAAATCTTCTCAAAGTGACTTCAGTAATTTTTAGAAATTTTATGTTTATACTTGCCAAACATTCGTAATTTCTTGTACAACCTTTTTTCTTGGATACACGTTTATTCTTCTTGGCTAGATGACACACATAGAATTTGCGAAATTCATAACGAACACAATTATTGAACACTTTGTTTATGATCCAGTTAGTGTTTGTGCCACGCGAAAAGTCTTTGATGACGGTTTCACATTTTTCCGTGCAATTTTCTCCTGTTGTTAACTTGCACTGAAATTTAGTCACAAAATGATCTTGATTTTTCTCCTGAAATTCAAAATAATGGATATCACTACCCACGAAACGATTTATCACTGTTTTGGCCATTTCAGTGCACTAAAAATCGTTAAACAAAAGAAATTAAAGAAGCACAGTTTTATAACTTCAAATTAAACTATGTGCCGGACACAATAGTAAGAAGGGAGAGGGCAATCTTTTACCGCCAAACTGCTTATTGACAACTGAAATGGGCAAGATTTGGTGCCCGTAATAGCTAACAAAATGAACTTAACAAATTATGTTCCAGTACGGTCAATTTTAGCACTGCAATAGACTAGAATATGTAACTATTTTTTTGCAAACAAAAGCTACACCATCTTAACTATATCGATATAGACTTTGTGAAATCGCGACCCGTACTATGGCCTCCTATATCACCAGGTCTAAATATTTTAGATTTTTCTTCTGGGGATTCTGGAACAAACGGTTCACTTCGAACCACTTGAGTGATTGGAATATATAGCAGCTTGTACTCATGCTGCTGTGACATTTATAAGAACGATGAGAACATGCTACAGAGGATTCGTGATTTAATGATAAATCGTTTGAAAATAACTTGCTAACTAAACGCAAAATTTTTTTGGCGATTGAATTTTTCTGATTTATCATATTTATTCTTCTTGTTATTTATGGAAACCAAACTAGATAGTTTATGGAGAAAAAGTATTATGGGTAGCATGCTTTACTAAGTAATAGAAAAATAGGTTGGAGAATATGAGGAGTCTTAAATTTTTACCGTCTTGGACATTTCAAAAGATTTCTAAATTCTATTAATATCTTGTTTATTATTCCTTTTTAGATAATATTAAACCCATAGAACTTGCTTCGGATGAATCTGATTTTGATTATACGAAAGGAAAAGCTTTAGTTAGTGGCTGGGGAAGACCTTTCGATGGAGCAAGAGGAATATCTTCAGTTCTAAGAGAAGTTAATGTTCCAGTAATCACCAATCTTTGGTGTAACGTGAGGTATTTGGGTATTGTCGGTGAAGAACAAGTTTGTGCTTCAGGTAGCAACGGAAAATCCACTTGTAACGGAGATTCTGGTGGTCCACTTACTTTCAATGGAGTCCAAGTATGAAAACTTTATTTATATGGTGCAATTTTGATCTTTTTTCTACATAGTATATTATAAGGTCATAATTCAACTGTTTTAATGGTGCTTTGGTGTTTTATTAGTCAAAAGTCATTTTAATTTTAATAATTTTAATAGTTTATTAGTAATTCACTTTTTAGTTTTTCATAGGTATAAAAGTTACTTTTATCAATGGATTCATATGTTAGGGATGTTAACTACGAGCCTTATCCTACAATTGAATTTACAGAACTGAAAGATATTAATGAACACTAAAAAACCTTAAAAAATAGTCATTTTTAAATATTTCATCAAAATATACGTAAGAACATTGAAGAATTGAAAATATTTTTATCACAGTTGAATCACACATTTGAATTTATTGTCCTTACAGAAACGCTAAATATTCCTGATTTAAGTTTGTTCCAATTACCTGATTATGATATAATTTACAGTGAGGGAGATATTAACCGTAATGACGGAGTTGTAATTTTTATAAAAAGTAACTTAATTTATGAATATAATATAGTACAAATAGGATTGTGCAAAGCAGTACAAACTATAATTAAATTGTCTAGTAAAAATAAACTTTTAATTACATCTCTGTATAAACCACCACCGATAAGGGAAGAAGCATTTGTGGATGAGTTGTGGACATATCTTGAAGACACTAAAAACAATTTAAACATTCCCGAACACTTGATTTTAGGAGATTTTAATATAAATATTAAGCATCAAACTGATCTAGTTTCTGCATATCTAGATATATTGAGTGAATATAACTTCTTATCGTTAATAAACAAATATACAAGAATTCAGGGAACATTGAAAAGTTGCATAGATCATATATTTTATAGTTCGAATACGTTAGATGAATATATGGCAGCTACATATGATAACAATATTACAGAGCACGAGGCTACAATGGCATATCTTCCTTTACAACCTGAGACAACCGTAAAAAAGTTATTTTTCAAAAATATTGATAATAAAATGCTACAAGAAGACATTCAGAGTCATAGATGGGGAAGCCTTTTATAACATAAATAATTTAAACGGAAAAGTTTCCTATTTAATAAATGTGGTAAATAAATATATAAGTAAAAATACAAAACTTGTTAAAGAAAATAAGAAATTTATTAAGAGGCAACAATGGGCAACCAAATGTATTATTAATTCAATTACAGAAAGAAACAGACTTCATCATGTTTATAAAAAAGATTTGGAGAACATAGAAAAAAAGAAAGCGTATTTGAATTACAGAGCATTAACTGATAGAGTTTTGAGAAAAGCTAAAAAAGATTACTATACCAAACAAATAAATGAAAATTCGGACAACTCAAAAGGACTAAGGAAAATTATTAGTTACAAAATAAAGCCAAAAACAATAACGATGACATAAAAGAAATACATACTGATGATGGCCGTATGGTAACAGAGGCTAAAGATCTAGCAGAAACAGTTAACAATTACTTTACTGAAGTAGGCATTCTTCTTGCAAAAACCATAAGCCCACCAAACACGCCTCAACCTAGGAGATATGTTCAGAAAAATTCAATTGTTCTGTTGCCTTTAACAAATATAGAAATCAAAAACATAATAAACTCACTAGCAAGCAAGAAATCACCCGGAATAGATGATATACAAACAGAATTAATAAAAGAAATATTCACCCCACTCTTGACCCACTTAGTTAATGAAATATTTGTACACTCAAAAGATCTTTAGTGATACCAATATTTAAAAAAGGCAATAAGACAATGGTGACAAATTATAGACCGATATCCTTAATCACAACTTTCGCAAAAGTGGTAAAGAAAGCTCTAAATTTAAGATTACAAGAATATCTTAAAAAATATAATATAATTTCTACAAAACAATTTGGATTTCGAGAGGGACTCTCTACAACTGATGCAATTCTAGAATTAACTAAAAGAATTTATCACTCAGTGGACCTTAATAAGCCAAACTGAACCATTTTCCTGGATTTAGCTAAGGCCTTCGATACTGTACATCACGAACAGTTATTGCTGGCTTTGGAGGATGCAGGAATACGAGGGATGGCATTAAAACTTTTCGGAGACTATCTCAAAAAGCGATATCAACAAGTGAAAGTAAAAGATCAGCTTAGCAGAAGCAAACTAATCACAACTGGTGTACGACAAGGGACAGTCCTTGGTCCTATACTATTCTCAATTTACGTGAATAATTTGTATATTCAACCGGGCCAAATTGTGAGTTTTGCTGATGATACGGCTGTTTTCTATGAAGCAGATACTTGGGAAGAACTAAAATATAAAACAGAAAATGACTTAAAAAAAATTATAGATTGGTGTAATCATAAAAAACTTACTATAAATTATAATTTTTTCGCCTCTTGCAAGCTATATTAACAGATTACCAGATTTTAATGAGCTCAATGTCACTTATTACGATCAGGAAATTACCCTTCAAAGACAAAGTTATATAAAATACTTGGGTGTTACCCTCGACTCTCACTTACGGTGGGATAAGCATATAGAAAATTTAACCAACACCTTAAGGATGTTGCTTTTTAAATTTAAATTTCTCAAAAAAACATTGAGCGTTATTCACCTTAGAACTATTTACTACACGCTTGTTCAAACCAGACTTCAATACTTTATTATCTGCTGGAGGGCTACCACAAAGAACCATTTAAATAAACTGGCAATTTTTCAAAAGAGATTACTGAAAATAATATTCAATAAAAAAATTAGGTATCCAACGGATTTATTGTATGATGGAACCAATATTATGGATGTTTAAGCAATTTTAATGTACACTTGCAAACATAAAGATATATTACAAAAAAGACATATAACTATCAAACAAGAGGTAGAGAAATAGGCACAGTATATACTCACTTTGTAAGTAAATCAGTATCACAAAGATATTATTTGTACCTAAGTGGAAAACTATTTAATCACCTGCCGGAAATGTATAAGATTTATTTGTATTCCGTAAACTCACCTCAATTAATCAAAATATTAATGAAAAAGTATATTGTAAATGGTGACAGGAAAACTTTGAGAGCGTTGATTGAATAATGTGTGAGAAGCTTTTGGTAGAATGTGATAAAATTATGAAATTTGGAAGTAAGAAATTCAATGGATTTATTGCTATATGTATATGATATGTATATGTCTGAGTGTGTGTATGTATATATTTGTTTATTTAGAAAGAAACGTGAAGGAACATACAAACATAATATATGCGTATGTATGTATGTGTGTGTATGTATTTGTTATCCTACTATTGTTTATAAATTAAGTGAAATATTGTTTTGTTTACTTTTGGAGAATCAATTTAATTCAGTACATTATATATTTGAATCATTTTTAGTAAAAGTAAGTAATTCAGCAGCCTATGCGCAACCGTGAGGTCATAAATAGGCTACCATGTCGCATAGGTATTACATTGATCTTCCATATATAATATTGTACAACAGGAGATGTATGTATATATATATATATATATGTATAACATGAGCTGAATAAAGATTATTATTATTATTATTATAAAATAGCCAAAACATTATCATTCTTCTGTTTCTTATATCGAAGACGTACGACGAAGTTTTTAGTTTTATTATCATTTTTCGGTGCCAGCTCACTCATTACAATATTTTAAACAATCATTTTAAAATCCTCAATTTCGACATTTTAATAAATAAATACAAAATTTTACTCAATATTCAAAAAACTTTTAATTTCCAAAATTTTATATTCAAGGTACCACACTGCACATAAACACACCTTTTCAACAAATTCCTCACTTCGAATTAGAGAAAAGCCAGTCGCCACCACCCGACATTATCCACATATCTTTCAATGTCTCCTAGTCACTTTTCCACAAATTTCAAATTAAACTCAAAAAACTCCAAAAACCATTCCCAACGCTTCTTATTAACTCTCATGACTATGTCTCCTATGGGAGACACCCAATCCCCAAAAACATTATCATCTTCCAACAATTCAATCACCCACATCGCCTCTATTAACTATCCGCAACGCAACCTGGGTCGTCTTATTCATTTTCTACCTTTACCAGACACTTCTAAATTCTCCCATTCTATACACCTTTAAAACCACGTTCGCACAAAATCATCCGATTTCGTTGCTGATTGTTCCTGCCCCTCTCTCCGGTTGATTTCTAGCAAAAAACACAATTCATCCACAAAACCAGACAAATTTTCAATTTCCATACACCTTTTTTCTCTACCTCCCATACACTTTTCTTAAAAAAACTGAATTTTCAGCCCTACCCAAAACGCAAGCCAAGTCAATACGCGCACACAAACCACCCACAAAAACACCCTCAACCATCCCTGAAGAGGAAATAAATCCTATAACAGGGCCAATCTCCAAACAAAAACAACCCAATAAAACACTACAAGTCCAACTTCCAAAATCCATGAACTTCTCTCTCTTTAGTAAAAGTAAGTAATTCAGCAGCCTATGCGCAACCGTGAGGTCATAAATAGGCTACCATGTCGCATACGTATTACATTGATCTTCCATATATAATATTGTACAACAAGAGATGTATATATATATATATATATATATATATATATATATATATATATATATAATATATAATTTAAATATATATATATATATATATATATATATATATATATATATATATATATATATAAAAACGCCGTGATCGTTGCTGATCAATTAGAACACAAATTGAAAAATATTTTATTGGGGATTGCAGCATAAGAGGAAAAATACACTCTATTCAATTCTCCAAGCTTTCGTAAATCTTTATTTACATCATCAGGGAACTACAATAAGGAAAGAAAAACATAAATTATAAAAAGTGTTCATAAAAACATTTCTACAACTTACATTGATCGAGATTGCATCATTGATCTTGAACACAGGAAAAGTGCACAACAGAAGGTCATTAAAGAAATAGGTCCAGTCGGCAATACATTTGCCTATTACTGGTAAACATTTTTATTTAAAACATTATTAAAAAGTAAAAAGTTTAAAAAAGATTTAAAATCGAGAATCCACACACCCACGCGGACTTGTGAGAA
Organism: Galeruca laticollis; assembly: GCA_963921935.1. Classification (NCBI taxonomy): domain Eukaryota; kingdom Metazoa; phylum Arthropoda; class Insecta; order Coleoptera; family Chrysomelidae; genus Galeruca; species Galeruca laticollis. Next base: position 218,151,517 of record OY998175.1, read on the forward strand.
TAATGGCGGAAACTAAAAATGTCAGGTTAAGTACACCAATCATCATTACTAAATGAATGAAAAGAATCGATCTTTGCAATGACGCGAGACACTGAAACAATCGAATTGAAACTTTAAAGCGAATACAAGGGTGGTACCAAAATTATGGAAATGTATTTGAGTTATCATTCCAATGAAAAAATTATTTTAATCACGAGAATTAATATGTGATTATTCATGTTATTAATTATTATTATAAATATTATTATGGAACTAATAATAATGGGGGAACACCTACAAAAAGGGGGGAACACCTACCATGATGCCACAAGTAGGAAACTAGTGAGAATTATTCATATTATCATTATTATTATTATTGTTATTAATATGGAGACAATTGTGCTTATCAAGCGTTAGGAGGAGGGAGTAGAGATTACTCAAATTTTGAATGTCAGTCTTCCTATTCATACAACCTTCTTCCTGGAAGATGAAAGCCATTTCCAAAAACAGTCTTTTATTATAACTTCTCTCACGAGAAAGGATTTTAACTCCCTCAAAATCAATGACATGATCCAAAGAGGAGACATGATTAGCCAGAGAACATCTTTCAGGATGTAACCTTATATCACTTTTATGGAGGGATACACGGCTTGAAATTTTTTGGGAAGTTTGACCAATATATGATAGACCACAACTGTTACAACAAAGCTTATAAACAACATTACTACAATCCACAACAGGTATCTTGTCTTTCAAAGGACTATAAATTGACTTAACAATCAAGGAACTCCTGGAGGCAAACCTAACATTCTGTAAGTATTGTGAAAAAATTCTAGCAAGTCTGGGCGTAATTTCCCTTATATAAGGCAGAGAAACCGTTAAATCGGAAGGAATCATTCTGGAGGATGAGAGAGGATCCAACTCAGTTGCACCTGCTGCGTCAATTGAATGTATTGAGGTTTGTGACAAAACAGAAGACGTATTGAAGATGATCTTTCTCAGTAACTGTTTTGGATAGGAATTGTCAAGGAACAAATTAAAGAGAATATTACGATTCTTATTTCTAAATACAGGGTCAGAGAGGTTCATAACTCTAGCTGTCATTTGTTTAACCAAGTTAACCTTTATGCTAAATTTATGGTAAGAATTGTAGTTGAGATATCTCCCAGAGCTACTTTGTTTTCTATACCAATCAATTATAATCACATTATCAGGAGACCTAGTCCATAAAGTATCTAAAAAAGGGACAGCCATGTTAGAGTTTTCTGTTTCGATAGTAAACTGAATGTAAGGATCATAGCTATTAAAGGTGAAAAGGAGATCTTCGGTGGAGTCCACAGGGCAAGCTAGGATTATATCATCTACATATTTCTTGATGAAAGGTACATTTAAAGGAAGTACCGGAAGGACCACGTCCAACAGATCATCCATTACATAGCACGCTAATATCGGAGAAATACTAGCACCCATAGGAGTACCAAAAGTCTGTTTGTAAAGGAAGACTGACATTCAAAATTTGAGTAATCTCTACTCCCTCCTCCTAACGCTTGATAAGCACAATTGTCTCCATATTAATAACAATAATAATAACAATGATAATATGAATAATTCTCACTAATTTCCTACTTGTGGCATCATGGTAGGTGTTCCCCCCTTTTTGTAGGTGTTCCCCCATTATTATTAATTCCATAATAATATTTATAATAATAATTAATAACATGAATAATCACATATTAATTCTCGTGATTAAAATAATTTTTTCATTGGAATGATAACTCAAATACATTTCCATAATTTTGGTACCACCCTTGTATTCGCTTTAAAGTTTCAATTCGATTGTTTCAGTGTCTCGCGTCATTGCAAAGATCGATTCTTTCCATTCATTTAGTAATGATGATTGGTGTACTTAACCTGACATTTTTAGTTTCCGCCATTATTCTCACAAGTCCGCGTGGGTGTGTGGATTCTCGATTTTAAATGTTTTTTGAACTTTTTACTTTTTAATAATGTTTTAAATAAAAATGTTTACCAGTAATAGGCAAATGTATTGCCGACTGGACCTATTTCTTTAATGACTTTCTGTTGTGCACTTTTCCTGTGTTCAAGATCAATGATGCAATCTCGATCAATGTAAGTTGTAGAAATGTTTTTATGAACACTTTTTATAATTTATGTTTTTCTTTCCTTATTGTAGTTCCTTGATGATGTAAATAAAGATTTACGAAAGCTTGGAGAATTGAATAGAGTGTATTTTTCCTCTTATGCTGCAATCCCCAATAAGATATTTTTCAATATATATATATATATATATATATATATATATATATATATATGTATATATATATATATATATATATATGTATATATATATATAATTTAAGATATTTGCCAACTTATTTGTAATGGATATTTTTGTGGTAGTTCAAGATCAAATATTTTGTTTATTGTCATATTGTTTTTTGAGTTTTTCATTGATTTATGTTTGAAAGAATTTATTATAAAAATTTACAACTATTCCAAAATTCGATATAGATTTTATGTAAGTATTTATTATTTCATTTAATTGTTAATAATGATAACATTGACCAATTATTTATAGCCCTTGATAATGAATGAAAATCATTCGAAAGCTCGGGAATAAATATCTGAAAGAATTTACTCTGGAGTCTTATTGCCACATCCCCACAAAAATATCCATTATATATATATATATATATATATATATATATATATATATATATATATATAGAATATTTCATAAATTTCGGGTATAGCGGTCTGTAGGCAATTAAAACTGCAATTTTTCTAATATTCTCAATATTTCGCCATTGTTTAACAGCTTCTTCAGGAGAAATTCTACAACAATTAGTAATGTACATTTTAAAACCCATCACTTTTTACTATAATATATAAAAAACAGCAGAATAGAAACATTTTATATTAATCTATTTTTAATGTGTGTAATGTGATGCTAGTGCCCGTATCGGCAAAACAACTGTTGCTCTCTGTAAGTTTTTATTTATTGTTAATTTTAATGGGTTTTAAAATGTACATTACTAATTATTGTAGAATTTCTCCTGAAGAAGCTGTTAAACAATGGCGAAATATTGAGAATATTAGAAAAATTGCAGTTTTAATTGCCTACAGACCGCTATACCCGAAATTTATGAAATATTCTATAATTAAGTAACGGTCGATAACTTAATAAATAAATATATATATATATATATATATATATATACATATATATATATATATATATATATATGTATAACATGCGCTGAATAGAGATTATTATTATTATAAAATAGTAAATACATTATCATTCTTCTGTTTTTTATATCGAAGACAAATACACGTCAATCGTTGCTGGAATTGAACTTTTACTAGAAGTTCCATCTGTATTGTTCATTGTTTGTTGTGTAAGGGTTCTTATAACCTTCCCATAGATAAGAGAATATTATATACACGGATAGATCGGAATCTTACGTTAAAACTCGAGATCCCAGAGAACCGGTAGAGCCCCTTACGGCTGGAGGATCAATTAAATTTGGCGCGGCGGTTCTTTTGAATGTATAATTTTTCGATTTGAATTATTTAATTAGAGCCCCGATTGGGTGAAAATCGAATGAAATTATCGAGAGACCTCGAATATTGTCGTATTAAATTTACACATATTTGAGTTCACTCGACAATTTCAATCAACTTCAATAAAACACAATTTGAACACAATAACAAGTATATTACATATATATAAAATTGAAAAAAATTAAAAATCCATTCAAAAATATTACAAATACAACTAAAAAAAACAACTAACGCAAGGAAATACTGTAGAAACGGTGAATCTTTTCCATCAAGTGACTTAGTTGATATTATTCAACACACACTATGTTGGTACTGTCTTCTTCAAATAACAGAAAAAGAGGAACAGCTTTTATATTATGTTGCTCATCAACTTGGTTTAAATTGTATTCTTGAACTAAAAAATAAATGTATAATTACTTTTCCTTCATTTCCACAAAATAATACAAAAATTTGTTAATCATTCATCTTTGGTATTTCATTAAAAAAACTTACATATTTCAATGGAATTGCCCAATAGAGTGGACACGGCATCAGCTTTTATTGTTGATCCATATCTGCTACCAACATAAACAGCTTCTGGTCCAAAATGTATGCCACAAACTCTATAGGATGCACGAATTCTTTCAAGAGGTTTTTCCTTCATATCCAAACGTCCAATTGCAGACAACCAAATATTGCACATCTAAAATTTTAAAATAAATGCCGTTTGCTCAAACTTATTCAATTACTTTCATTGAAATATTGTACCAAAATATGCTCAAAAACAGTACACCTTTTCTATAAAACCAACGTTTTCAGATAGAGATATACAAATTTAATTTGAAATATGTGTATTTTTATATTCAAAATATAACAATTAACATTAGGGACATTTTTAAGGTTAACTTACTTCCTGATTATTCGGGAAACTATGCATCTCAAATCCGTTTTTAGTAGAGTTAAAACAGTCTTTAACACAGCACACAAACACCATTTTTATTGGAAATTTATTCAATACAAATAACACAAATAAAAATATACTGGAAGTCGATGTAAACAAATATCATAGATAAGAGAACATTATGACAAATACAGAAACTTGTCACTTGCCAATTTGAGTCAGCGCCACTTACAGCTGGAGGATCAACTATTCTAGAAAGAACTTGTCATTCTCATTCAAGTTTCCAGGATATGAACCTTCCCAACTCCGACTGAAGACTCTTCCTGAGGTAGTGGAATTCGACCTCAGTAAAAGTATTTTCGTAGCAAACACTGGGATGGGGTGAACAATCGATATTAAATTGGACGCTACCAGTTTTTTAAGCGATACTTTAATTAAACAAAAAACTAAAAAGGTTAAAAACTGGAAAAACTTATATTTACTTCAACTCAACAAAACGAAATACTGAAAATATTTTAACGCGATGGTTCAAGTTAATATAAATTGTTGAAAATCAAATATCAAAGGTTTCAGCAAATTATATTTATTCATAACTCCATACATAATTCACATTAACTGCATATCCAAAATACAAGACGAATACGAACGCGGTTATACAATAAAAATTTCCAATTCTAGATTTCCATGAATTGAATATAAGAGAAAGGACTTAACTTGGTGAGGTTCTGGGATTATTCAGCTCTCAGCTAGGTTCTAATGGATGGAGATGTGGTGTTTAATCCATTTCGGTCGGTTTCCCGTTGTCTCTAGTGGTGTTGTCTAGTTACCTAGGGCCTGCCTAGGGGCCGCAGAGCAGCAAATATTTGAAACAACTACGATATACCAACTTCTAATTGTTACTGATAGGAAGAGACTTTTCCTATGTACGATGTCGTCTATATACACAAAATTTGGAAGTGAAACAAGTTTTTGAATTTCGAATCGTTAGTCCGACGAAATTAAACTACTATAGTCCGATGGAATTCGTAACAGCTGATCGGCTTGCTCCAGTTGTTTGGAAATCTATTTCTCAATAATTTCCGCTGTTTTCCATTTATTTGGCAAATAATTCTCAACGTAGGTCTCTGCGACATTAGAAAACTTCCATCATCACTCGTGACGTTTTCGAAAATGCGATCAACTTATTGTATTTAGGAATGTCGACATTTCTGTGTTTCTACAACATAAAATATTTTGTCTTTATTGATGATGCCGTAAACATTTTACTAACGTTATAGAAATATGGAGTGTCTCTTCGTTTATTGCTCCTTTTTTTTTCAATTATTGAAACGGCAGTAGTAAGTTCAGAAAGTGATATGAGATGAGTAGGAACTTTCCAGGACGAACCGTAGGATCCTATCGCCTCAGTGCAGTATTAACGTTTAATTTAGGTATAGTGTGTGACGATAGAATGGTTATATCTTATGTAACATTTTTGCTCTTTTCAGAAATGCTATAACACTTGATGGGTCTGAGGCATTTCCTAAGATTTCCTTTCTATTTCGTGGGATCTTGTAGGTCTTTCGTAGTAGATCATACATAGGGCAATCGATTAGTAGGTGATGTACACTGATATCTTCATCACAGAAATTTGCAAAACGGAGGGTCCTATTCTTATACGTTGGGTGTTGCTGGATATTTTTGCTGCGGCTCAGAATCTGCCTTCTATCACTTAGACATGCTTCTCCTGCTTCGCAATTTGAACTATTTACGGGAGTGCTGCAAAATGCTCCTAGTATTGTTCTTAGTGCCTGATTATGAATAACATCAAGGGGCCCCAAGATTGACCGTTTTGCTGAAGCGTATGCAATGCAACCATAGTCTATTTTTGACCTAACTAATGCTCGATATACCAGTGTTTTTCCATCCGTTCCCCAGTGTTTGTTGGCTAGACACTTTAGAAGATTTAAACCTGACTGACATGATAGAACAAGTTGTTTAATGTGAGCTTTCGAATTCAATTTTTTATCGAAAATTAATCCCAAGAAATTTATTTGTTCTTTACATTGAAGAATTTCGTCGTGTAAAGTGAGTTTTCGTTGTAATTGTGTATATTTTTTGGAGAATACTATGCATTCTGTTTTTTCAGATGAAAATTTAAAGCCATTGGCTTTAGTCCATTTCTCTAGCTCCTTTATTTGATTTTGTAGTAGGGTGGTTACGCTGTCTAAGCCTAGCTTGGACCGGTTTGTAAATTGTTTTGAGTATGTCGTTAATCGCAATTAGAAATAGTGTGGGACTCAATATTGACCCTTGTGGGGTTCCATTCACCTGTTGTTGGGAGCTGGATAATGTACCATTGCTTCTTACTTGGAAAAATCGATTTCTCAGAAAGTTTTGGATGAAAGCTAGAATATTGCCTTGATAGTTCAAGTTTTGCAGTTTTAATAAAATTTGATGATGCCATGCAGTATCAAAAGACTTACTGAGGTCAAAAGACACTGCCACACATTTCTGTTTATTAACAAAAGCTTCATTAATTTGACTTTCTAAATCTATAGTGTTATCTAATGTTGATCTATTTTACCGAAAAGCTGATTATTCTGCAAATAATTGGTTGTTTGATTCTAGGCACCATAATAGCCTGCGGTTTATACTTTTTTCAAGGAGCTTACATGTACTGCATGTGAGTGATATTGGTCTATACGACTCAGGCGATAGAGAAGATTTTCGTGGTTTGAGGATGGGTAATATTATAGCTCGGCTGCAGACATCTGGAAACTTATGTTGATTCCAGATCAAGTTAAGTATTTCTAGCAAATGCTGTTTTGCAGAGTACGGAAGATTCTTCAAAAATACAGTCGGGATATCGTCCGCTCCCGGTGAGGTGTCTTTCATGGATTGCAATGCTACAGAAAACTCTTCTATTTAAATGGGATTATTAATTTGACCTACGTTTTCCACAATTGTTATAGGGGAGGATTCAGCTATATTTTTGAGGTTTAAGAAATCGGCTTCATAGTTTTCATTACTTGAAGATTGTCTATATTGTTCTGCAAAAATTTCAGCAATTTCGCTAGAGTTCGAGATTAATGTGTTGTTTTTTGTTTTCAAAGCAGGGATTTCATTAATTATATTTTTTCCCGATATTTTTTTCTCCTTTTTCATACTGACGATAATGGCGTGGGGCTATTTATATTTTTCAGGTAGTTGTGCTATGATTCTTTTTGGCTATTTCGTGTTGTGCTCCTCGCATGTGCTCTTTGTTTTTTGTATTCTAATAGGTTCTCATTTGTTTTGCGTCTTTTGAACTCGTTCCATGAATGTTTACTGGCTTTTATTGCAGCATCACAAGCATTATTCCACCAAGGCACAGTGTTTTCCCAATTTCATCAAAGGCAGCAGATAATATTATAGAATTGAAATTAGTGAGGGTTTTATTGCCGTTGTTGGTTATTTTTAGGTTAGTAATGTTTTTCCCAATGTGATCTGCGAAATTTTTCCAATTTGCTTTGTTTAGTTTCCATCTTTTCAAAGGATTTGTGTTGTTATCATTATTTGATTTGTTCGCTGAGTTTTCTTTAATAATTGGAAACTGGTCACTGTTGTATAGATCATCGAGCACTCTCCAATTGAAGTCAGTTGTGATGTTCGAAGTGCACAGTGATAAATCTATAGCAGAGAAGTTTTTGGTAGCTGCATTGAATCTAGTCATGCTTCCATCATTCAATAGTGAAATATTCATTGTGTCTATCCAGTCTTTTATTTTTCTACCTCGTGTCGATGCTCTCTGATCCCCAAGAAAAATGGTGACCATTACAGTTGCCGACGATAATAAATTGATTAGGTAGTTGGTTTGCTAGAAGTTTCAACTCGTGTTGGTCTATGGCTTGACTGGAGGGTATATGTAAATGTTGCATATCTTGTTAGGAGTTAATAGTTGTACGGCTACGGCTTCAAATGGGGTGTTTATTTGTATTGAGGTTGCTGTTAATGGTGATTTAGAGTAGATGGAAACTCCACCACTGGCTACTTCAGAAATTCTAATTTTGAAGAATCCGGTATAGTATTTTGGTGTTTTGTTTTTGTTTACATGAAAATGTGTTTCTTGCGAACATATTACATCTGGCGAATATTCTGCAAATAATAGTTGCAACATATTTGAATGGATGTATTATCCATTGAAATTCCATTGTAGAATGGTCTGAAAAGCGAATATTTATTTAGAAACAGCTGTCGGCAGATGCTTCACTGCTAGGGTCGGTATCTGTCTGTCTTTCTAGTGTTTTCCGTAGTTTTGTACATTTTGTTTGTAGGCTTCTATCTTCTAGTTGTGGGTGAACTTGTAGCAGCATTTCGATTAAGCTATTTATATTGTTGGTGTAATCTTTGGCTGTATTGATAACATCTTGAGCTCCAAGTGAGTCTTCCAGTAATGAAGTGAATTGGTCGGCATTTAATACGAATGGAGGGCTATGTTTATCTATAAAATCTCTAACTTGTTTCATATCTTCTAGTTTGGATAAGTTATTTTGTTGAGATTTTTTCTTCTTTACCTTTTTAGTTGGCTTTTTTGGATTTTCTGGGGGAGTAAAAGTGAGCTGTTCAGTTGGAGTGGATTGCTGAGAGTGTTCTGGGGTGGATACGGTAACTTCTGAAAAACTTCTTTGATTAGTTGTAGTTTGATCTGGTAATTGATTGGTTTCCATTGTATCGATTTCTTCATTTGAATTTTGTGATGTTTGTTCCCCAGCAAACACAAAAACATATTGAATACATATATGTTACATATTTTTTGAAATATAGAAGTCACAGTTATATAAAACTGAAGTCACAACTAGATATAATATTTATGTATTGAATACTGACAAAGGCCGGCACAGCTAGAGAACAATAATGATATAAGAAATACATATTATAAGTTATGTCTCAAATATCTCCAAATTACTATGTAATATATATATATATATATATATATATATATATATATATATATATATATATATATGTAAAAATTAGATAATATCTAGAGAATATTTATGTATTAAATAATATATAATATAGATGCAACAAAAGTTACCTAATTTTTCTTTTGCCTCACCCCTTACCTAAAATATTTTATTCCATTGAATCTATGAAAAATTCAGCGAAATTCTTAATTTATAATCAATTCAGAAAAATCTGTCAAAACATTATTTTTCATAGATGAAATGAAATACAATATTTTTAGTAGTGTTGATCGCCAAAAGATTAAGGAACTATTGTTACTATATTATTCAATACCCACCTTATGATTATTTCAAACCCTAAGCAACTTAATACAATTTAATATTTATATATTGTAAATGGTATTTATCTATCTCTGGAATTTAGTAGCTGGTACTAAGTAAAATCAGCAAATAGATTATTAACATAAAAAAGAGAAACTAAAAACAAAACACCTAATGAAAAAAAAATATTGCAAAACTAAAAATATTCAAAAACTAATTGATAAGAAAATATAAAAAGATAATGCAAAACAAATGAATATTCAAAAACAAAACAAATTAACCATGGAAAATATTCTCTTAGAAGACTTTTCGAGGTCATTTTGTAAGCGAGTGGGCAATATTAAGGGATATTATCCATTGTTTTCAAGGATTACAGTTTCACCCTTCTTTTCCCTCTGGAGTCTCTTTACTTAGCCTTATCCACACCAAGGTGATTTGATCAAAATCAGTGCCTGTCATATTAAACTGTTTCAGCAACGTTTCTAAAAATGTAGGTATATATTAATTATATTAAATAAACAAATCAAATAGTAACAATACCTTGAAATAACTTAATTTATTTTAAGTTCCTTATTTTGTAGTTATTTCTATGTCCTAACTATGAGTGAGATGTCTCTATATTATGTATTTCTGGTTCACCGTCACCATTGTAAGATTGTACTACGTATACTTTTTCTGTCTTATTGATAAATCACAGAAGTCTTTCAATTCTTTTCGATTTAAATAGTTATTTTGCCTAAAATTCATATTAATCTAAGTATTCGAATATAAATAACTTTCAACAGATAAGTGTTAATTAATCCTTTCAAGATATTTTGTCAGGACCTGTGGTCAGAGGATTAAAGATGTGTATTTTATTAGATATTATTACAAAATCTACTTGAACCCTAAGTTCATACCTGGGCGGCGGTATTTGTTTCGGAATAACGACTCCCTACATAGGGAATTATTGTTAAATCATGTCTAAGTTGTAAGTTAAAACGAAAATGTTATCTTGAAAAGTACTTTAGTGAGATAGTTATAATGTGATTCGTAATTGTTTACTTCATTGTATATTTTAATATAGTTAACCTTTTTAATACGTTTGTTAAATAATCTTTTGTAAACGACAGTTGAATGAACGGCTTCATAGGCGATGTCCCTTGCCCGTTGAAAATAATAATAATAATAACACTTACATGATGTGTTCTCCATTCCTCTACGAAGAAAACTAAAAACTAACACACATACGAAACTAAAGAAAAACCTTTTAAAACGTTATTATACTTGCATGTATGTGGGTAGAGCGACTCTTGACAATTTAAAGGTTATAGTATTGAAAAGCTTTCTTCTTTTTCTTTAGAAAGACACTAGACGAGGTTCGTAAGAAATACATATGGAATATATAAAATATTTTATGTAACAAATTTTACATAATAACTATATATGAAAAAACTTTCATATTTATGTAGCTGAATTTACATCTTGAATACATATAAAATTAGATATATCCAATATATAAAACATTTTATAATATAAATATTGAGAATATATAACAAAATTTATAAAGATTTTGTTACATAAAAATATATAAACGTTTTATATAAAAATCATTCCTCCCCTGTCATATATTTTTATGTAACATCTACATTTGTGTTTTCTGGGTCATTGATAGTTTTTCTTGATTTATGTTTGTGATAGGAGACGAAGTGCAGGGCACAGTATTTGTTAAATTAGCAACAGGCTCTTCTGATGTGGATGCATTTATATTTTGGTTTGAGTGAAGTGTGTTGATTGTTGTGGTTGGAAAATATGTTTGGGAAGGAGTGTCCAGTTTGGTATGAGTTATAGGAGTAGTCTCTGTAGGAATTGGTTGTCTCGATGAAGTGGAAGGTGCTGATGTAGGTATTGAAATATTTGGGCACTGTGAAGATAGATGACCTGGATTTCTACATTTGAAACAGTTTTGATTGTCTCGAGATAAAAAAATATGGAAATTGACAGTATCGTATTCTAGATCGAAATATTCTGGAATAATTATATCATCTAGAGGCGCAATGTATATTTGCCGTCTAAATCTTAAAATATGGCTGTAATGGGGGTTATCTGAGATTATTCTGAGAGGGTTCATGGGCGAAAGTAGTTTTAGTCCTAGTGTTTCTAGTTTAGCCGTAAGCCAATCGTTAGGTATAACAGGACTTACATTAGATAAAACTAGTCTTACCGATGGTATAATAAGTCTTGTTACTTTAATTGTTTCGTTGTTCACATTTATGTGGCCGTAGTTGTTAATAAATTATCTACTACTTCTTTGCTTGATAGGAATAAACATAGCCTATTATTAGAAATCCTGGAAATATGTGTAATATTCTTTGGTTCAACTAGATGACCAATTTCATTCAGATAGTCTTGTAATTGCGTGTTTGTTATGGTATTAAGAACAATTGCTTGATTTCGTGATGGATTATTTTGTTGTGACAAAGCGGTAGAATATGACATAGCTTGTGAAGAATTATTCATTTTGGTCAGATGTAGAAATTTTAATCATCGCTGAGTGCGGTCCTGTCCCTTAATAGTTATTGAGGACAAAAACTGGTACTATTTAATGTGGTCGATAGAATGTTTGGAAAGTTCAAATACTTCAGATTGAGATTTCTAGGTGTTTACAGATAAAAACAATCAGAAAGTACTCACTGTGTTTTAACTATGATGATAACTAAACTGTATTATACACTGTTATCACCTATGTTTGGTTTTACCACTAAACTTGTGAGGTTTATCGGAGCCAAATTAATAATAATAAAACTAATAAAATCAAAATTGACCAAAGCATCATTTATTTTCAATTTAATCAAACATCTATCGTCAGAGTCAAAATTCTATTAATTAATTCATATAATGATTTTGTTTTTTAGATTGGCATAGTTTCATTCGGTGTTCGATTGGGATGCGAAGTTGGATGGCCTGCTGTATTCACTCGAGTATCTTCATATATAGATTGGATTCACGAAAACATGAATAGTGATTAACTTGAAAGAAAACTAAGCCAAAATTAAGTTGACGCCAAAAATATTTTATATGACGTTTTTGATTTCCTTAGAAAGTATCCATACAATGTACTCATTTTTGCTAATTGTATTTGGGGTCTCTAGTAAGACTATTTTTAAGTTCAAAATAAAGACAAAACATTCTTGTTTCATTCTTTTTCTAATGTTCATAGCTTTATTTGTTTCAATAAAAACAACCTGAAACTTTGCATGTATATCCCATAATATAATAAGTCTAGATTTCTAGAAAATGTTTCAAGAAGGAACGTATCTCACCTATGGTTGCTAAATTCAGTATAGTACTTCTGGAGTCATTTCAACAACGGCGACAAACAATTGAATAAGTAGGTTCAAACTCGGGAACAGCACAGTTAAAAAATATCAATATGGTAAATCTACTCATATTAGTGTTTTAAATGATACTCACTGTTTCTAGCTAATTCCACAATACAGTGTGACCCAATTGAAATGGAACCACCCCTGTAAAATACGCATTTTTTATCAATCTCAATTTTTTTTAATATTAAGCATCAAAAACTGCATCTTGACACAAATTTACATAACTTTAGTTTCATGTCAAAAACGGCAAAAGCTTATTAGGCAATTTTTATTTTCAAATTTGACTACACCACTGGATTTAAAATCGTTATAAATAAAAACCATCAAAATTTCATAAAATAATATTGGTTAACAACGAAGTTACAAGAACTTTAATTTTGGAAACAAAGTATTTGATTATAATTTTTATTTAGATTAATTTAAAATCTGGCAACACTGTCGATACAAAGTAGTGCACCAGTGAACTTGTACAGTGAAAATCCGAAGTCAATAACCCATTCCGTTCTACAGTTGTAACTCCTGAAAATATGGTAATTTTAGCGATTTATGGTGGAAGCGCTTTTGTAATAAAAATCTGACTACGCCACTGGATTTGTAAATTATATTAGCTTAAAATTATTAATTTTAGTATAGGTTATACGTGTATTAGAAAATAACAGACATTAAAATAATTTTCAAGTTAGTAGTACATTCTTTCGTAACCGATAAAAACAAAATGAACAAAAACAAGTTTTAAAGTATGTATTCAACAATAAAACGCCATTAAGCAAAAACTGAAACTAAAATAAATATTAATGTGAAACTAAATATTTAAATTTTTGTAGCTTCTACCAAACCTCCATTTAGTTCAATACATTTATCGTATCTCTTCCGAATATTTTTTACACTATTTCTTATTTGTTGAGGTGTAATTTCGGCACAAGCTTGTCTTATTCTTCGCATGAGTTCAGCTCTATTCATTGGTCTCGTTTTGTATACTTTTTGTGTCAGAATACCCCATAGAAAAAAGTCTAGTATTGTTAGATCAGGCGATCTAGGTGGCGATTCAATTAAGTCACTACCTCGTCCTATCCAATGATTTGGGAACTGGTCATTTAGCCACTGTTTAACAATCCTGGAATTGTGAACGGAACAGCCGTCGAGCTGAAAATGTAAATTTACTCGTTCCACAAGTGGAATTTATTCTATTTGATCCGATAACTGGTTATTTAAAAATTCCAAAAAAATTTGCCCGTTCATGTTTTCATCAAAAAAATATGGACCTATTATTCTATCTTTCAATATACCACACCAAACGTTAACTTTTTAGGAATATTGACTTTTACAATTTATGACCCAGTGCGGATTTTCAGTAGCCCAATATCGAGCATTTTGGGATGATACTACACCATTGGTGCTGAAAGAAGCTTCATCACTAAACATTATGTGGTTCAAAAAATTTCTTGTATTCAGGTACCAGCCTTGTGCCCACAAACAAAATTCCATACGTTTTACTTCATCACCTTCCTTTAAACTATGAAGAAATTTAGGTTTAAATGCTTTCGTTTTTTTTCGTTTCAAACATCGCCGAATATTCTCTCTCGGTAAATTTAAATCCAAACTGGCAACTCGTAAGCTTCTGTTTGGGTGGTTTGTAAAATTATCTACAACAACACGATCGTTTAAATTTCTTCTTCGGTGATTGTTTTTTAAAATATGTTTGGTTACTGCACCAGTTTCTTTAAATGTTCTGTTAATTTTGCTAACGGTGCTTCTGTCAATGGGAAGACGATTTGGATGTCTATAATTAAATATCCTAGCTACTTCTCTTTCACTATGTTAATTGTCCCCAGAAATTCTTACATTTCAATTATTTCTTCTAATGATAACTGGAGAGCCATTATTAAATGTACGTAACTAACAACTATTAGTTTATTTCTGATTAGCTGTCAAAATCATAGCCCACTGTTGATTTAGAACAATAATACCTATACTTAATGTATTAGTTCAGTTTTTCTCAAATTATTGATACCTTCTCTAAAAGCTTGTTTTAGTAAATTTCTGCAGAATTTATAGGGAACAATTTTTGTCCGGCTTTCTTTTTTATTATTGAATAAATAAATTTTTTAAAACTTGTTTCTGTTCATTTTGTTTTTGTCGATTATGAAAGAATAAACTACTAACTTGAAAAGTATTTTAATAATATCATTTTCTAATACACGTATAACCTATACTAAAATAAATAATTTCAAGCTAATATAATTTACAAATCCAGTGGCGTAGTAAGATTTTTATTACAAAAATCGCTTCCACCATAAATCGCTAACATTTAGTCCAGTCAAATGGTAGTTTTAAGTGGAAAGTTTTGGAGTAATTGTTGTTATTGGTTTATTCTATGTTTTTTGGGGTGCTGAACACGAATCTGAAGTTGTCCAACAAATATTTGCTCGGCAAATAAGAGAAATCATCAAAAAAACTCTAAAAATCTTGTTTTTTAGTGGTTTTCGGCTAATAACTTGCAAAGCATGCTATTTATGCAGAAATTGTTTATATAGTGAAATAAAGAAGAGAAAATTTCCTATAATTTATGTTTCCTAGTATTTTTTCGTACGTCGTATGGTTTCCACGCAAAAGAGTGCTGAAATATGGGAGAAATTAGCATTTGCAAAAAAATAGCAGAATACGTCATTAGTTTATATTTTTTATTTTATGTAGGTGAACATTATTTGATGTTTCGTAAAATATTTAAATTAGCTATTTGAAACATTAATAAAAAAGGTTAATAAACAAAAGAAAACAAAGGTATTTAATTATTTCAACACACTTAAATATTTATGACCTAATACGAGCCCTCTTCGACACCGGATTCCAGCAGGGCAGCATTCCAGTTCTTCTAGGTGTGAAACAAAAATCATCGACTTAATTGCAAAATATTCAACAATTTATTGAATAAATATGAAAAATATCAATTTATAAGTAGTAGTACCTATCTATTTACTTGTACGAGCCCTTTTAGGTACCGGCTCCATGTTTTCCTCAGGACACCATCCAGTTCTTCAACATCTGAAATAAATAAGAGACCAAATTTCGAACACTTATCAATATATTGAATAGATATGAAAGTTGTAGACACATATTTTGACACACAAATAATTAGTGAGCAGATAAATGATGGTAAGATAGAATTATCCATGCACAGTTACCTTCAAGTAACTCCGGATCGTCCTCTGCTTCTTCTTCAATTTCTGCAATTGGCATATTATTGCAGCCGTTCTCGCAGTTGAGGCAGATACTGGAACAGTTAAGGCCAGCTTTTCTACATCCACAGTTGGTCTGACAGGTCTTTATGCATTCGCAAGCTATTAGTTCTAATACTGCGTCTGGTGCTGGTGGCTGTAATGTTGTTACAGGTTGCAGACCTCCTTTGGTTTTCTTCCAACCCCATTGTTCTGGATCTTTTTCATTTCCAAGCCATTGTTGTACTTGAAAGTACACTCTCAAAGAATGTTGCTGAGCTACAGCTTCGGTAGGAGGTAGCGACGCCAATTGTGCTGATGTTTTGTATGCCGATCTAAGGTAGCATTTATACCTCAATTTGTTCAAGGACGCGCTTTCCTTGTCCCTTAATTTGTACAGCGCAGTGAAAAAGGTAATACCAGCATTAATAACAGCGTCAGCATGTGCCGTAGGATCTTTGAAAATTTGAATTGTCTTGGTTAGGGCAGGGTTTTTCTTGAGGGTTTGGCAGTCGTTGTTGTGACCTTGTGTAATCTTCGGGAATTCGTGTTCCGCACACAAAACAATCTGTTTTGAAGCAAAAGTCAGAGAATGATCTTAGTTTTCCCGAAGATGTGCTTGGCTGAACAGCAATCTTCAGGTAAGCAGCTATCATTTTTTCATTTGTGTAACTTTTCTGACATGAAACATGTATGTTTACAGATGTTTTACCCGCCAAAAACTCCCTTCCTATGATTTCTTTTTTTACTAGCATCTCGTAAAGTTTCTACTCCTTTTTCCTTTACCACTTTCACTGGGTCCTCACTTAAATGTTTTTCACAAATAAAATACTTATCACTGGACATTGTAAAGAATTGTGGTATTGTATCTCAACGAAGACACTCGGAAACGAAAATAACTGGACTTCGCGCCGCCACAGAAAGAGACAAATGACACGACCACGGCAATAGCAGTACTGAATGCATGAAGACGTGCCTTTGACGCTCACCCTTTTCAGTCACGTGATTTTCACGGATACCCCCTCCAGTCAGGATAGTCGAACCGAACTGTCTTCGCTTTTAAATCGGAAGCCGAGGTGCTGCAAATGAATTGTTTCACTTAAAAGGAAAGTTGCATTATTCATTATGTTTTGTTTTTTCCAAAAAATACTGATTATCCCCATATTTCAGCACTCTTTTGCGTGGAAACCATACGATGTAAGAAAAGAAAACAGACATAAATTGTAGGAAATTTTCTCCTCTTTATTTTACTACATCAACACTTTTTTCATAAATAGCTTACTTTGCAAGTTATAAGCTGAAAACCACTTAAAAACAATATTTTGAGTGTTTTTTTGATGATTTCTCTTATTTGCCGAGCAAATTTTTGTTGGACAACTTCAGATTCGTGTTCAGCACCCCAAAAAACATAGAATAAACCAATAAAAAAAATTACTCCAAAACTTTCCACTTCGACCCCTTTTTGTGCACCGTTTTACTGGAGTAATTACCATATTTTCAGGAGTTACAACTGTAGAACGGAATGGGTTATTGTATCGACAGTGTTGCCAGATTTCAAATTAATCTAAATAAAAATTATAATCAAATACTTTGTTTCCAAAATTAAAGTTCTTGTAACTTCATTGTTAACCAATATTATTTTATGAAATTTTGATGGTTTTTATTTATAACGATTTTAAATCCAGTGGTGTAGTCAAATTTGAAAATAAAAATTGCCTAATAAGCTTTTGCCGTTTTTGACACAGAAAAAAAACATAGAGTGCCTTGGAAATGAAACTAAAGTTATGTAAATTTGTGTCAAGATGCAGTTTTTGATGCTTAATATTAAAAAAAATTGAGATTGATAAAAAAATGCGTATTTTACAGGGGTGGTTCCATTTTAAATGGGTCACACTGTATAATAAAAATTGTTGAAAATTCTAAAAAATTGACAATTGTTTCGATAAATCAATATCATCAACATTTTTTATTATATTGTGGAATTAGCTAGAAACAGTGAGTTTCATTTAAAACACTAAAATCAATATGGTAAATAACTGGCACGCAGAAAGAACAAGAGGCTACTGAAAAATTGGTAACCGCAGACATGCATGTTTCAGGCTCATTAGCCGTCCTCAGTACGGTATAACCAAGTATGGGTGTAAAACCTGGGAGCAAAGCTGTTGACTGAAACATGAGAAAATACAACTGATTTCAACAGGACAGCCAAACGCAACATTTGATGACACAAATATTACATCATATATCGTTTGAAAGGAAATAATTTAATCTATCCAATAAAGTAAAAAATATAGGGTGTTGCATTTGAGTGAAATAAGTTATTTGAGTTGAAATGTGTCTTAGATATTTCACAATTTTTGGTGCACCTTGTAAAATGTATCGTTATGGACAATATCGCAAAAAGTTTCCTTAAAGTCTTTTTATTATAATCTTTTTTGGTTCAACCCAGATAGCACCAGATATCCATGGGATGTTCTGACAATCTTCGATTTGGAAGATATATATCCAAATATTATAGGGTTATTCTGGGATTATCTAGAATATCTGTGGGTATACCTACATCGAATATTAATTGTAAGTCCAGTTGGAATATCCTCAGATTATTCTTCTTAGAATATTGGAATCAAATAGTTCTAAGAATATTCTATGATTATTGATTTTGGTTCAATCGCTTTTTCTGTTCCATGCGCATGCGTCAGTAGTTGCAGTCTGTGGTTGCAGTTGACAGTTGACGGTAACGACCAGTGAAAAATGGCGGTTCGACCATATAGGTTATTGTTATTGGTGAAATAGTAATAGTATTATTAATTATTTTTGAATGTTAATTAATCAGTCAATTTTTTGCCATTGAGAAGCTGTTTCTACGGTGTGTCATATGCTACGGGTGGAACTAATACATACGACCTCACGCATCAAAACAGGTACGTTTTATTGTATGTTTTTCTTGCCTGTTGATTTATCAATGCATTTTTTAGAAAGTTATCGAGTTGCAGCTAAAACTTTCAATAAATGATGAGGCAAAGTTTGAAGAAGTTGAATCAGCTTTGCTTAACAAAGAATCCTATGAATTTTTTGTAAGTTGAACATTCAATATTATATCCAAATCAAAATGAAACTGCATCGAAATATTGGAGTATTTATGTGATACTTTTTATGTTTCAGTGCATGAATATATTCAAATAATTATTGATTTCCTAAATTTTTGTAACAAAATGAATGGATAAATGTTTTCAATTGTAATTATTCCTTTTATCATATAAATTATAGCGTAACTCCCAATAGCAAAAGAATGCTTGTAACTGAGTAGAAATTGATCTCGTTGCTAAAGGTACAACAAAATTTTATTTTCTCAGGCAGTTTCACGTAATTATGTTACCGAGATGTATGTGAGTTGCTTAATCAAATTGCCTATAGTTACCTCTATTTATTTTATTAATTGGGATTTACTTGAAAGCTCTACACATCTCGTAATCTGATAATTCAAAGTTAAATTAATTCTGACATTTGGTAAATAAAAGTAATTGTTGGTCAATTGTCTAGTTTCATGTATATGAATACTGTTCACACAAATGAAAGCGGTCTTATATTTTTGTTAGTTTGTTATAACTTTGCTTATAAACTATAATTGCTCAATTTTTAAAACGTATTACATTAACTTCCAAATTAATATAATTTTAGGTTGTACCTCTGGCAAGATTGGTATTTATTTGTAACAACATATTAAAAGATTCTTGCAAAAAATCCTAACAGAGTATCTAATGGAGGGTTACAGTTTGCATGCATATAAAAGGAAAGAATGCTTTGGAAAAACAAAGCTCTTTCAATCAGTAGTAGGTATAATCATGTTATTTTATTTTGGAATGTACATGTAAATTAATTTGATATAGCATGTACAAGAAACAGCTAACTTCTAATCACTATTCTGTTTGGAATATTTCGCTATTTCCTTGTCTCCTACAAGACTTTTTTTGGCATTACATGTTTGTTCAATTTCATCTTTTAAGTTTCAGTTATCAAGATTACATTTTAAATTGTTATACATACATTTCAGATGCCGTCCAAAAGTTGGACAAGAACATAACTAACAGAAAAGTTGAATTGAAAACAGGAAATTTTCTTAGCCAAATGTAAAGAACGGCAGAAACCGGTTTCAAAAAGTCGTTGAGTATGGAGGAAGTCAGTAAATTTTGTAATTTCGTATTTGAAAATTATGTTAGTTTCAGTTATGTTATGAGGTACATCTTATATTTATGTATGAATAAATTAAATTACACTCTACGTTTCCCATGATTTAATTTTTTCAATTGAAAATTAGGGTATCATCCATTTTGCTATATATGTTCCACAGATATCCTTATAATATTCCTAATATTACTTGGATATTTGTGGAATATGCCAATAGGAATGTTCTATGAATATTCTGGATTTTCTTGCTATATATATTCTACAGATATCCTCAAAATATTCTTGAATATTCCTTGGAAACTTTTAAGAATATTTAAAAAATTTCCCATTTCGTGGTCCATAGAATATTCGAGAAAGGATATAAATATTTGAAGTGGGTCCATAGAATATTACAATATCCGAAATCGAATATTTTTAGTACATCCATTGAATATCTAGTGCTATCTGGGAAGTTGATCCGTTTTTCTTTTATTCCATTTTTGTGAAAGACTGTATTTCGCTACGGTATAGGAAACCCTTATGAAATTGACATTATCTTTTTATGTTTAATTTGAAAATGTAAAAGAATATAGGGTATTTTATTTAAAATAACAAAGCTGACGTCTGCTTCCGGTATAACCGGAAGTCGCCGGAAGTTGAGCATATTTTCATTCGCCTTCGCATTCACCTTAGTACAAATTTTCAGATTTTAATTCTGGCTTGTTTTTCTATAACGTCTAATGTGCCATCGAAACATATCACCCTGTACAGTTCCAAGCAATAAATGAATAGCTATTAACTGGGTCATAATGAATCAATACATTTTTTCAAGTGACAAAAAAATCTTATGTGTACGAATTATCGCGAGGGGAGGGGTACTTGAGAGATTAGATATTACCTAATTAAAATCTTGATGGGCGTCTGAACATTTAGATTTCAAAGTCTAGGAATCACAGCTTCAAAATGTACAGAAATCCTCAAATATTAGTATCAGTGATTACTGGCATTTCAGTGGTAAGTTAACCATAACTTTTCCTCTTACATACTTGATTATAATTTATCAATAAAATTAGTTTGATTTTTATACAATCCAGCGTCTATTATCCGTACTTGTTTGGAGACAAGGATGATCGAATAAATTCGGATTATCACACTGTATTGATTTGCAAATACATATTTATATACAGGGGATTGAAACACATATATATTTATAGTATATATTTAATGACAAAAAGAAATTAATAAAAAAAAGAGCGGACAGCCTTATAACAAAATAGGTTTTAGATAGAATTAACGTTTAAAAAAATCGTTAATCTCCGTCTCCGAGCTTCTCAACGTCCTCACATATGTATTCCACCAATTTCCTCCATATACACCATGATTTTCCAATGACTCACTGTTTCACGTCTCTTTTCCAGCTATGCGTTTCCTTCTCTCTCGCGGAATCCATTGCCAGATCTTCATCGGCCACCGATCTCCTTTCATCCACTGAAAGTGGCCATACCATCTGAGTAGCTTACATTCTATTTTGTTTATGATATCGTCGTTGTCTCCCATAATATTTCGGATCGTTTCTCACATTTCGAGATTTGATACTGGTCGCTTTTATCTTTTGTTTCAAACTAACGCAAAACGATATCTCATCAAGTGAACGCTTCAGAAACATCAATTATGTTTTCATCTCCATTACCTGAATTTGTTGCTGTAGATCTACCAGCACTGGCATCTGCCTTATTAGTCGTGTCATGAGGTTTAAAGTTTGTTTAATTTGGTACTCTTTCGGTTAATATCAATGTGTAATCATCCTTTACAGTGAGTGTATGCTTAAAGGGGCCCACTCGCTAGGAAGGAAGCGCGAAGGCTTGAATGCGTCTGATACGGGGTATAGTGAAAATAGTGTGTAGAGTAAAGTGGGCAAATGGCGGTCACTTAAGAAAAAATGTTTTTCTAATTAAAAAAATAAGTCGTAATTTCAACTAATTTTAAGATAGTGCACTTAGAAACTTTTTTGATCTGAAAATCTTTCAAAATGTTTTATATACTTTTATGTAACAAAAAAAAATGTGCATTTGCTGGCATTGTCATACAGATAGAGGAATTCCGGTCGCTTATGCGGGCAATACCGGTCAAGCAGAAAAATGCTTTAAATACAATTAAGTAAACTTCAAATAAGCATTTTTTTCCAAAATATTGTTTATTGAAATAAAGAGAAAATAAAAAAAAACATCTAACTATCTAAGTAAAAGGCTGACATTTATCACATGTGTATCCTACAGGTGTGTCCCATCTACTGCATTCAGAATGTGCCCATCTTCCGCATAGGGTATATCTGTACCACTGCTCAGTATTCATAATCATTACGTATCAAACATATATCTTCATCGACATCTTCATTATTATGATATTCTACATCAGAATCTGATGAGTTTTCATCAAATAATTTTCTTTTATGGGATTCTCTCTTATTTCTTAAATTATTCCTTTTTTCATCAAGATTCATTTTAGAAGGTTGTACCTTTAATTCCTTCTTTTCCTTTAGCTGTTTCTTGGCTTCCTTTTCTTTCAACTCTTGCTTCAATGATGTAGCTGTAAGTATTTTCGCGTGCTGTTTTTGCCTGTCTGCTCTCTTCTTTTTCTCTGCTAGTTTAGGAACGGGAAGCATTTGTTGAAAAGAGAGAAATCCTGAAGAAGTTGAAGGAATTTCGTGTTGCTCTTTATTTGTAGAAGTCTTTGGTAGAGCATCATCGCTTGCTACAGCTTGGGGATCATTGCTGAAAGACATATCAGCTCCGTTATCTTGTATGGCAATGACGTCCTGATTCAATAACTAGGAAGGCAAAAAGTCTTGTTCATTAAAAACGTTGCAGTTAAGAGGATAGATACCAACGCTTCTGAAACCAGCTTCTCCTTTGCTAATTGTAGCTACAGTTGAATAAGCTTTATTGAATAAAGACACTACATCATAAGGAGTGATACTTTTTATTAACTGCGTTTTCATAAATAAATTGCACTGATTTCTGTATTCGGCTTTCAGGGGCCCGTAGAAGACCACATCTAATGGCTGTATTTTATGTGAACCGTGTGGTGGAATTGATACCATAACCATATGATTTTATTTGCAAAACTCGTACGACTTCAAAGAAATGTGGCTTGAGTGGTTGTCCACAATTAATAAAACCGACTCGTCTTTCGTGGGTATAGCGTGATTTCTAAAATGCGAGCTTCTGCAGGTCCATCTTTTTCCAGGAGAGGGCTTAGTCTCTTTTTGGGGAAGATAAACATGGGCGGAATAAATCCCCCTGCAGCATTCATAGCACACATGACGGTAATATTTCGGCCTCTTTCGCCGCTAGTTACCACACCAACTCTTTTTTGTTCTTTGGTTGCGAGTATCTTTCCTGGATCCTGGACACTTGTGATTCTCGTTTCATCTGCGTTATATATTTTGCTAGGGGAAAAGTTATATTTTGACATCACTTCTTCCACCAGTTTATAAAATCTAGCTATTTCATCCTTGTTGAAACCAGTCAGACGATTTAGACTGGTAGCATCAGCTTTTCGCACTGATATGGTGGGATTGAGTCTCATGAAACTTCTCAGCCAGTCTTTTCCAGCCAGCCTTTGCGTTGCGTTAAAATAATGTATAATATGGTTTCTCTTAGCAAACTCAAAAACAAACCTTCTTCGTTCTTTTTTGGTAACACGGTAAAAAATGGACGCCAAGTGTTTAATTTGATTAGCAATTTCCAGTTCCTGTTCAGCTGAAAACACAGGTTTTTTTCCCATTATAGGTGCTGAGTCTTTTTTTATCCTTTACCCTTTCTTGTAGCGTTGAAAATGGAATTGCGCATTTTTTTGAAGCTTGTCTTATACTCGTTCCATTTTGAATGTCTTCTATCGCTTGCTTCAAATTATCTCTGGTCCATTTTGCTTTACCAGTTAATCTCTTTCGATTTCGAGACATCTGTGAAGACAATTAAAAATGAAATAACCATTAACATAAATAGTGGGTAGTGCCAGTCACTCGACCGGTATTACCCACCTGTGTTTACCGGCATTACCCGCCTGTAACAATTTTTCTTATGGGTCATTTTTTTATGAGAAAAAATGCTTTTTATTCTATCTTTTTAAAGGACACTAAAGAAATAAAGTCAACCTTTATATATCAACTAAGTTTTTATGAAAAGAGAGAAGGATTTTATCTCCAAACCTTATTTCACTAACCGTAAATCTTACATCAGAATTGCCGAAAACACGTGGTGATCTGCACTAACCAAAGTTTTAACACAAACTGAATATCAATCGGCTGTCGAAAATCGTAGGTCAGCTGGCATATTTGAGGCCACATTGAATTGTTGCCAAACCTAGTAATAATCATTTTTAAAGTCTGACCGGCATTGTCCATCTGACCGGTATTTGCCCACCTACTCTATGGCGCTTCGCTGTTCGAAATTTGGAATGCGCAACCCGCTTGGTCGGAATCAGGATAGTTTTGATTTTTAGCGTGTGCAGTGCTCATCGTACGGGGAGGAACGACAAAGAACGACAGTGTATGTGCAACAAATATGTGAACGTTTCATATTTTTACCAGTACTTTGTCGGGTTCAGTATTTTTAGATTGGACATTTTTTCCAAAAAATGAGTGATCTAAGAGTAATGTCGCGAGATTTCATAACTGAATATCTGGAACTCTACAGAAGTTATGCCTGTTTATGGCAATTAAAAAATAAAGAATACAGTGATCGCAACAAAAAAACTGCAGCATATGAGATAAGTCGACCCTTATGCGACCAAGGAAATTGTGGTGAGAAAAATAAATACAATGCGAGGATGTTTCCGTAAAGAATGGAAAAAAGTCACCCAAAAAAATTCTGGTATGGGTACGGAAGATGTGTATATTCGTAATTTGTGATGTTACAAGTTGCTGCTATTTGTCCAAGATCAAGAGACACCTCGGACCACCTTGTCAAATATGAGTGAACAAAACGACGTTTCTACAGATGTAAGTACCCTTTTTCAAGTGAATAAGTTGTATAATTAATTTTTAATATTTAAAATATATATAGATAATATTAAGCTGCTAACATTAACAAAACATTTATTTACCAAAGTTATATTTGATTATCGGTAGATGTAAACACACCTAACACTTGTAACATATCTATTATTATTAGCTAATCATAACTTCTTGCCATGAAACAGAACCTTCTTGATTAAAATAATGCAGAAAGTCGTCCCGAACAACTTCAGCAATTTTGGAAGCGTGTCTGTTAGGCCCACGTTGAAATCCTGCTAGATGATCAGCTCTCAGTCCTAAATTTAAATTTCCTTGTAAAATATCTTCATTATCCAGACAATCAAACGTGATATACCTCTGTGAGCATTTTTCCTTAAGAAATTATGTAAAATACAGCATGCCATAACAATATTATCAATGTGCTGTAAGTTAACTGCAATAGATGTATGGAATATACGAGATCTAGCTACCAGTATTCCATAGGCATTTTCTACAATGCGCCTTGCTCGAGAAAGGCTGTAATTGAATTTTTTTCGATCTGTATGGCTTCAGGAAATCTGAACGTAACGCAAATGCTTCAACGCCGATAAAAACAAAAGGTAACGCCTTTTCACCATTCGGGGTCTCCTTTGGAGAAGGTAGTGGTAATTTTCCACCTTTTAGATATTGGTAAAATTTTGTGTTGTCAATGACACCACCATCCGACATGCGGCCGTTTGTGTCAACATCGCAAAGAATAAATTGATAATTATTATCACATATCGCCATTAGTACAATGCTGTGGTACCCTTTGTAGTTCCAAAAATAAGATCCGCTTTCTGAAGGAGCAGTTATAGCAATATGCTTGCCTTTTATTGCTCCTACTCAGTTCGGAAACTTCCATTTTCTACCAAAGTCAGCTGCTATCGATTTCCATTCCTCAACATCAGCCGGAAACTGAAACAGAAATCAATATTTTATTATGTACATAAAATAAAACCCATAATTTATCATTTGAATTGAATATTTGCATTTCCAGGCACATTCAGATGAAGTTGAAAACAACACACTAGGGACTGATAATGGAATAGACGGTTCTGAAGAGATACAGTCCACAAGAAGTGGAAATAATACTCAAGATCGACCTGGTACATCGCGATCATCATCCTCTAACAATACTTAAGAGCGACCTGGTACATCGCAATCATCATACTCTTCTCGTGTAGAAACACCATGCAAAACGGATTCTTCGTATATACGGAACAAACGATCAAGATCAGCAAATGTAGCCAAATCAGATCAGCTACTCGATATTATTTCTGACAAATTAGAGAAGGAATCTTCATCCGACGACGAATTTGATATCATTGGAAAGAATGTAGCCTGCAAATTTCGAAGATTTTCTGAGAACAGCAGAAAAATTATTAAACGATCTCTTTTACAATGCACAGTTAGGAAGACTTAATGAGAATTCTATTTTTTTGGTAAATCAGCCATTTATGACTGCACCACCTGCTTCTGGTGAAAGTCGAATATCAACTCCAATACATGATTCATCTATGCAAGTTATTTTCAAAGTTTTGGCAAAAATTCTTCCTTCTACACTAATTTATAACCAACAAATTTTTTATTTTAAACATAAATATTAATTTCTCATTCCTTTTTCTTTTTGTATAAATGATTATCGATAAAAATGTCAAAATAAGTTTAGTTCTGTTTTTTTTTAAGTATAATTTGTCAATAAAAATGTTTGTCAAAATACAATTTTTATTTGTACTAAATAACTTACCTTCATTACTTCCTGATGCAGTGCGTGAAATATTGCTTCACATATGTCTGGAATAATCCGACCTAATGCTTGAGGTGGAATTATTGTTAAAAATTTCAGATCTTCGTAGCACCTTCCCGTTGCCAAAAATCGTAATGTAGCAGTGAGTCTTTCATGTGGCGTTATAGCTTGCCGCATACGATTGTTTTCTTTGTGTATTAAAGGAGCTACTAGAGATAATAATTCAAAGCACGTGTCTTGATTCATTCTCAAGTAATGCTAATCTGAGGGATTCAGTCGCAATTCCTCTAATAGATTAATAGGAGAATACGTAGCCCGTTTTCGTAACCAAGTCTTCACCCATTTTGACCGAGGTTTTTGTTTAATAATACACTTTTCCTTAATAACTACACATGCGACTGCCATTAACATAAGATCTTTGTTCGACGCCATGTCACGCTTGTCACACATCCTCACTCAACAACCAAAAGTGTCTCTGTGTGGGAAATATGAAAGTACACGTTTACTTTACAGCCAACATGCAGATACTTAACTACGCATTCTTCCTTCTTAGTTAGTGGGCCCCTTAAGAGACTCGATATTTTTGTGAATATTTCATTTTTCTCAGTTGCATTACAAGTAAATTTCTTGGTACGGTTTATATAAAGTTTTTAAAGTAGTTACACTTTTACTATTACATCATTTTTTAACGTCTTTCAGTTTCAGCATATTTATAATAAGTTTCTACCAGTGCTGATTGCGATTCAAAGGACCAAATCAAATGTCCTTTCATTCTTATTTTTCAAATTTCTCTGTATTTTACTCCCTGCGCTATTCATTTTAACTAATCTATGGATCACATCCGTCTAAAAATTAGTTCATCTCAATATAACTTGAAGACTTTTACTTGGTTACACTTCAAGAAAATCAATAATTTGCTCTTCTTACACGACGTTTAGCGTAGCATGGCGTCTTCCCTTATTTAATCTGCCATTTGAATAATCTCTTTACAATAATCTTCAGACAGGAAATCAATAGCCAAATTAACAGTAGTAAGAGAATCATAAGCTGTTTTCATGGTCTATAGTGAGACCGACATCCCTTTGAAAAGCCTAAAAAGCGTTTGGGATGAGTACTGGTCAAGTCGGTGCTTCTTTATGGGTCAAAGATATGGACTTTTAAAGCTGGTATAAAATGAAGACTGATGGCAATGGAAATGGATTATATTAGAAGAAGTGCAAGAATATGCAAATTAGAGAGAAGACAGCCGATGGCGAAAAATAGTATTTCAGTGGACACGTTTGTTAGAAAGAAAAGGAGCAGGCCAAGAAGATCATTGAATAGGAAATCATGTTTAGGAAGAAGATGTTTTTGATACAGGTTTATGGAGATGGGTGACGGGGAGGCGGCAATAATCTTTATTCTTTCAGTATTACATGAATGTAAATTAAACACCTTGATTTTAGCTAAATAATGGAATCAATGCAGCAGAAAATAACCTTCAAATTATAAATGGACTGGAAGTAGAACCTCATTCCATGCCTTACATGGTATGTAGATTTCATTTAAAATCAGCCTATATTTACAATACTTGTATTTTAGGTAGCCATTCAATCGGTTATAAATGATACTAAAGTTCTTTGTGGTGGATCTCTGGTATCTAAACGTTTAGTTTTGACTGCAGCAAAATGTGTTTACGGGTAAGGTTCTATTTATCATTATTATTTCAAGAAGATCTAACAAACTCAACGAAAGATATCAATTTTCCATAAAAACCCTATTTGATGATTTGAACAAACTGTTCAACAGTTAATAGTTTCGATTTAGTAAAATGGGGAGTTACATGATGAAGCTTTGTCGAACGTTATTTCAAAAATGATCGAATTCTGCTTCGTAAATTCCATAGAAAATATGTTGGGAATAGTGACGCAACTTAGTCGATTGTGAAGAGAGTGAAGTTTGGGAAAACTCGCGGTGTTCAAAGCCCACAATCAAAATCCCGGGCAAGAGGCTTCAACACATTCTCTATGGACCAAATCGTCAATGCTGAAAGCTATGATATTATTCCATAACAAACTCGACATTAGACAATTTAGTGAGCTGGAAGCGTTTCTTAGGAGAAAGAGCAAAGGTTATGAACCAAAAAAATCTGCAATATTTGGTCGGAGCGATATTGTCAATTTCTTGCAGAATGCACCTAACAATAGTTATTTGTTGCATAAAGTGCCTACTTTCACATACAATACTTCAATTAATAGAGCATATTACCTGTTTAATTACTTATTGTAGGCTATTTTGATTATGGGATACTTTGGAGGATATCTAACTCAAGAATTGATTACAGGAATATTACTGATATTGAAGACATGGGTTTTGTTATGGTAGTTACTGTTCCTCAGAGTGGAACAGATATTCGTCGACAATTTACTGTTCTAAATAAAAAGCGTTCTCTGCGTTATCTTTGGTGTGAAAATATATACAACTGCGGCCCCATGCTGTTCAAAGATTTTTCATATGCTATAGGAATGAGCATTGATCACGTCAGTCAGAAGGAAAGAACTGATTTGGAATTGTCCTGTGTAAAGTTGCAAGTTTTTTTTAAATTTACCAAACCCCAAATCGTATACTAGAGACTGCTTACGTCGAACTTCTGCCACGGTGTGCAGGTGCAAGTATGTCGAATTTGAAGAGACATGGTGTAATGGTGTTGATTTGTTATTTTATTTATTGATGGTTTTGATGGAAAGTAATCAAGATGAATCTGGATTTTTATCTCGTTTATTTATTAACAACCTTAACATATATACAGGGTGTCCCGGGACTAATGAGAAAAAAGTCAGGAGCGTATAATTTGAGCCAAAATAATGTTAGTACTTCATATAAACTTTTTCTATGTAGGCCCTCGTTTTCGAGTTATGGGCCTCCAAAGTTTTAATTTTGAATTCGGTTTTTATTTTTATTTTTTTTACTAGTCATTTGATCTTTGTAAAATTTACGGCAAAGCTATAATGTACGTGTATGTTTATTTTGGAAAGGTAAACAGATTTACAGTAGTGCCTTGAAGACAGGGACGGACTACTCGCAATGGTTAGTGATCCAAAAAATTTGCAGGGATGGCACACCCTGTATGAAATTATCGAAATTGAATTTCCCACACATTAAGCTAATGAAAAGGTACTCTTGCTGGAATTCGATAAAATGAGCCGTTTGGCTAATATTTACAGTTTTATTAATGCACTACGTACAAATTTACCTAACTAACTTATTAATACGATGTACTACAAAAAAATAATTTGATGATAGCAGATGATAAAAATATTAAGAACTTATTTAATGGGAATTAAAAAGGTACGCAGACAACGTAATTAGTTGCTTTTAATCAAAATTACGAACACAACATTATTAAACCATTAAGAAAACCTCATAAAACACAAGTTATAAAACAATCGACTGAAACTAATTCCTAAACAACAAAAACTAACGTTCTTCTAATAAATGTTCAATATGAGCTCCTCCCACTTCCACGCACATTCTAAGTCTACGACGGTTGTTTCTTTGCACTTCTAATAACATTGCAGTGTAACAGATTTCTGTCTATTAAATCTTGCCTTGTTTGCACAGGTGTTGCGTATACCTTACTTTTGAGATAACCCTAGAGGAAGAAATCCATAGGATTAACATCTCCTGATCGCGGTGGTCATTGAAAAGGGCCTCCACGACCAATCCATCTATTAGGAAACCTTGTGTGTAAATGCTATCGTACATCTAAACTGAAATGAGGAGGGGCCCCATCATACATGAACCATAAATTCC
The DNA here is from genome assembly GCA_963921935.1 of Galeruca laticollis. Classification (NCBI taxonomy): domain Eukaryota; kingdom Metazoa; phylum Arthropoda; class Insecta; order Coleoptera; family Chrysomelidae; genus Galeruca; species Galeruca laticollis. The sequence goes on from OY998175.1 coordinate 218,182,534, forward strand.
TACGAGTTTGTAGTAGCACATCATCAAACAGGTTCCATAACTCATTTTGCAAAAACTCCAAATATCTCTGACCGGTCAAAGTATCGTCAATAAAATATGGCCCTATCAAATGATAATAAAATATGGCCCTATCAAATGATTTCCAACTATTCCTGCCCAAACATTAACCATGAATCTATGCTGGCTCCTAGTTTGACTAATGCCATGTGGATTCGCATCATCCCATAAATGCATATTATGAGAATTTATGACTACATCTCTGGTGAAACCGGATTCGTTCGTAAAGAGAACGTTACTAATAAATGTATTGTCTGCTTGTTGTTGTCGTAGAAACCACTGGCTGCTATACTCAAGTCGTGAAGGATAATCAGCCACTGTCATACTGTGTACTTTTTTCATGTGAAAAGGATATAACAGCTGTTCTTTTAGAACGCGATGCACAACTGATTTTGAGACGTTATGTTCTCTTGATAATTTTCGTAAACTCGTTGATGGTTCATTATCAACTGCATTTAACAAGTCTTGTTCAACTGCCACAATACGTACGCTTCGTACTGGACCTTCTCCACCTTTTTTTGGCAAAAAACGTCCTAAAATTTATAACTTTGTTTTGTATACATGGAAAATTACATTTACTTATTCATACCTGTTTCTCGTAACCTGAGATCAATACGCTCAAACATTCGTCTGTCTGGCAATGCTCTGTTTGCAAAATGTTCTGCATAAAGCCTTCTGGCCTCTAAACCGTTTCGAGAAACCAGTCCATACATTAAATTCATATCTGCGTACTCAATAAAAGTGAATTTTGCCATTGTAACTGTTAAATTAAGGACTTATGAATTATTGACAAGTACTGACTACGAACTATTCTACACAATGTTTGACAACTAATCCTATGGTTACTTGATAAACGGTAAAAACACTTTTAAAAAGTTTTTACCAACTTTCCAATTAATAAGTCGTTAATGTTTTTTATCTTCTGCTATCGTTAAATTATTTTTTTGTAGTACTGAAGGTAAATCTTGGACATCGTATTAATAAGTTAGTTTTACCTCGTTGTGTACTTATAAAAATGGTGAATGTACGTAGTGCAATAAAACTGTCAATATTAGCCGAACGGCTTATTTTATCGAATTCTAACAAGAGTACCTTTTCGTTAGCTTAATGTGTGGGGAAGTGAATTTCGATAATTTCATACAGGGTGTGCCATCCCTGCAAATTTTTTACCAAAATAAACATACACGTACATTATAGCTTTGCCGTGAATTTTATAAAGATCAAATAACTAGAACAAAAAATAAAAATAAAAACCAAATTCAAAATTAAAACTTTGGAGGCCTATAACTCGAAAACGAGGACCTGAATAGAAAAAGTTTATATGAAGTACTAACATTATTTTGACTCAGATTATACGCTCCTGACTTTTTTCCCATTAGTCCCGGGACACCCTGTATTTATATATATATATATATATATATATATATATATCAATATCTTAGGGAGATTTTTGATTTATCTACCGTCAAGAATACCATTTTGCTTCATATATATATAAATAACAAAGAAGATGTAGGAATATCGCGTGATATGTTAACAACAACAACAAATATATATATATATATATATATATATATATATATATATATATATATATATATATATATTATATGACCTATGACATTGACATTTGTCACTTCACTCCTCGTCTCCGTTGTCAAGTGCTAACTTGGCAGTGTTGCCTCAACAGCCAGATCCTGACATCTCCTTTCTTTACAGGTTCAATCTTTCGGGCAGTTTAAGAGTTCTCCCTGATTTGGTGACTATATGCCTGGAGCTTATAAAAGAGTTATCTCTGATTAAATTTGCATTACCACTACTAGAGTCTGCATTTGAATTTTCTGTTTCACTAGTCTCATCCAAATTAGTAGGAACTGATATAACCGACATATCTGAGTTAGATTCAGAGTTACTATAAGACTTTTATTTATTTCTGTTAAAGTTTCACTTGAGATATCGTTTTCAGAATGAAAGCTAGTGTTTTCCTAATCCTACTCTGAATTGCTGTTACATTCTATATCTCTTTTTCCTGAACCACTTTTTTCTTCTTTCACTACACTTTATTTTTCACTAACAAATGTATTACCCAACATTTCACTGGTAGTATCTTCTGTATCACTATCCTCTGTTTCTACATATTGCTTGACTACCGGTTTACAGATTTTTGTTTTATGGTTAGTTGAATTTTGGTAGTGTCCAATTTATTTCTGACATTGTGCTGTATTAAAGTTATTTCCACTTACTACTTTTATGATCTTTCTATTTCTAATAAGTTCACTACCATTATCCAGCCTAACTTTGTATGTCCTATCTCTAATCTTAACAACTTCCTGGTTTTACTTGTACATATACTTTTGCATTTATTTTAACTTCAGGAAGTGGTTTGACACCTTCATTATAGTATTTTTGGTGTGTAAATTGATTTTTCTTTATTGTTTGATTCAAATTTTTTACAACTTTTGGTTTATACATTTCTTAATGATATTTTTTATTGTTTGTATGTGTGTTTCTGCTAGCCCATTGCTTTGTGCATATGTGGGCGACGTCATTGTGTGTATGAACTCTCATTCATTCACAAAAATTTTAAATTCTTGTGAGCTAAACAGTGTGTGCCTCCGTCAGAGATAAGAGTTAGTGGTATTCCATGTGTCGAGAAAATTGACTTTAGTCCATTGATTACATTTTTACTCTTAATTTGATTTAAAATTCTTACCTCTGCGAATTTTTGAAAAATAGTCTACTACAATTAAAAACTTTTGGGCCCTTATTTTAAAAATGTCACAACTCAACTTGTTCCATCTCAAATTTGGAATGGTGTGGTGTTAAAGGCTCTGAACTTTGAGTATTTTAGGCATACATGACATTGTGATATTTTTTGCTTAATTTCGTTATTTATCCCTGGCCAGAAAATGGAGTCTTAAATTAGGCTTATTGACTTATTTATTCCTAAATAACTGTAGTGAATACGGTCAAGCATTTCCTTTCTCATAGTTTTAGGTATTACTATTGCTTTCCCTTTGAAAATAAGATCAATAATTGTGCTCAACTCACTTTTATAAGGCGTATACATTTTCATGATCTGATTTAACTTTTAGTCTTATTTCAGAATGAAATAGGGCTATTGTAGAGAGTAGCATGACGCGACTTCGGAAAAATTTCAATGCAGTTTTTCGTTTTGGTGTTCCTAGATGCCAAAATCACCCTCCGTTCAAAAGGTTATATATATATATATATATATATATATATATATATATATATATATATATTTGTAGTATTTCTTAAACCATTATATATTTATCTTTTTTGGATAGTTCTTGGGTATAGGTTTCTTGTGAATAATACGAAAATTTTATGACGACGTTTCGCCCATCATAGTAGGCTTTATCAAAATCTGTTTTATTTTGTGGAACAGTACCTACGAGTGGAAAGAATTAAAATGAAATTTGGTAGCTTACAATGAAGACATTCACAATTAACAATTAAAAATTAAAAGTCAAAAATTAAAAGGTTTTCTAGCTCACATGCAGGAATAAAATTTTGAAATTAAGTTTTATTATGGTACGTACCTCGATGTTTACATTTTAATGGTAAAATTAGGAATGGAAAGAATGAAGGTTCTATTATTGTTTTCGTTTTTTTTCCTTTTTGAGTAAGTATTCTGGTTTATGTTACTTAGTTTTTCAATGGCAGAGAGATAAGGTGTATATTAATTATTAAAATGGAATATACGAGGTGGTCACAAAAATTGAAATAATATTCATTGTTTATTTATAGTATTAAGTTGTGATAGATATGGCTTAAATGATTTGTGTCTTGTTTATCATTGACAGTATGCTGTTCCTTTTTTATGTAAATCATTTCTTTCATCAAAAGTTTTTGGTAATTGTTATCTTGTGCCAGAATTTTGTTAATTTTAAAGTGTCGCACATTAGTTTTACAGGTACGTACCTCGAAAATAAATTCAATAACATTATTATTAACACAAAAAATAAAATTCTCAATCTCACAATAACCGAGTCTACTCACAAAATAAACAATCTTAACTCTCAAATCGAAGAACTAGCAACAGAAATAAAACAAATATTACCTTTAGATACTTTTAACGATTTCATGCAGAGAGAGAAAGTCAAATACGAGAAAACTTTTTTTAAGGTCAAGACAACTAACCAAAAAAAACTTTCCAAAATTATATCAAATGTTACAGAACCTAGTAATAAGATCAATGTTTCATCTTGGGTAGACAATATTTCTAATAAACAAATACCTGAAGATGTCGCTGAAGTTTTAGCCCTAGGCGAAAATTTCTCTATACCTGTTGTTGAGGAAAGTAAATTACCTATAACAGAATATATAGCTTGTGTTGAATCTGCTATTAAAGATAAACCAAACGAAATAAAAGACACGATTCGCGGAAATATTGTAAATCTAATTACCAATCATAAAATCAAAATTAGACACAAAAACACAAAAACTAATAAATTTCAACGAAAAATCAGCAAACAAATTAACAGAGCCAAACATTTTATTAAAAACAACCCAGATATTACTGTTTTAAAACCAGATAAAAGCAACAAAACTGTTATAATGAATACAAATGACTATGATATTAAGATGGATAGTTTACTTTCCGACATCCAAACATACAAAACATTACGTAACGACCCTACAAAAATATACCAAGAAAAAAATAATTCACTAATAAAAAAATTCTTGTCTAGAGAACAGATTTCTGAAAATGAAGCAAAAAAATTAATGATTCACAATGCAGTGGCACCAAAAATTTATGGGTTACCTAAACTTCACAAACCTAGTATTCCATTAAGACCTATAGTATCATCTATCCAGTCACCTTTTTACAGATTATCCAAATATTTAAGTAACTGTCTATCTGAAATAACATGCAAAAATAATAACTATTACATCAAAGATTCTTTTAGTTTCAAGGAGTTTATTAATATAACAAAAATACCAAACACATACAAACTAGTTTCATTAGACGTGATATCCCTATACACTAATATACCGAACGAATTAATAACAAACATCATTAATGAGAAATGGAACTCCCTAAAAGAATATACAACTCTAAATCAAGACATGTTTATTGAAGCGTTAAATCTAACACTAAACAGCAATTATTTTCAACATAAAAACAAATTTTACCAGCAGTTAGATGGTTGTGCAATGGGCTCTCCCATATCTTCCACTGTAGCACAACTTGTCATGGAATACCTAGAAGAGAAGGTTCTAAACAAAACTAATATTCCTATACTATTTTTTAAAAGATATGTCGACGATTGTATCACTGCCGTACCAGAAAATCAAATTGACGAAATTCTAGACGCTTTTAATAATTTCCATCCCAAACTTCAGTTTACTTCAGAAACAGAACTTGAACATAAAATTAATTTCTTAGATATGACAATCATACGACAAGAAAACAATGAAGAACTTAAAACAAAATGGTATACCAAAAACACTTGGTCGGGTCGCTACCTAAACTATAATTCCCACCACCCAAATTCACAGAAAAACAGTGTTATCATAAATTTAACCGATAGAGCGCTAACTCTAACATCACCCGAATATAGATTCGAGATCTTAAAGAAAGTAAAAAAGGTTCTTCATGAAAATAATTTCCCTACAAAGTTAATAAACAGAATCATAAATCAACGTACACACAAATTATATAATAGTAACATACCTGATAAAAAACAGATAAATGATAAAAGCATAAAAAAATATATTGCTATGCCATACACAGCAGAATTATCAGAAAAAATGAAATATATCTTAGGTAAGCATGATATCATTGTATGTCACAAAGCACAACATCTATTATCATCTGTGTTCACATCATTGAAAAGTAAAGTTCCAACTAAAATGAAATCGAATGTCGTCTACTCAATACCATGCTTAAATTGCCCCAATAACTACATAGGAATGACTACACAATACCTTAATAACAGGCTAAACGGACACAAATACACTAAAAATGCCTCAACAGCTTTACATAAACATGAATCTAGCCAAAACCATGAATTTAACTTTCCAAATACAAAATTCTGGCACAAGATAACAATTACCAAAAACTTTTGATGAAAGAAATGATTTACATAAAAAAGGAACAGCATACTGTCAATGATAAACAAGACACAAATCATTTAAGCCATATCTATCACAACTTAATACTATAAATAAACAATGAATATTATTTCAATTTTTGTGACCACCTCGTATATTCCATTTTAATAATTAATATACACCTTATCTCTCTGCCATTGAAAAACTAAGTAACATGAACCAGAATACTTACTCAAAAAGGAAAAAAAACGAAAACAATAATAGAACCTTCAGTCTTTCCATTCCTAATTTTACCATTAAAATGTAAACATCGAGGTACGTACCATAATAAAACTTAATTTCAAAATTTTATTCCTGCATGTGAGCTAGAAAACCTTTTAATTTTTGACTTTTAATTTTTAATTGTTAATTGTGAATGTCTTCATTGTAAGCTACCAAATTTCATTTTAATTCTTTCCACTCGTAGGTACTGTTCCACAAAATAAAACAGATTTTGATAAAGCCTACTATGATGGGCGAAACGTCGTCATAAAATTTTCGTATTATTCACAAGAAACCTATACCCAAGAACTATCCAAAAAAGATATATATATATATATATATATATATATATATATGTATATATATATATATGTATATATATATATATATATATATATATATATATATATATATATATATATATATATATATGTATATATATATATATATATATATATATATATATATATATATATATATATATATATATATATGTATGTGTTATAACGGAATTTGCAAGCACGATAGAGGGCGTATTTTTTGACGGATCGAAACCAAACTCGCTACAAAAATCGGTTAGGACAAAATCTTGGACGAGTTCGTTAATGAGCCAAATCGGCCCAGTAAAAACAAAATGGCGGCCTGTCAAAGTTGAAAAAAAATCGTATTTCCTTTGTTTTTCATTTGACGCAAGAAAGTTATCAAGCTTTTTCATAGACCTTAACACGTTCTACAACTTTTGTATTTAACATTTTTCTCTAAATCGTACATTAAAACATTTATTTAAGAAAATTCACAAATTATAACGGAATTTGTAAGCACGATAGAGGGCGTATTTTTTGACGGATCGAAACCAAACTCGCTACAAAATCGGTTAGGCAAAAATCTTCGACGAGTTCGTTAATGAGCCAAATCGACACAGAAAAAACAAAATGGCGGCCTGTCAAAGTTGAAAAAAAATCGTATTTCGTTTGTTTTTCATTTGAAGCAAAAAAGTTACTTAGCTTTTTTATAGACCTTAACACGTTCTACAACTTTTGTATTTAAGATTTTTCTCTAAATCGTACATTAAAACATTTATTCAAGAAAATTCAAATTTACCAAAATTGTTTTTTATTTTTTTGTTTTTGATTTGATGCCAGAATGTTACTTTGGTTTTTTGTACATCTCAGAGCATTCTATTACTTTTGTATCTAATTTTTTATTTTCGGTTTTATGCAAACATGTTACTGAAATAAGACTGTCCAATTGGTCCTGTGCCATTGGGATTTTTTATTATTATTTGGCCATCCCTCTAGAATAATTTGTTTTAATTGTTGATGTTCAACATCTTTTTGGGTTTCAATTTTAATAATTAAATTTTGTCTGGTATCCCATTTATATTATTTTGAATTAAACACACATGTGCTTCTATTTCTTGCTCTAGTTGATTGTAGGTTTCAGGTAAATAAGACCTTGGAAGTGCATCTGCTAATATTAAATCTTTGTCTCTCTTAAATTTAACCTCAAAATCAAATCTTTGTAAATTTAGAAGCATTCTTTGTAACCTAGCGGGACATTGATTTATGAGTTTTTTTAATCTTGTCATGAGCGGTTGATGGTCTGTTTCGACAAGTACTTTTTTCCCATTGACAAATTCATAAAATTTGGACAGACCAAAACAGATAGCCAACAGCTTTTTCTCTATTTGAGCATAATTGACTTGAGTATCTGTTAGATGCATACGCACACGGCAAATTATTTCATAATAAAGTTGCACCTAGACCACTTTTTGAACTGTCTACTGAAATTATTATTTGTTTGTTAACATCACAGAACTGAAGGACTGGACTTGAGGTTAACAATTTTTTTTTATTTTATCAAAAGCTTTCTGTTGCTCTTCTAGCCAACAGAATTCAACATCTTTTCTTAAGAGATTACGTAATGGTCGTGTTACCTGAAATATTTTTGATATATTTACTCACATAGGTTAAGATTCCTAAAACTCTGTAAACATCTTTTTTATTTTTGGGTGTGGGCATGTCCAGCATTGCCCTAATTCTCTCTTTGGTGGGTGATATACCGTTTTTTGATATAACTTGACCCATATATGTAAGACTTGGTTTTGCAAATTTACATTTACTTAAGTTAAAACTAACATTATTTTCTCTTGCTAATTCTAAAACGTGTTTCAATTTTTTATCATGTTCTTCTTTATTTCGTTCCCAAATTATTACATCATCAGTGTAAATTTCAACACCTGCTCTTTTAAATATATTTTGAAACTGTTCCTGAAATACTTCAGGTGATGATTTTAAACCAGGAAGGCGTAAAAATTTATATCTTCCAAAAGGAGTACCAAAACTATATAAATTTGAGCTAGGTTTATCCGGACAAATCTGTTAAAATCCCTGAGTTGCATCTAATGTACTAAACCTGACTGCTCCTGACATTTTGCATGTTATCTGTTCTAATGTTGGTATTTGGGAATATTCTCTTTTCATTACCTGATTTAAATCTTTTGGATCTAAGCATATCCTCAATTTTCCGTTTGGCTTTTAACTAATACTAGTACTAGTGGATTTAGCCAATCGCATGCAACTTGACATTTTTCTATTATTTTCATACTCTCCATTTCCTGTAAAGTGTTTTCAATTCACTTAATAAATGTATTACAGGTTTAGCGTTTGATTCTAGCTCTATATGATATGGTTTACTTTTATTCAAACACCTAACTCCTGCAAATACATCTTCATATTCATTTATTAAATTATTATATTCTTTATATTCTGTATCTATACTATCTATCGTATTCATTAATTCAGTTTCTGGACATTTAATCAATTCAACCTTAAACATGTATATTTAGACCTAAGATACATTTTGTATAAGATTTTACTATATAAAACTCTAGATCATATTCATTTTTATTTTTCTGACAAATCAATTTACACAACCCTACCACGTTTAAGCAATCTCCTGTATAGGAAGTTAAGTTAACATTTGTTTTATTAATCTTTCTTTCATTTAGCTTTAGCATTTTAAAAACATTCAATGGTAGTATATTTACCATGGCACCTGTATCGACCTAAAAATCTATATCTTTATTGTTAATAGTTAGTTTAGTTAACCACTCATTTTTAGTTATATTGCTTACATTATTGAGGTTTATGCTACCTATAAAAAAGTCTTTATTTACATGGTTTTCAAAAACTACCTCATTTACTTCATCTTCTTGTATTTCATTCGCATGTTCCTTTTTTTGTAACAACATTTAGTGAAATGATTTTTTAATTTACATAATTTACATACCTGTCCATATGCTGGGCATTTATTCAATTGATATGAACCTCCACATCTGGTACAACATTTAATTACAATTACCTTATTGTGTGGTTTTTTAAAAACTTCGACTTTTCTCACTTCATCTATCTGGGTCAGTTTTCAATTCCGTATTGCTCTACCTTGCCTTTTAGTTGCCTCGATTATGTAACAGGTTTGCACAGCCTCTTCTATTGTTATTGTGTCTTCTTTATCTTCCTGGAGCAGTTTCACTCTGATAGTGCTATTGTTTACACCGCATATCAAAATGGACTTAATGAGACTTTCTTGCAGTTCTCCTAACTTACATCTAACTGCTTTTTTTTCAATTCTGTAACGAAATTTTCTAAACTTTGGCCCTCTTCTTGCTTATATGAAAAAAATCGATATCTCTCGTATGCGACATTTTCCTAGGGTAAGAAATGGGTCTCGAATTTATTTAATAATTTACCTAATTTGTTTCTGTCTTCTTCCTCTATTTTAAATGTGGTGTATATTTTCTAACCCTTCTTCTCCAATGAGATGTAACAATTGTGCACATTGTATGGCTTCAGATTTTTAATTTATCTCAATGGCTAATAGATAATTTTCAAACCTGGCACGCCATAGTCTCCAATTTTCCGCAATATTACCATCCATTACCATGTGACTAATTTCTCTGTAGTCGAACATTGCACTTTGTAATTTTTCTAAATTGCATTGTAATATTACTAATCTCACCAAAATTATATTCGACTTCGCAGCGCCATGTAATGGTGTTGATTTGTTATTTATTTATTTATGGTTTTGATGGATAGTAATCAAGGTGAATCGAATCTGGATTTTTATCTCGTTTATTTATTAACAACCTTAACATATATATATATATATATATATATATATATATATATATATATATATATATATATATATATATATATACAGGGTGTCCCGGGACTAATGGGAAAAAGTCAGGAGCGTATAATCTGAGCCAAAATAATGTTAGTACTTCATATGAACTTTTTCTATGGAGGCCCTCGTTTTCGAGTTATAGGCCTCCAAAGTATTAATTTTGAATTTGGTTTTTATTTTTATTTTTTGTACTAGTTATTTGATCTTTATCAAATTTACGGCAAAGCTATAATGTACGTGTATGTTTATTTTGGAGAGGTAAACAGATTTACAGTACTGCCTTGAAGCCAGGGACGGACTACTCGCAATGGTTAGTGATCCAAAAAATTTGCAGGGATGGCACACCCTGTATGAAATCATCGAAATTGACTTCTCCACACATTAAGCTAACGAAAAGGTACTTTTGTTAGAATTCGATAAAATAAGTCGTTTGGATAATATTTACAGTTTTATTAATGCACTACGTACAAATCTACCCGACTAACTTATTAATACGATGTCCAGGATTTACTTCCTTTTAATCAAAATTACGAACATAACATCATTAAACCATTAAGAAAACCTCAAAAAACACAAGTTATAAAACATTAGACTAATACTAATTCCTAAACAACAACAGAAACTAACGTTATTCTAATAAATGTTCAATATGAGCTCCTCCCACTTCCACGCACATTCTAAGTATACGAAGGTTGTTTCTTTGCACTTGAATGAGCAATCCCACATTATTTCTAATAACATTGCAGTGTAACACAATTCTGTCTATTAAATCTTGTCTTGTTTGCACAGGTGTTGCGTATACCTTACTTTTGAGATAACCCTAGAGAAAGAAATCCATAGGATTAACGTCTCCTGATCGCGGTGGCCATTGAAAAGGGCCTCCACGAACAATCCATCTATTAGGAAACCTTGTGTCTAAATGCTGTCGTACATCTAAACTGAAATGAGGAGGGGCCTCATCATGCATGAACCATAAATTCCTACGAGTTTGTAGTAGCACATCATCAAACAGGTTCCATAACTAATTTTGCAAAAACTCCAAATATCTCTGACCAGTCAAAGTACCGTCAATAAAGTATATGGCTCTATCAAATGATTGCCAACTATTCCTGCTCAAATATTAACCCTGAATCGATGCTGGCTCCTAGTTTGGATAATGCCATATGGATTCACATCATCCCATAAATGCATATTATGAGAATTTATGATTCCATCTCTGGTGAAACCGGATTAGTTCGTAAAGAGAATGTTACTAATAAATGTATTGTCTGCTTGTTGTTGTCGCAGAAACCACTGGCTGCTATACTCAAGTCGTGCAAGATAATCAGCCACTGTCATACTGTGTACTTTTTTCATGTGAAAAGGATATAACAGCTGTTCTTTTAGGACGCGATGAACAACTAATTTCGAGACGTTATGTTCTCTTGATACTTTTAGAAAACTCGTTGATGGTTCATTATCAACTGCATTCAACAAGTCTTGTTCATTTGCCACAGTACGTATGCTTCGTACTGGAGCTTCTCCACCTTTTTTTGGCAAAAATATTCCTAAAATTAAAAATTTTGTTTTGTATACATAGAAAATTACATTTACTTATTCATACCTGTTTCTCCTAACCTGAGATCAATACACTCAAACATTCGTCTGTCTGGCAATGCTCTGTTTGCAAAATGTTCTTCATAAAGCCTTCTGGCCTCTAAACAGTTTCGAGAAGCCAGTCCATACATTAGATGCATATCTGCGTACTCGATAAAAGCGAATTTTGCCATTGTAACTGTTAAATTAAGGTCTCATGAATTATTGACAAGTACTGACTACGAACTATTCTACACAACGTTTGACAACTAATCCTATGGTAACGTGATAAACGGTAAAAACACTTATAAAAAGTTTTTACCAACTTTCGAATTAATAAGTCGTTAATGTTTTTCGTCTTCTGCTATTATTTTTTTGTAGTACTGTAGGTAAATCTTGGACATCTATTAATAAGTTACGTTTGACCTCGTTGTGTACTTATAAAAATGGTGAATGCGTAAATTGGTACGTAGTGCATGAATAAAACTGTAAATATTAGCCAAACGGCTTATTTTATCGAATTCCAACAAGAGTATCTTTTCGTTAGCTTAATGTGTGGGGAAGTGAATTTCGATAATTTCATATAGGGTGTGCCATCCCTGCAAAATTTCTGGATCACTAACCATTGCAAGTAGTTCGACCCTGGCTTCAATGCTCTACTGTAAATCTGTTTACCTTACCAAAATAAACATACACATACATTATATCTTTGCCGTAAATTTTATAAAGATCAAATAACTAGCACAAAAATTAAAAATAAAAACCAAATTCAAAATTAAAACTTTGGAGGCCTATAACTCGAAAACGAGGGCCTGCATAGAAAAAGTTTATATGAAGTACTAACATTATTTTAGCTCATATTATACGCTTCCGACTTTTTTCCCATTAGTCCCGGGACACCCTATATATATATATATATATATATATATATATATATATATATATATATATATATATATATATATATATATACATATATATATAAAACTAGTGAATATTGGGGAATTGCAGCAAAAAATGGAAAAGAAATACTCTTAGCGGAAAATGTCCAAGCTTTCGAGGATGTTTGTCCTCATCATCAAGGAGAATAAAATGAAAAACAGCAGTTAATACTGTAGTCAATAAAGAATAATTAGAAATGAAGTTCACAACCACGTGTGTACTTACCTCCGAAGTGAGGTTAGACTCCATAAAGTTGTAAATTCGTAAACTACAGATCGTAAATTGTGAAATGTTCAACAGGAATTGAGTTAACGGACGGGCAAACCAACCGCATCACAGCATCAATTGAAAATGTCGCAACATTTTATAAAATAAAATCCTTTCGAATGGCTTAGGAGTTAATTTTGGGGAAACATTTGAGAACTGCACCATTATTATATGCAATTCATCAAAGGATGCCCAATTATCATCAGCGGGGTTTATGAATCTATAACTCCATAGGTATTTGGCTCAGCTTCAGCGCAGTACGGGTTTAGGCAAAATAAATGCTGACAAGATGCCGTTAGATATCTAACAGAAAATATTTATAATGCGCTAGATAAATCTAGTCCTACAATTGGAGTTTTCTTAGATTCATAGAAGGCGCTCGACACGGCCGACGATAGGATGCTGTTAAGTACTTTAGAAGACTTGTGAATTAGGGATATTTCACATGACCTATTCAGAACTTATTCAACCAAATAGTGGAAATAAAAGGTACTTATAGTAGTGGAAAAGTCATTTCATGTGGCGTACCTCAGGCGACGGTCTTAGGACCCATCCTCTTCAATGTATACCTGAATAATCTGTTTATACTGGAAATACATAGCAAAACAGTTTGCAGACGATACTGTATTGTTTTGCGATGACGGCAAATGGTACGACCTAAAACATCATTTAGAGAAAGTTCAACAACAAGTTAAGATGTGGTGTGACAATAGTTTTCTATCATTAAATATTAATAAAACTGTATACCTACTATTTAGTTCCTACGTTGATGCTCTGTCAAATTATGACTTAACTATTGAAAATCTTACAATTTAATTAGTTAACAAAGTAAAGTATCTTGGTATCATGATAGATCATAATATGAGACGGGATCAACATATACAATATCTACTAAAGAAACTACGTTACATACTATATAAATTCAAGGAAATATGTAAAATAGTCAAATTAAAACAAACAAAAAATGGTTTATAGAAGTCTAGTGGAACCGCACATTAATTATGGGATGATAGTATGGGGTGGACTTTCTAAGACGTACCTACTAGCATTTGAAATCATCCTTCAGAAACGTTTTCTTAGGACAATTCTTCACCGAGGCACCGTACACCAACACGATGTTTGTGTACGGTGACCGAGGTGATGATTGTCCTAATATGAGCATATTCCACGAAGTAAGGGTCGAGACAGTCAATTTCATTGTCCAAGTAATACATTATATGGGGGAAGCGTAATATTGGACCCTAGGCAAATATTTTTCATAAATGTATCATACACCTAAGACGGAACTGAAAACTCTAGGCCAACAACACGAAACGCGAGAAAAAAACAATATTTATTACATCACACTCGCAAAAAACTGTCGGTCAGAAAAAATAAAATATACCTATTTAGGCCATAAACTATATACTTGACTTTCGTGTGAAGTTAGGGAAATTTCCATACTATCACTATACAAAAGAAAATTAAGAGATTTTTCAGCAGTAAGGCGAGAAATTATATAAATAATTTGATTGATTGAAGTAGAGCAAAGGTTATATATAGAAAGGAGAAATACAAATAGTTGTAATGAAAATAGTTCCCATACTATATCTTCAGTATTTTTAAATCTTTTACAATTTTATATTTTTTTATAATTTCCATATTGTTTTGATTTACGGTGTTGGTTAGATTTAAGGTATTAATAAGTTATATTAAATTTTATTATATACAGCTTAATGGTTTAATGTGTTTTTACCACATACAAGTAAACTTAGTTTTACTTCGTGGTTAACCTGTTTATTTGTACTCTTTTTATTTATAAAATTCTGTATCTGTAAATAAATCGTACAAATAAACATTATTTGTTTGTAAATAAATATTGCTTTTCCTCATAGCGCCGGGAAAACAATAACAAAGCCTACACAGAATACAGCAGTTGATGCCGATGCCAAAAAAATCCTTCTCTTTTTATTTGTATAATTCTGCGTTTTTCATTTCCAGAGCTAATTATCAAATTTTTTTCAGAGCGACAGAAGCAGAACTTACCTTGGGTGCACATGATTTGGATCAGGTTGAAGACGGTCGAGTAACAATAAAGTCTTCGTCTTTTATCATCCACGAAGACTATGTACCTTCTGGTTTAATTCACGATATAGCACTTATCCAACTACCAAAAGATTCAGTTGAACTTAGCGGTAAGAATAATTGAATAAAAAATATCTTGGCGATAAAAACCAAAATTAGAAAGTTTTGATCATTACTCGCACAAAATACATGAGATATAAAGTGGCAAGGTGCCGCAGTAGATTTTATTAATTTTTTAAATTATATTTTATGTAAAATGTTGCAAATTTATATATTTTCTAATATTTCTACTTAGTTATAAATGCAAAGTAACTGTACTTCTAATTAATTAGTGAAAGTGAAATGAGTATGTAATTTGACTAAATATCATACAGGACACATTAGCCAATAAGGAACTCTTATCCTTGTGCAAGAACATCTGGCAAGAACGCGACCATCTAGAATGTTTACATGAGGTACGTTCTATTTGGTCATACGGTGCTGGAGCGGAGTGAGAGCGGCGTAACAATCACGTGGCACCGGAGCGTTTGTAACGAGAAAGTCTATCTCGAACGCGTTGGAGGAGATTTGAGAGTGTTTAAAAATAATGTAACCTCACTTCTTTTAATAATTTACATAGTTTGTTGTTGGTGAGTACCTACAGCCTTATTATATCTTAAATGGTATGTAATAAGTACTATCTTGAAGTTAATTGAATCATTTCGGCAGAAAATGGATTACTCTCAAACACTGCCCATTATAAATTTCTGCAGAGAAACTTTATTTGACGATTCTGAGGATGAAGAATGTGATAGAGAAGTTATAGAAAAAGTGGATTTTTTTGTGAAGAGTTTGTTCCAAGAATGTCAGATAAACAATTCAAACAACATTTTAGGATGAGTGCACAAACTTTTGAAGATTTATTAAAAAAAAATATTTGGTGGATGTTGGAGAACCCATAGTGGGAAATCCAAAGGTTGCTCTAGAAAAAGGAGTAATTATAACTATTTGGTATTTGGGTAATATTGAAAGCTTCAGGTTAGTTATTTTTATAGTTATTTACATGGGCCGAGTTTGGCAGCTTGCTATGTACTACACTTTGTAAACGGATAAGCACTAATTGTAATTAGCACTGTCATGTGGAATAATGTAAACTTTACATTTTTTAGATGTGTTGATAACCGTTTTGGAATAACGAAATCGACATGTTGGAAAGTGGTCATGAGAATTGGAAAGCTACTCTTGAATGTAAATAGTAGAAATAAAATTATCAGTTGGCCAAAAAGGGAGAGGCAAATAGAAATTGCCCATGGATATAGCCAAAATGCTTTTACTGGTTAATACTTTTAGTTTTGGCTTTAAATATTATTCTTTATTATCTTTTTGATAACCTTATTTTATTAACTCAATTCAAACTTTATTTATTGTAGGAGTAATTGGGTGCATTGATGGGTCCCATATTAAAATATTAGCACCCAAGGAAAATCCAAACTCTTATGTTAATAGAAAAGGGTTTCACTCAATATTGTTGCAGGGAATTTGTGACAATAAAATGTTATTTATAGACGAATATACTGGTGAACCTGGTTCAAAACATGACTACTCTCTTTATCGAAAGTCAGAAATGTATTCTGCTATTGAAAGAGGAGAATTACAGTTTTTTAATGATTTTCATCTAATTGGAGATTTGGCATACAAATTGTCCTCAAATTTGTTAGTAGGATTTAAAGATAATGGACATCTAAATAGGAGGCGAAAAAACTTTAATGTAATTTTAAAAATGTTAAAATTGAAAATTCTTTCGCTCTATTAAAAGAACGCTTCAGAAGACTGAAATATTTAGAAACTGTTAGGCTAGATTTAATTAGTTTAAATATTATGAGCTCTTGCATATTACATAACTTATGTATCTTGAATGGAGACACGTTTGAAGACATAATAAACTTGGAAGAAGAGTTACAGCTAAATGCAAATAATCAACCTGAAATTGTTGAATTAGAAAATGATGATGTGCAACTTCAAGCTGTTTTAAAGCGGCAAAATATTGTGAATGGTTTGCCCCTAATTATTGGCAACTGAGTTTACTTTTCAAAAGAATTATGTATAAATTTAATCTTAAATTTAGAACGTATTTCTTTTAATCAAAAAATATGTTTTTAAACGTTATAATACTTTAAATGTAAGTTTTCAATTATATTTTAACTAATAGTCATTTATTGAAGTAAATAAAACAAGTTTTAATGGCTTTTGTTTTTTATTCACTTGAACAAAAAAAATTTCTCAACATAAAAAAAGGAAACTCAACAAAAATTCTATATACAGAGGTATTTTAGAAACATACTAACATAACATATCTTATCAACTAATATAATGCTACTAAACTGCTCGTCACTGGTAACGTATCAATCATTACATCAATATTTAAATTATTGTAGTCAATTTCAAATTCACTGTTTTCCTTATTGTTAGTGTCTCGCCTGCTGGTTGTTGGAGTCGAGGTTGGAACATCACAATGACTATTGACATTGTCAACAAACCCGGAAGTTGATGCTTCTCTTGCATCTAAAAATAAAATTTTACAGAGGGATCTTAACCATATAATAGTATATTATGCAACGATCATGTAATGAAAGTTATTAATACACGAGCATTAACCGGGATACGAAACGAGCCGAAGGCGAGTTTCGTATGGTTTATGCGAGTGTATTAATAACCATTACATGAGAGTTGCATACACTATTTTTTCTACGACCGATAAATAATAAAATGAAAACAAGAATTAATTTCAAACAATCTCCCATAATTCCCATAATTAAGGCAACCTGTAAAAAATAGCATTATTTAATAGCAATGATTCCACTTTGATAAAGAGAAATATACAAACAATGCAATTAGTTTTTCTTTCAAGAAAATACATTATATTCTAAAAAACAAAAATTCAACCCGGCCAGGATCTGAACCACGATCTGCAACGCACTCATGCACCACGACCGCAAGCGTTACTAACTAAGCTACGAAGACTTGTATGAAAAAGTACGCACATTATGCATATACAAATTAAATCATTGTATCAAGCTGAAATAAACAGAAAGGTTTTTCAAAAGAATTTCAAAATAAAGATTTGCTTACCTTTATCATTAAATAATCATAATCTGGGGCTTCCTCGATGAATTTCCTGAGCTCGTTTGGCTGGAATGTTTTGGATTTCTTTCCAACGTATCCTTCAGATTTCCGCTTCAAAAATGCATGTAGCCGTGCGTATTTTGAAATGTCAGTTTGATAGTTGATATTCAACATCAATTTTAATATGGAATAATGTGTCCATGAAGTTGAAGATTTGAGTTTATTTGAAAGTTCTTCAAAATAAACCAACGACACATTTTCCTACTTTTGACGCGTTGTGAAATGTCAAATAGGTAAGTAGGTATGTAGAAACATAGACCACTTGATTATCCCCAAGTACTTGTTTCTATTGGCCGAAAATTCGTTTCATAATGAAAAGTACGTATTTTCATTGGCCAAAATCTGTATCGAAATGAAAATCCGTGTTAAAATTAACAATATTAATGAATCGGAAGCAGATATTTAATTCGCGTATTATAATACGGGAGTAGAAAAAGTTATGATATACACGGTTATATTAATTAGTATTATTATACAAGCTGCACTTATTATCATTTGGTAAAAGTAAATTTAAGAAAAAGTGGTTATATGAAACTGCAATATTTACCACAAATTAAGAATGTTATAACTTATAATATTATTTTCTAATATACCTATATCTAATCAAAGATCATATATCATTAAATATGAAAATATTTTTCTAACCGAAGTGTGAACTTTATTATTGCCTACCCTCACCATCATTTACATGTAAGCCAGTCAAGCTACTACATGTAGCTACTGCTGATATTTCTGGCTGCTTAAATAAAATGTTGTGCATCGCATCAAAATCTCCTCTTCTGACCTGATGTATTATTATGGTTTAAAATTCCTTTGTAAGTGACTTCCATTTACTCTCACATTGCTTTGCTGATATATTTTTATTAGTATCTTTGCATAACTCTGCTACTTTGCTACATTTTTTTTAATACCACAAAAAAATTCTTTCTGAAAACGCTGAACCCTACTTATTAAAAACAAAGTGTTATCAGTAGTCCATATTTTATCCTCTAATTCATTAGCTACAGATTGTGAGCTAAGGGACGAGTGCTCTGGAAGTTGCTGAAGTTCTTCATCTAGATCTGGTAATACACCCAGTTGTTGCTGTAGCATTGTTTCATAATTTCTTCGGAACACCTCATTATCTAAAAGGGAATACGAAATATCACAACCAATGGTTTTTCAAAGTAAAAAATAAATGAAAAACGTGTATAGAACGTAAGACAGAAACAAGAAAGTACTTCTTATAAATTAATTAAGTAAGTTTTCTATAAAAATTAGGCATAAAAAGAACTAAAAAATACTGACTTTCTAACATGTCCACCTCTATTTCGAGTACGTTTAGGACGTATTTCACAATACCAGAAGAACTATCAGGAGAGTTAAACATTGTTTTCCCGATTATATAAAAGAAAACAATTACAAACCCTAAAAATCAGAGGAAAGTTTTTAACACGCATGCCCACTCCGATCGTGCCACCTGTCGAGGTAGGCCTTTAGGAGTCAACTCCGTTCACTCTGAAATCACAAAAATGAATGCATCTCGAACGGGTTTGGAGCGAAAAGAGCTTACGGAGTGAAAAGAGTGTGCAAATCGAACCCACCTTTGATATTGAAATTTATCTTCTAAGAGAGAATCAGGTATAGGGATTCTCAGGAGACGAGATAAGGCAAGAGTTTCGAAAATCTCGTCTGGGTTTTGTTAAATTAAAACAAAATTCTTCTCGATTTCGTCTCGTCTCGTTAAATATCGTTAATACTAGAATTTAATAACTCTAAAGTAATCTATTGTGAAGTGATTCCTACGTTGCTAATCAACACATTATGAAAAGTTTTAACATACATATTTTCCATTATCATACCAAAAATATACAATCTTTTATTGTTGAGATATATTTTATTAAATAAGTAAATTTTAATTTGACATTGTTCAGTACTACAAAATTATTCTTTTGAAAAAATTTCAAACAGAAAAGAAATAAATAAAAAAATCAAGTGAACAAAAAAATGCATGGAAAAATTACCTATAAAATATGAATTCAAATATGAATTTTGTTCAAAAGTAAAGTAGCGTCATTTTTTATATCGAAAATTTTTATGAAAAAAATGTAAACTATGTTGAATATTTTTCAATTGTCTACCCTACAATATTAATAAATGTATAAGTACATTTTTAATCAAGTTGTAATAATATTTACATATCTGACATTGAACTATATCAATTATTTTGAACCATCAACAAAATACTGCAACACAGAAGTTAGAAAACTTTGAAATGATCAAATAGTCGATAAGAAATGAGTTAACTGTTTATTAGATACTAATTTACAATTTGGAATACATTTTCTACATAACAATTTTCGAAATTATAAAAAATGAAGGTAGGGAAGACCTGTATCAATTTTAATAAAAATTGAATTTTATTTTTTTTCCGTTCCTATCAGAACGCGAAATGTTTGAAAAAAATAACTGGTTATTCTCTTGAATGCGGGAATGATAATGGCATATTCATAATTTGCAAAATGTGTCAAAATTTCATAAAAAAACAATTGTATGGTTAGAACATGTGTTACTAATGACACCGTACCGGTGTCAAATGTAACACGTGCGGTGTCAAATGTTACACGTATGGTGTCAATTGTTATAATCTAGAAAAATTCTTTCCTGATTTTTGGGAACCAACTTTATTAAATATGGATTCAAGGAAAACAATAAAACAAACATAACATCAAATACCATTACAAGTATGGTCGAAAAACAAACAAAACTTACAATGTGTAACTAATAAAAACACTTAAAAATATAATATATTTAAGGAAAAAGCAAAGTTGATCCTATAGATAAAAGAAAAGTAATAAAACAATAGTTTTATTCTGAGCCCTCAGAATATTCGGACACACAATTCTTGCAAACATACAAGGGATCATTATCCGTACATGAAGAATGAGCCCACTTTTTGCTGCTGAGTCACCGTGAGTAGTCTTCTTTACTTTCTTTATAGCTTTCACAGCAAACTAAACATAGCGTGTCATCTTCTGACGACGACGTCAGCTCTACGGATGTCAATCTCTTTTTAGTTTTTGGCTTTTTTATTTCTTTATTGACAATTTTTCGTTTTGTCCGCCCAGGGTTTTCCTTAGCCAAATAACGAGCTTCTAATAATTCCTTTATTTTGGATGATTTCTCTAATGCGACCAAAATTAATGTTAATTCGGATGTGTTAAACATAAACATTGGAGTACCACAGGGTTCAGTTTTGGGTCCTGTACTGTTTCTGTTGTATATTCTCAATCTAGACCAATCGCCTATTGATTTTCTGATATAGACGAGAAAAACATTGAATCAAAATTTATAGATACAGGTAGTTATTTGGATACTTACTTTTCGTCCTACCAACTTTTTCTGAACTCTCGCAAAACTTTTTTTGTCAGATTTCACCATCACCAAAGGAACGGTCCTATTATCGGACATGATAAACTCAAGCAAGTGGATCATATAAAATGTTTGGGCATATATCTCGATGAACAATTTAATTGGAAAAAACATTGTGATGTTGTGGTAGCAAAATTACATTCAACAAACTATTTAATTAAAAATTTGAAAATGTACTCACCGAAAACCAATTCATTATGTTATATCATGGAAAAGCAGAATGCTACCTCCGCTAAGACATTTGCCTGTGGTAACAGTTAACTCTTCTGATGTATTCATTGCTCAGAAGCGAATCATAAGAAGTATAGTTGGACTTTCTAGATTTGGTAGTTGTAAGGAAATATCTGGAAGACTTGGTGTTCTAACTCTCCCCTCATTGTTTATTTTTGAAATATCTACGTATGTCATTATGAACAAAAATATTTTCGTGCGTAATGAAAATAATCACACATATGATACTTGATTCAAGCAAGATTTCATACTGCCTGCCCATTTTTCTAAATTGGCGCAAAACTCTCCCAATTTCATTGGTCTGAAATTCTTCAATAAAATTTCAAATGATATGAAGGATTGTCAGTCGTTATCAAATTTTAAAAATAGATTAAAAATATATCTTTTGAAAGAATGTTTTTATTCGATTGCTGATTTCTTGATCTGTAACTATTTAACCATTTGATCTTATTCTTGTACTTGCAATTATGTTTGTACTATTTACCATTGACTATTTTTAATTTGAAGTGTCCCATACATTGTAAAATATATACGTCAAACAAGGCGAAATTTTTAAATCAGACACAATGAACGCTTACGAAAATACAGACTAAAACAATCACATGACACCAAACATTCTTTAACGCCTAATAGTACTACATATTTATGATAAGAAACAAGAACTAGATTTCCTTGAGGAATTAGAAATTAGTAGACACTTAAGTGACCCACAATATGAAGTCGTCAATGAACAGACAAATCTAGGGAGTTCTCCACTATTTAACTGTCTTTTTAAGTAACAATTGTAAAGATCAGCAAATAATTTTCCTGGTTTCCTATATCATTGCACAGTTATACTGATCTTAAATGGGAAAAAATATCCAGGTCATCCCCATAAGGCTAGCTTTACTATTTGTAATAGCATCTTCTTTTTTCTATTCAAAAATATTAAGTCAATCACAAGGTAGATCACTTCTTGGTCTAGCCAAAATATTAAACATCAAGTAGACATCACATCAAATGTAACTTCTGTTATTCTGACGATGATATCTTATGATATCGAAACAATTGTACATTTCTTAAAAATATTCTTATTATAAGGTCGAATTATTTATAAATAGTAGTTTCATAGATTCAAGTAAGGGTTGACACAGTAAGTTTGCCTCTAGCAGAAAAGTAGGCTAAAGAAACGTTATTCGTTAAGTTATGCACATTTTACATCATCGATTGAACTTATTATTAACTTGTTGATAATTGGACTTGACGTCAATTCATGGTCACTCTGTATAAAATAATAAAAATTCTATGAATCTCAATTTATTGAATTGTTTTTGATTCTAGATACAATCTCCACCATTAAGCTTCCGGACGTAGACGATATACTCAACACCTATATCGAAGAAGCGCCAACCGTTGCAGGATGGGGAAAAACTTCTGATACAAATTCAAGTTACAGTAACGTTTTGCGGTATCAAAATTTAACAGTAATTCCACTCATAGCTTGTGAATTACCGTATTTATTCCATATAGATGTTACACAACTTTGTACTTCCGGTGTATCTAGAAATAATATTTGTTTGGGAGATATCGGAAGTCCTCTAGTGTTAAATGGAGTTCAAGTGAGTATATGATCATCACAGTGTTATTGTTTTACGTGACATGACTTCTTGATAGGTATACAGTAAGGAAATGATAAGTCATAAATTAAACCCCATATTCCGAGCCCAACAATAACTCAGTACACAAGTGCAAACAAAATTATTTTTTCATATTACGAAAGTGTGTAATTTATTAAATAATCTATTTTGTTAAATACACAGTTTTACTAACGAAAATTGAATATACTGGATAATTAATGGCTTGGGACATAATTTATTTCTCGAAACAAAACAACTGACGAGCAGGCGCGCGTAGTGTGTAGCCAGTACCATCTTGACCCTGAACCCAATCTTCCAGTTTCTTGGGCAACTATTAAAAAATCACTGCCAAACAATTGAACAGGATGTTCTGCGACTCGCGGAAAGACTCGATTAAGATGCGACACACAAAAGCCTGTATATAAAGACCCAGCTTGAAATGGACAAGAGAATTTGTATCCCGTGGGAGAAGAGGTACATACACCATTACAGCTTCAATGACCGGCAATTAATCATTCAACTCTCTCCTAGCGAAGAGCGGGACCCAACAAAATGAAGACGAAGAAGAGGTATTAGAATAGCGCGTACTGATGAAATGCCCGCTCATCTGGCGCAATCGCTTTCAGTATCTGCAATCTACAGTCGTTGCAACATCTTCACAACCGAGATAGGTCTGGTCTGTTAGACCACGCAGGCGCTATTCTATGAGCCCAATCACGTGGCCTGAATCAACGGACACCCATTACTACTACATTATATTCCTCAGTTGTTGTTTGTTCTCAACAGCGTACACGTATTGTTTCATGAGACTCAATGCGCAAAAATCGGTATAGTTAAGATCTGGACTTCTAATTGACCAAGCAATTTGTGCATCAGCCCAATTGATCGTCTAAGATATCAGAAAAAAAAAGAAAAAATGCCCTGAATGTTATTCCACATTAATATTTGATTAAGTAATATTTGGTCCACACGCAATATTTTGGTCCAAATAACCTGCCCTTAGCCTATGTCAGAATAGTTACAGATCGGTCAAAATTTCGTTTTGACAAAAGTATTTCCAACCATCAAAGATTGTCAGTAAAAGTTAGTAATTCTAAAATCTGATTGTTTTGTATTTTTAGATTGGTATAGCTTCATACGGAAGCGAATGGGGATGTGCGGTAGGTTTTCCAGGAGTATTTACTAGACTTACAAGCTATTTAGGTTGGTTATCATTGTAATAAAGTTGATAATAAATATTTTTGAAATTAAGTTGGTATCTCTATTTTATTTATGAAATTTTTATCACCATCAACAAGTGATAAAACTAGAAAATTTAAACTGATAGAACCCCTCAGGGGGTTCTAGGTTGTTGGCCATATAGCCTGCAATTCTGGAATACGGGTGTGACGATCCCGGGGCCCTAGTCATGTCGAGTAAAGTTTTGTTATTTTCCTTCTAATTTTTGTAGTATGTTCGTCCCAGTTGTAAAGGTTATCTCAAAGTGTTAGACACCGTGCTGACTAGATGCATGACTCAGCCTTACTCAGTCTCGAACGATTCCCTCCAGACACCGGGCTACATCTGGATTGTAATTAAGCCTTGTCATGATATCCAAGCTTTATCATGATCGACCGAATATTTCCTAAGATACTCGAGGGACTAACATGAATAGTTCTAATTTATCTTCTTTTCCTCCAATTAGCGGGTCCAAGCGACCCAGAGATGAGACTAAAATAACCCCATCCCCCATAAACAATTACAATAGATTATTTACAATAAAAAGATCAATAGGTAATTTTACCATCATTTCGCTTTTCGTCATACAAAAAGCCCTTAATAATTATTTCGGTTCCTTAAAAGAAACCAAAAATTATCTGATGGATCACTTTTGATAGAATTCAATAACATCAAACAATCTACAATAGCAGAGGAATTAATCAATCTACATGAATTTGAAGTAATCACTACTCCTCATTTTTCTTTGAACATCATTAAAGGAGTCATCACTTGCAAAGATTTAATCAATTGTTCCGACGAAGAAATAATTACCAATCTAAAAGATCAATGTGTCACTAGCATCTACAGAATTCTCTCTAAAACCGATAAAACTCCCATCGGAACTTTTATCGTATTCTATAACATTCACAATCTTCCCACAAAATTATTCGCAGGTTTTCCCTCTATCAGAGTAAGACAGCACATACCTAATCCTTTAAGATGCTTCTCGCGCAATGAATTTGGTCACACAGCTTCTAAATGTAAAAACAACCCCACTTGTGTCTCCTGTGGTCATCTCTCACACGACTACCCTCTATGTCCTACTCCAATAAAATGTGTAAATTGCTAAGAAAACCATTCTCCTCGCTACAAAGGATGTTCAACCTTTAAACGCGAATTCGAAATTCAAAAAATTAAAGTAAGAGAAAACATTTCATATTTTGACGCATAGAAAAAATACATTTCCTCAAACCCACCACACATTTTTGAATATAGTTTAATATCCTCCGCAATTCCCACCCATTCAACACCCAAAGTATGAATATCCATCCAATGCGACCTCCTACAACAAAATCCTTCATCAAATAACAGAGCTCCACTCATTTCATCTCCACTCCCTCCTCGCCCTCCCCAAAATCCACCAAAATCCACTTCCTCCCTCTCCTCTTCTCTCCCTATCCCTATTTGCATTCCCCTTCCAAAAAATCTTAGCCCCAACATTCCCCCTCCCAAAAAAAATGCCAGCTCATCAACAGAAAAAACTGTATCGCCTTCCCAATCCACCAATCTCAAATCCAAAACCAACAATTCAAAAAGCTTATCCACCAAATCTCATAAACATAAAGCTTCCACAAAGAATTCTTGAAATTCCACACTATCAGTAGATATGGATCAACACATTGATCAACTTCCTTGCACTTCCAGTCAATATTTACAAACTCCTTAATCAAATTATCAAATCTTTTTTTACCTCCTATCAATAACATTCAACTTCTTCCTCCCAATCCTACAATGGAATATTAACGGTTTTCAACCAAGACAAGAGGAGTTAAAAATCCTAATAAAAACATACTCTCCCTCCATTATATGTCTCCAAGAGACCAACTTTAAAAACAAACTCTCAGCAAACATAAAACATTTCAATGTTCATTTCACAAACAGAACCGACACATCTATATACATGAATCTCTAGATTAAGATAAAATAAATATCGTTTTCAACATAGAAGCATGTGCCATCAGAACCCATTTACATAGTTCTGTTACCATATGTAATCTCTATCTTCTCCCCACAGCAAATATCTCCCTTGAAGAACTCACTTCCCTATTATCTCAACCTACCCATCCATTTTTACTACTAGGCGATTTCAACTCCCATAATACCACCTGGGGCTCCAAATAGACCTCTCATAGAGGCCATATCATAGAAAATTTGATAACTCAGTTCCCGTTCGCCTTACTAAACGTCAATGCTCCTACCTTTCTGTGTAGTTCAACTGCTTCACTTTCCACCCTTAATCTTTCCTTCGGTTCCCCCTCTATCTTTCCCCATTTTCAATGGAAAATTCTAGATGACACTCATGGAAGCGATCATTTTCCAATATCAATCAGATGTCAACTCCCAACCAACACTTCAATAAAAATTCACAACAGATGGAATCTCAAAAAAGCAAACTGGTCTTTATATCAAACAATCATTACATCTCTGCCCCTCCCATATCGTTCCGATCACGAACATTTTCTTCAATCTCTTTGTTCACACATTTTACAAGCCACATCTCAATTAATACCCAAACTCTCATACCCAGAACACAAAATTCCAGCTCTTTAGTGGAATAAATAATGCTGCACAGCTATCAAGAACAGAAAAAAAGCACTTCAAACATTCAAAAGACACCCCACAGAAACCAATTTCATAATATTCAAAAAAGTCAGGACACTATCCATAAGAATAATAAAAGCAGCAAAAATCGAATCTTGGAACAAATTTACGTCGAATTTGAACCACAGTACTTCCCCCAAGACTATTTGGGATGGCATCAAAGAAATGAAAAATATCCCTTCCAGACACATACCCGGTATTCACTATAATGACGAATGGATAACAAATCCTACTGAAATAAGTAACCTCTTTGCGAAATTCTTTCATTGTAATTCTTCTAATACATCCTACAACTTAAACTTCCTCAGAAATAAAAAAGAAAGCGAAAAAAACAATATAATTTTTACCACATCGTCTGACTCCTACAACACCCCCTTCTCTCTACAAGTACTCCATCATGCCTTTTCCAAATCTAGGAACTCCGATCCAGGCCCAGATGACATTTTAATACCAATAATCCAAAATCTACTAATACTCATTAAATAGGAAATCTTAAACTTCTACAATCAGTTATGGACCAATCATATATTTCCCTCACCCTGGACTCACTCGATCATAATACCTATTCATAAACCTAACAAACCCAAAAACCTCTTAGAAAGTTTCCGCCCAATATTACTCACAAATTATTTATGCAAATTACTAGAAGGAATGGTCAACCCTCCCCATATTTATTACAAACTTCTTAAAACAAAGATCCCTCTCTGTAAGAATCAATAACTACGAATCCATCCTCCACTCATTCGAAAATGGAATGCACCAAGGTTCTGTCCTAAGCTCTACCCTCTTCATCATATCTGTCAACTCTATATCAAAATACATTCCCTCTTCCATTTCCTACAGAATGTATTCCGATGATCTAATAATTTATCATTCCTCCTCCACTTCCAAAACATCTGAAAGACAAATTCAAATTTGTATCAACAACCTATATAAATGGTCCCTAAACACTGGCTATTCCTTCTCCCCTTCAAAATCCTCCATCATTCACTTCTGTAGAAAAATAAATTGTTCCAAACTCAACACAATATCCATCAATAATGATGAAATTCCCATAAAAGATAACATAACAATATTAGGCTTATATTTCGACTCTTATCTAAATTGGAAGTCTCATATAAATTACCTAAAAGCCATACCTAACCTTCATTTTAATATGCTGAAATCCCTATCCCATCACACCTGGGGTTCAGGCTACAATACATTAATTAAAATATATCGAACAGTAATTTTACCAAAACGAATGTACGGAGGAATCATTTTCGATTCCGCAAGACCCTCATATAAAAAATCCAAACAGTAAATCCATGTAAAATAAATGTGTCTAATACCCAATGTTACGAACTAACATGCATCTGGGGTAGTAATAATCCAATATTCTCACCGCAATAAATTTAAGTATATCCGTAATATATTTCATCACTTTCCGTTAATAAATCGGGACAGCCGGTATAATTAACAGCAGAATAAAAACCATTTGAACTGGTTGTGTTTACAATTGCCGTATCAACAAAAACATGGAAAAAGTGACTACGAGTGAAGAGTTGAAATGTGGGTTTTGTGTTAAGTGAAAGGATAGTTAGTTCACCTACAACTGGTAAAGAAATATTTTTAATATTAAGTTCGATTGCTGTAGGCAGATCTGTTAAATATTTCTTTATGTGTGTGTGTGAAAAGGAGGGTTGGCATTGGACAGAATCCGTTTGCCACAGAAATGGTGTTAAATTAGGTCCTAATATATTTTCCGTTTAAATTAATTTAGATATCAAGTTTGCATTCTCTGAGAAAAGTGATTAACTGATCTAGGACATTTTTATTGTTCATACTTAGCAGAGTGGTTAAATTAAAGGGTTGAGCTATATTACTGTTGGTGATGAAACGTAGAAAGTTAGGACGACTACTGCTATATTTTCCACATGAAAAAAGTATGTGGTTCAAGTCAGCAATGTATTCGTTGTCGCATGAACAGATGTTCGTTTCTGCTACACCAATTCTGTGAAGATGTGCTGGGAATTTAGCATGATTCAATTTTAACCTGGTAATAGTGACAGAGTACGCTCGGCTTACAGCATAGTCAGCCATGTGTGGGACGCAATTCGGTAAGGTTGGATGTATTAAAGTGTAATGATTGTTAGATTTTTTGGTAAATTCTATCCAACTCTTTTCCCAACTTTTACGTGATTCAATTTTTCCTTTGTTAATTATGTCACTAAAATCGTATTTACCTATGACGTTCGGTAATTTAGTGGCTTCCTTGGCTAAAGAGTCAACTTTGACATTCCCCAAAATACCTGCATGCCCTTTCACCCAGATGAAAATAACTATGTTCCCCTGTATGGACAGCTTGTGGAGAAGTTTCTTAATGTTACAAATGTTTAGAGATGTAGATAACTTTTTGTGGGATAGATTGCTAATAGCTTCAAGTACAGATTTGGAATCGGACATTATTAATACATTTTGCGTAAGTTTTTGTTTGATTAACCACTGTAGTGCTTCTTCGATTGCAAAGATTTCGGCAGTGAAAATGGAACAAGTATCTGAGATTATATATTGAAGTTTAGTACTGGTATCGGAGATATAAACGGCCGAACCAGTACCGCATGTTGATTTTGAACCGTCTGTGAAGATTTTAAAGAAGCTATCATATTTATTGATTATTTCGTTAAGGCGAGATTGGTTAACAGTGTGGATTTCGCTGTAAGTCGGAAATATGACTCTTGGTCCGAAGGTGATGTCTGAAAATTCAAGTTCAAATAAGGGAAGTTTTTTATGAGGTGTGATCAGATCAATGCATTTATTGAAAATAACGTATGCATCCGCCAAGGGTGGACTATTTTTTTGTTCCAATATTTATTTGTTAAATTTTCTATAGACAGTTGAGGGACTAATTGATTAAGGTTATTGTTATAATTGAAAAACTTTAAGTAATACAGTTTTTTAAAAGCTAAATAATTTCGTCTGATACCTAAAGGGGGGGCTCTCTTGCCTCTGCAAGAATGGCTGGAGTGGGCGATGATTTTAAGGCTCCAATGCATATCCTTATAGCACTATATTGTACTCGATCAATTTTTTTTAAATGTACATTTGCTGCAGACCCATACAGGATACAGCCATAATGAAGTATCGACCGAATGTATGCCCGATAGAACAGGAGAGCGATTTTAGGATCAGCTCCCCATTTAGTTTTTGTGACACATTTCAACATATTTATCGCCTTTTCAGCTTTACTCTTGATATGGTTTATGTGGCTACTCCACAGAAGTTTATTATCTAGTACAACGCCTAAATATTTGTATTCTGTTTTGATTGGTATTTTGAGACCACTCAGAGTGAGCGTATCAGTGAGGTGCAATCTGTGTCTAGTAAAAAACATAACAGCTGATTTTTCTGGAGAAATTGTCAAGGCGTGATCACTAAACCATGTCTTAAGGCAATATACAATATATTTCAGTACTTTGACACATTGATTATAGTTATCCTGTGTGGTGTGGAAACAAAAATCATCAACGTATTGTGTGCATTTTATATCCGAATCAAAGATATTATGTAAACTATAAGTATATACAGTAAATAGAAGGGGACTGAGAGCCGCTCCTTGAGGTTATCCGTGATTGGCAACCCTTGGTCCATGCAATACATTATTATTGTCTTTAATGTATATTTTACGATTGCGAAACAAGTCTACAATGTCGTATGAAATATGAGGATGAACGTTTGATGAAATTAAACTTTCAGTGAGAATGTTCAACCGAGTCATATGCGCCTTTTAAGTCCACAAACAGACAACCGACGTACAAGTTTTTCGAGAATGAATATTGTACATCTGAGACTAATTGGGAGACAGCTTCCATCGTTCCCATTCCACGTCGACATCCATACTGCGAATGTGGTAGTTTTGAATTGTATTCTAAATACCATTCCAACCTAGCCTTTATCATGCGTTCAAACGTTTTTATAATACAGGACATGAGCGAGATTGGGCGATAAGAAGATATATTATTTGGGTCCTTTTTGGGTTTTAAAATAAGAACAATGATAGTTTCTTTAAGCTCATCAAAGACGCGGCTATTAAGCCACCATTTATTAAAAATATCTAATAGTGCATTCTTAGCTATCGATGGTAAAAATGTGAGCATTTTATAGGTGATATTATCACTACCGGGCGCCGTTCCACGGCGAGATAAGAGAGCAGATTCCAATTCTGATAAGCTGAAATGATTACAGGGAAAATTGCTAGAGTGAGTCATTTTTGTTGTGCTGGTGAATGTATTACTAGCAGTAGGAGGAGCAAAATAATCTAGTAACTTATCTATCATCTCTGTGGATGTATATGATTGCGAATTACAATATTTTTTGTTTGAAATTTTTTTGATAACATTCCATATTTTATCGATAGGTGTGTTTTTATTTAAATTGTTAAGAAAGTGCTTCCAACTGTTCATACTTTTGGTCTTAAAAAGAAGTTTAGTTTGGGATTCGATGTTTTTGTACTTGAGGTAGTTATCCCAGTTGGACATATTTTTATATTCAAGTAGAGCTTTCTTTCTTTGTAAGACCTTAGCTGAACATTCTACGTCCCACCAGAGGGGGTGAGGGTTTTTTATGCAGACTGGCTGGTTTATTTTCATTGATGATAAGGCCGAGTCAGAGATTATATTGATCAGTTTAGAGAGAGACATATCATTACCAGTTTGAACTAATAAGTGGTTTTTGATTAGGCTTGAAAATAGTGTCCAGTCTGCAGAAGCGACATTCCATCTGGTTGAAGGAGAGATGTTCTGGGGAGTATAATTAGTATTATATTGTAACAGAATTGGGAAGTGGTCTGATCCCAAGGGGTCAGGAAGTACTGACCATTTCAATTTACTTACTAAATTGGGTGATGCAACTGAGAGATCGATTGCAGATTTATTTTGTGTGGGCCTATTAATTTTGGTAGGTGATCCATCATTAAGTATTATGTAATTGGTATTGTTTAAGGCGTCAACAAGTCGTGTCCCACAGACTTGATCACCAGCAGAACCCCAGAGGGTGTGGTGGCAGTTGAAATCTCCACAGAATATGGTATCGCCATTGAACTGTGAAAATAGGTTTTCCCAGTCCTTCACGCTAACATTATATTTTGGTGGTTTGTATAAAGATACCAAGGATAAGTTCATGTCTTCAATGAATACAGCGCATGTTTCGATATTATTACTAAAATTCTGTTTAATAGATTTGATTTTGAATCTTATATTTTTGGATATTAGAATGGCAACGCCCCCTTGCCATCAATTCTGTTTTTTTGTATACTGTTATAACCATATATATTCATATTAACACCTGGTTTTAGCCAGGTTTCACAAAGTATAAGAATGTCAAAAGTTTCATGAGATAGCAGGTTCAATAAATTTGGTTTACGTTTGTTTATAGAAGCTACATTCCATTGAAGTATTTTCAATTGCGTAGTAGCTTGACTCATCGCTAATACTGACGGTATCAATTGTATCGAATTCTAAGGCCGTAGCTATAAAATCCCTAGTATTTGAGTCTGTGAGTGGGTTGTGAGTTGAAGTACTAGATTTTAGATCGAAATTAGTATGGATGAAGTTGATGATATTTTCTATGACTTTCTCTTTATATTGAACAAAATCATCCCTGTGAGGGTTTGGAATAATGGGAGCTGTTTTAGATGCCTTTGGTACATCTGTTTTTTTTGAGGAAGTTGGGGGGGGGTGTTATGGGAGGGGTAGAGGCTTTACGTTTCTTTGAGGGTGCAGTTGGTTTATGTAGCATATATGCGGGGGGGATGTACTGTGACTGCGAACTTACAGGTAGAGGAGGGAAATTTTGTGTATTATTAAAAACTGCAAATCTGTTATTCGTTGTGATTTTTGAATATGAAGGATTGTTAACTATGGTTTCGGCCTCTTTAAAAGAAATATTTTTAAACGCCATTTCTCTTTTGATGTTATGTTGTTTTGTATACATAGGGCATTCTTTGGAGATCGTAGGGTGATTGTTGGTTTGGCAATATATGCAAAAACTGCCAGGATTTGGGCATTCTGAGTCCTTGGTATGTACTTCAGTACATATTTGACATCTTTTTGATTTTGATTTACACAATTTGGCTGTGTGGCCATATCTCAAACAGCTATAGCATTGCACAACCGGGTGAACATAAGGCTCCACGGAAAATGAGGTTAAATTAATTTTAATTTTTTCTGGAATGAAGTTTCCTTCAAAAGTGACAATTATTAGTTGACGATCAACAAATTTGATTTCACCTTCACCATCCGTGACCCTTCTCTTCATACGTTGAACTTTGACCACCTTCATATTATCGCATTCAATGTTTTTGAGTAAAAAATCTTCATAAAAAAAAAGTGTCTACCCATCTCACAAGACCTTTGCGGTGATTATAGAATGTGGGAATGTACGCAACCAACTGATTTTTTTCCATAATTTCATGGCCTACTAATAAATTCGCTATATCGTAGTTTTTAAAAATTACTTTTACTCTACTTACTCCTACCGATATTATATCTACTATGTTTTGTTTAAATTTGTCTCCAGTTAACAAAAAATATCCTATTTTCATTGGAAATAACCTGCCGAAGTTTTTGTTCAAGTGCTCTACAAAAACATAAAACGGACCTTTATCTTTAATAGTGTATTTATTTGTTAAATTGAATAATTTTAAATCTTTATAGGAATCTTTGTTATTGATAGTGTCCATGTCGTCAGAATTATCGGGCGGCCCTGGGCCGCCCGTATTTGTGTTCATAATTAATTATTTAAACTTGTCTTTTCAAGAACTCGTTCCAGAACAAAAAATTGTAAAGAAAAAAGTTAATGTGATAGAATCACGAGGTACTTCAATTAAATTATGACTAACCGATAATATACCTAATGTGAAAATTAACTAAAAATAGGTGTACTTATCTAGAAATGATGCCCTAGTCAGGCACACAAAACACGTGTAAACAGTTCGACTGCCAATACACAACTGAAATATTTCTTTAAAATTGTGTAATTTGGGATATTGTGGTTTACACAATTTTCTACACGTGCATGCGGATATAACTGGTTGGGGTTAAAGAAGAATTAAATCAAACGTCTCTGGCAATAAGGGTTACTGTGCGAGAGGTCAGTTTTTGTGAATTTTAACTTGAAGGTTAGCACAATGCATTTTTTTTCTTTCTTTAGGCGTTTTTCTTCAAATTATTACAATTAAAATACGAGTGTAGATTTATTGAAACCACTATTAGAATAATGGATGGAAAGTAATCGGGAGCTAAAATATACAGCTGTTTTCTAGTGGAATTTACGGAGGCTATTCTACAGTGTCAATTTATTCAATTTAACGATAAGTACCCCCTTCGTGGGACATTTCACTTATTATTAACTAAAATAATGCTTATTTTATGAACGTTGGACTATTTTCTACACTTTGCGCAACACTCTTTTCTGCAATTTACCGAATTAAATGTATTAGCTATCTAATCAATTATTTATGTTCTGGATACTTGGGGAGAGGTAATTATTTAGGGGGTTATATCATCTCCAGGAATCCATACACTCTTGCAAGAGCTAGGGACCGATCATAATTTTGTTTCATTTAAGTAATATATAAATCTAATACGCAGATTGCTTTTTAATACTCTATACCAGGGGTTCCCAAACTTTTTTGTACCACGCCCCCCTCTGGTTATTTGGAGACCCCCCACGCCCCCCTACACATATCAGCTTTCTCAGCACTGTTGGCACAACGGACTGGCGAACGGACTAGTTACAACGCAAGCACTGAACAAACTGCAAGGTTATTGACATTGGATTGAAGATGCGGTGGGGGTGGGCGTGATAGGGGTGGTGGGACACTCGCACTCACGCCAAAGCCAAACGGAGGTATCGGTACACACACCCGTTGCGTCTGACAGTAACTGCTATGGAGGGGGACGGTTTTGAGGATATTGAACTCTTGTGTGTTTTGTAGTTTTAAAAACGGTAGCCTTCTTTGATAAAGTTTACAACTTTGCAACGGGGAAATTTACGCCTTTTGTAATGGGGGAATTTCCGTTCTTTGAAATGGGCGGTTTGAGTTCGGCAACACTGTTCTCTAATTTGCAAATTAATTGTTTTGTAAACAAACGATTTTTGATCTGTTTTATTTTAAACAATGGCTTTAATTTTTTACAAACACTTGACCATCGCATTATGTCAAGTGAATATTCTTTATGTGGAAGCGTGGAAATTGGTAAAAAAAATCGTGGAAATTTAAACATTACAAAAACAATTTTGAAAACTTAGAAAGACTTTATTTCAAAAATCTGAGGAAATTATTTTTGTAATTTTTTTTATTTATTTCATTTGGGTGTCACGCCCCCCCTGGACTTTCTACACGCCCCCCCCCCCAGGGGGGCGCGCCTCCCAGTTTGGGAACCACTGCTCTATACTTTCCCTATGCAATAACTGTTTCACGTCAGCACGCGAAATTAACGTAACAGTTATTTTTGGGGGCTCTATCCGGGATCTTAATCATTTTTTTGTGTGGTTCGGACTTCTCTCTTAACAGAGAAATATGTAAATAAGAAATACGTTCAAATTCTTTCTATTCATTCACATAGGTTAAGTATAGAGAAGCTTTAAAACTATTTTAATTAGGATTAGCAAAATGAGTGAATTCTTTTGAAGAAGTTAGTGGAATATTTTACGGTTGCTTTTTATGACATTGTTTTGCTTCTTTTCGAAATTCAGTTATCGATAATAAGGTATAATATAGTTTGGTATAATAGTAATTAGGTATAATATATTTGTATATTATTAATTATTTATACAGAGTGAGCGAAAGTGAGGAAAAGGGAATTAGTTAACTGAGTTATTTTCTTTCAAATATCGTAAAAGTCTTTGGAGGGAGAAATACTTGATTTTATGATTTAGATTTAAATATACGGGATAATCAGATGTTAATAAAGTTGTGCTTGATGTATTTTATTTTTATGGTTAAGGTATGGAATTCACGAGTATAATAGAATCGATTGGTAACTGACTAATCACTAATAATTTCGTGGAAGAGATTAGGTCGGATCTCGTTGTTTTATTTGCTAATTAAGAATTTCTTTTGCTGACATATTGTGTTTTCGTGGAACCACCCGACACTACAAGTTTTTTTTTTTTTTTTTTACCGCATCAACCTCGAGGGTTATGAGCGGGGTTTCAAAAAACATACAAATAGGTACTTATAGTCAAAAAACATACAATAGGTACTTATATTTTATGATAAAAATTGGAGTCTTTCAGAAATTTGAGCACTTTTTCACAGTTTTCACTTAACGCGCGGTTCATGTTAGACGGAATGTTGTTAACTGTTCTTGTAACACTTAAATTTGTACAATCCAATAATATATGTTTTGTGGTTAGAGGCACATGACACGTAAAACACTGCTTTGGTGGTTCTTGATTTAACAAATGCTGGTGTGTGAGGGCTGAATGTCCTATTCTTAACCTGTTTAAAACAACCTGGTCTTTTCTGTTCTGTGGAAGAGGAAGTCTGGATTTTACTGATGGCATGATTTCTTTAAGAAGCGTATTGGTTTCTTCCCATCTTTTTTGCCAGATATCCCATACAAAATCTTTTATAACTGATTTGAAATCGGCAGCTGGAACTTTTTCAAAATATGGTAGATTTTTGTTGCCTATAGAGTGTCGTGCGATTTCGTCAACTTTTTCATTGAATGGTATGCCTACATGAGAAGGGACCCACAGGAACTCTATTTTAACGTGTGTCAGCTGAAGTCTGTGAAGTTCTTCTTTAATGTCTATAAGTATTTGGTGAGAAGGAAATAGTTGTTTTATTCCTTTGAGAGCACTGTAGGAGTCCGATATTATTAATATGTTTTTGTCTGGCTGTTTGTAGCTTCTCAAGGCTTCACGTATGGCGACTAGCTCTCCTGTATATATTGAACAGTGAGGATTTAGCCTGATTGCATGATTATTTGTATCTTGTAAAAATGCCGATGCGATTCCATTTTCTGATTTAGATGCATCAGTAAAAATATGATCATAACCGGTGAAGTTGGAAATGAGATCATGGTATTTTAATTTGAAAATGTGGTCGCTGGTAGAGTGTTTGGGCTGATTTGCTAATGAGAAGTTGACTGCTGGTATTTGAATTGTCCAAGGTGGAGTTTCATGACACAATGGTAAAGACAGTTGAAATTGTTCAATATTGAAATCTGATCTCTTTAACCTTTCATAAAATGGTAAGTATTTTTTCTGGGTCTCTGGAATGGTATTTGTGTCATGAATTTTTGTTATAAAAGAAGGATTGTAGTTTTTTTGAGCTGAAACTCTAGATGCATAGCATAAAGATAAATATAGACGTCTTAGATATAAAGGTGGTTGTGATGTAATAACTTGGAGACTACTAACAGGACTTGTTCTAAAGGCTCCTGAAATTATTCTTAGGGAACTGGTCTGAATAACATCCAATTTGTGTAGAAGTGTGCTGCTGGCTGAGTTGTAGCAAATGCTCCCATAGTCAAGTTTACTTCTAATTATTGACTGATATAGGTTAATCAGTATTTTGGTGTCGGCTCCCCAGGACTAGTTTGAAAGGATTTTAAGTATGTTTATTCTCGACTGGCAAGTTTTAAGTAGGTTATTGATGTGCAGTGTCCATTTCAGCTGATAATCAAATGTAACTCCCAAAAATTTTACGCTTTCCAACTGTTCTAATTGTTTTCCATTCAGATGTAAATTAATGTTGGCCTCGCCTTTTTTCCTAAAAACTATAAAGTGAGTTTTTGTTGAGGAAAAGGTTAACCCCGTTGTGATTGACCATCTTTCTAATTTGTTAAGGTAGTTTTGCAAAATATTTTTGGATGAATCTAAGTCTTTACTTTTTGTGTAAATTAGTAGATCATCTGCGTAAAGACTGGCTTTTACTGGTAAATTGAATTGTTTTGCTAGACTGTTTATTGCAATTAAAAACAAAGTCGGGCTTAATATTGCGCCTTGTGGAAGGCCATTTTGGATTATCTTTTTACTTGATAGTTTGCCATTTATTCTGACTTGTATAGTTCTGTTTGTAAGAAAATTTTTTATAAAAGCTAACATTTTGCCCTGAATACCTAGATCCCCCAGAGTGTTTACTATATAGTATCTCCAAGTAGTGTCAAAGGCTTTGTTAATGTCAAAGAATATTGCAACGAGGTGTTGGTTATGCATGAAAGCTTCATGAATTTCAGTTTCCAAAAGAACGATATTGTCTGTTGTTGATCTACCTTTTCTATAACCACTTTGTATTGAGCTAAAATAATTTAGTTTCTCTAAGTGCCATTTGAGTCGGTTATTTAAGATTTTCTCAAGTATTTTACATATGCTACATGTCAATGAAATAGGACGATACGATGTAGGAAGATTTTTTGGTTTGTTTTCTTTTAAAATTGGTATGATTATGGCTTCTCTCCATAAGGGAGGAAATTTTTGGGAGGAAAAAATCAGATTAAAAAGTTCGGTTAAAATTGATTTGGCCCTAGAAGGCAGTTTCTGCAGAAATATTGGAGGAATTTCATCGGGACCTGCTGCAGAGTTTTTTGTAGTCATGAGGCTTTCTTCAACTTCCTGTAATGATATGGGCACGTTTAGATAGCTGTCATCATCGCGTATTATAATGTCTACCAGTTCAGTTCTCGTTTTATGTTCATTAAAGGCTTTTGTGTAATTAGCGTCACTGCTATTTTGTTCGTAGGTTTCAGCTAAAACTTCTGTTATTTCTTGGTTGTCAGATATTATTTTATTGTTGTGGCTAAGGTTATTTATGTGTTTGATTGAACTTGATCCTTTTAGTTTCCTAATTTTATCCCAAACCATACTAAGTGGTGTGGATGAGTTTATTGTTGATACGTACGAGATCCAACTTTGTTTTTTGTATTTCTTGATCAAGTATCTGGATTTAGCTCTGCATCTTTTGAAGTCGTTTAGATTCTCCGCTGATTTAAGTCTTTTATATTTGTTAAACGCATGTTTAGTGATTTTTATTGCTTCTGCTATCTCTGGATTCCACCACGGGACAGGACGCTTTTTGACTATTTTTGTTTTTCCTACTGCTTCAATAGCCGCTTTTGTAATGATTTCATTAAAGGACATAATGCTACTTGTTACGTTAGATGTTACTATGTAGTTTGACGTGTAGAGGTCTATCAAATCTGCATATTTATTCCAGTTTGCTGATTTTATTTTCCATATTTGTGGAGGTATTGCTTCAGGAATTATATCTGAAGTATGGTTTATAATTATAGGGAAGTGGTCGCTGTCATGCAGATCATCTAGAGTATCCCATGTTAGGGAAGATGATATTGATGGACTGCAGAGAGATAAATCTAAGGCTGACATGGTACCATTATAGGCGTTAAACCTCGTAGGTTTGCCGGAGTTCAACAGAATTAAGTTGTTGTTATTAATAAAATTTAATAGAGAGTCCCCATTGCTGTCGGTGGATTGCGAACCCCAGGCAACATTGTGACAATTGAAATCCCCGAGTATAATCTTTGGAGCTGGAATTGATTCGATTATGTATTGAAGTTCGTTGAGTGACTGTTTGTCTGGATGAGGCAGATAAAAATTACAAATGTTTAACTTGACATGATGAATTACAGATACGGCTATGACCTCCAAATTGGTGTTGAGAGGAATGTGTGCGGCTTCAATAGAATTGTTGATTAGCATGGCAACTCCTCCACTAGCAATTGTTTGAACTGGTCTATTTTTACAAAAAATGGTGTAGTTTTTAATTTTAGGAAGCTTATTTCCTTTGAGGTGAGTTTCTTGCAGGCTAAGTATTAACGGTGACAATTCATTAATTAAGAGTTGTATGTTCGGTAGGTGGGTGTAAAAACCATTTAGGTTCCACTGAAGAATAAAATTTGAGTAAGCCATTACTTTATCTTGAAAAACCAGAGTGAGAAGAGATATCGCTTTCTTCGTCAGTTGATGTTAGGTCAGCTTCTTCCGTCAATTTTTTCCTAATCCTTGTTATATTATTTTTTACAGATGTGTTATCGATGTTTTTATGAACGAATGTAAGTAGATTTTTCAGATTGTGTAAGTCGTTGGTGTAATTTTTTGCTATGCTTGCAGCATGCTTAGACCCAGATGCATTTACTATAAAATCACATAATTCGGTAAAGTTCATAAAATTTGGTGGTTTGAAAGTAACTAGGAGATCTTTTATAGGTTCTAAAAGGTGAGTTAATTCTTCTGCGTTTTTCTTTGTTTTACATTTTTTGGAAGATTTCGGACGTCTAAAAGATTCTTCATCAGGTTTTTGGTTTTCTAAATCAGGTGAAGTAGAGATTTGACGTTTACAAGCTGCAGAAATCGTCTTAGTTTGTTCAGATTCGTTAGGAATGTCAAGTGATAAATTTGATTGCCTTTGCGATTGCTCTGGGGATTTGGTAATTTCAAGTGATGTGTTTGATGGCTTATCTAATGGATTAAAATCTGGCTCCATATCTAGATTTGTTATACTTATATGGTTGTTAGAGCATTCCCTTACGTTAGGAACCATGAGGTTATCTT
Organism: Galeruca laticollis; assembly: GCA_963921935.1. Classification (NCBI taxonomy): domain Eukaryota; kingdom Metazoa; phylum Arthropoda; class Insecta; order Coleoptera; family Chrysomelidae; genus Galeruca; species Galeruca laticollis. Next base: position 218,223,816 of record OY998175.1, read on the forward strand.
GATTAGAAATGCAGCTTGAATGTGAATGTGCAAGAGTAGGGATATCTGTTGGTTTAACTTTATTTGTGGATACTGGAGATTTGGGAGTTGAGTCCAGTAATACCATATTTGGAAGTAATTTAGAGTGAGAACAATTATTTGCAGTGTGACCAGGTTGTTTACAAGTAAAACAGACATTGTCTAAAGATAGGAATATTCGGTAAGATGTATTATCATAATTGAAGTCCAGAAATTCAGGTATTTTGATTTGATCAGGAGGAGAGATGTAAATATGTCTACGAAAACTATAAATGTGTTTATATTCCGGATTTTGTGTGCCAATCTTAAGGAAATTCAATCGAGTTTCCAAATTCAGTCCCATATTAACAAGCTCAGCTTCAATGATGTTATGTGGTACGGAGGGACACACATTTGAAATAATCAATCGTATGTTTGGGTTTAGTAATCTTCGTGCTTGAATACGTTGATGGTTAACTGTGATAATTCCATTATTAGTAGATACGAAGTCGTTAACAATTTTTTCATTGGTGAGGTAAATACATATTCTATTGTTAGAAATCCGAGAAGCGAACAAAATATTTTTTGGCGTAATTATATCTCCCACCGCATATATATATTCTTCCAGTTTTGTATTGTCCAGTGCATTAAATACAATTGCTTGCTGTTTTTTGGGGAAGGTTGAATTGCTTTGGCTGGCTATATATGAATAAGGCAGTGATGATGTGCTTGCTATGTTCTGAACTCCCCCATTTGAAGTTCCTAAAGGCGGATATTCATCCATTTTTAAGTAATGACATGGACCTGCCTGTTAAGTGCGGCCCTGTCTTCCTTTGGAATTTACAGATAACCGATGGTAATTAGGTATGGAATGTATATATTTATGACTATGTGACGATACAAAAAGTTTTTGTTTTACCTTGTAAATGTTCTTGTTTGTTTTGGTTCACTTTGAAATATACACTAATTACTTTTTAACTACTAATTAAATCGTTTCGGAGCGCACAACTGTTCTGTACAAAGGTTCGACACCGAATCCATTACAAGTTTGTTTTGAGTAGGCAACATAAAGGTTGTCCTAAAATTTGCATTCCCTATAGTTGACGTAGGTATCGAGCTACGTTATAAATTTCCTTTTCTTCGCAATATCTAGTGCCGTTTTAATCCATATTAGGGTAAATATTTTGTTTCTTTCTTCCCCATTCTTTTTCTTCTCGGTCCGCTACTAAGAATGGATCCTAAATATTTAGGTAGGGAAGAATTGGAGTACGAGTTACAAGTCAGAGGTTACACTGAGTTCGGTCCTGAATCAGTTAGGTCCTTGAGACGGATGTTGTCGCGCAAACTAGAGAAGGAAGCGTTTGGAACCTTAGAGTGTCATGCTTCTTTCACTCCCGACGTTAATCAAGAGATCCTTGCTTGTAATCAGAAGGTAGTTACGCTAGAAACCTTTATAGATCAGTTCGACGGGAATCACAACAGTGCGGCTGCTAATTATATGTTTACCGTTCTGCAACACTTGAATGGAAGATTGCGCAGGCTTAGTTTTGATGCTTCCTTGGACGAGGTCCATCGATAATTTGTTGGATCAGTTACGTCATCTTGAAGATGTGGTAGACAGGAAATGTGCCGAGTCGTACATGGTTCTTGCTACTAATGCTACCGTGATGGTCCCTGACGTTCCTGCGGCATCGATTCCTTTGGATCCTCCGCAGACTCCTACAAGTCATGGTGAGGCATCAGGGGCAAATGTTAATACCGTCGTTGTGCGAGACAGTCGTTGTCCTCCTAGTCAATAGGGCGTTACTTCTTCTGGTAAGCAGAGTGGATTGAGCGTTATGTCGTTTTTAGAGAAAATTGAGACTTACAGGGTGGCACGCAATTTTCCCGAGAACGAATTGAAAAATTCTTTGATTGATATTCTTCAGAGTGATGCTCTCATTTGGTATACTTCCATTAAGTCTCAAATAGATTCCTGGTCTACATTTGTTCGTCTCTTCAAGGAGGAATACTTACCGTGTGATCACAATGAACGACTATGGGTCTATTTTGCTACCATGATAAATTTGTTTAATCGCTTAGAACAACCACGCACGGAAGAAGAAAAGGTTTATATCCTGGAACGTAACATTTTACCCTATTTTATCCATCATTTAGCGGCTTGTGATGATATTAAGACCGTCGAATCTTTGAGGGTATTGTGTAAGAAATTTGAAATTATTAGGGAGCTTGCGTCTCGACCTCGCCTTAGTCTTACACCACATATTAGTTCCATAGAGCCGGACTTAGCGGGTGGAGTAGAGTCACCGTCGTCGTCGTCTAACGCTGGTTCAAGTCGTAGTAGGAGATTCAATGAAATTAATGTTTTGGGTAATAACAACTCTGGCAAGTGTTGGAACTGCGGTGAATCCGGGCATGGTTTTCGAGAGTGTACGAAACCTCGCTCACGAAAATTTTGTTACAGGTGTGGCAAATTGGATGTAACTCGATATAGCTGTCAACATTGTTCAAAAAACGGAAGGTCAAGCCGTCGGTAAGTCGGACTTCGGTTGTTGACCATGAGAAACCGACTACAGATTCGTGGTGTGATTGGTTGGAATTTGTGGGTATGCAATTTCGAAAGCAGAAAATAAATAGTGTACTTCATAAGGTGAAGGGAGACTCTCGTCCTTATTTGGTCGTCGATATATATATATATATATATATATTGGATATTTTTGTGGGGATGTGGCAATAAGACTCCAGAGTAAATTCTTTCAGATATTTATTCCCGAGCTTTCGAATGATTTTCATTCATTATCAAGGGCTATAAATAATTGGTCAATGTTATCATTAATAATAATTAAATGAAATAATGAATACTTACATAAAATCTATAGCGAATTTTGGAATAGTTGTAAATTTTTATAATAAACTCTTTTAAACATAAATCAATGAAAAACTCAAAAAACAATATGACAATAAACAAAATATTTGATCTTGAACTACTACAATTTTTTATTTTTTTATCATAAAATTAAAGATTGTTATGAATCTTATGTTCTTTTTTCATAATCTAAAAGATATGCATAGATAACACTAAGGTTATTTAAATCTGTTTTTTTATTTATTACATAATTTTGTTCTGCAATATATGTTGTTTCCAAAAAAGGCGTTTTCTATAATTACTTTCTATTGCTAAGACTTTGGCAGATTGATAATCCATAGAATGGCCTTCATAAAACACGTGTTCCGCTAAAGCACATGTATCAGGATATAATCTACTGTCACTTTTATGAGAGGCGATTCGATTGGTTAGCGATCTTTTACTGTGACCAATGTATTTCTTATTACAGATATTGCAAGGAATCTCATAAACTATATTAGTTAATTTAGTAGTAGGAGTCTTGTCTTTGATCTTACTGAAAATTGATTTTATTGTAACACATTGTTTATTCGCAATTTTGATATTATGTGGTTTGAATACTCCAGAAATTTTAGGTGTGATAGATTTTATATATGGAAATGAAATATAAGTTGGAGATGTAATATTAGTAGTTAAAATTAAATATATATATATATATATATATATATATATATATATATATATATATATGGGTTAGAATTTATAGGTCTGCTCGATAGCGGTGCTACTTGCACAGTTATGGGCCTAGAAGGCTAGGAACGACTTCAGAGTCTGAATTTAGATTTAAAAGTTGAAAAATCGATATCCTCAGTTACAGTAGCAAATGGTGAAAATTGTAACGTGTTAGGGACGGTTCAACTTCCTATTAAGCTAGATAATAAAGTTAAGATAATTAGGATATTGGTAGTTTTAGATATTAACGTTAGTATTATTTTTGGTGTAGATTTATGGAGAGATATGGATGTGTTGCCTTGTCTTTCTACAGGTACTTATGAAGTTCGGGATAATGTTTGTTTGTTGAATTCTGTGAATGAGGGTTTGACGGAAGAACAATTAGGAGAGTTGAATGATTTAATTTCGGATTTCTTTTCGAAACAGACTGTCGGGTTAGGTTGTGCATGAACTGTTTGTCACGTTATTGATACGGGAACCGCTCCTCCTATTAAACAGAGATATTATCCTTGTTCTCCTTATATGCAGAAAATTATTATTTATGAGGTGGACAAAATGTTAAAATTAAGTGTGATAGAACATTCACAGTCTCCGTGGCCTTCACCGGTTGTCATTGTAAAGAAATCTAATGGAGAGCACAGATTTTGTATTGACTTCAGGAAGGTTAATGAAGTTACTAAGCCGGATGCCTACCCTATCCCTTATATTTCTATGATCTTGGATAGGCTTAGAGGTTCTAAATTTTTATCCTCAGTCGATCTCAAGAGTGCTTATTGGCAAATTCCCTTAGACAAGTCATCAAGAGAGAAGACTGCCTTCACAGTTCCAGGTAAAGGCGTATATCAGTTTACCCGAATGCCTTTTGGGCTGCGGAATGCTCCCTCTTGTTTCCAACGATTGGTAGATAAACTCGGTGCTGATTTAGTGCCCTATTTATTTGTATATTTGGATGATATAATCATCGCCACGCCTGATTTTGAAACCCATTTGAAGATTCTATAGGAACTTTTTGTTAGATTGAACGATATGGGACTGGTGGTGAACAAGGAAAAATGTGAGTTTGTCAGAAACGAACTCAAATATCTTGGCTATGTTGTAGATAAAAGAGGATTGCGTCCGGATCCAGATAAAATTAAAAGTGTGGTGGATTTTCCAACTCCGAAAAATGTTAAAGATGTTCGGCGATTTATTGGTTTAATTTCCTGGTATCGAAGATTCGTTACTGATTTTGCAAGTAAAGTTCACCGTTGACTAGCCTTACCAGGAAAAATAAGCCGTTTCTGTGGGATCAAGCTACAGAGCGAGCTTTTCTTGATATCAAACAATGCTTAATATCGGCTCCTATCTTGGCGTGTCCGGATTTTTCGCGTCCGTTCACGATTCAAACCGATGCATCACAAATAGGTTTGGGGTGTGTTCTTACACAGGAATTTCCGGAGGGGGAGAAAATTATCGCTTACGCAAGTCGTGCTGTTACCCCCCAAGAGACTAAATATAGTACGACTGAGCTTGAATGTTTGGCTGTAGTTTTTGGAATTGAGAAGTTTCGGCCTTATATCGATGGAGTTCATTTTGTTGTTATCACAGACCACAGTAGCTTGCGTTGGTTGTTTAATTTAAAAAATCCTAGTTCCCGTTTAGTAAGATGGATGCTAAGACTTCAGGGATATGATTTTGATATCGTGCACCGAAAAGGAACTTTGCATTCTGTACCTGATGCACTGTCTCGAGCCATTTGTTATATTGATGTTACTGAAAGTGATCAAGATAGATGGTATTCGGATTTGTTGGAGAAGGTAAAAGAATATCCTCATAAGTACCCAAAGTTTAAGTTAAAAAATAATAAGTTAGATAAACTTGTGAATGCGGGCATTCAGCAGTATGATAGTGAGTATGACTGGAAATTGGTGATCCCAAAGAAATTGCGGAAGGCTGTTCTTTTGGAAAACCACGATGAAGCCACGGGAGGTCACTTAGGGTATTACAAAACCTTAAAAAGAATTGCGTCCTTTTATTATTGGCCCAAGCTATCTGTTGATGTGGCTAGGTTTGTTAGGAGCTGTGATGTGTGCAAAGCCCAGAAACCGGAGCAAAAGCTACCACATGGCAAGATGAAGCCCAGGGTAGTAGACTACCCATGGCAGTACGTGTGTCCAGATCTGATGGGTCCTTTCCCCTTATCCAAAAAAAGGAATAGGTATGTTTTAGTTATTTCTGTTATGTTTACCAAGTTTTCTTTGGTGTTTCCTCTAAAAGCCGCTACGGCTGGGGCTGTTGCTAAACATTTAGAAGAAGACGTCTTTCTGGTATATGGTGTGCCACAGTTTCTTCTCTGCGACAACGGTCAGCAATACACTAGTGGCTCATTTAAACAATTGGTTAATTCATATGATTGTCAAATTATTTATAATGCATATTTTAGTCCACAATGTAACCCCACTGAAAGAGTGAATCGGACCCTAAAAACTATGATTCGGTCATTTATAACAAAAAACCAAAGAGACTGGGATGTTAATTTACCTAAATTGGGCTTTGCCCTACGAACTGCAGTTCATGAAATCACTGGTTATTCGCCAGCTGATTTAAACTTTGGAAGAAATCCGTTTATTTCCGGGAAAATGTATAAAAATTATGACGACGTTCAAGGTAGCTCTTCCTTAGAAGTCATCGACACTTCTCACTTAGCAGCTGACGTTAAGTTGTTGGAAGAGATTTGTTCTCAAGTCCGATCACATTTAGCTAAAGCCTACGAACAGAGTTCAAACAGATATAATCTCAGACATAGGCCTCTTACCCTCACAGTTGGTCAAATTATGTGGAATAAAAACCATTGTCTATCAGATAAAGCTAACTATTTTTCATCCAAATTAGCTCCTAAGTATATTAAATGTGAAGTCCGAAGGAGGATTAGTACTAACGCCTACGAATTAGAGTCGTTGGATGCCAGCGCGTCATTGGGATCTTGGCACATTAAGGATATCTAGGAAGACTGATTTTTTTTTCGTATTAGATTTTTCTCCTTTTTTCCCTCTTTCTCGTTCCCTTTTTTTTGTTTCCTTTAGAAAGGGGAGAGTGTTATGAACTAACATGCATCTGGGGTAGTAATAATCCAATATTCTCACCGCAATAAATTTAAGTATATCCGTAATATATTTCATAACTTTCCGTTGATAAATCGGGACAGCCGGTATAATTTCCAGCAGAATAAAAACCATTTGAACTGGTTGTGTTTTACAATTGCCGTATCAACAAAAACATGGAAAAAGCGACTACGAGTGAAGAGTTGAAATGTGGGTTTTGTGTTAAGCGAAAGGATAGTTAGTTCACTTACAACTGGTAAAGAAATATTTTTAATATTAAGTTCGATTGCTGTAGGCAGATCTGTTAAATATTTCATTAAAATTGTGTAATTTGGGATATTGTGGTTTACACAATTTTCTACACGTGCATGCGGATATAACTGGTTGGGGTTAAAGAAGAATTAAATCAAACGTCTCTGGCAATAAGGGTTACTGTGCGAGAGGTCAGTTTTTGTGAATTTTAACTTGGAGGTTAGCACAATGCATTTTTTTTTCTTTCTTTAGGCGTTTTTCTTCATGGGTGATTACAAGGCAAATTATTACAATTAAAATACGAGTGTGGATTTATTGAAACCACTATTAGAATAATGGATGGAAAGTAATCGGGAGCTGAAATATACAGCTGTTTTCTAGTGGAATTTACGGAGGCTATTCTACAGTGTCAATTTCTTCAATTTAACGATAAGTACCCCCTTCGTGTGACATTTCACTTATTACAATATAAAATAATGCTTATTTTATGAACGTTGGACTATTTTCTACACTTTTCGCAACACTCTTTTCTGCAATTTACCGAATTAAATGTATTAGCTATCTAATCAATTATTTATGTGCTGGATACTTGGGGAGAGGTAATTATTTAGGGGGTTATATCATCTCCAGGAATCCATACACTCTTGCAAGAGCTAGGGACCGATCACAATTTTGCTTTATTTGAGTAATATATAAATCTAATACGCAGATTGCTTTTTAATACTCTATACTTTCCCTATGCAATAACTGTTTCACGTCAGCACGCGAAATTAACGTAACACCAATACAAGAAAAAAGTAAACGTATGGGCCGGCATATTTTGTGATAAAATAATTGGTGCTTTCTTCCTAAGTAATAACTTCAATGGCCAAGAATATTTGAATCTTCTCCTAAATGAAATAGGACCCCAAATTGCAAATGCCGCACCTAGAAATGTTTCAATATGGTATCAATATGATGGTCCAGGCTCATTCCAGTAGGGAAGTACGGAAATATCTTGATACTGTTTTCCCAAATACGTGGATAGGTCGAGGGGGTACAATAAATTGTCCGGCAAGATCTCCAGATTTAGCTCCCCCAGATTTCTTTTTATGGGGTTTTCTAAAAAATAAGGTAGCAGAATATAAACCGGAGACAGAAGATGAATTGGAATATATTATTATTAATGATTGTCGGAAAATTAGTAGAACTGTTATTAATATTGTACGGCGGAACTTTTATGATCATTTGGGACACTGTTTAGCAGCAAACGGAAAACAATTTGAGCATTTAATTAAATAAATCAAAGTGTAACACGCATAAAAAATTGTCTTATTTTAAATATCTCCATTTAAAATTTCTTTTTGGATAAAAATTATGAAAAAAACATTTCGGACACACTGCGGGAACGAATCGGGACCCTTAACGTTCAACTTTAAATTTTGAGTACCAAATACCAACTCGGCACAGCTCCTAGTATTCCAAGGTTTTATAAAAAAACGTACGACTTTTAAAAACATAATTATGCACTTTCTTAAGAAAATTAAAAGTGCATTTGAATTTATTTTTTAACGACGTTTTCAAATCTGTTATTGTTCTTCACGAACGCTATTTGGTAAAAAAGTTAGCTCGCGTTTGACAGTTTTGTACAGGAAACCCTATGTCGCATTTTATAAATAACAGTGTATAACGTGGCATTGTTCCTGAGTGAGGCAAATAATTGTTTTATGAATTTACATCGCTAATAATAAAAACAAAAGAATGCAAATAAAAATTGTGTTTTCCTTATACGGTATTATGGTTTTGAAGTAAAACCACACTCACCCCTACACAAGCAAAACGTGCAAAAAATTTGAAAAAAAATTTAGAGTATTATAAAGTTCTATTAAGAAAAAACATCATTGTATTCCGCACTCTGAATAGTTCATGCTGCAAAGGGTTAAAATTGTTTGTGTTTAACTGAATACTGTTAAATACGTACAACTGTTTCTAGTCTTTGAGTAAATTTATTATTAATGTCTGTATCTTTCATAAATGCCAATAATACAACAAGCGATGATATTTCACGTAAGGGTTTTGTTTGTTAATCACGTTAGTTTAGAGTTATGCCAACAATGAATGTGTATACTTCGTTTATATTTGTAACATGCTCTATTACAAGCGCGAGTACTGTCAGTCGTTCAAAAATGATACCAAATATATGTAAGTGAATCCATTATTTTTTGATGATATATATGCTAAATAATCAGCGCAATAAGTATTTTTCCACAGTCTTTGACAAAAAAATATATGGTGATTTTCTGGGAGTTTCAATTAAACGTATCTATTTCTAATAAAAGCGATATTGATAAGTTTCTTGATAAAATAAAGCAGCAGCCATTTTCTACTAATTTGACATCCAGCAAGTATCGTTATATTTCAATGAATTTACACAAAACCTTGACAAAATATATACCTAGACATTCTTCATGAATCACTGTACCAAATGAAAATCCGTTTAATAATTTTTGAGTTTATCGCGAACAGGAAGGTGCGGGGGAGGACTTTGTTTTATAATATGTAGTGATGATAATAATGATTATCTTAGGCATACATCAATCTTATCAATATCTAAGGCTGCTAGCAACACTTGTGATGCTGCAATAGTCATTATACTTAAGGATAGCACCTACCTTGCAATATCACTCTCTATTTAAGCTTGTGATCTTTCAATTGTTTTCAAATTATTTGCAAAGTATGTTCTACTCAGTTAAATAATTCAGGTTTTGATCATTTGGAAAGGTGTAAGCAACGTTTGAATTGATTTTATGGTGAATAATAATTGTGTAATATGCCTTGTTTTAACAGATATTACAGATGATATAAAGCGTCAGTACGGTGGGGATTTGGTAACAGCAGTTTACGAATTTGTGGCAGGATTTCCACTCCAGCAAATCACAATAGCATTCGATACGTCAGTCGGTAAGAGAAACTGATAAGTATTTATGAGATAAGAGAGCTGATTTTATTATTTGGATGAGAAAAGCAAAACAAGTAAAATGGTATCCAGTACATTAGAAAATGTCAGATATTTAAATCAAATGAATATATGAATATTTTAGTCTACGCCAGTATCATGACATATCTATCATCATCATTTGGGTGTCATAACAGCCATTATGAACTCATAATAATACGCAAATGTTAAAATAAAAAATTCTATGTTTTGAAAGATGTTAGAAATGTGCTAGGAGAATATTTTTAATGCTGCTTATCTTGATACTTTTCCCTTTACACCAATCTTCAAGTTTTGGATCTTGCGCAATGCCAATGTCGATATGCCAAGGGACCCTTTCAGAATCAGAATCACTCATATTAATATTTTTTCTATTAAATTGAATGTAAAGCACAAACTGCAACAACTAACAAGCGCGGTTACTGTAATATTAACTAATATGGGCACTTAATAGTTTGAATTTTTATTTTCTGAAACGTTCTGATATTTTAAATAAATCGATTATACTTATGAAAAGATGCGCAATCGATAAAAAGCCTGAGTAGATGTGCGACAAAGGTCGACTACTGTTTACGACTGGTTATCATCGGAATGTACAATCGAGAGAAAAAATTTTCTGCAACACGTAGGAACGTAGGTCCTTATCTGAATTTCTATCAATTCCTAATGAAATTTTCGAATTATTTAATTGTCTGTGATCGCTGAACCGTTGATGAAAACTGCATAATTTTCCCGAAGCCATAAAAGTGTAAGGAAAATAATGCATCGCTAAATAATATCAGAAATAGGTGAATAAATATAATAAAGAACACGAGGAACATACACAAGTTGACGGGATACTCGAAAATATTTCTAATTTAGGGGCTTCCGGTGGAAACGGGACTGTCAGACGTGAACTGAGTCCTTAATCGCACCACATTCGATTTTTTTGAGGAAAACGAAATTTCAAAGCAAAAATCTGATGGAAATAAATGATCATTCTATAAACATTAATTATAAAATACATTCTGCGGAAGAATGATGAAAATATACAGGGTGTTTTGTATAAGAACAGAGGAATTTATACTCACATAAATATAGCTATAAATTCACATATGTTTTTCCACCCACGACTAGTATATTTTCTGTTTTCTTGTTGTTTCTATCAGAGTGCTCTTCAATTCCAGACAAACTTCCTTCATCTTCTGAAACGGCATCTTCAGACTCCTGTTCTGATTCAGATTCAGTGTCGCTGTCCTCATTTAAATTAATAATCATGTTATCTATGACAATATATATATATATCATTGGTTCTGTTGAGATAAACTCGTCTTCAAATTTCTTTGCTCGTTCACCGAGATTTCCACTGCTCGGCTGAAAACGAGGCAAAAAAATTGTCGCAATGTTGAATTACATCGTTGAAATTGAAGGTAACATTTTTATCTGCCACATAATTTTTCAGTTCAGACCACACCAACTCGATTGGATTCTAATCCGGGGGGTATGGCGGTAATCGCAAAACGTCATGATTTGATGCAATGAACAGCTGAACTATTTCAGATTGCTTATACTTTGGCTTGAAGTTATTCACTAGGAAGTATAACTGTGGCTTCAACATCTCCATACTGGAGGGAATATTCCTCTGCCTCAACCATGTCTGCATTTCAGCTTTTGTCGTCGCGGAAGTTGGCGTTTTATTAATTTGTTTATTGTGATAAGGTGCATTGTCTATTACCTCTTTGGCAACAAATTGGGTATTAATTTCTCTGTTACCCATTTCTTATAATTATCATAGTTCATTTCGTTATGATAATCACCAGTATTATTATTTGATTTCCATCTTATGTAAGCATTAGGCACAAATCCATTTTCACCACCCGCATGTATTATGATAAGATGTTGCACTTTACTAACAGGTTTCTTCAGCCCTTCCATTGAATCATTATTCCAACTTTGATCATGTGTGTGTGAAGAGTGAGTGTACGTTTCATCCATATACACAATAGTGTAACGAAGTTACTTTTATTCGTTCCGATATTATGTGATTTATTTAGTTTATTTATATTTAAAACCTGTAACCTGTTACTTCATCCTTACTAAATTACTTTAATTTTAAATCTTGTAAGGTAATAAATTGCATTTTACCTGACAAAACAATTTAATTACAAGTTCCTTTATTTATAATATCTGAGCCTTCCGGTATATATATACATTTTCATTTCATTCGATTAAAACATTTAGACCAGCCATGTCAAACTCAAAGTCACTGGTTGGCCAAAAGCATGAAGACCATAGACTAGGTGGGCCGCAAAACCTAATCTTAAAGAAGACAAACTACTGAAAATCTTAACGAAAAAAAGTACTATTATGTTAGAAGTATATTTATTAAATTTCCAATAAAAAGGACATTACAAAAACTTACAAACATTAACTTCTTTTGCCAGATATTTGACATCTTTTGTCTTTAATTAAGTTGTCTATTTGTGGCGTGAATTTATCGGCGGAAATAACTTTTAAAACTGCGTCCAAGTGTGCGTCTGTCAATCGCGATCTTGCGAGAGATTTGTTTCCTTTCATCAAAGAAAATAATTGTTCACACTTATAGGTACTTCCAAAAATTGACAGGATTTTACAGGCAAGGTTTCTCATTTCTTGGTATTGAAAAGGCAAGTACTTATAAAATTCGAATGTACCAACACTATCAGATTTTTCTTTTAAATGGGTTTGACACTGAATCTCAATTACTTCCATCTGCAAGTGAGGGGGAACTTTATCAATATCGAGAGTGAAAAGACCAGTAAATAAAGAAAAATTGTTTTCTTGGGACTTAAAATCCTGAAAACACTTTTCAAATTCTGACAGAAGGCTTCCCATTTTCTCTGTATACATTTTGTATGATATTGGGCCACTTGTACTTTCCTGATACGCCTTGCAAGTCGGAAAATGTGACAGATTATCCACCGCTAACTGGTTTTTCCACAGCATCATCTTACACTTGAAAGCTTTAACATGATCATGCATATCTGTTATAACTTGACGTGGTCCTTGCAATTTCGTATTTAAGTCTGACAAGTGTTTTGTGATGTCTACCATAAATGAAAGATCTTGTAAAAAAGGTACGTCGGATAATAAGCTGACATCGTGTTCTTTCACTTCCATGAAAAGGCGTATTTCTTCTTTGAGTTTCCAAAACCGATCGAGAACCATAGAACACGAAAGCCATCGCACTTCTGCATAATAAGGTAAACCAGTGTACTCACTTTCTAAATCACGTAAAAACGCAGAAAACTGTCGCTGATTCAAGCCACGTGACCTTATAAAGTTTATCCTTTTTTCACTGACTTTAAAACGCTTTCCAACTTGATCACTTTTGAGCATAAAACTTCTTGGTGGATTATGCAATGAACATGATGAAAATCTGGTTTGTCACTGCCCGTTTCTCTGATATTTGTTTGTAATATTTTAATGAAGCCATTATTTACTCCAGTCATTGAAGGAGCTCCGTCTGTTGCAACGGAATACAGTTTTGACAAATCTAAATTGTACTTTTGCAGAAGTCCATAAACAGCATCGAAAATATCCTCCCCAGTTGTTGTATCATGCAATGGTACCAATTCCAATAATTCTTCATAAACGTTGATATCTATATCAACAGCACGAAGAAAAACAACGAGTTGCGCCACACCACACACATATGTACTTTCGTCACAGGCAATAGAAAATGCAATGAAAGAGTCTGATTTTGTTTTTATCTGTTCGCTTATATTGGCAGCCAACTCGGTAACTCTTTCAGCGACAGTATTCCGGGACAAGGATATATTTTGAAAAGCCTTCACGCTCCCGGGACTTACAATTTCCGCGGCCTTTACAAGGCACTCTTTTATAAATTCACCTTCAACAAATGGTTTTGAGTGTTTTGCGATCAACTCCGACAGTACGTAGCTCGCTTGAACGGCAGATTCATTTTCTTTCTTTGGACGTGTAAACATAAGCTGTTGATCTTTTAACCATGATTTTAACTATTTTAACTTTTCGTTTCTAATCATGCCTGTATACTTGTCAAACTTAGTTTTATGACTATCATAGTGACGTTTTATATTATATAATTTTGGGACACCGACTGTACTGTTACAAATTAAGCAAATAATTTTGTCTTTCACTTCACAGCAAAAAAACTCTAATTCCTATTTTTCTTGAAAGATACGATGCTCATCTCCAAGTTTCCTATTACTTCCACTTGGTTTTGAAACAGACATGTTAAAAACTTTATCCGAAATAAATAACAATAAGTACTGTTACGTGTTGTAACAATAAGTATGCAACTAAACTCGCAATTCTATCTCAACTGACTCATAACTGACTGAACAACAGAACTCAATCGAGAGGTATTGGCTTATATACGGATTGTGATTTCTCGACAGTTCTTTGCAGAATGTTCAGGTAGCGTCATCTGTGTTCTCGCGCGATAGAACTTTCCGGAACAAGCCAGGCTTTTAGGTTGAGCGCGCATCTTAGTTCATCATCACAGTACTTCATTTTCGGTTTTTAACAGGCTCGCGGGCCGCATTACATGGCTGTTTTCAAAATTGAATCGGGGCCGCAGGAAAATGCTCAGTGGGCCGCATGCGGCCCGCGGGCCGCATGTTTGACATGGCTGATTTAGACCGTCCGGTATACATATAGAAATTTTGGTTGAAAGTAATTAAATGTTTGAGTTTTTTTTACGAGACGTCTTTGAAGCGTTTAGTGAAAATATAAATACCGAGACCGCAATTTGAAAAGGGCTTGTTCATTCTAGTTTTGACTTTCTCTTGTCCGCTCCCGTTTAAATAGTAGAAGTGCCCGTCGAAAAATAGTAAAATTTGTTAAGTGCTTAAAAAGGTTAAATTTTATTTTTTTTCCTCCGCCTGTATATTTCCGAAATAAAATTATTTTAGTGTAAAATTATAATTGATAGTTGAATTCAATATAATCCGTATAAAAGAGTAAATTGTTTGGACTCCCGTAGTTATACAGTATTCAGTGGTTTATTCACAATATATTTCAATTTTGTATAGTTTGCAATAAAGATTAAATCGTAAACTATACGCTATTTCCCGTTGTTAGTTATTTTAAAATTTTGTTTGATTTAATTCTTCCGAAGATATTTTCAGGTTTTTATTCAGAAACAAGTTTTTTTTGTAAGCTTTCTTATTGATTTTTTTTATTTTTATCTTTTATTTCGTTATTAGATAGAGTATTGCATTGGGGTTCGAGAATTATATTTGGTTACTGGGTGATTCGAAAGTATTACTCGGGAATTAAATAGATTCCGATAGAAATTTTAACATCTCGCCGACCATCTCGGGTCTTGATAAAATTTCTTTCCGTTACTGCCGTCCGAATTTTGTTATTAGAGTATTGTATTTGGGGTTCGAGAATCATATTTGGTAACTGGGTGATTCGAAAGCATTGCTCAGGAATTAAATAGATTCTGATAGAAATTTTAACATCTCGCCGACCATCTCGGGTCTTGATAAAATTTCTTTCCGTTTCTGCCGTCCAGCAGTTGTTATTAGAGTATTGTATTTGGGGTTCGAGAATCATATTTGGTTACTGGGTGATTCGAAAGCATTGCTCAGGAATTAAATAGATTCTTATAGAAATTTTAACATCTCGCCGACCCTCTCGGGTTTTAATAAAATTTCTTTCCGTTACTGCCGTCCAGATTTTATTATTAGAATATTGTATTGGGGCTCGAGAATCATATTTGGTTACTGAGTGATTCGAAAGCATTGCTCAGGAATTAAATAGATTCTCATAGAAATTTTAACATCTCGCCTAACCTCTCGGGTTTTGATAAAATTTCTTTCCGTTGCTGCCGTCCAGCTTTTGTTATTAGAGTAGTGTATTTAGTTTCCGAGAATTATTCTTGATTACTGGGTGATTCGAAAGTTTTGCTCAGAATTTAAGTAAGTTCTGGTAGAGATTTCAGCTCCTCGCCGACCTTCTCGGGTTTTGTTGAATTCTCCTTCTTCCTCCGTTGTTTTGAGTTGGCATAGGGTTTTCATTTGGTTTTCGAGAATTATTCTTAATTACTAGGTGATTCGAATGTATTGCTCAGAAATTAAGTAAAGTCTGGTAGAGATTTCAGCTCCTCGCCGACCTTATCGGGGTTTGGTGAAATCTCCTTCTTCCTCCGCTGTTTTGAGTTGGCATAGGGTTTTCATTTGGTTTCCGAGAATTATTCTTGATTACTAGGTGATTCGAAAGTATTGCTCAGAAATTAAGTAGAGTCTGGTAGAGATTTCAGCTCCTCGCCGACCTTCTCGGGGTTTGGTGAAATCTCCTTCTTCCTCCGCTGTTTTGAGTTGGCATAGGGTTTTCATTTAGTTTCCGAGAATTATTCTTGATTAATGGGTGATTCGAAAGTATTGCTCAGC
Source organism: Galeruca laticollis (assembly GCA_963921935.1). NCBI lineage: Eukaryota > Metazoa > Arthropoda > Insecta > Coleoptera > Chrysomelidae > Galeruca > Galeruca laticollis. Next base: position 218,240,097 of record OY998175.1, read on the forward strand.
AATTAAGTGAATTCTGGTAGAGATTTCATCTCCTCGCCGACCTTCTCGGGGTTTGGTGAAATCTCCTTCTTCCTCCGCTGTTTTGAGTTGGCATAGGGTTTTCATTTAGTTTCCGGGAAGTATTCTTGATTACTGGGTGATTCGAAAGTATTGCTCAGCAATTAAGTGAATTCTGGTAGAGATTTCAGCTCCTCGCCGACCTTCTCGGGTTTTGGTGAAATCTCCTTCTTCCTCCGCTGTTTTGAGTTGGCATAGGGTTTTCATTTAGTTTCCGAGAATTATTCTTGATTACTGGGTGATTCGAAAGTATTGCTCAGCAATTAAGTGAATTCTGGTAGAGATTTCAGCTCCTCGCCGACCTTCTCGGGTTTTGTTGAAATCTCCTTCTTCCTCCGTTGTTTTAAGTTGACATAGGGTTTTCATTTGGTTTCCGAGAATTATTCTTGATTACTGGGTGATTCCAAAGTATTGCTCAGAAATTAAGTGAATTCTGGTAGAGATTTCAGCTCCTCGCCGACCTTCTCGGGTTTTAGTGAAATCTCCTCCTTCTTCCGTTGTTTTGAGTTAGCATAGGGTTTTCATTTAGTTTCCGAGACTTATTCTTGATTACTGGGTGATTCGAAAGTATTGCTCAGAAATTAGGTGAATTCTGGTAGAGATTTCAGCTCCTCGCTGACCTTCTCGGGTTTTGTTGAAATCTCCTTCTTCCTCCGTTGTTCTGAGTTGGTATAGGGTTTTCATTTGGTTTCCGAGAATTATTCTTGATTACTGGGTGATTCCAAAGTATTGCTCAGAAATTAAGTGAATTCTGGTAGAGATTTCAGCTCCTCGCCGACCTTCTCGGGTCCTTCTTCCTCCGCTGTTTTGAGTTGGCATAGGGTTTTCATTCAGTTTACGAGAATTATTCTTGATGACTGGGTGATTCGAAAGTATTGCTCAGCAATTAAGTGAATTCTGGTAGAGATTTCAGCTCCTCGCCGACCTTCTCGGGTTTTGGTGAAATCTCCTCCTTCTTCCGTTGTTTTGAGTTGGCATAGGGTTTTTCATTTAGTTTCCGAGACTTATTCTTGATTACTGGGTGATTCGAAAGTATTGCTCAGAAATTAAGTGAATTCTGGTAGAGATTTCAGCTCCTCGCCGACCTTCTCGGGTTTTGTTGAAATCTCCTTCTTCCTCCGTTGTTTTGAGTTGGTATAGGGTTTTCATTTGGTTTCCGAGAATTATTCTTGATTACTGGGTGATTCCAGAGTATTGCTCAGAAATTAAGTGAATTCTGGTAGAGATTTCAGCTCCTCGCCGACCTTCTCGGGATTTGGTGAAATCTCCTTCTTCCTCCGCTGTTTTGAGTTGGCATAGGGTTTTCATTTAGTTACCGAGAATTATTCTTGATTACTGGGTGATTCGAAAGTATTGCTCAGCAATTAAGTGAATTCTGGTAGAGATTTCAGCTCCTCGCCGACCTTCTCGGGTTTTGTTGAAATCTCCTTCTTCCTCCGTTGTTTTAAGTTGACATAGGGTTTTCATTTGGTTTCCGAGAATTATTCTTGATAACTGGGTGATTACAAAGTATTGCTCAGAAATTAAGTGATTTCTGGTAGAGATTTCAGCTCCTCGCCGACCTTCTCGGGTTTTAGTGAAGTCTCCTCCTTCTTCCGTTGTTTTGAGTTAGCATAGGGTTTCCATTTAGTTTCCGAGACTTATTCTTGATTACTGGGTGATTCGAAAGTATTGCTCAGAAATTAGGTGAATTCTGGTAGAGATTTCAGCTCCTCGCCGACCTTCTCGGGTTTTGTTGAAATCTCCTTCTTCCTCCGTTGTTTTAAGTTGGTATAGGGTTTTCATTTGGTTTCCGAGAATTATTCTTGATTACTGGGTGATTCCAAAGTATTGCTCAGAAATTAAGTGAATTCTGGTAGAGATTTCAGCTCCTCGCCGACCTTCTCGGGTTTTAGTGAAGTCTCCTCCTTCTTCCGTTGTTTTGAGTTAGCATAGGGTTTCCATTTAGTTTCCGAGACTTATTCTTGATTACTGGGTGATTCGAAAGTATTGCTCAGAAATTAGGTGAATTCTGGTAGAGATTTCAGCTCCTCGCCGACCTTCTCGGGTTTTGGTGAAATCTCCTTCTTCCTCCGCTGTTTTGAGTTGGCATAGGGTTTTCATTTAGTTTACGAGAATTATTCTTGATTACTGGGTGATTCGAAAGTATTGCTCAGCAATTAAGTGAATTCTGGTAGAGATTTCAGCTCCTCGCCGACCTTCTCGGGTTTTGTTGAAATCTCCTTCTTCCTCCGTTGTTTTGAGTTGGCATAGGGTTATCATTTGGTTTCCGAGAATTATTCTTGATTACTGTGTGATTCCAAAGTATTGCTTAGAAATTAAGTGAATTCTGGTAGAGATTTCAGCTCCTCGCCGACCTTCTCGGGTTTTGGTGAAATCTCCTCCTTCTTCCGTTGTTTTGAGTTGGCATAGGGTTTTCATTTAGTTTCCGAGACTTATTCTTGATTACTGGGTGATTCGGAAGTATTGCTCAGAAATTAAGTAAATTCTGGTAGAGATTTCAGCTCCTCGCCGACCTTCTCGGGTTTTGTTGAAATCTCCTTCTTCCTCCGTTGTTTTGAGTTGGTATAGGGTTTTCGTTTGGTTTCCGACAATTATTCTTGATTACTGGGTGATTCCAAAGTATTGCTCAGAAATTAAGTCTATTCTGGTAGAGATTTCAGCTCCTCGCCGACCTTCTCGGGATTTGGTGAAATCTCCTTCTTCCTCCGCTGTTTTGAGTTGGCATAAGGTTTTCATTTAGTTTTCGAGAATTATTCTTGATTACTGGGTGATTCGAAAGTATTGCTCAGCAATTAAGTGAATTCTGGTAGAGATTTCAGCTCCTCGCCGACCTTCTCGGGTTTTGGTGAAATCTCCTTCTTCATCCGTTGTTTTGAGTTCGCATAGGGTTTTCATTTAGTTTCCGAGACTAATTTTTGATTACTGAGTGATTCGAAAGTATTGCTCAGAAATTAAGTGAAGTCTGGTAGAGACTTCAACTCCTCGCCGACCTTCTCGGGTTTTGGTGAAATCTCCTTCTTCCTCCGCTGTTTTGAGTTGGCATAGGGTTTTCATTTAGTTTCCGAGAATTATTCTTGATTACTGGCTGATTCTAAAGTATTGCTCAGCAATTAAGTAAAGTCTGGTAGAGATTTCAGCTCCTCGCCGACCTTCTCGGGTTTTGTTGAAATCTCCTTTTTCCTCCGTTGTTTTGAGTTGGCATAGGGTTTTCATTTGGTTTCCGAGAATTATTCTTGATTACTGGGTGATTCCAAAGTATTGCTCAGAAATTAAGTGAATTCTGGTAGAGATTTCAGCTCCTCGCCGACCTTCTCGGGTTTTGGTGAAATCTCCTCCTTCTTCCGTTGTTTTGAGTTGGCATAGGGTTTTCATTTAGTTTCCGAGCATTATTCTTGATTACTGGCTGATTCGAAAGTATCGCTCAGAAATTAAGTAAAGTCTGGTAGATATTTCAGCTCCTCGCCGACCTTCTCGAGTTTTGGTGAAATCTCCTTCTTCCTCCCTTGTTTTGAGTTGGCATAGGGTTTTCATTTAGTTTCCGGGAATTATTCTTGATTACTGGGTGATTCGAAAGTATTGCTCAGAAATTAAGTGAATTCTGGTAGAGATTTCAGCTCCTCGCCGACCTTCTCAGGTTTTGTTGAAATCTCCTTCTTCCTCCGTTGTTTTGAGTTGGCATAGGGTTTCCATTTAGTTTCCGAGACTTATATTGATTACTGAGTGATTCGAAAGTATTGCTCAGAAATTAAGTGAAGTCTGGTAGAGACTTCAACTCCTCGCCGACCTTCTCGGGTTTTGGTGAAATCTCCTTCTTCCTCCGCTGTTTTGAGTTGACATAGGGTTTTCATTTAGTTTCCTAAAATTATTCTTGATTACTGGCTGATTCTAAAGTATTGCTCAGCAATTAAATAAAGTCTGGTAGAGATTTCAGCTCCTCGCCGACCTTCTCGGGTTTTGTTGAAATCTCCTTTTTCCTCCGTTGTTTTGAGTTGGCATAGGGTTTTCATTCGGTTTCCGAGAATTATTCTTGATTACTGGGTGATTCCAAAGTATTGCTCAGAAATTAAGTGAATTCTGGTAGAGATTTCAGCTCCTCGCCGACCTTCTCGAGTTTTGGTGAAATCTCCTTCTTCCTCCGCTGTTTTGAGTAGGCATAGGGTTTTCATTTAGTTTCCGAGAATTATTCTTGATTACTGGGTGATTCGAAAGTATTGCTCAGAAATTAAGTGAATTCTGGTAGAGATTTCAGCTCCTCGCCGACCTCCTCAGGTTTTGTTGAAATCTCCTTCTTCCTCCGTTGTTTTGAGTTGGCATAGGGTTTTCATTTAGTTTCCGAGAATAATTCTTGATTACTGGGTGATTCGAAAGTATTGCTCAGAAATTAAGTGAATTCTGGTAGAGATTTCAGCTCCTCTCCGACCTTCTCGGGTTTTGTTGAAATCTCCTTCTTCCTCTGTTGTTTTGAGTTGGCATAGGGTTTTCATTTAGTTTCCGAGAATTATTCTTGATTACTGGGTGATTCCAAAGTATTGCTCATCATTTAAGTGAATTCTGTTGGAGATTTGTGCTCCTCGCCGACCTTCTCGGGTTTTGTTGAAATCTCCTTCTTCCTCCGCTGTTTTGAGTTGGCATAGGGTTTTCATTCACTTTCCGAGAATTATTCTTGATTACTGGGTGATTCGAAAGTATTGCTCAGAAATTAAGTGAATTCTGGTAGAGATTTCAGCTCCTCGCCGACCTTCTCGGGTTTTGTTGAAATCTCCTTCTTCCTCCGTTGTTTTGAGTTGGCATAGGGTTTTCATTCAGTTTCCGAGAATTATTCTTGATTACTGGGTGATTCGAAAGTATTGCTCAGAAATTAAGTGAATTCTGGTAGAGATTTCAGCTCCTCGCCGACCTTCTCGGGTTTTGTTGAAATCTCCTCCTTCTTCCGTTGTTTTGAGTTGGCATAGGGTTTTCATCTAGTTTCCGAGAATTATTCTTGATTACTGGGTGATTCCAAAGTATTGCTCAGAAATTAAGTGAATTCTGGTAGAGATTTCAGCTCCTCGCCGACCTTCTCGGGTTTTGTTGAAATCTCCTTCTTCCTCCGCTGTTTTGAGTTGGCATAGGGTTTTCATTTAGTTTCCGAGAATTATTCTTGGTTACTGGGTGATTCGAAAGTATTGCTCAGAAATTAAGTGAATTCTGGTAGAGATTTCAGCTCCTCGCCGACCTTCTCGGGTTTTGTTGAAATCTCCTCCTTCCTCCGTTGTTTTGAGTTGGCATAGGGTTTTCATTTAGTTTCCGAGAATTATTCTTGATTACTGGGTGATTCGAAAGTATTGCTCAGAAATTAAGTGAATTCTGGTAGAGATTTCAGCTCCTCGCCGACCTTCTCGGGTTTTGGTGAAATCTCCTTCTTCCTCCGTTGTTTTGTGTTGGTATAGGGTTTTCATTTAGTTTCCGAGAATTATTCTTGATTACTGGGTGATTCGAAATTATTGCTCAGAAATTGAGTAAATTCTGGTAGAGAGTTCAGCTCTTCGCCGACCTTCTCGGGTTTTGGTTAAATCTCCTTCTTCCTCCGCTGTTTTGACTTGGTTTAGGTTTTTTTTTCTCTTTCCAAATTTGGTCAAGCCACCGATTAACCCCGTATGCCCTATTTTGGGTAATATTACAAACGATAGCCCGATTATAAACCACTGAGTCCATATAAGATTAAATATTTTCCGATTAGCATTGTATAAGAACCATTTCATATTATTTCTCGTTTATATTTTGCATAGTGTATATTATTTGTTTAAAAGATAATCGCCCGCCTCTTAAGTCTCTTTGTGCCTTTGGTAAAAGGTCTTATTTATTGTGTTGTGTGATCGGAATTTACTCAGTATCTTATAGATTATATACCTTTGTTAAAATTATTTGAGTTCCATTCACAACTGATTAAGAGTTCGTCGTTACCGTTTATTTCATTTAATGTAAGCTTGACAGTAGGCATTATCGTATTGGCAGTTCATTTTAAGGTAAGTCCTGCTTACCGTTGAGCAATGATAATCTGTAAAGTAAGTCTATCGCTATCTAGTCTCTATCGCGAATTACAGTCCGACGCCTGGAATTTTCCGTACCTCCATCTGCTGCTATCCGGAACCCTCGAAAGGTTTTAGAGTTGAGGGGCCGTGGAGTAAACCACGTAAAATAATCTGGCGCCCGAGAATCCGCCGTTTTGGGGTGTTAGTTGTGACGCGTCCAGTTACTTAGGAGTCGTATAGGAGTAAAGGAAGAAGGAAATTAACGTCACAAATTTGGCGTCGACTTCCAAGTAAAGAAGCTGAGGGAAAAGCGCGTCACAATGGGTCTACCTTCTTTTCTATAGCTCTGCATTTTCTTCAAAAATTCTATTCTAAGTAGTCGAATGGGCTGTCGTTCCATTAATATTTTTCGGTTCGTTTTTGCTTTCCTTCATCGAAATCCAAGTTTATGGATTTCCTTTCTCAAAGATTCCCTGCTACCCTGATATTCCATATCTTCCACAATTGTTTTATGAACCTCTTTGAGCGTGGGAACTCGTTTTTCCGTGACATGGTAATTATTGATATATCTACGTAAAATAGCCAAATCATCATTGTCCATGGTAGCTTTTGATTTTTTGTTTCTCTTTTTATTTGGAGTTGAGAATTGTTCCATTTCACCTATTTCAATATTATTCATTTCGGAATTAATTTTCCTAATGCTTCTAACGCAAACTCCCGTTGCGGCAGCAACTCGTTTTCGAACCTTCACAAGAGGAATACTGGTTTCACCTATCCTTGCCTCTGCCTGCATAAATTTGATGACATTACTGACAATTTCGCTACTTTGTCCACTCAGAATCTTATTTCTCACTTTACTCTTTGACGGCATTTTCAAACACAACAAACTACACTATAACCTATCTAATAATATTTCAAAACTGTACACAACACAACCACAACACAAGGATTTCACATTCCACACACAATCAGAATAACGCCACAACACTCACAACGTTAACTGCTTGAATAAGGCGGAGCGATTGAGCTCCTGCCCCACTCCACGGTTTTGTCTACTGCGCAACCAATTCTCGGAGGCAATCTTACGCTTGTCGACCAGTAAATAGAAATGTGACACAAGTATTTGTCTGATCGCAAGATCCGCTGGAGTCCACGAAAACTATTTCAGTGAAAAAATCTTGAAAAAATGCGCGTCGCATTATTGGAGTAACAACGACTGCAATAAAAGGATTTTATTTGATGACTAGTGCACCGCCGGATTTCTGCAACAAGGACTGTCTGTTCTTGAGAACTTCTATCATACTTTTTTCTTCTCGACTACCGTACTGAGAGAAACGCCACTTATCATACAAATACTTTATCTGCCTGTCAATAGGATTTTCTCTAGCATTAGCAAGAAGATATGCTGTACTTACATTCTGTATTTCCGTCGTTTATTCAGAACCAGATTCAATTATCTTCATTTCATGATAAAATTTGGTAGCTGACGGAGTCATTCCCGAAATAAAGTATGACTCAAAAATTTCTTGTACTGCCTTGTTCACACGTAAGTATCGAAAAGCTTGTGTCACATTTACCCTATGGGAATGTTCAACATTTATTCTTATCACTACGTTAATTCCGTCTTTTAACAGCACTTTATTTGTGTTTCTATTGATTTTTTCAAATTTAATGTATATTTGTGCTTTGCAATTTTTGTTCCTAACTTCACACGACTGCCGTTTTCGTTCAGCTACTTTATTCAATGATGAGTGTTAACACACGTATAGCTTTCGAAATTCATAGCGAGTTGCATCAGTCGAGTATGAAAAATATTTTACCCAATTGTCACATTTTCATCCACTGTGCCCTCTCCTGAAAACTTACATTGCACTAAAATACTGAACTGCTCGTTGTTGTCCACGGCGGTTATATTAAGAATGTTTTCATTTTGGCACAAACGCCCGAACAAACTTTTTAAGGTTGCTACATCCATGGTGCACCTGATAGAATCAAGACAAAATAGAAATTATAACAACGTGAACGTGTTCTATGCAACTAGTAACTAGTCAATATTACGATTCCAAGTCAGCAGGACGAGGAATTTTAACGGTTGCTCTGTATCGTATTGCGATTTGTCAGACGCAACGCAGCGTATTCATAAACAAAGCCACGGGAGATCCAGAGCGCCGCGGGGACCTCGCGCTCTGTACTATAAAGGCCTTTGCCTTTACACCACCGGGTTACCTCTCTGAATCAGACATCCGGTACATTTGGCGGCGACGAAAATATAAAATCGCTGGACACTATATCTTACGGGATGACAAAGATATCTTCATGTTTCCATACTTTAAGCACGCTCTGTATAACCAGTACGTACCATGTGAATGGATGGTCTTTCCTTATGATGATGAACAAATTAACATTGATTCTTATTTGAAGTTCTCATGTTATTTTATAATCTAAATTATATTTTAGAAGACCAATTCATTGAATACTTGGTAAAAGTGATGCAACATGGACAAATTTCTGTAATTACCTTCAATCTTTCCAACGCTGATATTCTGGAAAAGGTAATAATACATCGAGAACTTTACAATAACTGTTAATACATATCTAACTTTTTCAGTATTTTGACTATCTTACCTACCAAACAGAAAAATTTCTTGGTGCTTCTAGTTTGTTTTTTGGCCGTCATCGCTTGTATGAATTGTTACTGATCGAAGTAAGTTTATTTACACTATACAGGGTGGTTTCAAAATAATCGGAAATATTGTGATTCCAATGTCAAGACAGAGAATTCTTATAAATATCTCTGATGACTCTTATTGTTATCGAGGATCAATGTTGTCATTATTTTTATAGAGGTAAATAATTAGGTATGAAAATAGATAGGGTAGATAGGGTATAAATATCCATTATAGATTACGAATTAATAAACAGAGAGAATAGAAAATGAATTATAGACACAAAAGTAGACCAGATATTGGGGGTTTGATATTAAAGGCATAAGAAACAACAATAAATACAGGAAAAAAGCGCAACAACATCAAACAAGAAGTAATTCAAGCAGCAATGCAGATGTAGCAGCAAAATATAAAAAAATAATAGAAGACCTAATTAAGAATACGAAATTAGAAGGAAGAATAGAAAACATATGAATGTCATTTAAAAAGATTCTAAATACGATAAAAGAAGATACGATATGTGGAGTGAACAAAAATAAAAGGCAAACAGAATGGTGGTCAGCAGAAATTAAGCCACAAATCAAGATAAAGAAAAAATGTGGATGAAATGTATATTAGAAAAGACAGATGAAAATTACGAGGTATTCAAACAAGAGAAAAATCCAAAAGACTAGTTATAGCCGTAAAAAAAGAAACGTCGGTTGAATTTGAAGAAAAAATTGAGGAAAACAGTCAAGCAAACCAAATTAATTTTACAACGTACTAAAATCACCAAGAAAATAAACACAATCACAAGAAATAAACTACATACAAAATAAACAAGATATTTTAAGTGACGAAAAGCAAGTAATACAAAGATGGAAAGAATACTTCCAAGAATTATCAAATGAATAAGTAGTATACGAACAAAGTATATAACAACAAACAACAGATGAAAGGGAAACAGAAAAAATTAATGTGACTGAGCTGGAAGAAGCAATACAAAAACTAAAGAATGGAAAAACGATAAGATAATAACAGATAACAGATGATAAAAAATATAGGGCAGATATGAAAAGTATTAATGATACATACATATTTATAATACAAAATGAAAAGAAGAATTATCACAAGATTGTAAAAAGTTTTTAATTGTACCAATATTTAAGCATACAGGAAATATAAGAGTATGCAAGAATTACAGAGGAATATTACACTCTTTTGCAACACAGTTTTTTTCTAAATTATAGAGAAAATAATCTTCAAAATGCATTCCACGGGGTCCAAAGTGGATTTAGAAGCGGAAGAAGCGGTAAAGATCACATATTTTCCATAAAATAAAAAACAGAGAAAGTATATGAAGAGAATAATAATAATAAACTCAAATGTCCAGAATGTAATGCTGTCTATTTGGGTCAGACCCTTAAAAATTTTGAAATCCGATACAGTGAACACTTACGAGCATACAGATATAAAAACAACCAGATAAATCCCACTACGCAAAACATCTACTTGACACAAATCATTCATTGACACCTAAGACAGAACTAGAGGTGCTGCATATTTGTGAAAAGAAACAAGAACTGGATTTCCTTGAAGACTTGGAAATTAGAAGACATTTAAGAAACCCACAATATGAAGTTGCCAATGAACATATACATCTAGGGAGTTCTCCACTAATAAACTGTCTTCTTAACTGATAATTGTAAAGATCAGCAGATATAGTTTTCCTGGTTTTCTATATCATTGCACAGTTATACTGATCTTAATTGGAAAAATGATATCCAGGATATCACCATAGGGCTAATATTATCTAAGCTTCAATATTTGTAATATCACATATTCTTCTTTTTTCTATTAACATATATTAAGTCAATCACAAGTTAGGTCACTTCTTGGTCTAGCCAAAAATAACTACTAAACATCAGGCAGGCATCAAATGAAATGTAACTTCTGTCATTCTGACGATGATATTGATTTATCGAAACAATTGTGAATTTTTTAGAATTTTCAACAATTTTTATTATATTGTGGAATTAGCTACAAACAGTGAGTTTCATTTAAAACACTAAGAACAGAGTATTTCCACAATAAGTAATGATCACAAGAAGCTAAAATAAACCTAATAATACAGAAAACGATTAAACTATATTGCAGCATAAGTAATGCAGTTATTAACAAAAATAAATTAGTCGCGAGACCACGTAAAAGTCTTTAAATCAATATTCTGACCAATCTTGACATTTGGCTCGGAATCCTGGATATTAAACAAAAGACAAGAACGTGAGATACAACCACTGGAGATATAGTCCCCAAAGAGAGTAAATAAATAAATATTATAAGGATCGTAAAGACAAGAAAAGAATAAAGACAACTGGAATGGTCGGGATATTTAGTACGAATGGAAAACCTGAGACGAACAAAAAGAATATGTGAAGAAAAAATAATAAGGAATGGACAAAAAAGAACACCTAAGTCAACATGGGATAAGAGTATAGTATGAATACTGAGTAGAAATAGAAGGAAGGGAAATGAAGCAAAGATTTTAGCGAAAAATAGAAAAAAGTGGACATAATTCGTACATTGTGTTTCCCGACACCATAAATTTAGTATAAGGGTTTATCCGATTATACAATAGGAGGTAAAATAGAATTTTTTGTAGCAGATATTAACCTCCAGCTAAAATAGAAGTTTATAGAAACTTTTCGTTTGTAAAATGAATGAGACAATTGTATTTCATATGTTACAAAACATAATATTTCCAGATTAACGAAAGAAGCTTGATTCGAAGGAATACAATTTTCATTTTTTATTGGGGAAGAGGTTTGTTTTCGAAATACTTCACACGAAATATTCTATATTCTATGCAAGTTTATGCAATAACAAATCCCAGGAATAATACGTAAGTATATACAGAGTTAGTTTTAAGAATGAAACACCTCAATTATCTAGGAAATGCAATATTTTTAAATTTTAGTTTGTAAGGGTTTTGTAATATTGCTGATATTATGGGGAATTTACATTGTTATTTGAATAAAACTTTTGTTGTATTTCGTGTAAGTTTTAATAAAATTTTTAAAATCGTAGCAAAGTGCTTTCGACTGTCAAGTCATCATCGGTGCTTACCTACAAGCAAGAAAACTAATAAATTTAATGAAAAAGAAAATTGGAATAAAGAAGTGAGATTATTTACTCGTCAGGTAATACTAGGATGAATCCACAAAATTGTCCATACAACGATGTACAGTTGAACATATTAAAATACAACTAATTAATTAAAATATGTTTATATAAAAGCCATCCCTATAAGGGATTAATAAAGATTAAAAAATTACAATTACAACATGATGTGGTGAAGTCGGCCGGCTGACAAAACACAGAATGACAAGGAGCGAAGTCCCGTTGACATGTAACTATTGATTCTATGGAATACAAAAAAAAGCAAAATTTCTGGTAGCCAAAACCACCGAAACAAGAAACAGATCAAGAGGACAGTCTAATGAGAACCCACTCTTAACCTGAGTCAAGTAACAGTGATAAAGAGTAACAAAATTCCTTCTTTTTTGTTTATTATGAGACACCTGTAAGACAAAAAGAGAATCCGAACTCAATTCTATTATTAACACCGGTCTAATGAGAACCAATCACAGTAAAGAGCTGAGAGATGTATCGAATTAGTGAATTAAGCAGATTTTATGCTAATATACAAATCATAATTAAAATAAAATTTATATTGTTCCAGGATTTATATATATTCGTATTTATAATTATGCAGAAAATGATTTTTTTCATGACTTAAGTCCCTCATTTCATTTTACTTATAGTTTTCGGCTGTATTATAGTCAAGTAACATCCTATAAAGAGCACGATTTGGAAATGATAAACTGGTGGCACCAAGATGTAGGTATTTTCCATCATCCTACTCTTCCTATCACAAAATCAGTATATTTGGATTTCAAAGGAAGAGTTTTACAGGTACCCGTTCTTCATGTGAGTATGAATGAAGTTTCGTAAAAAAATATTATCTATTAATAATATTTTTATCTAGTAGCTGTTAAAATATTAAGAAAACACTTTTCAGAAGCCACCATGGTACTTTGTAAGATATATTAATCCCAACAACAGTTCTTCGAATGAATCTAATGTGGAAAATAATATCGAAGTATTAGGAGGAAGAGATGATAGGATTTTAAAGTTATTGGCAAATAAACTGAATTTCAGGTTAGAATATTATTTATTGGTCTATAATAAACGGTACTGATATAATACTTAGCTTTAATAACAAAAATATAACATCTTCCGGATCATAAGGAGAGAGGCAAACTTAACAGATAATATGATCAAAATACACAATTTAAATTGCATTAACTTGTATAAAGCTAAAAATGTATACCGATCTTGGAGAAACTATTCTAAACACTATAGGTCTAACAATTGATGCCGTCCTTTCAGAATGTGAATTGCGAGACTAAAACAAATTGAATCGTAGAAATGAAAATTTTGCTTTATTTCTTTAGTATTGTAATGTTTTTGTTATTTATTTAAACTGTAAACGGGTGGGATAAATTTTAAACACACGGTAGGTTCACTTACTTAATTTATTTAAACACTAAACTAATCACTAACACTTAATTTATGTATACTCAGTATATTCACTTAAACTAATTTATATAAACGCTTAACTGATTTGTATCCACTCATTCACTTGTTTATCTCACGATGTGAAATTATCAACTAACTCCTCCGCTGATCGGTCCATTATATATATTAGTGCATTTTTTACTAGAAAATTCCGGACTGCGGCTTACTCAAAAACAATTGGTTTTCTGGAATTTTCTAGATAAGCCTGGTCACAAAAACCATGTAGATAAGATAGAAAACAATTCTAAGATTCCCTGCGCGTCCGCCATAATTTTTAACTTCCATACCTGGCTTAGACAGAGTCGGATTTAGGGACTAACCTAACCTAACCTAACCATTGTGCTGTTTCGTAACAGTATTAATAATCAACAACTTTTATTTGACCTGTTTTTGCGATGGCATTGTCCATTTATGAAAGAAAAATGTTTTTTTGTCCTTTGATATATATTTCAGCACACATGTGATCGATTAGTGTGTACCTGAGGTCTGAACTAATTTTTAGATCTAGGCGAATTATTTTTAACCTACTTTCATATCCATATCAACTGCATTATAAATTAACCTTACCGTTTCACATTTGTAGTATGACAGTTTCCTTCAGCTTCTTCTAATGTGATGCAAATTAATTTCAGGTTTAACTATTTTGATCCTCCTGAGAAAATTCAAGGAACGTTGGAAACGGAAAATGGTTATTTCAGTGGTGTAATTGGATTAATAACAACAAGAGTAAAAACATGCACACATATCCAACTGTGTTTTTAACGTATTTATATGTTTTAGAAAGCTGATTTATTCATCGGTGACGTCGAATTGACATACGAAAGATTTAAATATGTCGAATTTTCATTTATAACTCTAGCCGATAGTGGAGCATTTGTTACGCACGCGCCTAGGAAGCTTAATGAAGCTCTAGCACTTTTGAGACCGTTTCAGTGGAAGGTAATAATTAGTTCCTGATTCTAGTGAACAGAAAACATTTTGCGTGTCCTTGAATCAATATCTGTTACCTTTAGAACTGTCTGGAAACTGATTATAGTTGAAACTGTAGTGAATTTAAAAAGTATAATGTCCAATCGGAAGTATATTTGATTTTTCCTCAACCAGATACTCAGTGGAACTCTGTAGGGTTTGCAATTTAAAACGGCGACCACATTTGTTACGTTCGGGTGAATCACTAGGGTAAAATGATTCTGAAGAATTTTCTTCCTGGTATAATCAATTATGTTCACAGTTAAACATAGAGCCACAGTTTACCTTCAAGCCATCTGCAGGGCGGAATCAACTACAGGTTTGGCAAATTAATGTTGGCAGTTGACGATGCGCGAGAAAGCCATACAACTTGACAACGTTGTAAACGCAGTTAACGGGAAGAGCAGGCGACGTACATTTCGCATGCAAAGTTTTAAAGGTTGTGAGGCTGCTAATGCCTACGAGAGTAACACAATATTTTGAATTTGGATTTAAAAATAATAAATTGTGGCACATGTATAATATATAAATATATATATAAATTCGAGTTTACAAAACAAAATAACATTAATGTGTTGTTTATTATTAATTAAATGAATAAGGAAATAAAAACCTATGGATTTTTCTACGAAAATTGATTATTTTTCTACAGACAATTCATAAACAATAAGGGAATTCTATAATTACGCTTTATTATTTTATGTGATGTAAATAATAAATAGATTTCAAGAGACATAAACTTTCACTTCAACTTAATGTATTTTAAGTGGTCCCTTCATAATATTCGTCATTGAGGTTTGTTTGTGTATAAATTGGAAGTCAGGTAGATTTTGTAGATAAAGCGTACAATATGATAAGGATTGTTAAACGATTTTATAAATTCAACAATGGCCAACAATTTGTCCTATCTGTTCGTAGTAATAGTTAATGATATTCCTACCTGTTAAGCTTTCTATAATTGTTATTCTTAATAATATGTAGTAGATAATAATGTAAAAATACGGGTTTATACATAAAATTTGAAAAACAAATTGAGGAAATCGCCTTTAGAGATGGTCTAATAAGTATACTAATAATATAAATAAAATATTAAAGCTTTTTTGTGGTAGATATTTCTACTTTCATATGTAAATTTTTGGGTTTTTTGCAAATATATACTATGAAATTAGAATACCCCTTCGCACTTTTTACAGAGTTAGGCCTGGCAAAACAAAAAAATCTTGGTTCTGGGTGCCGTCAATTATTGTTTATTTAGAACTATGTACAGATGTGCTACAAATAACATATTACTCTAGTGGAATTCGTCTCTAATATCTACAATTTTATAACACCTATTTACATTTGTTGCGTTTAATGTATTCAGTCATACCATATACAAACAAACACTATTGAAAAATATGTTTTAGATGTACAGGGATCATCAACAGTAAAATAATGATGTTCATCTACAAATTATTCTTCAAAATCACTTTCTATATCAAGTTCATCATCCTCACTATCTCCTTCTTCGGCCAAATTAATAATAATATTATCCACAACAGTATCTAAAAGTGGTTCATTATTCATAAATTCATCTTCAATCCTTTTAACATGGTCACATCAAACTTTCCAATCATTTGCAGAAAATGTGTCAGAAAATTCATTACAGAATTCTTTAACCTTTGTAAAATTGAAGGTAACATTTCGTTTGGCGACATATTCTTTAAGTTCCGTCCAAACACTTTCGATCGGATTTAAGTCCGGGTGATAAGGGGGTAACCTTAAAGCTTGCAATCCATGTCGGATAAACAATTTTATAAGTTTTATATTGCGGTTTGTACATTTTTGCAACTTATAAAGATCCGGTTTTAACACTTGTTCATTGTAATATATGTTTCTTTCTGAAAGCCAGTTTTTTTATTCTTGTTTAGTCCAAGCAGTCGTACGTAATGTTTTATTTAGAACATTGTGATATGGGGCGTTATCAATTACCACAACAGCGTTTTTTGGTAGGTTTCGAATAAGTTTTTCTTGTACCCACTTCTCATAATTTTCGTACGCCATTTCATTATGATAATCTCCTATTTTTGACTGGGAGTTCCACATAATACCAGCATTAGGTACAAAATCATTTTCACTTCCTGCATGCACAATGATGACCTTTTGAAACAGGTTTTCTTTATCCTCCGTTACTCTTGTCGCTCCATCCCTTAAGGCGTGTGACATGAATGAATGTATGTTTCATCCATATAAATGATATATTTGTTCTGTTCTCTGCACTTTTTTGGTGTTTCTTAAATATAGTGAGCGTAAATGTCTGATTTCGTGACGTTCCATTAACAAACTTCTGTTGTTTTTATGTTGGTCCTACGAAAACTCAAAGAATGTATTTACTTCCGCACAGATTCGCGACTTCCTGCGAAGCCATAACTATCTCCAAAGGTTTGGTGTACGTTTCTGAACGTGGATACTTTTTTCTCGGATATGTGATAATTTATTATGCACCTTCTAAGCACAGTTTTGTCGAATTGATTTATACGGATACTGGACGTTCTTTGTTTTTTAGTAGGCATATCAGTGTCAGCATTACTTCTTGCCAGAATTTCTTTTTAATACGGGAAAGCGTTCTTTGGCTAACTTTCATAGCAGCAGAAACTCTCAGTGACCTGACAATAAAATAAGTCGATATAAATGTTGTATTAAAATTTTTACTCATGTGTATTTTATACAAATAAAATGAGGAAGTAGTTAAATTTGTTTTCAGTGACCGTTTTTTGAAATAAAAATTTTTGTCGTGGTTTTCGTCCATTTAAAAGAAGTATTAAATTAAAAAATACTATATTAAGTTTAAGTCCATTAGTTGTTTTAAACGATCTTTAGATTTTAGTTCAAACATATTTTAATATGACCAATCCGCAATTGTAACTGAAATCGGAAAATGGTTCAAAACAAATAATAAAACCGGAACGTAATAGAGATAGGTATGAAATGAGTATAATAATTATAATTATAAGCTAAAAAACCTTCAACATTGGTACTTGAATTAGCAACATTTAATGAGTTCAAAGAAATAACATCGCCTATAGTTGTATTAGTACTTATTGGATTGTTGGTAGGATCGTGAACATTTACAAGTTTGCTTGAAGTCGAACTACTTGTTGCCGTTAAAATTTTCACTGCGGAATTCATTTTGTTTTTTATTAAGTCGTCTACGTAACCCTCAGCAACTGTGTTGGATTTCCACCCACCGTGCTTCTTTAGTTGAATTATGTCAACACCGGAATCCACTAATAGAGACGCCGAAGAGCGTCGAAATGTATGCCCAGTGTAGCTTTTTGGATTAGGTAAATTCAAATGTGTTGCGATAAGCGAGAGAATTTTTAAAAAAGTAATGATACCTACAACTTGGGTGTCGTATTTTCCATTTCGATAATGCAAAAAGAAATGATCTGTTTTGACATTTGTGGGTCGTTGGTTTTTATATTTTTTATAAATGTTTATCAAGTTTAATCTATTGTCAGATATTTCACCAATAATAGTAAATCGACGTTGAACATGAGTTTTTGTATCAGGTTCTGTGATAGTTAAAACATTTCCGGTATCAATAATATCGTTACACTTCATTTTATATAATTCCTCCCTCCGCAGAGCTCCTGCGATTCCGAATATAAAAGCAACCTGAAAGATGTTACAAATAATATCTAAGCTTGCATTAAAATTTTTTGCTGTGATACCTTATGCATGAGATAATGATCGTCTGGAGCTTGCAACAAAAACTTATTAATTTCTTCACGGGCAAATGTTTTAGATTTTTTGGCTCTATAGTCAACTGATTCATTTTTCAAATTTATAATGAGTTTCGAGTATTTCCTAATGTCTACGTCGTTATTTACCATTAGGGTGCCTTTCAGTTTTGAATAAGTCGACCAAAATGTTGAAGATTTCCACATTTTGGATTTAGTTTTAAAGTAAGCTAGTAACACTCATTCTGTGAAGCTGTTGATGCCTTTTTAGTAAGCCAATCCGTAAAATAATTATATTCCTTCAAATACTGTTCCCTGGATTTCTCAGGGAGAAAATTCATAGTCGCTGCAGTTGCCGATTCAACATCTTCTGGTGTGCAGTTTCAACTTTCTTCACTATCACTCTCCATCACTAATAATAATACTACACTACTTTACATTAAACACAAAACGGATTTTCTTGAACGAATATCAAGAAATAAAAGTGTGATAGTTTATCGGAGAAACGAATTGGCATGAGAAAGAAGGCGTTCACAGCCCACTACTTTGAAAAACAATTTTATAATTGCGTTAAAAAATCACACGTTACGGCACTTTTTTTAATGCAGAAGTGTGAAAAAATGAACCGCTAAGGTACTTATTTTCACGCTTTTTGACCGATTCAGAAATTACATTCTTTATGAATGAAAAAAAAGCGTGAATATTATAACGGACGTAGAAAATAGTTATGTATGCAACAAGTGCATGAAGTGGTGCTTTTTTTCACGAATTGAAAAATTGACGCATGAGCCGCAGACATGCAAAAACCAAAAAATGTCTCTTTTAGGTTGCTCTAAATGGACTAAAAATGGCGTCAATTTGTCATAATGACATAACGGTGCATAAAATTGACACATGAGTGCATAAAATACTATGTCTCACCCTAATGTCACTTTTTTAAGTCGTTTAACAAATAAATATTTTATGTACGAAAATCAATTTAAAAAATTTACTATAGAGTGTAAATTTGTTAAATAATTACTTTGGTTTAAAAATTTTATTGCAATAATTAAAACTTACCTTTGTTAATGGAATTGTCGACTCGCCATTGTTTGCCTCTTCTGTCATGAAATTTAAAACGTTCATAATTATTTCACGACACTGCTCACTCTACTTTTTATGAACAACTTTACTTTCTGGAGTCGCCATAACAAGTTAGTATTGCACAACCCCGGTAATCACACTTTTCTCTGAACTGTACTGCCGAAATGAAGCTTACGAATTCTGCCAGCGAAGTGAGCTTTTGCAATCCGCATACGTCCTTGCTACGGCGCATCGGACTTCCGACTGCCAAAATTAATTTGCCAACCTGTACTGCCTAACAAATATGCTCTCAGAACATGGCTAAATTCGAGCATATCTCCATCGTTTCAAATGCAATGATTCTCCAGAATGCCCGTCCTGTCCCGGAGTCGCTTAAGACGCGAAACACACGTTTTTTGTGTGTTCTCGTTTCAACTCGCTACGCATATTATCCTCGAACAGACAAACCAACTGGAGATACAGAGCAAAATATAGTCATTACTAGAAGGAAAGAACCAATGAATTCAATAATCAGAGGGAAGAACAACAGGTAGATCCTTCCCCGCAAACTAAGGCCTAACTGTGTGAACAGAGACTGGAGAGAGATAAGCTTTGTAGTCGGTAGTGAATATCTTAAGACATTAGAGTAATAATACACATAGAGAGAGCGATTCATTCATAAACACGTTTATTTTTGCGGCCAACAATTCTAAACGCCAGTAGTGAAATAATGAATGAATTACAAAAAGTGGGGATGGTATTGTAGACACGTAGCGTTAGTAATTTTGGCTGTTTTTCTGATAAACTGGGCACTGTGATAATTCAAAAATATTAATTTCATTTACTTAAAAGTTTATCTTCACACTAAAAAATCTTGAAAAACACATCAAAACGAAAGAACTAAATGTTTACTGTCTAGTCGTAATGGCGCTCGTATAAACAAACCACGTTTGACAATATTTACTACAATACTACGGCGTATTTAAAATGATCGTCGATCACACTCTGACGATATTTGCATCTCTCTTTATATGGTAATTAAACAAGGACAAAACTGCTCAATAGATTACTATTGACACATTAACAGGTACTGAAATCTTGAGCAATGTTGCTTTTAGTTATAACCATAAAGGTAGTTAAGGATACAAAAAATTCTTGTTTAAAATGTATATAAGAATATGCCTTTATTAAATAAAATTCAATTATTATTAATTAATTTTAAAAGCTGCGACTCAAATGCAGAAATTAGTATGACTTTTTTTATTTGTATAACTTTTTAACAAATTTTCAATTAAACGTCTAATTTCTTTTTTCCCGCAACTAAAGAGGATTTGTAAATATGGCAAAGCAGTGGAAGTGTCCCGCACGTGAGCTTAGAATGTGACTCAATGTTCGGGGCAGGAAAAAGTCAAAACAAACATATCTATTTTATTTATTAATCTGAGCTTAAGACTGACATAACAGGCCGACTCTAAAGCGAGAGTGTAAATGCAATTCTGGTTAGGCAACACTGTTTCATGGATCTAGTAGCGGTGATGGTGGATTTTTCGGGCAGGAACAGTGCAGGTCATAGTTTAGTCGTATGCTCTGGTTACCTGCTCTACGATTCAGCAGAATTACGCCCTACTGAGGAGCTTTGCAAGGCGGCGGATTACTGCATGGATAGGAAGTTGCCTCTCATTATCGGCTGTGACACCAATTCGCACCACTCTATGTGGGGCAGCACGGACGTCAATAGCAGGGAGTGACCTTGCTTAACTACCTGGGCACCACTGATCTTCAGCTACTCAACCAAGGGACGAAGGCGACATTCAGGAACAGGATTCGGACTGAAGTCTGGGATGTGACGCTTGCGGATCACAGTTACATTTGTTTTAATTACATTACTGTTGCTGAAGAACAATCCGTAAATTATATGAATCCTGGAACCACCAACTCGGATCGGTATAAACTGAACCTCACGGGGAGGCTTGACAGATTCTCTACGAGCCTTGGTAATAACTATGAGATTGATTGGACCAGTGAAGCTGGGCTGGATTATTGACTCGTTCTATGAAGAGAATGGCGCAGAACAAACGAGGAAAGAAGGTACGGGCTACAAGTGGTGGAACAACTCTCTGGACTCGTTGCGAAAACAAATCCGGCGTATTTAACAGGGCTAGGAAGACAGAGGCGGACCTGAATTGGGAACAATACTGCCAGAAACGAAATGAGTATAAGAGCGCCATTAAGCTGGCTCCGAGAGATGCTTGGCGGGCTTTCTGCAAGGATATCCTCTCGGTACCTCCAAATGTCAAGGCTGCGTCGCACCAGATGTTTTCTAGGAAACTCCGGGGGATACCTTATAGCACTTATTAGAGTCTCACTTCCCCATCTGTAAAGCAGTCGGGCAGGAGGGTCGTAGCAAGGGATGTGTGGGAACACAACGACCATATAGGAGGGACTATCTTCTAGTGAAGGGAATAGTTACCTATCTTAATCTTTCCGACCCAAGCCCGGTCGTACTATATACACCGAGGCTAAGTGCTTTAAACCTATCGGCCTAACATCTTTTGAGATGAAAACACTTGGGAGGTTGGTTGATCGGTATATGAGGGAATAGGTTGGGCTTAGATATCCTTTGCACAATAATTAACATGCGTTCCGGTATCAACAGAAAGTTCCTTACACATGTGGAAATGGCGCTGGAAAATGGCAGGATCGCTCTGGGTGCTTTCCTGAACATACAGGGAGCTTTCGACAGCACCCGTCTAGAATCATGTGTATAATTGCAATAAATCATTGAATAGAACAAATGATAACTCACTGGCTTGGGGCCATGATACGCAACCGCACAATAGAGGCCGCATGGAAGGACCATGTGGCTAAAATAGTCGTCAATAGAGGATGTCCATAAGGAGGCGTGCCCATATTGTGGAACCTAGTAATGGACGAACTAATATCCCTATTAAACGGTGAGGGCTTTCTAGCAATTGGGTATGCCGATGTTATCGTTGTCCTTGTTGTTGGAAGGCATATTACCGTCCTCAGGAACCTAATGCTAAGATCCGTGAATAGCATACAGTGGTGGTTCAAGGCTGAGGTAGTTGCTTTCACCAAGAAGAGAGGATAAGACCTGAAGGTCTGCACCTTGGTGGAGTGCCACTTCCAGTGGTTGAACAAGTGTAATCCTGGATAAGACACTGATATGAAAGGCTCACTTTGATATTCGCATAGACAAGGTGACTAACACGTACTGAGCTTGCGGGGTAGATATTGATCGCTCACATACGCGGTTCTCGTGTGGTGGCCCAGAGTAAACTTGGCCACGGCTAGATCGCAACTGGCACACCTCCAAAAGGTGGTCAGTTTGGAGGCAACTGGCTGCATGAATACTACACCAATGCTGCGTAGGGGGTGATTCCTGGACTTCAACCTCTTCACTATGTGATCAAGGCAGAGACCGGGAGGGCAGTCCTACGCCTAAAAAGTTTGGGATATGTGTGAAGCGAGGAAGGGTGCAGGCATGTCAAGAGGCTCAGACTGGCTCGACCGGCTGATGTTTGCCTAGGCAGCTGTAGGGTTACTAAGAAATAGGTTAAGAAAGATAGCAGGACACCTAACAGGACACTACTATCTGAGGAAATACCACCATAACCTAGGTTAAGACGAAAGTCCCTTATGCAGGGGTTGCGGCATGGATAACTAAACGTCAGTCAGTCCAAACTCCTACTTTGTCGACATTGGGCTGTACTACTCAGGCGAATCTTCAGAGTCCCTGTTATGGCCCCCTTGGGGACACAAGCAGGCATCCACTAAAGAGGATTGAATCCATCATCGAAGGACTTGACTTCATGGATGCATAAGTAGCAGTAATGGCACAATGGGCCAGTGGCCTCAGTGCCGGAACCTTGGTTAGTGCTTGACTTGACTGATGTTCGCCTACACCTTGTTGTATGAATAGTAATACCTACTAGACCGAACAACTAGTGTTAATGATACGTAAAAGTATTTTCGTACCTCTATAACAAAAACACACATATCCACACTGTACTTTATGCAGTGTCCACTCTGTATATGGGTTGGTTGAGACACTTGCATTTCTAAAAATAGATAAAGAAATGCTGGGTATACGGGAATTCAAGATGAACACTAGCGGCATTGATAAGCTTAAAAATATATTAGATAGTTTTTAGAGTTGAACTGAAAGACATAGGTCGTTGAATAATAAAAGTGTTAAAAGTATTGATTCTTTTATTGTAAGACGACATTTATCCCTCGTTGTTTTTGCAGCAGCTCGACCTAGCCGTCACTGACTCTATATAAATTAAAGATGGCAGAAATATGATGCTCATTTACCAAATAATTACATTAAATTAAAATTGATCAAGTTTTGATCAATATTAAAGAACAAACAGACATTATTTCCTTCTATTAGGTGAATTTTATTTTTTAAAATTACCACAGTTTAATTTTCATACGCTGGAAGCTGCAACTTCACTAGTTTTTCGTAAAAATACTTGGTAAAAAAAGCTTATCTCATTTCTTTAATGTTATTGGGTAGTACTATAAACTTACTTTGTAAGAAAAATCAGTTTGTTAAAGTACTTGTACCTACCTTGATCGAATTGTGTTCTTTGTGTACAGGATGGAATAAAAAGGTAGATTATAAATGCTGTTTCTACAATCTTCTCCAAATCAAATTGGAAAGATCTATTTGAGCAGCTATTACCCTTGAGCTGGTTTCAGGGATACCAATGGAAGTTGAAAATTCACCCATCCAGTCAAATAATTTTTCAGTTAAAATTTCTTTAAAATGTATTAGTAAAGTAAAGGATACAGTAAGTTCCTTTTGGTTTCCTTATCTTTTTGTCGTCAGCAGCTGCCTTCTTCTTGTTTCTCTCTTCTCTCTTCAAGTCAGATTCTTCAAGAATTTCCTTCATTGGTGTGGATGTAAGGATTTCAGATCATTTTGTTGTACACTTCCTAGTTTTTTTGAGATCATGTGGGCCTTTGGTATTGGCAATATATCAGAAAAAGAAACATTGGCTTTTGATGTTCCTGGTATAGGATATATTTCAGAATTTACTTGTGGGGTTGCCTCTGGAGTCATATTGCCCTTTTCATTAGTAACCTGATCTTTTAGTAGCTTGGGGTCAGTAACGTTCTGATCTTCTACTTCATGTTCTATGACATTTGGACGAAATTCTTGAGCTGGTGAAAAATCTTCATCTGTAAATTTATCTGGGTCGAAGGGAAAAACTCCAGCAGATCTAAAGCCAGCAATCCCTTTTTCCATTGTAGCAACTTTCAAATAGGCTTTGTTGAAATTCTCAGCTAACTGGAAGTTAGTTATTCGCTGATGCGGATGTGTTCTGAGATATAATTCACACTCTCTATTATAGGTTCCCTTGAGAGGGCTGTAAAATGTCGAATCGAGAGGCTGTAGCCTATGGGATGTGTGCGGAGGTATGGATACGATATGAATTGAATGAGCTTTACAGAATAAATATATCTCCATTGAAATATGACTGGTATGGTTGTCAAGTATTAATAAAACAGGTGACTCTTTATTGTGTAACGTGTTGATTTTGGGATATGCCACTGGCTTTTGGTAGAATCAGTATTTTTGATTTATTGGGACCACCAAAAGAACTTGTCAAGTATAGAGTATTTGTCAGATTGTGGGAGAGAGACAAGTGATCTTATTTCATTGGATAGGAAAGTTTTTGAATCAGCATTTGGTAGAAACCAAGAAACGAGGTAGGTTTTACCTATAACTTGTGGTAATTTTTTTGTTATTGGTTAAAAACCCTTAGTAATCCCAAATTTGTGATTTGTGTGGGATATAACCATTTTAATAAGGTGAGCTGCCTACTTAAAATCCTATCTATCCAAATTTGATTTATCCATCCTTTTTTTGTCATCTGAAAATCAGGAATGTTTTTTTTTGTTATTAAAAAGAATCTTCTTTTTAGGGTTCTAAGGTAGTTTAAAAATAGCTATTGTTGGTAAAATACGTCTATTCCTCGTTTTGTTTTGTAAAACGTGTGCTTGATTTTGAGTATACACTCCACGCCCAAAACGACAGAAAATAATGTCTTCGTAGTGGAACTCCATTTGGTTGTTACGACACATGAGGGTATTCCAGAGACTAAGAGCGCTTGGAGGATAACGGAGGACCTATAAGGACGAGCGGGCCAGAATTTTCTTTTTTTTTACTTTCACTAATTTAATTATTATTTTGAAAGTCTGAGGGAAATTGTATTTTGAGTTTAAAACACAGTAGTTAAAATTGAATAAATCTCACCATAAACAAATTTACAATCCTACTGTGTAATACAATAATGTTTTTTTTGAAAGTCTAAACAATAAAACTATAGTATTGAAAAGTCACTATTGTAGTTATACTGGGAAAATATCTAAGGTTTCATTAATTTACTAATTAAGACTTAATTAACTTTAATTTCTTACTTGAATATTTTAGTATAAACCAATAGAGTATTAACCCCTTTGTTGTAAGTAAATTTCTATACCTACTCAAATCTGATTTGAGGATTGATTTTCGATATTATTCAAATAATTTCTTTTTTTATGTTTGACCTCACCTCTTTACTAAGTTTTTTTATTTTGCAATTTAGTAAAATCTATATCTTCTCAATTACTTGTTTTTGTCTATAAAACAAAAATTGCATGGCGCCGCAGGTAATGTAATATATTCCTTATTCACACCCATAAATGCTCTCCAATGAACAGCTGCCGTCGCATTTATAACCTTTAAATTTTCTTAAATATACTCAATTAATAGTTAGTTTCGATAGAGTTAACAAACCCAGGTTATAATTGGGATAGATATGACATTTAAATTGTTGCAACCACTCATAAAACAGCTCATTATTTATCCATCCATTATCGGAGCAGTGATATATTGCACCTACCGGGCCTTTATTTTGAAGTTGAGTATTCATTCACTTCCTGGGGAAGATAAACATTGGTGGAATGTACCCTCCAGCCGCACTCATCGCACAAACAATTGTAACGGTCTTTCCTCTTTCCAAAGAAATCGCAGAGCCTACTTGTTTCTGTCCCTTCTGACCCAAAATTCTTGAGGGTCTTTGTACCGTTGTTATACCAGTCTCATCAACGTTCTACATCCGATCCGGCTGAAATTGAAATTTATCTAACACAAGAAGCAACGTTGGAATAAAATCGCTTGACCTCTGTTTTATTGAATCCGATTATTCGATTGATACTTGTGCCCTCCGGTTTTCTCAAACTTACTTCTTGGTTTCTTTTTAAGAACAGACTTACCCAGTCTCTTCCAGCAAGTTCAGTCTCTCTACGAAATTTGTGTCTGATTCCATTCATCTCAGCATATTGATATACCAATTGTCTAAGCTCTCCAATAGTGATACCATAAAACATTTTCGCCAGCTGTAAGATATGTTCAGTTAACTCTTTCTCCTGTTTTTCGGTAAAGATAGGCTTTCGACCCAGTTTGGACATTGTTCTCTGTTTCATCCTTATTTTGTACCGAAGAGTCGCCTCAGGGATCTTGAACCTTCGCCCAACTTCTCGAATTTTTCTGCCTGAGGCAATAGCATCCAGAGCTGTTTGAAGGGCCTCATATGAGTAGATAATGGGTAACTTGGCAACCGTTTTTAGGTAGGGGTCGTGACGTCTCTGGTACGTCTCTGATGTGTCTCTGGTACGTACCAGAGACACATCAGAGACGTACCAGAGAGACATCAGAGACGTACTAGAGACACATCAGAGACGTACTAGAGACACATCAGAGACGTACCAGAGACGTCACGATCCCTACCTAAAAACGGTTGCCAAGTGACCCATTATCTACTCATATGCGATATTGCCACGAGTCGGCACTTTTCGAACGTATGTTCCAGGCATCTGCAATTGAATAATCAACATTAGGTATATCTAGAGTTGTTTTCCTTGTGGTTAAAAAGACAGTAATTAAATATCGGGTAACTTTACGCAGCGTAAAATTACCCTCATTTTGTGCGCAATATTACCCCATACAATAGCAACTACTTAAATCATATAAAAATATCAGAAAAACTATCGTGATCAACAAATTACCAGTAAGAATCAAGTTTTAATTTGATAATATAAAAAAGTCGTATATGAAAGATTAACGCTTACCTTGTTACACTTTGCATGACTATTTTTTATAAGAATTTACGTGTCCTCTCAATGATGTCTTGAAATGAACCAAAAATGTTAGGCACGTGCAAGAGTTTCTCCACGCGTAAAGGGCCCCCCAAACGTAGCAACAAATTAGTTCAAGTTGTTTGTGCATTTAAGCTTGTCATACAAGTTGGTTCCCTACACAGTTCATTTTGCCATAAAACATGTATGTGTAACATAATGTTTGCAAACGAAGTTTCAACGTGTAGGGATGACTACTTGACACACTTGTTTGAAATACAAATTAAGATTTTTAATCGTAACAATAAGTATGTGCTGACAAGATTGAGTGAAATATTTGTGCTGATATGTATGATAGTGTAGGGTAACAATTTGTACACATTTTTGGATTCAAACAGTAAACATTATCAGTAGTAAGTTGAGTGTATAGACGTGCAAACGTGAAAACATGTTGTCTCTTATAAAAAGAAAATGTGCGGCCATTATAATTGTAATCGAGCTAACTAAAAACAGAAAACGGTTGTGGTCAAAAGAGTGGTACAATAAAAGGAGTCAATTTTCGCATTTGAATTTGTTAGCCGAATTAAGGGTTTCCGAAAAGTCCCATTTGAAAAATTATCTACGATCTACGATGATGATCAATTTAGATTTATTCTGGAATCGATCGAGCCACTAATTATAAAACAAAATAGTGTAATGAGAGAAGCGATTACTACCGAGGAACGATTAACAGCTACGTTACGTTTTCATGCAACAGGAAGATCTTATGAAGATTTGAAATTTAGTTGTGCAATATCACCACAGTCGTTAAGAACAATTATTCCGGAAACATGTCGAGCAATTTACCAGTCACTGAAAAATAAATATTAACAGGTAAAATTCAAAAATACTTTATTAGTTGTACCTATTTATAACAAAAAATAAGAAAATGAACTAAGATGTAGAATTAAGATTAACGTTTACAGCAAACCCAAAAAAAATATTTATAAAGCCCATAAGTGGGTATCGTCTCCGCTTAGCATAGGTGTATTTGAAGAGGATGGTCTTGTACTATAATTATTACGTGAACTGCCTCCAAATGAAATCCCATTCGGATTTTGAATAAAATTGCCAAATTGTGTGGTTGCTTCTATATTAAGTTGGCTCAGTTCTCCAAAAAACAATGTTTCGTTTATTATTTTTTTGCCACGGTTTGCCGGTTTTTAGCCATAGATCTTAACTGATGAGCAATGTTGTTTCCAAAGGCGATATACTCGTCATCGGGTTGGTTTATAACTTCATAAGCCTTCTGTAAAATTGAATTTTGTTTATTTGATTCTATTTTTTGTTTTTTAATAGCTGGTGTTTGTGTTTCTTGGACAACATCCTAAAAGTTAAATTTGTTTCATTTCCCTAAATGTCAACAAGACTGGATTACAATTGCAAGAGATTTTGAACAATCCTGGAACTTTCCTAATTGTTGCGGGGCATTAGACGGAAAACACATACAAATTGTTCCGCCACCAGGTTCTGGGAGTTATTACTTTAATTATAAAGGGTGTAGGAATAAACGGAAGGGTATCAGATGGTGGTGTTACGGAAAACACCACATTTAACAGAGCATTACAATCGGGAGCACTTAATTTTCCAACGAACCAGCCATTACTTGGATGCAGGGATGAAACTCCGATTCCGTATGTCTTTGTGGCAGATGATGCGTTTGCCCTGTTAAAGAACATAATGAAACCGTTTTCTAAAAACAATTTGAGTAGGGCAGAACGTATTTTTAATTATCGTCTGTGCCGTGCAAGGAGAATAATAGAAAATTCATTTGGAATATTAGCTGCAAGATTTAGAATTTTCCATACAGCAATAAATACTAAACCTGCCATTGTGGAAGATATCGTTTTAGCAGCTTGCGTTTTACATATTTTTTTATGTAGAAATGCAAGACAGACGTACACTCCACCTCATAGTTTGGACATTGAAGATAATGAAAATGGAACTATAATCCAAGGTGATTGGCGAAATTCTGGAGAATCATTTTTACCATTACAATTAAATCATAATATGAATTATGGAAGAGAAGCTAAAGAGATACGGGAACATTTCAAAAATTATTTCAACAACGACGGAAAAGTATTATGGCAAGATAGGATGATAGGATAAATGTATGAAATAATAAATAATTATATCGTTGTGATAAGTAGAAGGTGATTGGTTATAAAAAAGCCAGTGGCATGGCAAAGTCACGTGATACAGGTAGTAATTTATTTTATTCAAATGGGACAACCTGTAAATTTCTAAATTTTTTTAATTCTCTCGACGAGCTGATTTCAACGAGATATCATACTTGATGTCTGTTATGTATAGTAAACGATCTAAAGCCAACTGAAAATTACATTTTTTTGAGTTTAGAAGGCTGTAGTAGCCACACGGTGGAAATCGAGAACAACGGCTTACTTATCCCTATCCTAACTTTTCAAGTTCTATTCTGTGGTATAAAAAAATATTTGATACAAGCTGATTCCAATATCAAATATTTTTTTATGTCACAAAATAGAAGATAGGGATATGTAAGCTGTTTTTCTCGATTTTCAACCGTTTGGCTACTACAGCTTCCTAAACTCAAAAAAATGTGATTTTCAGATGGCTGTAGATAGTGTAGATCCTTTACACATACAGACATCAAGTATGTAGTACATCGTTGAAATCAGCTCGTCGAGAGGATTTAAAAAATGTGAAAATTTACAGGGTGTCCCAATTGAAAAAATAAATTATTACCTATATCACGTGACTTACGCACGCCACTGGTTTTTTTATTGTCTCACAAAAATTCAAGTATATTCCTACAACTTTTATTTAAAACTTTCTTTGAATCCTTAGTAATAAAAGAGTTAAAGGAGTGGTCAATTTATAACCAATCACCCTGTACAATATAATGTTTACACATTTTATCTTACCTGACTCCTAATGTTCTTCTCATCATTTGGAGGTGCTACCTCCCTCTCTATGTTGACCAGAGAGGGTTTCAGGAAGAAGTGGTTTTAATACGGTATAGTCAAATTTGTGCTCCGGGCTACTCGACTGCGGAGAGTGGGTGGGTCAAGACCACCTCTTATTGTACTAATGTACCGCACTAATAGTTCCAAGTTACAAAAAAATAAAAATTCAATTATTAATCGGTATAGGAGGAACTATATTTAATAATTTACCGTATGATACTAATTTGTCAGACCATAAAACTGATAAAAAAAAAGAGTGAATGAATTTATAAAGCTATTAAAACAGATATTCCGCCGAAGTATACTTCACGGATTACAGGTGTTTAATTGTACTTATAAACGTTGATTTTATGAACAAAATTAAATTTAACAAATATATCCGGATCTCTATACACCAGGTACGATTCCCTATCAATTGACACTAATGGTTCCCAAATGGTAGTTCTCAACGATATAATTAACTGGACTGATCTTACTTGATTTTGTGGTGGTGGTGGTGGTGAAACAGCGAATTATGCCATTATCAGCAAGCCAATAACATAATATAAAATGGGAATAGAAGGTCTGAAAAGAAATTATGATTTATAAGTGCGATTGGAACATTCTTGAGGGGGGGAAGATAATTACTTGATCAAAGACTTACCTTAGATGATGGGTGACCTCATGTGGGGTTTGACAAATCAGTGACTACGTCCATGAACCATCATGTAATCTTACACCAGATTATCACTGATCCGTTTTATAGTTACTCGAAGACCGCAGAGCCGTAAAACCACGAAATAAATACCTATAGTATTACTATGTGGATTTCGAGTTCATAACCAAAAAACCCATTCTCGAGGAATCTCCCACAAAAAACCTGTTCCAATCGTTTCTAAACGAAGAAAAGGACTTGACCATTCGGACAAATAAAATCAAAGTCAGGAAGGTTGACTGGATCTTTCACGAACATTCTTAATAAGGAGGCCAGAGTGATAGTACCAATATAAACATAGCCGTACCGTTTAAGGCGGAAAAGTTGTTCGATATAATTCAATCCACTTACTGATGTATGTTTAATAGTTTAAGTTTCAATATGTATTGAGGTGATAAATAAATCTTTTATGTTTACACTTTATAAACAGTGTACAAGTGAACCCCAATAAATATTAAATATTTACAAATACTTAAATGAAAAAAGGAAGTTTGTTGAATATGAGTGGAAGAGATCTGCGACCTGTAACAACTCTCCCCCAGCTTGAGGAAGGGTTTCCTTAGGAAACCCGTAAAGAAATGCGGTTACTATTATTATAATATAGATCCTGCTAATATAAAACTTACAGCTAAACAAAATATTTACAAAGGTTCACCCTCGGATTGCAAATCATCCTCGTCCGGTGGGTGACTTTTTAAATCTTTGGCGTGCCACACGCCTTTTTTCTTTCCCCGGGCATCCTGTAGCTCATAGGACCATGGAGACATGATTCTGGTTACCGTAAAGGGTCCTTCAAACTTGTGGGCCAGCTTAGCCGTTATCCCTTGTGTTCTGTCAGACTGGGTGTAGACACGTTTCCAAACTTGTTGGTTCAGAGTAAATTTTTCATCCCTTCTTCGGAGATTGTACCGACGCCGACTCTTCTGGAAGGATAATTTGATTCGAGAGGCTACATCTGAGAAGACGGTTTCCAGGGCCCTGGCTCTTACCAGTGGGTCGTAGACGTCATCAAATCTCTTCGGAGGGTCGCGATCAAATCCACGCAGGTTCACTTCTCTGGAAAACACAACAAAATTCGGAGATAACTGGGTTACCTCATGTCGACCAGAACGCATGGCGCAGGCTACTTTTTGTAAGTATTTGTCCCAAAGTCGATGATTCTCTGACACATATGCGCTAAGGGTGGTTTTTAGGACTCGGTGGTATCTCTCTACGGCGTTTCCCTGTGGAGAAAAATTGGACAAATATCCCTTATGCATATAGTACTTATCTAGGACAGAGATAAATTGATGGCTACGAAATTGTTTACCGTTGTCGAGAACTACCTTTTCAGGGACTCCATATATAAGGAAAACATTATCCTCAACTATCTCGGCTATCCTGGGGGCGGTGGCATTCCTAAGCGGAAAGAACAAAACGAATTTGCTAAACAAGTCACTGACGGAAAATATATATGAAAATCCGGCGGTTGATCTAGGCAGTGGACCTACCAAATCCATACTGAGTATTTGGAATGGCCTTGTTGTCGTCGGGGCAACACTGAGCATCAACCCTCTGGGTGCCTTTTGTTCCGGTTTGGTTTGCAGGCATATTACACAATGTCGAATAAATCTAGCCACATCGGCTTTTTAACAAGGAGAGAGGCCGCTATATTCAGAAGAATTCGAATCAGCCACACCAAACTCACACACGGTCATCTGATGTCTTCAGGAAATCGTCCTGTTTGCCATAGCTGTAATACTATACTGACCGTCGAGCACATACTTACTGACTGCAAACAATTTTCCGCTACTCATAAACGATTCGACCTAAGGCCTAACCTCAAGGAAATGCTCCACTGTCCCACCGAGATCAAGAAAGTCTTACAGTTTCTGAAAGCTACGCATCTCTACCATAAAATCTAATTTAAAAATTAGTAATAGTTGTTATTCAGTATCATGTAAATATTTGTAATTATTTTTCTGTGCTGTCGAGGCACGTTAAGCTAAAATAAAAAAAAAT
The DNA here is from genome assembly GCA_963921935.1 of Galeruca laticollis. NCBI lineage: Eukaryota > Metazoa > Arthropoda > Insecta > Coleoptera > Chrysomelidae > Galeruca > Galeruca laticollis. The sequence continues at coordinate 218,273,037 of OY998175.1, forward strand.
GTATAACCAATCACCCTGTACAATATAATGTTTACACATTTTATCTTACCTGACTCCTAATGTTCTTCTCATCATTTGGAGGTTCTGTGTCTTCCTCAAAAAAGTCCATATTATCTTTACCATCTCTAGGCATTTCCTGATCTTCAGTGAAGAGTAATAATTTGAAATACCACAAATGTGGATCATACACATCGTCCGTTCCAGTACCAGACATTTTTGATACTTTTACCTTTTTCAATTCCCTTCTGAACGCTGTTCTTAAGGAATTAATTTTTTTTACCACCATATCTTTGTCGGCATCTGGCTTTAATTCTTTTAATTTATCAATCATCTTTTCATAAGCTCTATATCTTATATGTTTATTGCTGTACTCTTTACTTTTAACTTTCCAGAGACACGGCAACTCTATATAATTCAATAAATTTCGTTATAAATTGTTTGGAATAATTTCGTATGTCACTCATTTTGTCAACCACCAGATCACTAAAATCCTACCACTACATGCACGGACTTGTTTATTCGAACTGTCGTTCCAACAAAATATCAAAGTCTGCATATTCTACTTCTTGGGTTTGAATGATTAGTGTGTACAAACAAATTGTTTAACTACACGGGTGCTCAGCTATGCGCAAACGCGTTTGCGCGTACATTATTATCAAGTTACTGTAACGTGTAAGGGTAACGCAAACAAATCGATTGTAATGATGTTGGTACAAACAAGTTGGAGTTATTTTTCCCTTCGCTTGACATATTTGCGCAAACATTATATTCAAACTATATGCATAATCTAGGGTTAAATTATGTTTGTACGGATATGTTTAATTAAACATGTTTTAATGACTAGTATGACTGTGTAGTTTTAAAACATGTTTTTGTGTTATTTGTATGTACAAACAAATTGAACAAATTTGTTGTTACGTTTAGGGGGTCCTTAAAGCCGGTATGCTATGTTAGACATTTTGACTTGCGCACATCACATCAGCAAGAGCGGTTACATTTGAATCGACTCTTTGTACAATTATCCACCGCGTAAAATTCCCACGCACTCCCCTATATTTGTAATGCATGTATATTTTCTTGCTGTACGGTATCATCCATTCAATGTGATTTTTAGAAAAACTTTGCCCTCGGTTTGCGTTTGTGACTCCTAGCATCTTTCGGCTGCGTTTTCCATGAAAAGCAGTTGAAAAACAGGGTTTCATGTTTGTTCATTATTTCTTACTATTCCGCAGGCCTTGCTTAGTTAACCGTGAATAGTGTTGGTGTAGGGGTAGAGAAAAGAGTGTTCACAGTGTGAATATCCCCACAAATTCCAACTTAATATTGAAAGGAGCCATTCAATTATAAACCAAAGACGTATCGAAGCTGCTATTCACAATATGAATTCAATAGTTATTTGTTTTACTAGGCATAAAAGGACAAGATTTAATGCCGCGGCTGGTGTTTCATAGCCGAGTGTAACGAGGCTTTGAAACCAGCCAAGGCATTAAATCTGCTTTTCTGCCGTGTGAAACATATAATTTTTTCTTCAAATGTGTTCCAATTCCACGCAAAATCGACTGTTTCATATTTAAATTGCATTTCATTATCAATATCTAAATAACTAAATTATTTTATCAAAGGTAACTGGGCCCTGCGTTACTATGTTTACCGCTGATGACGTTTGTTGAATATTTTTGTTCACTGTTTACTTTGTCATTGTCAATTTTGAAAAGTTGTCATGTTAGAAATGGATTTACTGCAAAGTGAGGATGAATTGATGCAATTAACACCACCTGAGATGAGAGACCAGGCGCGAGATGTGGAATTTAACCTTTTACCGGAAAAATCAAGAACTGTATATGAACTCACATACAGCAGATTCATGGAATATAGACAGAAGGAAAATATAGGATCTTTCTCTGAAAAGGTGCTGATTGTCTATTTTTCCGATCTTTCAAAGAAATTGAAGCCTTCAACGTTATGGTCTACCTATTCGATGTTGAAAGCTACCCTGAACATAAAAAATAACATTGATTTGGCAAAATACCTGAAGTTACGGGCTTTTTTGAAACGCCAGTCAGACGGTTTCCATGCAAAAGAGAAGAAATCGAGAAATTTTTATCAGATGCCCCAGATGAACTGTATTTGTGTACGAAGGTAGGAATATATTGAAAATGATCTATTATGGATTAAAGAACTAATTTTCAATTTATATTTTAGGTTGTACTTATTGTTGCAGTCGCTGGGGCTTGTAGATGTGATGAGCTTTTGCAAATGAAAACAGATAATATAAATGATATGGGCCACAAATTGCTAATTATGCTACCAAATACCAAGACCAAAAGATCAAGATCTTTTGTAGTAACGGAATATTTAAGCGTCTACAGAAAATATGCAGCCTCCAGACCCTCGAATTTAAAAAATCGGCTTGCCTTCTATAAGTATGCGAACGGTAAAGCACATCATCAATTCATTGGCATTCACAAATTCGGTAAAATGCCAGAAGAAATTGCTACTTTTCTGGGACTATCCCATGCGAAAGAGTATACTGGGCACTGCTTTCGCAGAACTTCGGCCACGTTGCTGGTGCATTCTGGTGGGGACAAAACAATGTTGAAGAAACATGGAGGATGTAAGTATTCCGCTGTCGCGGAGGGCTATATTGAGGACTCGCTAGCCAATAAGTCGAACATCGGCAATAAAATATTTTCTGGCGTTTCCGGAGTATCAAGTGTGGATACTAAAGTTGTTAATTTTACTGGAAAGGAGGAAAGTGGACAGAGTTCAATTGTATTAAATAATTGTTCACAATTCACCATAAATATATCTAATAAATAAAAATTTCGTGTTGTAGTTTGTAGTTTTAATGCAATAAAACCAGTTTATTATCATCAGCATCATTTTGAGTTTTCTTAATGTCATTGTCAATTTTAATAACCAGTTTGATTTAAATTATTACTAGGAAGGTTGCCTAGCAACGAACTTTTTCTGCCTAGGCAGTAAAAGTGGACTTTTTCTGCCTAGGCATTAAAAGTACAACTTCTAAGCCTGCCAAGTGTCATTAAAAGGCCGCTTTTAATGTCATTTGGAGAAAAAATATCATTTTCAGGTCTGGCCGGCGATTGGTATAACAGTAATAATAGTAGGACCTATTTTATATCTACTGATAGCTTTACCAAATTTATGGCATCCGAGGTTTCGAGTTCGATCATATCCACGTTTGTTTTTTGACTGTACTTGGTTCACGATAACTATTCTTCTAAAACAAAGTAGGTAGTAGTTAAGTAGTGAGTAGGAATGGGAATTTACTAATCAGTTTTTAGCTGGACGCGAGCCGAAATCAAGCAATAAAACAAGATTTTTTATTATATTGTTATCATTCTCTGCAACTTATGTCATAAGTGATATGTATTCAGCAAATTTAACCTCACTTTTAGCTAGGCCTGGAAGAGGTAACAAAAAAATTTATTTAGCATGAAAATTTGTATGTAGATTCGTTTTATGCTTCTATTGATTTTTCATTTAACGTTTTTTAGAAAAAGCTATTCATACCTTGTACCAATTGGAAGAAGCGATGATATCTAGAGGTTACAGACTTTATATTGAAAAACACAGTTCGTCGTATGGACTTTTAGAGGTAACATAAACAGGGTGCACAAACTATACGAAAGGTTGAACAGATATTACTGAAAACAGGCAATTTAAATTCCCGAGTTAAACAAGGGAGGACGCCATCCTACGCCCAACGAAGAGCTTATTCTTGATTTTGCCAAAGATACAATTCATAGATTATTTAGAAGGAATTTTACTAAAATAAATTTTTTTTTGTACCCCGATTTATAACACCGCCCTACAAAATTTAAAAAAAAATTTGTTGCCAAGTATTTTGGAACGAATTTAGGGTAATTCAGGTCTGCTGAATTCAAAAATAAAAGCAGTTTTTCCAAATTGGCTCTAGTTTTTGAGGTAATGGATACATAATTTTTTAAGGAATTTAGCTGTAACATATGCTTTTTAATTTTTAAGAATAATTTACGAACAAGTAATTTACGCAGAAACGAGAGTTCGACCCTGTTTAGTGAGCGTACCATGTGCCGACTGCCGATCACGTGATCAGTGTGTGCACTTGTTTGTCTTATGTCTCTTGAATTTAACTGTCAGTTCAGCGTAAGCAGTTGTTCTACTAAGACTTAGCGTCGCGGTTATTTTGCTTTTCTTACGTATTTTGTGTATTTAGTTCTTATTGCCTACCTAGTGAAGTTCTTCAAATTTAATAGACGTCAAGTGGAAGGTAGGAGTACATGTGACGAATATTTGTACCTATATTTTTAACTAAAGTTACTCTTTATTCAGAGGAATGAGTTCTTCGCGCAGAAGCTGTTTGAACAGCCCTAATGTCTTCTGCTACATTTGTGGCGAATATACTGTAGCGTAACAAAGAAAAAATATCTCAGATTTTGTTAGACAAGCTTATCAAGCTTATTTAGGCGTACAGCTTGGAGACCAAGACAAGTCCTGGACTCCCCATATAGTGTGCAAAACGTGTGTCGAATGTTTACGACAGTGGTCAAACGAAAAAAGAAAAGTTTGAAATTTGGTGTGCCCATGGTGTGGAGAGAACCTAAAAACCACCATTATGATTGTAATTTTTGTTTAGTTAATGTAAAAGGTGACCTGTGCCACATAGCGAAGAGATTCCCGTACCAGTATATACAACACTGCCAGATGTTCTGATGGCGGAAGAAGAAGAAAAAATTAAGGACCAGTACAGTAGCAGTGGAAGTGAATATGAGCAGGAAATACAATCAACACCACAGCAGTTCTCTCAAGAAGAACTTAATGACCTGTTACGGGATCTCTGTCTATCAAAGCAAGCATCTGAACTTCTGGCATCCAGATTAAAAGAAAAAAACTGTCTACAACCAGATATAAAAATAACCATTCATAGACCACGAAGGTGAAACTTGTTCCTTACTTTAGCCAAGATGAAGATCTTATTTATTGCAACAACATTCCCGGAGTTTTTCGTCAAATGGGAATACAATTTGTTCCAGGTGATTGGCGACTATTCATAGACAGTTCCAGTAGAAGCTTAAAGTGTGTTTTGCTACACAATGGCAACCGATATGCGTCAATTCGTATCGCCCACTCAACAAAACTTAAGGAAGAATATCAAAACATCAAGTTGGTATTACAGAAACTATCCTATGAAGAACATCAGTTTTCCATTTGTGTTGATCTAAAAATGGTCAACTTCTTGCTAGGGCAGCAAGGTGGGTACACAAAATACCCTTGTTTTATCTGCTTGTGGGATAGTAGGGCAAGAATATGGTTAATTGGCAAATAAGACAAAATGTGACTGTAGGAACAGCAAATGTCATAAACGAACCATTGGTTGACCGCTTCACATCAAGTTAGGACTAATGAAACAATTTGTTAAGGCTTTGAGTAAAGATGGCGAGTGCTTCAAATACATTTGTAGATCGTTTCGTAGGTTAAATATGGAAAAGCTAAAAGCGGGTATTTTTGATGGCCCTCAAATTCGCAAACTTATTAAGGACTCTAATTTTACAAATCACATGACGACACTTGCAGCTGCTGCTTGGTGTTGCTTTGTTATGGTAGTTAAAAATTTCTTGGGTAATAACAAAGCGGACAATTACGAGGAATTAGTGCAACAGATGTTATTAAACTTTAAAAACTTGGGTACTAATATGAGTATTAAAGTACACTTTTTTCACAGCCACTTGGATAAATTTCCCGACAATCTTGACAATTTCAGTGAGGAACAAGGGGAACGGTTCCACCAGGATATAAAGGAGATGAAGGTAAGGTATCAGGGCAGATGGGATCATCATATGATGGCAGACTATTGTTGGAGTCTCCAACGTAATGTACCTGACGGTCCCCATAAAAAAATCCTACAAAAAGAGCTTCTTTCCTACGAATTAGATGTAATTTTTTAAATTAAATTATCTCTATGCTGTTATACCTAATCAATAAATGAATTTTATTGTTTTTCCGTTTCTCTTTTTTGGAAACTACTTTAATATTTTATATTTTTTACTAAAATTTGCTTATAAGGGCCATTGGTCTATTAAATTGATATTTTTCTCTATCTTATCATATTTTGATAATATATCTCTAAAATTAGAGTAAATTCTCCTAAATGGACTTCAAATTCGTGATCAGCACCACGAAATTACCTAGAAATCGCCCAAATATTGTTGACAATAAAATTAGTGTTGATCAGTGTAATCATAAGGGACGGGAGTAAATTTTGAAGCTCCCTGCATTTTGGTAATCTTTGTCACGTCCTCCAAAGAAATATAATTCAATGTCAGTCAGAACAAATAGCTTGTAGCTTTTTCCCTAATGGGTCACGAGATTAAGATCGCCCTGTCAGGTCAGATCGAAACTACTGTAGACGTGATAAAATTGTTTGATTATTGATAGTGTGATTTAGCGTTAGACACCCTTTTTGCTTATATTTCCTTTTATAAATAATTAGGAGACTTCTCTTAGGCAATATCAAAGGCAAAATAATATAACGGATTAATTATATAAAAGTATTCAGAACAAATTTAAAATCAAATAATGAACTTAATAGTGAATGAATTTAGTGGAAAAAGTATTGGCGATTATAGCAAGATAAAAGAGAGAACGTCCATTATTTGCAGTCGTCTCGTGAAATACTAGCACAATTTAAACCACTAGAATCGATAATTCTTATCAGCTCAGACTCTAACTCTATGAACCTACAAAAATTAGCTATATTAATACTTTTAAATGAAAAATTAATACATGAATTACAGTTAAAGAGGCATAAGGATATATTATCAAGGCTTTTGAATAGCTGCAATGCCTTATTTTTCAAATATTTAAAAGAAAACATTTTGACAATGGGAAATATTTGTGGTAGAGTTTATGTGTTTAGAAGAGGTTTGGAGATGTAAAATGTGTACAGTAGATGTTATTTTTTATGTAGATCATGTTCATATGTGTATAAAAAGTGAGTGATAAAAAGTAAAAGTATTAAAAATAAGTTTTAATCATTCTCATGTATCAGTTTTGACAGAAATTTTATTAAAAAATTTAATATAGTGATCTGTGACTTGAATGTTCAATAAAATCAAAAATTTGACGAGAAGATGCCATTTCAGTAAAATCATTTGCATAGTAAACACCTAACCTACGAATTCTGATGCCGATAAAGAACGGAGCTAACTTACCTTTTACTTTGACATAAAGTTTTTTGAGGTTAAAAAAGTGTGGAAATTTCAAACATCAATATATGAAGGAAAATTAATAATATTTCCTTGAAGCCTGTTATTTTTTTTGTTTTGTTTATGAGGAAAAAATAAATTGTACAAATTTACTTTAAAATATCCTGATAATTCTTCCAAATCTGTGTGGGAGAGCATTAAAACGATATGCGGTGAAACAACACGTAAAAAAACTATTGAAAGAATTAAATTGAATGGAACTGAAACTAATGACAAACTAAGTATTGCAAACGGCTTTAACACATATTACTGTGAATTACGCTCAAATCTAGCTAGAAAAATACCCGAGGTAACAAATTTTTCAGAAAATATAGAGTTTTTGGAAAGTTCTATGTTCCTTAGATCTACCGATGAAGTTGAGGTTATTAGTACAATGAAGGATTTGAAACTTAAAAAATCACCAGGTCTCGACGGTATAAGGTCTGAAACATTGAGAGAAATATCTAATGAGATTGCAAGTCCATTAACATACATAATAAATAAATTTTTAAGCACGGGGACCTTTCCAAAAATTCTAAGAAATGGTATAGTTAACCCTCTATACAAAAGTGGACATAAGACAGAAATGGCTAATTACAGGTCTGTGTCACTAATATACAATGTTTCAAAAATAATAGAACAAGTAATAAAAATTAGACTTTGTTCTTTCTTAAACAAATATAAAATTTAATCCGATCGTCAATATGGCTTCAGAGAGTCTAGGTCGACTGAGGATGGGATATATAGGTTAACTTCTCTTGTTTATGATTCTCTTGATAGAAATGTTCCTGCTATATGTATCTTCTTGGATCTCTCCAAAGCATTTGACACCGTCTGCCATAAATCGTTATTGGATAAATTTGAGAAGTATGGAATTAGAGGCAATGTATGCAAACTCATAGAAAGTTATTGATCTGATAGGGATCAAAGGGTTGAAATCGATGGTGTAATGAGTGCACCACATAAAATTATATATGGTGTACCTCAAGGAACTGTTCTTGGTCCACTTTTATTCCTTCTATACATCAATAGTATGCTTTACTTGAATGTTCAGGGTGTGATCATCAGCTTTGCAGATGACACCGTAGTATTTTATAGTTGCTCCACATGGCAAGACCTAAAAAATAAAATAGAAAATGATTTTCCTAGTATCGCTAAATGGTTACAATTGAATAAGCTAACTCTCAACTCCAGTAAAATAAATTACTTGCCTTTTTCATCTTACAAAACTGGCTTACCTAACTTGGGACCACTGAACATCGGAGTAACAAAACACATTGAAGAAGTAGAAAAAATAAAATATCTTGGTATTACGATGGATCGACATTTGAGGTGGGATCTGCAATGTAATGACATAGTAAAAAAGATAAGAGGCCATCTTCCAAAGTTTAAATATTTAAAAGAAATTCTTGCGCCTAGTGAATTAAAAGTCTTATATTTCTCACTAGTGGAATCATTGATTTCTTATGGCATTGTGGGCTGGGGCGGAGTGAGGGATTGTTTCTTAAATGCAGTTCATATTTTACAAAAATGGTTTTTAAGAATCCTATTCCAAAAAAAATATTTTATATCCATCGAATCAAATGTATATGGATGCCCAGGTAAAAGACGTACGTCAAATTTTCAGTCAAAAAGTATTGTTGTTTGTATTTCGAAGTAAAATAAAATTGATACATCATGAACATTCTCACAAAAGTAGGAGATATGCGAGGATCGTTTTCCCACGCAGTGGAAAAACTATTGGTCAAAGAAATGCTAACTATGTAGCAGCAAGAATTTACGTGCAGTTACCTGATAATATAAAAAGTTCAAAAAGTTACAATGTATTTAAAAACCGAATTGAGAAGTGGATTATGGAAACAGATAGATAGCTCTTTAGCAATATAATAAATCAAACTCTATCATAATTGACAGCATCCATTTCAGCAATTGATATGGTACCCCCTAAAAATTTACTATAAAACTTGACAATTCACTGGATTTAACTTATTACCGGATTGGACAACTTACTGGACTTGACAATTTACTGGATTTGACAAAAAACTGATTTGTTCATGTTTTCCAGTCACAATACAAGTAGTAATGATAACTACTTCAGTGACCTAAACTGTTTATTCAATTTAGTGCAATTATTTTCTATGTGTTAATGTATCTTTTTATGTATTACTGTATCTATCTTTATTGAATAAATATTATTATTATTATTGAGACAACATTTTCCTACTGACGTGGGTAGTGGATTCCTAAATGGAATCCGATAGTAGTTGCCGAGTATTCAATATGACAGAAAGATAAATAAGGTACATAGGGTAAATGCACCAGTGAATGAACATCACCAGTGAATGAACAAATTGAAATATATCTGAAATTATTAAGGATATGGTATCTTTCTCGTAAACACTGCAATATCCCTCATGACGTGCAACATGTTCCTCTTAATGGGATACTTCGTTAGTTCAAGTAAGTTCTTATGAATGAATGTACCGCTGTGTTTTTGTTGACAAAATTTGAGAAACGTATCTGTAATTGGAACGATACTAAGCAATAGCCAGGTTAGCAATAGTACAGAATAAGATATTAACAAATGAGATGTGTGGTGTGTCGTCATTATCACATCAATTTTACGTGTTAATCTAGATTTCATCGATCTGATCCTTATATATTCGTTTAGAAAGGCTGTTTCACGGGTTCCGTCAGGAAATGTCTACAAAACTAGCTATCCAGTAAATGAACGACTTTGTTCATTCATTGAATCATAACATAGATCAATGGTGCTCCAGTGAATGAACAATTTATTATTTCTCTGTTTTTTCTGATTTCATATTTTTTTCAATCATTTGACAGAAATATGGAAGGTGGAAAGTCCAAGCCAGAACATCATAAAAAGTATGTAAGATTCCGATATTCCGATGACTGTCTCCAGAAGGCCATGGAAGCAATAAGAAAAAAGGAAATCACCATCAATGTGGCCATCAGACAATATGGGATTCCAAATAGTACACTTTTCAACAAAACCACTGGAAAAGTTCCCATGATTCAAAAAATGGGACCACCCCATTTTGACCCCCGAAGAAGAAACTATTGTAGAAACTTGGATTCTATCCAAAGCTCTATTAGGATTTCCCATGCATCCCGATGAGGTGAAGGACTCAGTGCAACGTGTCCTCAAAGCTGTTGATATGCCCAATAAATTCGTGGATGATAGACCGGGTAGGAAATGGTTACATCTTTTTTTACAAAGACATCCAAAAATAACCACAAGGAATACAGAAATAATATCCTAGGCGGGAGCATCTGTAACAGAGGAAAATATTCGAAAATGGTTTCAGGAAATTAAGGAATATTTAATTGGAGAAGGCGTTGAAGACATCCTTTCTGAGCCTAATAGAATTTTTAAGGGGGATGAAACCGGTTTGCAGACTTGTCCCAAAACTGGAAAGCTGCTGGGTCCCAAAAATTACAGGAATTTTTATACAATTGCTAGTGGCCCAGAAAAAGAATGCATAACAGTTCTCTGTACATTTTCTGCCTCAGGAGAATCTGTTCCACCTATGATTGTGTACCCGTACAAGCGTATTCCAAGAGATATTGCACACACTATACCTGAGGAGTGGGGTATTGGCCGATCAGATAGTGGATGGATGACGAGTGCATCATTCTACGAATTTATTGCGAATATTTTCTTCCCTTGGCTTCAAGAACAAAACAATAAATTTCCTGTTTTACTATCGCTTGACGGTCATAAATCGCATATCAATATGGATTTGCATAATTTCTGTGTACAGAAAAGAATAATACTATACTGCCTTCTGCCCAATGCAACACATATCAAGTATCTCAAAAAGGACACTGGAAAAAAACCATTTTGAAACATAAACAGAACACCAATGGTACATCAGTTACAAAAAATACTTTTGCCCCCTTTTCCAAAAAGCTTTTGAAGAATCGATCAAACCGGAAATCATAAAAACGTTTTGAGAAAATGTGGACCGTTACCATTTAGTGCAGACACTGTGAATTATTCCCAATGCATTTCAACAAGAAGACAGCAGCTTGACCTAAATTGTAACAAGAAAGTTTCTGTGACCAGAGACGAATATGAAACGGTTCTGAAAGTCATTAAACATCATGTAGATTCAAAAACTTTGATAGAATTCAATAGTGACTATGAAGGTGAAAAAGCAGTCGACATTCAGTTCTACAACTTTTGGAAAATATGTAAAGAACCAACCGATGCCGATGGAACGATAAATTTGAGAAATGCTGATGGAATGAACCAAGAATGTGAAGAAGCAGAATATTGCTAATTTTGACATACCGGATATACAAGAATACACAACAGATGACCTGTTGAACCTACCATTGGAAATTGATGGTATTCTCTATCCAGCTAACATATCTGACAATTCAAGAATAATATTGAATGTGGATAAAATGAAAGATATAGAAAACGTTATCGTAGAAGGAATTGAAAATCCAGAAGATATATTGGACGGTACCGAGCAAGAGAGTAAAACTAATAATGATACTATAATAGAAGGTTACGAGAAAAAAACAAGTAAAACAGATGATCTGAATGCTGTAGAAGAACTCGAAATTCCAGATAAAATAAACGTAGTAATAGATAACGGTTATGTCGATTTCCATAATCAAGAGCCGCGGAAGCCGAAAACTACCAGCTACGTATGGCTACAACATCTTCATTGGCCAAATATTGAAAAAAAGTGTGGCAATTTTAATGTCGTTTGCCATCACTTCCAAAATATGGAAAGACTATACAGACACAAAAGAATCTGAGAAAAAGGAAAAAGAAGCTGAGAAATTGAAACAAAAATCAATTAGAGAGAAAAAAACAAGAAGCAACCACAAGAAGAACCGCGAAAAGAACCAAAGCACCACCAGCAACAGAAGTTACCTGTTTACAGGCTGTTATAACCGATACTGACAATCAAGATAAAAATCCTACTGTTTCCCAAGATATCACTGTAGGAACTCATGTTATAATAACGTATAATCAGAAATATTTCCGGGCATAGTAGGAACTATTGACAATGATGAATATGAAGTCCGCGCTATGGCACCAGCTGGTCTTAATACTTTAGATGGCCAAATTGTGTTGACCAGATATGGTACAAGAAGTGTTCAATTGCAGAAGTGATCGAAGCACCTAAGCTTATTAGACGTGGTTCCTACGAGTGTTTCGAAATTCGTAAATATTCTGAACAGATCAATCCGAGCTATCTTCTCCAGAGGATGATTTCAGCAGGGATAAAAATGGAGCAACAATAATTGATTCACAAGAAATTATTATTGGAGCTTATGTCATAATAATATATAACCAAAAATATTTTCCTGGAGTAATGGAAAATGCAGAAGGTGATGAATATGAAGTTCGCGCTATGAAACCAGCAGGTCCCAATACTTTCAAATGGCCAGAACGTGTTGACCAAATATGGTACGAGAAAACTTCAATTGTGGAAATGGTTAAAGCACCCAAGCTTATAAGACGTGGTTTTTTCGAATGTCCAGAAATGCTGAAATTTGTCTGAAATAATATTGTATCACCATATGTTGTGTTGTCCTTAATAATCATTGATTAAAAATTGTTCAACGTCTGTTTTCTTCATAAGTTCATTCATTGGATCAGCCATATTCAATCAATGGTAGCATTCGTTCATTTACTGGGCTATTATGCAACATTTTATATTTTATTAAGTATTAAACTGTCTACTTCTGTAACTATCGTATGCAACGTGTTCACTATTTCATTGAACACGAAGTGTTATTTTTCTGGAGCTGAAAATCAGTACGGATGGTTTATAAAAATACAGTGAAGTTCAAAAATGTCTTGAGTGTTCATTCACTGGTGCATTTACCCTAATCCTTCGATAAACTAAAAGAAAGTTCACCAATTAATTATTATTTCATGAAATATTTGCTATAGAAAAATTACTCTGAATAGAGAACAATAAAGGCCTCTAAAGATGAAGAAATAAATGAATTCAGACAAAAAGTAACTCAAATATTAAAGGATGCTATTAATAAATAGAAGTGATACTTTGAATATTAAAGGTTAAACGTAATTATTTCATTGACTTTGATCAAATTGATTTTTCATTTGTGACTTGTTAAAAATTTACTAATTATAGATATTCAATTGTAGTTTGTATATGTAATTGATCGGAAATATTTAATTATTCCACGTTGTTTATGAACTAAACAAGTTTCTGTACTTCTAATGAATAGCAAACTAAATCAATCTCAAGTCACCTGTTTAGTTTCAAAACATAAATGTTATTGATTGTTCTTATTTGATCGCCATTGTGTTTTAATAAATATTTCTCATCCCCATACATATTTTTTTTAATTTAACGTCTTAATTATTCTTCATGTGAATAACCATGTAAATTTGTTAATATCATGATATAATTTAACTGATAATAGGACATTATCAAGTGTTGTTTCTTGAACACACTATTAATCAACTTAACCATATTTCTTTTACACGACGATTATACGTTGGAGTGCAAAAGACGGACAATTCTCTGGCTATCACGGAAGCTCGATCTGAGAACGAATTGTCTCTTGCATTTAAAACAATAAATACAGGGTTGTGCTGATCGTAGGTAAATTTATTTTTTTTAGCTAGTCGGCGTTTTTGTAAGCAGAGTCATCAGTTGCATTTATTTATTTATTTTTTTTATTCAAAGAAAAAACCGCATCAACCACGAATGTTATTAGCGGTGGTGGTACAGTATGACCTATATTAGGTTTATGATATTAATTAATTCCAAAAACTTTAGTAGCAACTCGATGTTATCCGGGTTCAAAGCATCCCTAAGTCGTGAAATTAGTCTCACCTCACTATAGTCGGAACACTTCATGATTATGTGATTAACGTTCAGTTCTTCGTAACAGGAAACACATATTTTGGGGTTTCTTTTTTTTCAGTAGAAACTGGTGCGAGTATCTAGTGTGGCCAACCCTGTATGGAGTTGGGAGGTCTTAGAATGTTTCTAGAAATATATCACTTTCGCTTCCGGACACTGAGAGATGCTAGAGCCGGTTTCTAGTTCTCTGTTGACCTGTTTCATTATGTTCTTTTTCAATTTTGTGATTCTGGTCTTAATGCTACGTTCGGTGAGAGCTGGTTATATCTTAGTAAGTATGGCTAGGAGCGCGTGTACTTTCCCAGTATACCTGCAGGCCACACTGAGGGGGTCCGGGGAACCGAACGAGTCCTCCAGAAAACTACGAATCTGACTATAGTCCAGTGAAAAATTAGACGAATTGTACTCAAAGAGTTGTTTGGCAGGAGAAACCAGGGATTCAACGGACTGGATTTGTGTTTGAGGCTTCGATTTCTTCTGAGCCTGAGAAATAGGAATGATGAAAGGAGGCTCCAACTCTTCCGCTGGATTCGGAATCGGTGGACTGATCTCTGAATGAGACCGCTTATGCGAGGAGGTGTTCATTAAGGTGGAGATTTCTTGGCCTTAAGAGGCTAAATCTTCAATTGTGTTATCTTGGATACGGCTGATTATAGGTTCTGTAACATTCAATGGAGTTTCTTGAGCTTGAGGAATTATATCTTCTACTGGTTCTTCTTGTAGAGTGTCGGTTATAGGTTCAGTAACAGTCTCGTGACAATTAACAGAAATATGACCATTCTTCTTACATTCGTAACACATAAGTTTATCTTCAGAAAGGAAAATACGGTATGGAGTATTATCAAAGTATTCGAGAATTGATTCAGGTGAAGGAGAACTATTATTGTTTTTAGGAGCAGGTTGTATGAAGACGTCTGCGTAAACTCAATATGTCGCTGTATTCGGGTTGTGAAATTCCAATCCGAAGAAATGTTATAGGTGACATCAGGGATAATCCTAGATCTCTGAGACTCTGTTCTATAATGTTGTGAGGGATTGTTTGACATACGTTAGGGGGGACTAATCGAGTAGATGGTGAAATCAAACGGCGAGCTTTGAGGATTTGACTGTTAACTTCAGTTTCTCCTCCTTTATTTAGAAATGTGTCTACTATGGTATGACTAGAGAGATAGATGCATACTCTGTTGTTCGAAATTTTAGATGAGAAAATTATATCTTTCGGTTGAACTTTGGTTCCAAGGGCGATGATGTATTCATGTATTTTCACTCCTTCCATAGCGGGGAATATGATGGCTTGCTCCTTTGATGGGTATTTGAATGTTTGTACTACTGTAGAATAAGTCTGAGTTGGGGGATTCAAAGAGTTTTCTTCATTTGATTTATCATTTTGAGTACCCCTATAGTCAGAGGTACTCGCCATGCCGAAGTTATTTATATTTTATAAAAGATTTTCAGCAGAATAACTGGCATCAATTTTTCCTAAATGCGACCCTTAATCGGGGTCTGAGGAAATATTTTCTAGATACATTGGAATCTCTATAACTCTAATGTCAAGGGAAATGCAAAAAATTCGAGTTAACGAGTTTTCGACTTAACAAGAACTTCGAGATACATATGACTCAACTGCTGAAATTTCGACTTACAGAGGCGCGATTTCTAAGTGTATATTTCGATTTGTAGAGTCGAATTTGAATAATAATTCAACTTACGTTTTTTATATAATACATATATTTTACATATTAAAACAAATTACATATTAATGATGTAAACTGTACACTAAAAAAATCCCTTATCTTCTTTTGATTTAAGCAATTTGTAGATTTTTTATCAATTATTTTTTCAAGCTCAAACAATGAACCGAATGCATGATCCTCGATATCATCACATCTTTCAACATAAGTTCGTAGAGTGTTGATTGCAGCTCTGGCTTCATTATTTGTTATTGTTGGTTCAAAACTTGCTGGATCAGTATGATCAACGTAATTTTCATTAAAATCATCATCATCTATATTCTGATTAACTTTGTCGATGATTTCAGCATCAGTTAGTGTTCCAGTAGTAGCTAGCCCTTCATCATATGTCACATAATCTTCAAATTGAACTTCTATATTCTGAAGTTTATTCCAGTCAGCCTCTACACTCACGTCCAACTCAAGGGGTTCTTCCGAAGCTTCTTGTGGCATCGAAAATTCACAGCTTTTGAAGCAATTTGATATTGTAGTTTTAGATACACTTCTCCAAGCCTTGTCTGTAATCCTAATTGCAATACATTAATAGATAAAGCTGACTGTTGTTCCATATCTGTTATCAGTTTCCTAACAACTTCCTTTCTGTAAGCGGAGTTGAAGGTTTTTATCATTCCTTGATCTAAGGGCTGTAGCTTAGATGTTGTATTGGGTGGAAGAACTTTAACTTTCACGACTTTTAATGGCGGAATTATATTGTGAGCTGTACAGTTGTCAATGAAAAGTAATATTTTTCGTTTCTCCTTAATCATTTTCTTGTCGACTTTAATGAGCCATCCTTTCAATATTTCAGCTGTCATCCAGGGTTTCTTGTTAGCATCATAGTCTAGTGGTAGAGATTTACAACCAGAAAAACAACGAGGCTTTTTAGCCTTTCCTATAACTAATGGTTTAAGTTTTTCAGAGCCTGTCATGTTTGTTACTAGCAATATTGTTAATCGCTCTTTACTGTTCTTACCGCCATGACATTTTTCATTTTTAAAAATAAGTGTTTTATCAGGTAAGCCTTGAAAAAAATGCCAGTCTCGTCGGCATTAAAGACTTCTTTTGGTTCATAATCCTTCAATAAACTCTGCAACTCAATTATCCATTCATCACATATCTCGTTATTGACACTTGCACTTTCGCCGCAAACTTTTATAAACACAAGTTCATGACGCTTCTTAAAATTCACCAACCAACCGTTGCTGGCAAGAAAAGAACCCATATTTCGGGGAATTCCAAGTAAGACGTCATTATATTTTAGTAACTACTACTTACGGAGTCTCCTTTTTGAAATTCGAGTTATAGAGTATAAATATGTATCATCAATACTTCGTAGGGAAATAACATTTTGTTCGAGTTACAAAGTCTAAATAATTCGAGATACCGCGTATTTAGGTGTTCAGCGGAAAGGAATTATGAAATACTTTTGGTATTTTCTTAATATAAATTGGTTGAATTGGGTACAATAATTGTGAATTAAAACAAACACCTTTTGTTACAACTTTACTAGATGCTCTCTCATACCGAACTAACCACATAACATAAAGTAACGGTTGCACTTTTTCATAGTTTCCCAATATTTACGAAACAATAACAAATAAACAAATTTGACCATAAAAGGGAAATAATAAGATAGAAATATAAACATGCCGCCTACCTTCAAAAGGCATTGGCTTCCAAACAAATACATATTATTAAAATAGATAAGCAAATACAAATTACATTTAAAATAAAATAAATTTTCCATTTAATCCATAGGCAAAGGACATATTTTAGAAAAGCAACGTTTTATTAATCCGGATTGTGTTTTTATAACCGCCACTCGCGCTATTTCCGCGAAACACTTCTACAATTTTTCCCAACTTCCACCTCATAGGGGTGCATTATCATCTTTCACTAAAACTAACGCACCAATATTTAGACTATCATAGTTCTGCTTCCATTTGGTACGCTGTTGAAGCTCCGCAACATATTCCTTACCCCACCTGGTCCAAAGATGCTGCTTCAGCTGCTGTAAGTGTTGATACAGAGACAATCGATTTGTGGGCAAGTTTTTCAAATCTGCATTCAACCAGGAATTTAATTGGCGCGCGATGATTAAATGTCCAGGCGTTAATGTTGTGAGATCCTCAGAGTCGGAGGATAAGAGAGAAATGGGACGTGAATCCATTATTGCCTCTACTTCGGTTAATAACGTATAAAAATGCTCAAAGTTTAAAGGAGTATTACTTACTACTCGCTTTAAGTGTACTTTCATGCTTTTAACACCTGCCTCCCACAGGCCACCAAAGTGAGGCGATTGAGGAGGTATAAAATGCCATTCTATATCTTCCTTACATATTTTTGAGGTTAATTCAATATTATTTTGTTCAATAAATTGACCCAACTCTTTTAACTCGGAATATGCGGACACAAAATTGCTACCATTATCAGAAAACATTAAGGTAGGTTTACCCTGTCGTGCCGAAAATCTACGTAATGACAGTACAAAGGCTTCTTTACTGAGATCAGTCACTAACTCTAAGTGAACTGCCTTTGTTAAAAAACATATAAAAAGACAAATATATGACTTCGAAATTTTAGTGCCACGACCAGACCGACTCTTTAGCAAAAAAGGACCTGCATAATCAACCCCCACAATATCAAAGGGATGAGTAGGAGTCAAGCGTTGTTCGGGTAAATCGCCCATAATAGGTTTCAACATTTTGGGATTATATCTAAAACATTTTAAACATTGATGCACAATTTGTTTGGCTAACGACCTACCTGCTAATGGCCAATATGATTCTCGTATTGAGCCAATAAATGTTGTGGCCCATAGTGGTATAATGTTCATGAATAAAAATTAATTTAGTAAGATGGTGACGCCCTGATAAAATTAGAGGGTGTTTCTTTTCGAAGCTAAATCTCGAATTTGACAATCTTCCACCAACCCTTAAAGACCCAGAGTCATCAATAAATCGCTTTAAACTAAGAATTTTTGAGGAATGTTTTATTTTATTAGCCCTTATTTGTTCATACTCCTCGGAAAAACAATTTTCTTCTACATGAATAATCAATGTTTTAAACGATTGATCGATTTAATTCTTTGTTAATGGACCGTACTTATGGACATTTGGACATTTTTTAGTACAATTGTGTATAAATCTACGCATTAACGCGGTTATTCTTTTTAATTTTACCAGATCCGAAAACCTCTCGATTACATAATTACCTTTTTCATCTACCACTGAATTGGTTGCACAATAAAGGCAAAAGGCAAAAGCAAAAATTGCGGTCCATACCACCACATATTTAAGTCCTTAATTTCAGAACATTTTATCCCTCGAGATAAATAATCGGCTGGGATAAATTCACTTGGAACATGCCTCCATGTATCACGATTTGTAATTTCCTGAATTTCGGAGACTCTATTACGCACAAAAGTTTCCAAATTATTTGGAGCGGTCTTTATCCAACCCAAAACAATAGTTGAATCTGTCCAAAAAACAGTTTTTTCCACATTTAACCTAAGCGCAGACAAAACCTTTTTAGCAAGTCTTGAAGCTACAAGAGCTCCACAAAGTTCTAAACGCGGCAAAGTCACAGTTTGTAAAGATGCAACTTTTGATTTTGACGATACCAGACTTACGCTTGCTTCCCCATTTTCGCTCAGAGATTTGAGATAAATACAGGCCCCATATGCCTTTTCGGAACTATCGGAGAAACAATGCATTTCGATAGACTTCACATTTTCAGAAACTACACGACGTTCTATTCTGAGCTCATTCAGAAACTTTAACTCAGATGTAAAAGAAGACCAAACCACAGAAATATTGTGAGGAACTGGATCATCCCACGATAATTTTTCTAACCAGAGACTTTGCAGAAGAATCTTAACAACAATCACACATGGACTAACAAGTTCCAAAGGATCAAAAATTTTAGAGCTTTCGGATAATATTGACCGTTTTGTATTTTTTTTAATGAATTTTTCATCATTTTCACCGAACTCCACGATTTTAGATAAAGGATCATTATCAGGGATGCCACCCAAAATACTAGGATCATTAGAATAAAATTTACGAAGAAGGAAACAACCCTGTTCAAGTGTCTCAAAAACCAACTCACATATTCGTTTTGCACTTTCTACTGTATCGGCTCCCTTAAGCAGATCATCTACATAAAAATCCCTTTTAATAATTTCTGCTATATCAGGGTGAGTATTTTCCACATCAAGAGCAAGTTGAAACAAACATCGAACCGCGAGACAAGATGCCGAGGTAGTGCCATATGTCACTGTATTTAGTTCGTAACAATTCAAAGGATCTTCAGGATTAAATCGCCATAAAATACGTTGCCACTGCCTATCATCTGGAGAAACCCACACAGACCTATAAATTTTTGTACAATCGGCAGAAATAACAAACCTATGCTGTCTAAATCGAAGTAGAATTGAAAATAAGTCTTCCTGTATTGTAGGTCCAGCCATTTGAATGTTATTTAAAGAAAACCCTGTACCACTTGGCAATGATGCATCAAAAACGACACGAATATTGGTCGTGATTGCATCTTCCCGATATACTCCATGATGACACATAAAATAATCGCCAGAAAAAGTGGCGTCAAAATCGTTGACTTTTGTCATATGTCCCAAATTAATATATTCTTTCATAAATTCATGATATAATTTTTTATAATTATCATTGGAAAACATTTTACGTTCCAGGTTCAGAAATCGTTTTTTAGCTTGCTCGAACGAGCTATATACCTTTGAAATTTCAACTTTAAAAGGTAACCTAACCTCAAATGAACCATCTTTGTTTCGCTTTGTATTTTTTTTGAATGCCTTTCACATGCTAACTCTTCATCCGATAATTTTTTCTCATCTGCACTAACATTTTCTAATTCCCAAAACAACTTTAAATCGTCGTGGATTTGCTGATTAATATTGACCTCGGTATTAACAAAACAACAGTTCAAAACCGCCGGCTTATTTGTCTTGCCGACAGGACCAGTCACAATCCAACCAAACTGTGTACTTTGTAAGATCGGCAGTTTGAAACATAAACAAATCTTTTCTTCACATATCAAATCCCATAATACATCCGATCCAATCAACATATCAACTTCCTGTGGTTCAAAAAATGCAGGATCAGCTAATTTACAATGACTGGGAGATTTTAAACTACTAATATTTATTGGCGAAACTGGCACAGGCCCAGTTATTTTTGGAATAACAAAGCAAGAAACATTTATTGAAAATTCATTTGTCTTTGAAAATATTTGTGTGTTGCATTTATAATTTATAGTTGAAAAAAATTATTTATTCCATTAAGAGATACATTAATTTTTTCTTTAAACAGTTGAAGTTTATCGCATGCACTCTCAGTAATAAAACTCGATTGAGAGCCGCTGTCTAAAATAACACGAACAGTATGTTTATTATTAAATCGATCCAAAATATAAACGTGAGCTGTGGATAATAAAACATCACTTATCTCACAATTAGCAGAGTTATTTACTACTTCTTTTAAATTGACCAATGAGGAAGATGAACTTTCGTTATCGATATTAGAAACTTGGTTTTTATCGCGAAATTCTTGCGAATTAATTTTGTCAACATGTAATAAAATATTATGCTTCTTGTTACATTTTTTACATGTCGGCTTTCGACAACTCTTATTAAAATGTCCGGGTTTCAAACAATTCAGACATAACTTTAAAGAAATAATTCTTTCACCCCGTTTTTCAACAGGAATTTTCAAAGAGGAAGGACATGATTGAATATAATGTTCTCCTTTGCAAAATAAACACTTTTGTGATCTAACATCAGTCAATCTAGAACATTGTAGATTATCATCTACCGCAATCAAACCTCTAAAATTACCACTACTGTGTTAGTCCAGTCAAATGGTAGTTTTAAGTGGAAAGTTTTGGAGTAATTGTTGTTATTGGTTTATTCTATGTTTTTTGGGGTGCTGAACACGAATCTGAAGTTGTCCAACAAATATTTGCTCGGCAAATAAGAGAAATCATCAAAAAAACTCTAAAAATCTTGTTTTTTAGTGGTTTTCGGCTAATAACTTGCAAAGCATGCTATTTATGCAGAAATTGTTTATATAGTAAAATAAAGAAGAGAAAATTTCCTATAATTTATGTTTCTTAGTATTTTTTCGTACGTCGTATGGTTTCCACGCAAAAGAGTGCTGAAATGTGGGAGAAATTAGCATTTGCAAAAAAATAGCAGAATACGTCATTAGTTTATATTTTTTATTTTATGTAGGTGAACATTATTTGATGTTTCGTAAAATATTTAAATTAATTATTTGAAACATTAATAAAAAAGGTAAATAAACAAAAGAAAACAAAGGTATTTAATTATTTCAACACACTTAAATATTTATGAACTAATACGAGCCCTCTTCGACACCGGATTCCAGCAGGGCAGCATTCCAGTTCTTCTAGGTGTGAAACAAAAATCATCGACTTAATTGCAAAATATTCAACAATTTATTGAATAAATATGAAAAATATCAATTTATAAGTAGTAGTACCTATCTATTTACTTGTACGAGCCCTTTTAGGTACCGGCTCCATGTTTTCCTTAGGACACCATCCAGTTCTTCAACGTCTGAAATAAATAAGAGACCAAATTTCAAACACTTATCAACATATTGAATAGATATGAAAGCTGTAGACACATATTTTGACACACAAATAATTAGTGAGCAGATAAATGATGGTAAGATAGAATTATCCATGCACAGTTACCTTCAAGTAACTCCGGATCGTCCTCTGCTTCTTCTTCAATTTCTGCAATTGGCATATTATTGCAGCCGTTCTCGCAGTTGAGGCAGATACTGGAACAGTTAAGGCCAGCTTTTCTACATCCACAGTTGGTCTGACAGGTCTTTATGCATTCGCAAGCTATTAGTTCTAATACTGCGTCTGGTGCTGGTGGCTGTAATGTTGTTACAGGTTGCAGACCTCCTTTGGTTTTCTTCCAACCCCATTGTTCTGGATCTTTTTCATTTCCAAGCCATTGTTGTACTTGAAAGTACACTCTCGAAGAATGTTGCTGAGCTACAGCTTCGGTAGGAGGTAGCGACGCCAATTGTGCTGATGTTTTGTATGCCGATCTAAGGTAGCATTTATACCTCAATTTGTTCAAGGACGCGCTTTCCTTGTCCCTTAATTTGTACAGCGCAGTGAAAAAGGTAATACCAGCATTAATAACAGCGTCAGCATGTGCCGTAGGATCTTTGAAAATTTGAATTGTCTTGGTTAGGGCAGGGTTTTTTTGAGGGTTTGGCAGTCGTTGTTGTGACCTTGTGTAATCTTCGGGAATTCGTGTTCCGCTCACAAAACAATCTGTTTTGAAGCAAAAGTCAGAGAATGATCTTAGTTTTCCCGAAGATGTGCTTGGCTGAGCAGCAATCTTCAGGTAAGCAGCTATCATTTTTTCATTTGTGTAACTTTTCTGACATGAAACATGTATGTTTACAGATGTTTTACCCGCCAAAAACTCCCTTCCTATGATTTCTTTTTTTACTAGCATCTCGTAAAGTTTCTACTCCTTTTTCCTTTACCACTTTCACTGGGTCCTCACTTAAATGTTTTTTACAAATAAAATACTTATCACTGGACATTGTAAAGAATTGTGGTATTGTATCTCAACGAAGACACTCGGAAACGAAAATAACTGGACTTCGCGCCGGCACAGAAAGAGACAAATGACACGACCACGGCAATAGCAGTACTGAATGCATGAAGACGTGCCTTTGACGCTCACCCTTTTCAGTCACGTGATTTTGACGGATACCCCCTCCAGTCAGGATAGTCGAACCGAACTGTCTTCGCTTTTAAATCGAAAGCCGAGGTGCTGCAAATGAATTGTTTCACTTAAAAGGAAAGTTGCATTAATCATTATGTTTTGCTTTTTCCAAAAAATACTGATTATCCCCATATTTCAGCACTCTTTTGCGTGGAAACCATACGATGTAAGAAAAGAAAACAGACATAAATTGTAGGAAATTTTCTCCTCTTTATTTTACTACATTAACACTTTTTTCATAAATAGCTTACTTTGCAAGTTATAAGCTGAAAACCACTTAAAAACCATATTTTGAGTGTTTTTTTGATGATTTCTCTTATTTGCCGAGCAAATTTTTGTTGGACAACTTCAGATTCGTGTTCAGCACCCCAAAAAACATAGAATAAACCAATAAAAACAATTACTCCAAAACTTTCCACTTCGACCCCTTTTTGTGCACCGTTTTACTGGAGTATGTTGTTTTTCTATGCGACTTTGTTCAAGATTGTCGAGAAGTTCCGCCTTGGAAGTTAGGAATAATTTAAAATCATCTAAAGATGGGTTTATTTTTGCCTTCGATTTAAATAATTCCCAATCCCTGGCAGTGATCTTATCCAATTTTGTGCTTGTGCTTAATAAATAAACAATGGGTACATCCCAGGATGCTGTGGGTAAACCAATTTGACTCAATACACGCATATTTTTTGTAACATTATTTAAAATCGCACGCATACCCTTGGCGGACTCCTTACTCATGGCTTCTATATTGTAAATGTTTTTAATATGATTATGTATCAATAACTTATCATTATTGTATCGTTTTTGTAACAGCTCTCATGCAATTTTATAATTATTAGAAGAAAATTCTATACTTGATATTAACTGAAGAGGTTCGTTGCGTACAGAAGCTCTCAAATAATGAAAACGCTGAATATCTGATAGTGATTCATTTTTGTTAATAAGAGACTCAAAAATATCTCTGAATTCAAGCCAATTTTGCAAAGACCCGTCAAATATGGGTAAATTTATATCCGGAAGCTTAACAGATTGCGTAGGGTTAATAATAACAGATCTGTTCGAACTTGTCGAGGAACCGCCACAATCGTTTTCTTATTTGTTGTCATCCAAATACTTTTTTGCTAAAGAAATCACAGAATAATATCTGTTTTCAAATTCATTTCGTTCTAAATATTCTTTTTCGAACTCCGTTAATTCACATTATGTCTCAATCTTGTCTTGGATTTCGACAAATTTTTGCAACAAATTAACATCTATATTATTAATACGAGTTTCTAACTCTAAAATTAATTGATGAGATATACTTTGTGTTATTTTTTAAGTTATCGTCAATATACTTGGAAAAATTAGTTAAACTAGCCTTAACAGAACCTCTTTGCCTTTTTAATATGTCCATTTTATTTTATTAATATTAATAATACCATTAAAGTTACTAAAATGATTTTCTTATAACGAACAATTCATTAATAATTTGCGAAATGAGGCAACAACGAAATACACAACAGGTTTGAAATTATAATATTTGGAAATTAAAATAGGAAAAGAAAAGAGGATTACTCACTTTTTAGACTTTGGCCTCTGGTACACTTAACTTCTGTAGTTTTTGTAAAAGCCGGTGCTGACCAAAATAACCTCACAATAATTATGGCGCCATGGCTTACTACAAGCACGTGTTGTAATTTTTCAACTTATTACTTCAATACTTTTGACATCGGATTATCCGTCGACTACGAAAGACCGTATAAAATACTTTTGGTATTTTCTTAATATAAATTGGTTGAATTGGGTACAATAATTGTGAAATTAAACAAACACCCTTTTGTTACAACTTTACTAGATGCTCTCTCATACCCAACTAACCACATAACATAAAGTAACGGTTGCAAACGGAAAATGCAGCGTTGTCACGCTGAACACTTTTTCATAGTTTCCCAATATTTATGAAAAAATAACAAATAAACAAATTTGACCATGAAAGGGAAATAATAAGATAGAAATATAAACAGGAATGGCAATTTTTTTCGACTTAACGAGGTTCGAGTTATAGAGATTCCACGTACTATTAATATCTGATATCACTTTTAGTTATTAATTGTTGTTTTACTGACGATCAATAAAAAGTTAAACTGATATTCTTACTGTTTGTTTTGATTCACTGAGAAATATACACTAGTTAGTTTTTAACTACTTATTTTATTTATCGTTTCGGAGCGCACAACTGTACTACACAAAGGTTCGACGAGAATCGAATGCATTTATTTATTTATTCTATGATTTTCTTGATCACGTATCTGCTTGTGGTTTAGAAAAAGTGGCTTAAATTGTTCTACACCATGTTTAGCAGCTTGAATGTTCCACCATTGACATTTACGAATGGGATCGAACCGGAGCGTTAGAGAAGATTAATTTACATGATCATTATTCCTAAAAGCATTTAATTAATTATTTCCTATTAAGAATTGACGTTTGTATAATTTTACGATTTTTTTAAAATTTATTCTGTTTTTTTTTGTAATTTCGGTCATTTTGAAATTAATTAGATATTTTTTTATATTTTCAGAAAATTTGTTTAAACAACCTATAATAGTAATTCTTAAAATAAATATTGAAAATTTCCGATTATTATATTTTCTTGAAAATTTTTTTAAATTTACGGATTCTCAAACTTGCAATAATTTTGAATGGATAAACTGTTTAGTTTATGATATTAGAAATAAAAAAAAGTCATTATAATTCATTAATTATACCTGGGCTCGTTCATTTTCCATTTATAATAACTCATTGATCTAATGGCACTCGACTAATGGAACAATGTTGTCGGTTTTCAGAATGGTACCGGTATTTATTCAAGATTATATGATCTAATGATTCTCAAGCAAGGTTATAATAACATTTTGGTAGATTCAGTTGAAGCAGGAGTGAAATTAGTGAAAGAATCAAAAAATGTAGCAGTTATGGGCGGGCGAGAAACTTTATTTTTCGATATACAAAGATTCGGTAACAAACAATCAATTTATATAACTGAAACTTTTGATTATCGTTGTTATTTTTATAGGTTCTAGCAATTTCCATCTCAGTGGCAAACTGAACACCGCTTACTCAGCAATAGCCCTGCAGTTGGGTTGTCCTTACATTGAAGAAATTAACAAAGTGTTAGTAGTAACGTTTTTCTTATTTATTAAAATAGTTTATCCTGATAGGTTGGATACATTTATACACACACGGTATATATACTTTACACTCGGTATATTTACTTAAATTTAATTTGTCCACACACGGTATGTAGAAGATATTTTTTCTTTGGTTACAATACATAAGTCGCCTAGAGATGTATGTAAAGTTATTAATAGAGTAAGAAATAGATAAAAATCACGTTCTGTTAAAGTGTGTGTCAATATTTTTCTAATTCAATGTCACGTAAAAAAGTATTCAGCAACTGAATAAGCTTATCCTCCTGGTAGAGACTATTCCCCAAATATTTATTTCCCAGATTTTTTTTTTAAATTGCTTGTCTGTCTCTTTTACGAATTTGGCCACATAAAAAAGATCTTTTAGAGTTGTTTTCTGTTCGTTTATGTGAATATCGTTCCCTGGTGCATCTGGTTGATTATGCCACATTTCTTGTAATAAGACTGCCTTTTCTTTTACAGCCCTTATAAGTTAGACGATTACCACGACGCTGTTTTTCAGCAGTGGAAGTGCATGGGAATGACCTTTCTACTTCTGTATCATAATCATTTGAAGACATTTTTTCCTGTTCCTCTTCAGTTTCTCTGTGCTATATATTATCAGTAAACAACTTTTCCTCAGATTGTTTGGCACTATATTTTCTTTGTCTTGTACAAACTTTTCATAGTTTTTCGCGAGTTCAATGGTAGTTTGGCTAGGAAGCTCTTCCATATTTGCTTCTTCAGTGGAATTTACACTAACATCATTCTCACAATCGATCAAAGATTCTTGTATAGCCGAAGAAAGTTCGTCATCGGAATTATAAACTGTTATATTATTGCTATTTGTCCAATCTTCTTTGTTGATGGTAGTAAGTTCTACAGCTACGTCGCCCTGGTTTCTCACATTGCCAAGGAAATTTTGTAGACGTGGAATTATTACTACTAGTGTTGGTTTTTGAACCATATATATACCATCTGATGGTGTTTTCTTTGAGAGTTAGAGTGGTGTATTTCCTTTCCCAGTCTCTCCTCTCATTTAGCATCGTACTGAAATTTTGATACTCACTTTATTGATAATTTCGTCACTGAGAAGATTCGCTGATGAGATGTATTTTGTTAGAGAGGACCAGGCTCCCTGATTTTTAATACTCTCATTGCCTGAACCTTCCTTAGATATTCTAAAAATTGCCTCTTGGGCAGATCTTTCTATCACCAGATGTAGAGGTGTGAGATCTGTAATGATCTCAAGTGCCCTAGTTGGACACGTTCTCATAGCTCCAGTGATGCACACACAGGCAAGCCTTTGAACTTTGTCGAGGGTCTTCCTCGTGCTGTACTGACTTGCTTTTGTATGCCAAACTATTGCCCCATACGTAATTGCTGGTCTCACAATCATGGCGTACATCGATCGCAGTATCGTTGGGCTACAGCCACAACTCTTACCAGCTAGATTTCTGTACGCCATCAAAGTTCTTATTGCTTTACTAGCAGTTATTTCAACATGCTTATTCCACAGAAGCTTACCGTCTAGGGTTATCCCTCGATATTCAACTTCTGATTTCCATTCTATGATTTCCCCGTTTAAAGATAGGGATTTCATGGCTGGAATTGTTCTTTTCTGAGTAAATGGAATTACAATGGTCTTGTTTGGGTTGATGTTTAGCCCCACTGACAAGCACCATTGCTCAATAATTGTGATGTCCTTTTGTAATAAATCACACAAGGTGCTCTCGGACTTTCCTCTGACTATTAGAACTATGTCATCAGCATAGCCCATACATTCGAAGCCAAGCACCGTTAGCCTGTAGAGCAACTCATCTACTACGAGGCTCCATAGAAGGGGATATATCACTCCCCCTTGAGGTGTCCTGCGAGTGGCTTCAGCTGAGGTGGTTTGATTCCCCACCTGTGTCTCAGCTATCCACGTCGACAACACCTCATACATCCATTTTACAATGGTTTCATTTACTCCTCGCTTTTTAGTGATTTTTGACAGACACTTGAATTGTGTTGTCAAAGACCCCAAATATCTCTTTATTTTTCAGAGTTCTCTGGATGACTTCGGTCAACTAATACAGAGCCGTCTCAGTGGATCGACCCGCTCTGTAGGCATGCTGACATTTATGAAGTGGTATATTCTCCAGGTTCTCTGTTTTTATGTAGTTATCCACTACTTTCTCCATCGTTTTCAGTAGAACTAGGTATTAGACCCACTGCTAGACTGCTTCTTGTAATCTTCAGCTCGTCTATCCCTTGCTGCAGGAGCAGGAGTGCTGGAAATATTGCATCCACTCCAGGTGGCGTTCCTAATCACTTTATTGTACTGAGTAAGCTTCTCAGTGTATCCTGGTCAATCACCGTCATGTTTGGCTCTATTAAAAAGCCGACGAATCTCTTTTCTGAGGTTTGACAATTTCTCATTCCACCAAGGAGCATCTTTTTCTGAACGAGCTTTTGACAGTGGGCAACTGGAATGAAAAACGTCCATTATTGTCTCACTGATCTGTTCGACTATTTGTTCAAGGTCGTAATGCGGGTGACTAACCCCATTTACTTCGACGTGTTCCAAATTGTCCTTTAGATTGGCCTTATAGAGCGACCAATCAGTATTTCTAGGATTCCAGATTGTAGGAATCGAGGTAATATCTTCCTCTATCCTAAATTCGATTGATCCTAAGGTCGGAAAGTGATGGTTCGCTCATCACCCTCCTGGCTAAAGAACCTAAGAGATTGGTTTAACTGTAGCAGCGTCCAGCTGTTCAGATCTGCATTCAACAAGGTTCGTATTGCTGTGATGATAGCAAACCTCGTTTAGGGGATGCACTATAAGAAGAAGAATAGATTGTTGGAGGGTGGGGTGAAATCTTCCAATCACAGTTGCCGCTAAACATCTCCTATGTGTTTAAATTAAGGGGAGAAAGGATTTTCTGTTTGTTGGTGGTGCATAGGAGTGCATTTGAAGTGAATTCCGATCCCATTTATTTTTTTTGAAAATTATCATTGGGGGGGGCAACTTTTCTTTATATATTTAGGTTTAAAGTAGGGAGAGGGGGTGAGTTAGAAGTGGATTCGGCTGCAGTATATCTTTTTTGCAAATTGTCATTGGGGGGGGGGCAATTAACTTTACTCTGAATAATTCGATACTACTAACTGAGGGGAGGGGTGCAAAGGATTTTTTTAATAGAGCTTTATGTTGCATTACAAGCCCTTGATGGTGCAAAGTACAAAATAAGAAAACTCCGACTGGGGGCTAGCGTTTATTTGACCACCCCTCCCCCCTCACCCATAAACAAATGGTTGTAGTTTCTCGGGGAATGGGGTGTGTATAGAAACATTCATGAAGCGTTAGGAATGCATTGACGGCCATACATGTTTTTGTTGAAAATATCTATTGAGGGGGGGGGCAACTCAACTGAGCTTTGTAATAGCTGTGTATATAACTGTGATAATGTAAGTAAGTGCAAATAAAAGAAATGATTGAAACAATCTTTAATTAAACTAAGCATTGGTTCCGGACACCCAAAAACGTAACTCTTAATAAAAGTAAAGAATATATCTTAAAATTTTGGCATAATATGTGTTAATAAAAATAATTATTATTATTCAGATTGATGGCGATATTTGAAGCTGGTATTATTACAAAAATGACGGAGAACGAATACGAAAAACTTGGCAAAGAAAAAGACATATCTTCGTCCGAAATAGCAGAAAATGTTGCCAAAGAAACTAATAAAGATTTGAAGAGACAAATAAAAGCCGAAGAGGAAAATGAAAGATTGAAACCTATCAGTTTGAAGATGTTGCAAGGTGCTTTTTATCTTCTATGTTTCGGTAATGTTTTTTCTGGTAAGTACGAGTAATTTTTCTACATTTTGATTATATAAAATCGCGTTATCGCAAAAGCTGATCAACATTTGAATTCGTGTTGATTCACTCTGAGTTTACACGTAAATTAAACATTGATTTAGAAGGCAACCATTGCGTTAGTTGGAGAATGTGTTTAACGAGCTGCGGAATGTTTTATTTGATATGAGAAGAAAACATGGAACGCGCTGTTTTACTCTGTTTTATTTGATTTTTTAGGAATAATTTTGATTGGGGAACTGATTTTTTATAAGAGACTACGAAACAGAACCATCAATAGACGGAAATTATTAGTAAAAAAATGGAAGAAAGTTGTGAAACTGAAAATTATCAGAAGCCGTCAAGTTGTACTTGGACTTTATGAAAATGTTATGCAAGATTCACTGTTATCAACATTAGAATATATTGAATAATTGATACATTAACATATTTAATCATAGGAAAGCGAATAAGTTTATGAAACTTATTTATTGTTATACATAAAAAGAATATAATAAATAAATAAATACAATTGTTATTCCCTAAAAGACATTTTACAATGTATGGGACAAATAGCCAATGGTAAATAGTACAAACATAATTAAAAGTACACAAATAGCATCAAATGGTTAAATAATAATAATAATAA
Organism: Galeruca laticollis; assembly: GCA_963921935.1. NCBI lineage: Eukaryota > Metazoa > Arthropoda > Insecta > Coleoptera > Chrysomelidae > Galeruca > Galeruca laticollis. The sequence continues at coordinate 218,304,379 of OY998175.1, forward strand.
TAAAAGTTTTTATTACCAATTACTAAAAGATAAAATTACATTTTGTTTATACAGATAGGGCGAGATTCAATTTGTATGTAATAATAAATAAAGTACAATATGTAATATATATTTAGCATTTAACATACATCTGCTCTTCCACCTAACCCCAAAAAGAAGCAACAGACAGCAAATAGAACAAAACTTAAGTAAATTAAATTAATAGATAAAGATCATTAGTTTTGCAATTAAATAACAAAGGAAAGATAATATTTTAATACGAAAAACTTGATTATTGTTGAGAAAAATTATAGTCAAAAAGAACTCGTTTGAGTTTATGTAGTGATGAGTAACTGAAATAGTAAGATAGGTTATTAAGACGCTTAGAAATACAATAAGAAAACGAACGTTTGAAAAACTTAGTATGGTGACGAGGTATATTGAGAATATTTCTATGTCTTAAGTTTAGAGTATGTACATCAGTTCTGTATTTTATTTTATGATACAGGTATGGTGGAGAGCCTTCCCTTATGAGCCTAATATAAAACATGGTACAATGCAATTGACGATGATTTTTCATGTTTAACCATTTTGTCATTTTGAATGTATGACTGATATGCTCAAATTTGCGAATACCAAATATAAGTCTAAGGCATGAATTTTGCAATTTCTGTATTTTATTTATATCAAATGAGTTTAAACAAGAATCATATAAAATGTCACAGAAGTTTAGATAATACTAGTGACTCAGATAGAAGGATTTTAACTGATCGATCCAACACGTGTCGAGATTGGAATATAAGTTTTAGAACTGCATAAGCTTTTTGTAAACAGTTACTACTGATATGGTGCGAAAATCTTAAATTTTCATCAAACCACACTCCCAAGGGTTTTACTTTATCGCTAAATTGTATAGTATGACCATTAATTTTAATATCCGATGAGAACCATTTGCTTGAAATTCTGCGAATCAACTTTATTTCCAAAAATAATTGCATTAGTCTTAAATGCATATATCTGTGAGCAGTGATTGATTGAAAATGTATAAAGATTATGTAAGTCATAATTAATAGCAGTTACCGCTTGATTCGCTTCATCCAAGGAAAAAGACATATATAACTGAGTTTCATCGTCAGCGTAGTAATGTTGTACGAGTATACAAGAAAAGAAAATATCAGGAAAATTCGATATGTAAATAGAGAAGAGTATTCTGCTCAATATTGATCTTTGGGGCATTCCGGTACTCACAGATAAAAAGCTTGATACACTTTCTCGATGTTTTACAGCTTGACTTCTCATGGACAGATAAGATTTGAATAAATCTACAGCTTTAATGTCCAAACCACTATTATATGATAGGATCGAAAAAAGTAGACTATGATTGAGAGTGTCAAAAGCTTTCGAGCAGTCAAATAAGAACAACACAGTTAATTTACTCCTATCAAGAGCTGCCAAGATATCATCAGATATTTTTAATAGTGCTGATGTACAACTGTGACCAGTTTTTAATCCAGGCTGTACTGAGGATATTACTGAATTTTTAATCAAATGATTATATAGTTGAATATTAATAGCTTTTTCTAAAATCAATAGTGTTATTCAACGCGACAATCGATTACAATCATTTCCTGTCATTTAAAAAACAACATGTTCAACAACACATTTTTGATATCAATCGATCACTCTGATTATAATCGGTCTAAAATTATGATGCTATTGAAAACAATCGTGAATCGGAAGCATGTGATTGGTTGAAAAATTTAAATAAACTACCGTTTGTCTATGGGTTATGTGATGTGAATGATATTTTGAAATTGTATATTACATTTTTAGTTAACAGACCAGTTTCTATAAAATTAAACGTGATTAAACTAACTGAACTTGTGAAAAGTGTGAAATACGCGTGAAATGAACTAAAATAATGATGAGGTTATATCACTATTGATTTATTTGATTTGTAAAATGACATGACAAATGATAATTTTTTTTTGGTCGTTCTACAAACATCAATTCGTTTTCGATTTCGATTATAAACAAAATCGGAATCAAGATCGAAGTGTTGAATAGCACTTTTGATAGAGTCGGCAATACACTGATCGGTCGTAGTTGTAGCAACATTTGTGGATTATTCACGTTAGGCAAGAAAATAATAAATGACTTCTTTCAGTGTTGTTTTGAGGAAACACAGAATTCAATAAACAATAATTAATTATATGGGTAATATACGGTAACAGAAATGGTATGCACAGATTTAAAGTAAGAATATTGATGCCATCTGGTCCAACAGCTTTACTTTTAATACCTATATTCACCAATTATTAAGGTAGCTGCTACTTTGTCGGCTTGAGTACGTACCATGTTGCCTATGTAAACTCTTAAACGTCTCGTTAAACAATAATAAAATTAAATATTTAAGCTATTTAAAAAAACTTTGCAAAGCAACAAATACTTTCAAATTAAAAACGTCAATTTTTTTGACAACTAACCAGAGGCGGACTGAAAAATCTTCAATATTTAAATGTGAAATAATTATTTTGGTATTTATTTAATTTATCCGTCAAAATTAATTTAAACCCAAACAAAATTAATATGGCTATGTAGCCAATGTCAATGCCTTTCAAACGAGATATCACTTGCCATAAGGTCCTATTTAAAATTATTGGCCTGAGTGGCACTGTGACGTCATCTATTAATATTACGTCACCTGTTACCATTCGTAGAGAAGTTTACAACACTTTATTATCACCCTCCAAATTTTATTAATGTAAGTGTAGCCGTTCAAAAGATACGAGGGTGAAGGAACTTTTGAATTGCACTGTATATTTATGGGCATAAAAAGATGTATCGATGTATCGAATGGTGCAAATTAATCCATCTCAGCAGTTCTTGCAAAACATATTGTGGTGGGAAAATCCTAAAAATCCTGTTAAAATAATAGAATTAAACACGGTTACTTATGGGACAAATTCAGCACCGTAATTGGCCACACGGTGTCTGAATCAGTTAGCGTCTGAAGAAGAATTAAATTATCCAAAGGCTTGCAAGGCGATTGTTAAGCAGTGTTATGTAGATGATACTCTTTACGGTTCTAATTCAAAGAATGAGACTATTGAACACTTTTCTGAAATATTCAGTGTTTAATTGTGGAGTGTTAGTATTATTTGAAATATACTAATTTGAGGTAATTTAGATTCTTTTGTTTTAATTCGAGTGTTTTATATTTGATTATTTTCAATTCGTTAGTATATTTCCTGTCGCGCTCTGGGAATCTTTATAAGTTGCCGAGACACCTTTTTTAAATTAGTTTTTGTAAACAAATTTTTCGTGAATGTTTAATTTTATTTCTTTTAACAATTTTGGGTTTAAACGTACCTTTCTTCATTGCTTTTCTCGGTGATGTTTCAACTTTCACTACAGGTTTAAAAATTGTTTAAATTGTTTTTCGCACACACAGTTTTATCACATATTTGACATGGTATTCAACCTTGTTATGTTGAAGGCAAGTTGATCAGAATTAAATGTAGAAAATTATCCACAGAAAGGAAAAATATATAAGATTTTATCATTTTTCATAAATCAATCCACACATTTATCGAATTGGAAAAAATTCAAATTTTATTTAAAGCCATGTACTGTGTGTCCATATTTATTTTACCTCATTTTACTTGCCCATAACTGCTAAACGGTTTGAGATAGCAACATACAGTTTTCATTAAAACGTTGCATTTTAGGACAAGTTTTGTTTAAAGAAGCTAAGTTTTTTTATTTTTATTTGACACTTTTTTTTACTTTTGGTAATGGAACACCCAGTATATTTTTTTGTAGTTTGAAAGAACCGACTTTTACCTATTCTTCGGTGCACATTTTTTTAAAATCGGTTAACGTGTGACTGAGCAATTAACTTTTAAAATGAGAGATGCTAACTTAGTACTTTTAATCATAGTAAGCTTTGAAAGTTTTATGTAAATGTCAAATTTATCAACTTTGCGAATTGTCAGTCATTGTTGTTGTCTGTTTTTATATGAAAATGGTGTTTTCAGACGTAGAAAAAGTGAATGTTGTACTTACCTTTGCTGAAACAAAATCGGTGATTTTAACTCAAAGACGTTTTTCCAGAAATTTTAATAAACAACCACCCAGTTCAAAAATAATTAGAAATCGATTTCGCACTTATAAAGAAACTGGATCATTATCTCGAAAGAAAAGAGTACCAGTTAACAATTATTTAGATGACACCTTATTAGCTGTATATGACTTTGTTAGGAGATATCCAAAATCGTCGTTATGAAAAGTTGCTTCCCATTTCAACATATTAGTAAGTCTAAAATTCATAACATTTTGAAAGCAATAAAACTCAAACCTTATAAATTTCAAATTCATCAGAAATTGAATGAGAGAGATTTCGAAAAGAATGTTTTTATTGCTTGAAACGTTAATGTATCTCAGGAGGAATGTACCAAACGTCAATCTAATAATGTCTGATGAAGCCACATTTCATTTGACTGGAGCATTTAATAAACATAATTGTAGAATTTGATCTGAAGTAAATCCGCACGAGTTTGAACAATATGAAATAGATTCCCCTAAGGTAAATGTATGGCGTGCTGTCAACAACAATAAAATCTATGAACCATTTTTTTCGCTGAAAAAACAAAAATAATCAATGGAAATACTTATACTGGCATGTTGGAATTATTTTTCAAGACGTACAATTAAATGGTAATTGGAATGACACCTATTTCCAGCAGGATGGGGCACCCCCCCCCCCCATTTTAATTAAATAGCTAGAAACTCTGTTTCCAATGGCGTATAATCCTGCACCACAATATTTGGACAAATTATTCGTCATGCATTTAACAGCATTACCCAAAATATGTTGCGCAAGTCTTTTACAACTTATATGTGTAATAAACGCGAATACCAAATAGAAACATTTAAATTAGTAACTTTCAGAACACTCAGTAAAACATATTTTATTTCAAATATAATTAAAAAGTCGAAGGCGACCCACTTTTTGTTTAGAAAAATGATACAGAACCATAACAGCTTTGAAACAAATAAAACATTTTACTAGGTCAAATTAAATCATCGTTTTGTATACAACTAGTTAATAACGAAAAATCGATGCCGCTTCAAAACAAAAAATGGATTTTTGCAATTCAACAAAAAAAAACAAACCTAATTCGGGGGGATAGTAAAAACCAGGTACAGAGCAATCAGAGCGACAGACAGTGTCGGGCGAAAAACGTGAAGGGAAAAATTATTTCCCTGTCACGGTAACAGGTATCAGTTTTCTTGGTGTTAGCGGCTTCAGAGGAAGAAGTTTTTCTCCGTTGTGTCAGGGTGTAAAAGGGATACTTATATATCCTTGACGGTGAACACTGTCCTCCGTCGGTGACACAAAACGGGAAAACTCGCCCTCTACTCGAAGTTCAACATAGCTCGATACCGGTTACTATTAGCGCTACCCGCGGTTTCTATAAAGATAATGCACGCAGGCAGTAATCGAAGACCGGAGAAAGGGAGTTTCCAACGCGGTAAGTTTTTAAACAAGTTGAGATTTAAGTTATTTTTCTTGAGGAGAAATTTATTCGTTTTTATTATTGCACGCTGGTTCTAAACTTGGTATTTATAACATAACTATATACATAGGTAGAAGCTATAACAGTATATTTATTTTATTATTTATTCTTTCGCGGGGATTTGACAAGTTGGCAGGTTTCAATTAGGTACTGCAGGTCCAGGATCACAATTTGGGCACCGCTCGTTATATAAGATATGAGTTTATCGTGTGTGATGACAGTGTAAGGTCCTCTCCAAAATTGTGGGAACATTTCGCTTTCTTTAGGGTGCATATAACCGACACTATTTCATGGTGAGGGATATTATATTTGTTTTGTTGTTAGTCATATGTTATACAGCCAAAGATTTAGTATGTACAATTTATAGATAAGTGTATAGTTACTTTTATAGTGGGGAAATTTAATAATTTGTTTTGGTATTGGGATTTTATTTATATATATATATATATATATATATATACAGAGAAAGTTTTATTATATGTTTTTATACAACTTTGTGGTTTCCCCATACTTTATTTATAATCCTACCCCAAATTTTCCCTAGAGTGTGTATACATAGTGGATACGAGGACGAACTGAGAGAACAATCCTGTCCTAGCGAAGGAAATCAAACCGTTTTAAGTCCAGGCGTTCCCAGCCTAAATTGGACTGGATTTGCCTTACACGCATATTTAAGAAAAGAGTTGGTGACAGCACTTGTTAGACAGGTGACAGCAGGTATTAGAGTTAATGACAGCGGACCCGGTATAGAAGGGGTCAAAATTTATCACGTTTGAGGGCCAAAGTATTACAATAGGGTCCCCATAAGAGTGTATAAAACGCAAAATAGGGTCTATCACTTATTATACATATGTAAGGTTAAACAAATGTATTAACCAAGAAAGAAGGCACTTTGAACATTTAATTAATTAAAACTATCACATTTTTGTTCGTGTCTTGTTGTGAATAAAATTGAATTTTATTGTTGTTACCTTTTGTGATTAAGTACTACTTTGCATCTCTCATTTTAAAAGTTAATTGCTTAGTCACACGTTTACGATTTTAACAAATTTTGCACTGAAGAATAGGTAAAGTTCTGTTCTTTCAAACTACAAAAAAATATACTGGGTGTTCCAATAACAAAAAGTCAACAAAAAAATTGTCAAACATCCGTACGTCATTTTTGTTGTGACGTAGGCAAAACGAATAAAAAACTTAAACAAAACTTGTGCTAAAATGGAACATTTTAGTGAAAGCCATATTTTTCTATTTCAAACCGTTTAGAAGTTATGGGCAGTTAAAATAAGGGAAAATGAAGATTGACACCCATTATTTTAATAATGAACATTTATATCTTCCATATGTTAAACATATTCCTCTCACTTGATATTTACTAACAATTTGATAAAAACAGACTTAATAATTGTGTAATTTACGAGTAGTTGCCTAATCATTATCTTAAAAAATTCATTAATTCATATAAATTTATATGAACAAGAAGAGAATTGGGGGACATTCAAAATATTTGGATTTTTTAATTGTAGAAAATTTTATAATTTCAAATACAATATTAAATTAGTTATCTCCTTTTACCCGTGACTACTAAAATTGATATTTCTATGTAGGTAGCGGTTCTATTTACTTAGAAAAACAGGTAACATACCTATTTAGTATAATAAACATCTCATTGTTCAAATGACAACACACTTCCAGATTATATTGTCAACTAACACAGAAAAAAGCTCACTGATAAAGGAGGTGGTTGTAATAACTAGGTACTATTAAAAACACATTAATGTTTTTGAAAGAAAATAAGTTTCCAATATTATTAAAATAGTACCTGTACCACCTTTCGATAACCCTCTGGACACATCCCAGTATTGTTTAAATTATCGAAGAAGTCATTTCCAATGTTTCCTTCTGCTAGTGAATATATCGCTTTTGCAACGTATACATAATAATGAGTTTCTGCCGTGGGATTAGATTACCATATTATTTTGGTAACATTGAAAAAATACAAGAAATATCAAGACAAAAATGTTTGAATTCACGTAGTAGAATTAACGAAAATGAATACTTCATCATCAAAACTACAATGAAGAAGATGCTACGAGCAAAACGGAGAACCAAAGACCCTACACTTGTACCTACCAAAGTAGTTAAAACATTGGAATCGTGCATGAAGGGACTGATGAAAGAAACCAAGAGACTGAAATTGCTTGTAAATAAGAATTCTGAATGTAGAATTAGACATAGGGTGGATTTTAACGCTTCAATCAATGCTCTTGCAAAACTATTGAAAGTGCATCACAATATTGCCACCAGTATAAACAGTAGAAGAAGAGAGCTTGAAAGTATGGTACTTATGTAATTGTTTTTTTGATTGTAATTTGAATAGTTTTCATCATTTTATTTCACATTTCTATATGCTTGTACAATAAAATATGTTTTTTAAACGATTTATTAAATAAATTAGATATATTTTGTATTATACTGTATAAATTCTTTTTTATAAACACTGTAAAAATAATTGTAGGATAAGGTGAAAAATAAAGTCTCATAAGTTATAATTCTGTATTATTTCAATTTTAATTGATGTAATATATGATTTATCAATATAAATTATAAAAAATTTATATTACACTGTACAAAATCTTCAGACTAAAGTAACTCCCATAAACTCTGTGGTAATAAAATTCTTTACATAAAAGTAATTTTCATAAACTCTGTAATAATTGTAGGATACCTAATGTTAAAAACAGAGTATCTTGAGTTGTAATTCGATATTATTTTAATTATAATTGACGTAATAAATAATTTATGAAAATAAATTATAGAACTTTTGTATAACACTGTATTAAATTTTCATATTAAAGTAATTTTCATAAACACGGTGATAATGTAGGATACATTTCAAAGTAGAGTTGTAATTCTATATTAGTTTAATTTTAATTGATGTAATAATATATGATTTATCAATTTAAATTATTAAATTTTTGTATTACACTGTAGAAAATCTTTAGCTTAAAGTAATTATCATAACCACTGAAACGATACTTGTGAAATAACGTCAAAAATAGATTATTAAATTGTAATTCTATATTATCCTAATTTTATTGGTGATTTACCAAAATAAATTATAGCACTTTTGAAACACACTGTATAACATCTTCAGATTACAGACCAATTTTTCATTTAAAAATAGAGTGCAAATGGTGGATGTATAACGATATCAAGATTACTTGATGAATATAGTTAAATGTGTGAAAAGAAGAATTGTTTTTATAAAATGATAATACTGCAATCGTTTGCGATAATATCCGATCGTACAGTTCAGTGCAGTACTAAAAGTTTCTAATATATGGTAGTTGAAAGGGAATAATTAAAATTACTCTATTGGTTTGCTCCTTCCAATTTTTTTAATAAATTCTTTTTAAAAGGGAATACTTAATTGATTTTTAAAATTGGCTGAATTGTTCTATTATAGATTTACTCCCTCTACATTCCTCCGAAAACTTCAATTCAATACCTATCTGATAACAAGAAAATTTAGAAATGTTTATAAAATACCTATTCAATATATTCCATTTCAGAAATACATATTATGAAAATCAATAGAAACAAGTGCATGGCAATGTTGTGACAAACTCTCAACTATCGCTCATATATTACCCTTGTTTATATATAACGCTACGCTATAGTTGTTCAATGAAGAGTAATTCAGGGAGTTGGCTCATAGAGGGGGGGTTTTGGTTTTGAGGTGCCCATTCTTAAATCAATTCAAATTTTACTATAAATACGTTTCGCGCGAATCAAGAATGACAACGTTGTCATTCATGATTCGCGCGAAACGTATTTATAGTAAAATTTGAATTGATTTTATGAATGGGCACCTCAAAACCAAAACCCCCTCTATGAGCCAACTCCCTGAATTACTCTTCATTGAACAACTATAGCGTAGCGTTATATATAAACAAGGATATTACGGCTAATATGAAAATCATTCACAAGCATAATTATTTATTGATCTTCGAGAGACTTTAATTACATAACTAATTAGAAAATGCATTCTTTTAGAAATAGACTGTCATTTTTTCTTAGTACTGCACTGAACTGGACGATCGGGTAACGTCGGAAATTAAGACAGTCAATCCTACACACACACCTCAGATGTCAAAGAAAAAAACTCAAAACTAATTTTAGGTTATATTGTGACACTGAAAGGATTCAAAATAAATACAAAATACAATTTTGTTTTTTTAGTCGTAATGATATAATGAAAAATGAGATGTATGCGCATAAATATAAGAAAAGCGACTTTCATCCTCCTAACTGTATTGATAAATCGCATTCAAATGGGTATGTTTAAAACCATCTTATTTAATCATAAATTAATAATATTTTTCCAGAGGATCAAACGCGTAGAACTACAGATGTGGAAAACAATAAAAAAAGTGAAACTCCAAATATTAATTTCGACAAAAAGGTAAGGACAATTTTATTTTTGTTTATAAACTTCACTATCAGTTTAAATATTCGAAGGTGTCTAAAAATTTATTTATTGTGGTTTTTTTTAACTAAGTTATTGCAGTTTCATTAAATAGTTTATTTTTTATAGAATGATGTTATTCTCAACTGTCCTACCAATTTGGAATGTAAAAATTTGGGAGGATCTTGTATTAAGTGCAATTTGAAAGAAAAGTGTATTTATGGAGAAACTCTTGATACTATTTGTGAGCCAGAACAAGGAGTTACATGCACCGTAAGTATTTTTACACACATATATACATAGTTAATAAAAAAATTCAAAATCAACAGGGGCCAGTCAGTTTTCCTAGAGAGTATATTTGCAGATACTGTTACCAAACTGAGCATTGGGAACATGAATGTGAATTATCAGCCAGTTGTAATTCTGTCACTTCTCCACCATCATACTATGTAACAAACTGTACTGTAAAAGATGATATTATTTGTTTAGGTGAGTATTTTTTAAATAAATCTTATTTATTTAATATAACACATCAAGGTATAATGAGAAGAACAAGTCTACAGGTCAAAAACAAAATTATTAAAAAAGTATGCCTCTGGTTGAGGTCCGGGTTCATATTTTTTTACAGGTATAGGTCTTATTATATAAAAGGTTTATACCAAGTTGAGGAAATAAATACTTTTCAAGATATATGTTTTAAAAATTTGTAAAATTCACGTAAAGGGTAAATTCGATATTACAGATGAATGAATTTCAAAAAAAAACCATGTACTATTAGAAAGTAGAAGAGTTATATATCACAAAAATGTACCTATCTCAAAGAAGATATACTTTAAATAATAATAATAAAACGTCATTTACCAAATGGCCATCGATTGAGGTCCATCAGCCAGTAATACTTACATTATTTAGTATAATAGACTTAATAGAAATAAAAGTAACATTGTGTATGTAAAAAAAGAGTATAAATAACTAAACAGAAAGAAGAGAAAAAAGTTATTGTTAGAATTTCCAATTCATCATTTTCCTTTAATGACTATTTACCACTTCCCAAACTGTCTTATGAGGATATTTTCGTTTCCACTGTAGTGTGTAATATCGTTTTATGAGTAGTAATTTCTTTACTATGCATCTGCTTGGAGAATGCCTGGACCAGAGTTGTCAATCTACCATTTAGTGGCTGTACCTTTGTGGTTTGGTATAGAAGTTTGTTTGAAGGATTGTGGAGAGGGTTTGATGGATGTCTCATTTTTGTGATGGCTCTTAAGGTTGTTGTCTCCGCTGTCTGTAGTGTTTTCCATACGGGTCTTCTTATTGAGCAGTGTGAATAAAAATTCAGTAAAAGCTAAAACTTACATTTTCCTAGCAAATGCTTAGTTTGTAGTGAATAAAAATAAGTAGTAGCTTTTACTAAAAATGCATTTAGCAAAAGCTAAAGATGGCTAAAGTTTTTAGCATTGTCTAAAAATGGTGTGAATGAAAGTAAGCAATTACTAAGAGTATTAAGTAAAAGCTTATATTTTTGCAAGCTTGTCAGACCCTGGCTTAAAAATTTAGTATTGTTAAACAGTTTGACAGAAATAGCTGCATTTATGAATATGAGATCTGTCAAATTTTATCCCGAAAGAAAAGAAAGTCGTGCCGAAGAATACCACGGTCTGTATAGATTTAGTGAAGAAAATGTTGAGTGGATAGCTAACCATTTTTTGGAGCCAAAAGTGGAGACTAGAGGTGGTGCATTGAGTCCAAAAAAACAAATGCAAATATTTTTGCGATTTCTAAGTGATCCTGTATTTCAAATAGGGATCGGAAAAGAAGAAGGAGTTCATAGAACAACAATATGTAATAATGAGTAACTTTATTTAGGGAACTCTAATATACATAAAAATTTAAAAAAAGAATTACAATATCGTAGTTAAATACAACTCGCACACTAAGTATACACTAACACAAATGTGACATAATAATTAGTTTATAATAACGTTGAAGGTACTGAAAAGAACTGATTCAAAATATTAAAACACATTGCAAAACAGCGCAATTCAGCACCTACACAAATGTACTAAAATGTTTCATATTCATCTTTTTACAAGAATGATAAATCTTTTGAATTCAGAAAGACTTTTTGAATTTTTGATATTATTCGGTAAATTATTGTAAGTAATAAATCCTTTGAAGAATAAAGTTTTCACATTATATGTACTACTTTGAGTATTTACATATAACTTATTCTGGTTTCTAGTATCGTATGTGTGAATTTGATTAGCAAATACGATAAATTTACTAAAATATATCGGCAATAGATTGTGTAGCATTTTGTAAATATAAACCATAGTCAAGTATTTCAACCGTCTCTCAACAGTAAACAACTGCAAAGTTTGGAGTATCAGTGATACAGGAGTGATTCTACTACACCTCAAAATAACTCTCATTGCTCAATTTTGTAATGTTTGTAATTGACACATCTTATTTAAATCAAGGAAGAATAGCAATGTTGGACAATATTCAAAATGAGGTTGAAGGATGGTTTTGTATACAGTAATTCTTGAATTTAAGCTTAAGTGTTGTGACACTCTTGAAAAAAATATAGCTTTTTCAAAATTTTCTTCCTAATATATTCAAAGTGACTATTAAATTACAAGATATTATCTAACATAAATCCTAAATATTTAAACTCTTTTACGATCTCAATTTTTTCATTATCTATGTTGACATTAATGTGATCAATATTTATTTGTTTGTATTTATGTGGTGTAGTAATTATCATAACCTTGCTTTTATTCACATTTAGCTTTAATTTATTCATTTTTAAATAGGTATGCATACTCCTTAAAACATTATTCATTTTTGCTATAGCTTTGTCTAAATTTACATCACTAACTGAAATTGAAGTGTCATCAGCAAAAATATGAATATAGTCACATTTAACACACTTATCCATGTCATTGACATACATTAAGAAGAGTAGAGGACCTAGAATACTACCCTGAGGAACACCATGCTTTACCTCAATAGCTGATGACATTGTATCGCAAACTTTAGTTATTTGTTTTCTATTTGTTAGGTATCCTTTAATCCAATTAAACACTTTACCCTTTATACCATATCGCTCCAATTTTTTAAGCAGTATTGCTCTATTAACAGTCTCAAATGCTCGTCTTAGATCCAATGATACTGCTATAGTATACAAATGTTTGTTAATGTTATTTTTCCACTCAGTGACAGTCAGCTGAATAGCTGATTCACATGAATGCTTGGATCTAAAACCAGACTAGTTAACAAATAATAAACAATTTGAATTAATATCTTCTAATAGTTGTTGGTAAACCACAGATTCCAATACTTTTTCTACAAATGGTAACGAATTAATTGGTCTGAATTCACCACTTTTAATTGTATTAGCAACCTTTTCAATAGGCGTGACAATACTAGTTTTTAATTCCTCAGGAAATGTACCACTTTCCAATGATATATTCACAAAGTGACACCACACATGCCCAATAACTTCAAAAGAATTTTTTACGATTTTACTATTTAGTTCACAAATTGTACTTCCTCTATTTTCTAAATTTTTTATAACTATTCCTAAATTGTGTAAAGAAACTAACTTAAAACTACTAAAAATATTCTCACACATTTAAGTATCACAAATAAATTCAATATCGTCAATACTAGACACCATATCAGCAATACCATTAACGAAGAAGTTATTGAAATGTTCAGAAAGCCCACTAGCATCCCTCACAAAAGCAACCTGGCCATTATTCTCGAATTGAACACCGTTAGAGAAGTTATTATTAAGTTGTTTCGGATTGATTAATTTCTTCAACGTTTTCCACATTAAACGGGGATTCATCACATTTTTATCAATATGATTATAATAGAAATTATTTTTTTTCCTTAATCAAATTAACAACAGCATTACGTTTTTGTTTATAGCTTTCCCAGTTAATATTATTGGAGTTACTTTTAAATGTTTTATATGCAACATCTCTATCTTTACTTAGTTTTTTTATATTACCATCATACCAAGGTAAATTGTTCTCACATAATGTTATTCCTTTTATGGGTGCAATCTCATTAACAACTGTTTGAAAAACACATTTAATAATATTATAAATATCGTTAACGTCACTACTATTAAGTAAAAATTGACTATCAATTAAATTTAAATTTATGGTAAATAAGTTTTCATCAGTTAATTTTCTAACCATTCTAGTGCATTTCTTTGTAATGATAGATTTACCTACTACCTGAAAACATTTAACAGTTATTACAGAATGATCAGTGAATTTGGGCTCATCTAATACATTAACTAGTAAATTGTCAGCATTTGTTAGTACATAATCTATTAAAGTTTTACTGGTATTAGTAATTCTTGTATATGTTTTTACTTTCTGACATATTCCCTGAGCATTAAAAATATCTTTAATTTTTTTTACATAAAATTCGTTTGACAAAAAAACTAAGTTAAAATCACCCGTTAAAATCACTCGAGAATTCTTTCACAACACCTCCTCGCATATTATCTCCAATTGATCAAGAAACGCTGCATGGCTACCACTAGGTGAATGATAAAGGTTTCCTATTACCCATTTAGCACCACCATAACTTACAGATATAAATCTGCACCAATAATTTTCATTGTGAACATAGAAAAGTGTATATCGCTTCTAATATACATAATCACTCCTCCTGTGTGTCTTGAGTTAGAATCACATCTTATGAGTAAATAGTTAGATATTTCAAGTTCAAAATTCTCTATTTCCCTTGTAGTTCTAGATTCGCTTAGCAAGATAATGGCAGGATGGTAACAAACAATGTCAGCTATCAATTGAGTTTTGTGTGCCACCAAACTTTGAATATTTAGGTAAACAATATCTGAATTATATTCAATTGACGAAGACTCCTTTTTGCTAACTTTAGTATTTAGTTTTTTGAGAGATTTTTATTTAATATCTTGGGAACACCATTCACATATTTAATAATTTTTGAATCACCAGCAGCAACTAATCAATTTAACTTAGATTTTAACTGTTTATAATATTCACGCTGTTTTACTGTTTGATCTGCGAATATTTTGATAGAGGGAATTTTCTCAGTAATTTTTTCACAGTTGTTTAGAATATTTAATACAGCCTCATTAGATTTCAAGATAACATTAGCGTTTTTAAATTAAACTCACAATCTCTAGTTAATTCCACAATATAATACAAGTTATTGAAAATTCTAAAAAATTGACAATTGTTTCGATAAATCAATATCATCGTCAGAATGACAGAAGTTACATTTCATTTTATGCCTACCTGATGTTTAGTAGTTATTTTTGGCTAGACCAAGAAGTAACCTAACTTGTGATTGGCTTAATATATGTTTATAGAAAAAAGAAGAAGATGTGATATTACAAATATTGAAGCTTAGATATTATTAGCCCTATGGTGATATCCTGGATATCATTTTTCCAATTAAGATCAGTATAACTGTGCAATTATATAGAAAACCAGGAAAACTATATCTGCTGATCTTTACAATTATCACTTAAGAAGACAGTTTATTAGTGGAGAAATCCCTAGATTTAACTGTTCATTGACAACTTCATATTGTGGGTTTCTTAAATGTCTTCTAATTTCCAGTTCTTCAAGGAAATCCAGTTCTTGTTTCTTTTCACAAATATGCAGCACTTCTAGTTCTGTGTTAGGTGTCAATGAATGATTGGTGTCAAGTAGATGTTTTGCGTAGTGGGATTTATCTGGTTGTTTTAATCTGTATGCTCGTAAGTGCTCACTGTATCGTATTTCAGTGTCTGACCCAAATAGACAGTCAATTTCATTCCAAGATAACCTTTATAGGACGCGTTTTTCTTCCATCATATTTTCCAGTTCTTATATTTTTAAAATCATTAAGTATAATATTCACATTTGATAAAACCTCATTTCTATTCTATATTATTATATATCTCTATATTCTTTAATAATATTTTATAATTTTATTTGCCCCACGTTCGGGTGACAATTATAATTTATCTAATGTGTTTTACTAATTTTATTATGATTTTATATATGAATATGAATTTATATGATGTAAAATTTTATTTGTTGCTGTCGTCACACTTTGTAATAATAACTGCACTAATGTGAAAACACCTTTACCGCTAAATATAACCTATTAAATTTTATGACAGCAGTTGTCAAATTAATATGCCCGGCTCTATAAATATTAAATGTTATATTATGAAAGATAAATCAATACACAATCAATTAACTCACTCTTAACTCAGGGAGGGATCAAAGATTTCAAATAAGAATTCAAATTTATAAATTTCCAAATAATTTTCCAAATTACGTATTGCACTATTCCAAATCTAAAGTAACTGTTTGTCCAATACACTATAAGACAATTAAATTCTTATGACATATATGAAATTTACTGTCGGGAAATTAACCAAATGTCACTAATTATACTAAATTTTCTCTAGCATAAAAATTATCAAATATAATGAGAATTAATATGAAAAAAGAACCAAAGAGATTTGGAATTCAAATTTATATAATATATTATCAGATAACAATTACAAAATTAAAACTTTTCAAAAAATATAAACGCATAAACCAAAAATAGAACTTTCTATCAAACCTCAATATTAAACAATCTATAATTAGAAATTTCCTATCTAAATAATTTAACCAAAAGTTCAAAATGTCTACTGTTATATTTGATATATGTCAATGTAAAATGCGCAAATTTCCTTGTAAATTGTCTGTTCCAAAATAGTCTTCACTTGACGTTGAATTTTTTATATAAGTAGCGTTACTATAATTTCAAAGTATGTATTTAATAATAAGATGCATCTATTTTCGAAATATTTTTACTAAAGGCCTATTAATTCTCGAGAAATAATATAGATAATATGGACTGGACTCACCAACTAGGTTCTGGTAGACTCGTTCGTATTCTAAAACGCTTTTTAGAATTTCAGGAACAACTTTTCTAAATCAATAATTTAGAAACCGGAAAAACCACTCGCACTTTAACGCTGTAATTCTTTGTGAATAATACACGCACTGGCTTTACAAAGGCAAGATATGTTGAACTGATAATAATCATACAAATTACTCTGATATACTGAATTCAATTTGAGACAACTCTTATTCGATGTTGTCTCGAGAGAATCTAAAAATCAACTTTATTTTAAATAAATTTGAGACAACTCTTATTTGATGTTGTCTCTTGGGAATATCAAAATCAACTCACTTTTTAAATAAATTTGAGACAACTCTTATTCGATGTTGTCTCGAGAGAGATTCAAAATCAACTAACTAAACTGTTTCAATAAATAATTCTCCTCTCCTTTGGTTACCAGAAATTCTTTTTTTTTAAATACAAATTTACGTTTTCATATACAAAGAGAGATTTTCATTGTTTTAGTATAAATGCCATTTTGCTAACAGAGACATCTGTATTCTTGTTTTCAAA
Source organism: Galeruca laticollis (assembly GCA_963921935.1). Classification (NCBI taxonomy): domain Eukaryota; kingdom Metazoa; phylum Arthropoda; class Insecta; order Coleoptera; family Chrysomelidae; genus Galeruca; species Galeruca laticollis. Next base: position 218,321,881 of record OY998175.1, read on the forward strand.
TCGTTTTAAAATCATTAAGTCCATTCTGCATTAATTTTATACGAAATTGAAATGTCAAATTTTATTGGTATATTGAACCTTTCAAATTATTGATCACTAGTATTACAACCAAATAAGCAAATTTTTCTTTATTTCAATGTTTTCTTTAGAATTTAGATAGAGGATATGTATTAATATATATATATATATATATATATATATATATATATATATATATATATATATATATATATATATATATATATTGAACTAGTCATCTAGTTTTGTAAATATATTGAAATAAATAAACATAATAAAAAAGTCTTATTGTAACGGAAGGAGTGTCAGTAGACACAACCATTAGAATAAACTCAATAACAAGTCAAATATTAAAATATAAAAAGATTGAAATATGAATAAATCGGGTGAAATATTGATGTGAATGTTTTAAAAAGGGATGAAGAATAAAAATTCCAACACTATATTAGTTAAATAGATAGTAACTATTACCTGTACCAGTAATTCTGATTGGTTGTCAAAGTCACGGAATTACGTATTACACTGAACACAGCCATAGCAATTTCTGCAGGACGAAACGTCATATAATAGCTTGAAACCTAAATTAAGAGAAAAGAATAATCAGTTTAACGATAACTTAACATTGTTTACATACTTTTTTTAGTAGTAGCAAAGGTTTAGAATACCATGTATTCATTCATTCATTGCAAAGGGTTGAAACTAGATGGAAAAGATAGTTGGAACACAGCCCAAACGTATAAAAAGGAAATGAATATTTACAAGAAGTAATGCCTGCTAGGGAATTTTCATTACCAACATAAAATCATTGCTTATTGATTGAAAATAAACATTTCTCAAATTAGCTAAATAACATGAATATAAGAAAATTGACTATTGTAGGAGGAAAAGAGGACTTAATTAAAATCCCTTAATACAATAGAAATCTAAGTGAATCAGTGTTATTACCCTCCAGGACAATGAATTTATGTTTTTCAAAATAGTAACTAAAAGACTGGAGAATAACAATTTTAGTGATAAAAAACAAATAAGTGAGCTATGGACTAGAGAAGCTGAAAGACTTGTTGATTTTTAAAACAAATAAAAAGGTTGATTTGAGATGGTGATGGAGGATGCGTCGATAAAAGATTGCTCTCTGTATAAAATTGTTTAAAGGTGTTTAAAAGTTAAAATTATAAAAAAAAAGTTAAATCAAACTAATCATAGGAGTATCTAATCATGTGTAAGGATTGAAAAGTGCAGTAGGGGCGTGTCTCTTATGAGATATCTGCAAGATTTGAAGATGCGAGTGCAGCCGGCAGTGATAGCAAAAATAAGGTCTGTGTATTTTGCTTAAACTTATTTGGAATTCCAATTAACATTTTTCAAGTGTACACTCAAATCTTTAGTTGAACATTCGAATTACATAACGCATAAAAAGGCCAAAAACAATAAAATATGATGCATCATAAATTTATCTATAGAGAATTATATCTTTAATATCTATAAAATTAGTATACTCACCTTTTGTAAATTTATCTACTTGAAATATCACGTGCATCATGTATGTTACATTAAATCTCATATCTTCCTTCCAGCTATTGCATGTATAACTTTAAACTATCACTTTCTTGACCTTTAAACACACACACACACACATATATAGTTTATAAATTATCACTTATATGTAATTGATTATAGAAACTTGATAATTTTAACAAATTTTTTCATCAAAAGCACGATAACGTCGTGTTGACTATAAAACGTTATTTATGGAAGGAAAACCTCCTTCTTTCATGTATATTGTAGTAGCGCATGCGTTTGGAGATTTAGCGCCGACGCAGTAGTGGGAACATTTTGTTATAGAGAATACATGTATGATATAGGGTGGCACAATTCCATAAGAATAAATTTTCAAAGCAAATTAATAGTTTCAAAAATATTGTATTATGTTCCAATCAGGTTAAAAATTTTCAAATTATTTTATTAAACAGCTTTACATTTATGTGTTGATTTTTTTTTATTCTCACATCCATGATTAAATTATCAATATCATTGTTGTCGTATTTCAATCGTTTTATTTAACAGATATTGTTTCTTTCAGAGGTTGTAAGTTAAAGGTAAGATTAAGAATATATTTCCTCAATCTTTGATTATTATATCCAGAACTCAAAGGGAGGATTCTCATGCTTCCGACTAATTAAATAAACGTTATAAATAAATAAATAATTAAAAATTTTTTGAGCTAGTCAATCAAGGGAATAATTATAAAATGGCGCTCATAAATAAACTTAATAAAAAGATAAATTTATAAATTATTCATTACAAATTATATATATAAAAATACAAATATATAAAAAATAATATATATATATATATATATATATATATATATATAAGAAGATGTAGGAATATCGCGTGATATGTTAACAACAACAACAAAGAGATTCATGTGTAATTCACGCAAAATAAAGGGCTACTGAAACAGAGTGGTAACCGCGGACATGCATGTTTCTAGCTCATTTGCCTTCGTCAGCACGGTATAACCAAATAAGGATGTGAAATTTGGGAGCAAAGATGTTAATCGAAACATGGGAAAACACAAAACAACGGATTTCAGCAGAGAAACCAAACGCTCATTTGTGCCTTCAATTGGAAGATCCCGAGTTTTCAGGACAACAACCAAGATCGACACGGAGGCGCATATAGCCCCCCCGCCATGAACCTTCCGACCCATAGTAAATAACAAAGAAGATGTAGGAATGTACCGTGCTGACGAAGGCAAATGAGCTAGAAACATGCATGTCCGCGGTTACCACTCTGTTTCAGTAGCCCTTTATTTTGCGTGAACTACCCATGAATCTCTTTGTTGTTGTTGTTAACATATCACGCGATATTCCTACATCTTCTTTGTTATTTACTATGGGTCGGAAGGTTCATGGCGGGGGGGCTATATGCGCCTCCGTGTCGATCTTGGTTGTTGTCCTGAAAACTCGGGATCTTCCAATTGAAGGCACAAATGAGCGTTTGGTTTCCCTGCTGAAATCCGTTGTTTTGTGTTTTCCCATGTTTCGATTAACATCTTTGCTCCCAAATTTCACATCCTTATTTGGTTATACCGTGCTGACGAAGGCAAATGAGCTAGAAACATGCATGTCCGCGGTTACCACTCTGTTTCAGTAGCCCTTTATTTTGCGTGAATTACCCATGAATCTCTTTGTTGTTGTTGTTAACATATCACGCGATATTCCTACATCTTCTTTATATATATATATATATATATATATATATATATATATATATTGAACTAGTCTACTAGTTCTAGAAACAATTGTATATAAATAAACATAAAAAAAGGTATCTATTATTCAGGAAGGTGTATCAGTAGACACAACCATTTTATAAAAGTTACTGTCAATTCAGATATGAAATCAATAGAAAGAAGGAAATATGCATGAATATAATATCAGATATCAATATGATTGATTAATAAAAGAACTATGAATAGAAATTCTAAACACAACATTATTTAAACAAGTATTAAAAGTTACCTGCACAACAAGTTCCAGATTTACACTAATGTCAATCAGTTCCATATTGATCTGAACACAGCCAATAATTATTTAGCAACATTTGCAGGTGTTTATAATGAGAATTAACAATTTTAAAGAAAGGGTTGAAAGCTTCATGAGAAATGATATATGGAACACAGCCCAAACATAGTTTAAAACAATGGATTATAAACAGGAAACAGGAATCTAGTAATTTCATTACCAACTTAAATTTATGGGTTATTTATTTTATATTGGACAATAACAATAAAATCAATAATAAGGAATAGTTTATGTAAGACCAATACATTAAAAATTTAAGAATTAAAAATTAAACAATTACATCTATATGAATTAATAATTTAGGTTATAGATTTTGTAAAAATAAATATAAATAAATGAACCGTAAAAACGGGATAATGACTAAAATAGCTAATGTATTCTGTAAAAAAGACTTTATATAAAATCCTGAATACTTAGTGAACAGTAGTGTATAAATGTGTTAATCCTCCAGGACTTTAAAATCAAACAATTACAGTTTTTCCAATAAAAGACATAGAAAGTGACAATTTGTAACAATAAAACAAGGAAAAGCAAGCTTTGGATTTAGGAAGCAGAAAAGTTTGTTGATTTAAAAAACAATTGAGGGTTTTTGGGGTGATGAAGAAGCGAGGTGTGTGATAAATTCCCTCAGATTAAATTTGTTAATATTTCCCGAAAAAGTTAATAAAATTCCTCAAAATAGTGATAGGAACACTTAAATAAGTTTGGTGAACTCGTGTAGAGAAGAACAAGCCGTTCTGAAGGTGTATCTCTTAGTTAGAGATCTGCAAGAAAGTCGTAGACGCATCCTGGGACTATGTAATAAGGTCTGTGAATTTTAATTAAAACTTTTGGGAATTCCATTTAAACGAACAGTGAACTATTGTATATTAAAAAACGTTTTGATAATGAAATTTTAAAAGAAAAGGCCTAAAAACAATTTATTACTATGCATAGTACTTTAACCTCCATGGAAATGCATGCAATATAGTTCATAAGAATATTTGTACTTACTTGTTAAATAATAATCGATTTTCAATGTTTTCATGTTTCATAAACTTTCACATAAATTTCAATTTTTCTTATCTTTCATGCATGCTTAACTGTTCTAACTAATTACTATTTGCTTTACACTTTACACACATTATTTAAAAGAGTTCTTATATATGTAATTGTTTCGTTTAAATTTATATAACGCATTAAAACTTTATCACAACTGTATATACGCTGAAGGGTGTTTACCGTTTATACTACATCGACAATGAATTGCATTTTCTGTTCCTAATAAGGTATATCAGCGCATGCGTTACTTATGCGCAAGTGCAGAAGACAGAATAATAAATGTGTATTCAGCATTGCATAGTATGTAGGGATATTCAATAATTTTATATTTTTAAAAGAATAATTACAATTTATTAAATTAATTTTTCAATAAAGTGTTGGTGTTTTTTATTCCTTTCATGTTTTCCATACAATTATTTGAATCAACATATTTCCATCTTTCTATAAGAAATTATATTCTGAACTATCATTTTTAAAATACTTAAATAAACAGATATAAATCTAATTATATTTATACCGTGTGCGCCAAGAATCCAAAGAGAGGAGTCATTCATGCTTCCGACTTATAAATAAAATAAAAATTAAAATTACATCAATATAAAAGATAAATTATGAGCTAGCCGATATAAAGTTTCATACATCATTCATATAAAATTAAATTACATATATAAAATAAAATTTAGGATATTAATTATAATATATATATATATATATATATATATATATATATATATATATATAACTTCAAAGAGTGGTCTTTGTTAAAAAACCCTCAAAATCGTGGGGATAGCAGCCAAAAAAAACTTTACAGGTTAGAGATAAAGTGAATCAAATAGTACATTACCTAAGCTTTCGAAGAGCATTGTCTTCATTCTCAAAGGCTATAATAAACCAGAAATAAAAAATCGGTTAACTTAATAAAGAAAACAACTTCTGAAACAAAAGACAGGTGGCAGCTGTCAGACAATAGTCTGGTTAAATTTAAAGGTGTAATCTTTCAATCTTGACGTGATCCTAGGTGTGGACATTAATCTATTATTGTTTTTCTTTTAAGTTTTCACCAAAGCAACCAAAAAAAAACACAACAGTATTGCTGAGAAATTTAGATTTTTATTAAATGTTTTTACTTCAACCTTGTAATTGCCCCCCGTATCTCTACCTTTCGACAGCAGTCGATTTCATGTCGAAATAGATATTCAACAATATCAGTTCGTTTCTTGTGTACGTCTTTTGGTTTTTAAAAAACAGGAAAAAAATCCTGGCTCTCATTACTATATGTAGGAGAGAAATTATATTTAGTCGACATTTTAATCTTTAGTGGATGAAGGTTTTCCTGCAATTTGTGAAATGTGAGTTTAATTTTAAATCAACACTACAAGTAAGTCGTAATGATTTCAGAAGTTGTTTTCTTTATTAAGTTAACCGATTTTTTCTTTCTGGTTTATTATAGCCTTTGAGAATGAAGACAATGCTCTTCGAAAGCTTAGGTAATGTACTATTTGATTCACTTTATCTCTAACCTGTAAAGTTTTTTTTGGCTACTATCCCCACGATTTTGAGGGTTTTTTAACAAAGACCACTCTTTGAAGTTTTATTTTTTAACTAGTCAGCCGTGACTAACTGCCAACTTTTGGTTTTTGGTTATATATATATATATATATATATATATATATATATATATATTAATACATATCCTCTATCTAAATTCTAAAGAAAACATTGAAATAAAGAAAAATTTGCTTATTTGGTTGTAATACTAGTGATCAATAATTTGAAAGGTTCAATATACCAATAAAATTTGACATTTCAATTTCGTATGACATTAATGCAGAATGGACTTAATGATAGATAGATTTTAAAACGATTTGAAAACAAGAATACAGATGTCTCTGTTAGCAAAATGGCATTTATACTAAAACAATGAAAATCTCTCTTTGTATATGAAAACGTAAATTTGTATTTAAAAAAAAAAATTTCTTGTAACCAAAGGAGAGGAGAATTATTTATTGAAACAGTTTAGTTAGTTGATTTTGAATCTCTCTCGAGACAACATCGAATAAGAGTTGTCTCAAATTTATTTAAAAAGTGAGTTGATTTTGATATTCTCAAGAGACAACATCAAATAAGAGTTGTCTCAAATTTATTTAAAATAGAGTTGATTTTTAGATTCTTTCGAGACAACATCGAATAAGAGTTGTCTCAAATTGAATTCAGTATATCAGAGTAATTTGTATGATTATTATCAGTTCAACATATCTTGCCTTTGTAAAGCCAGTGCGTGTATTATTCACAAAGAATTACAGCGTTAAAGTGCGAGTGGTTTTTCCGGTTTCTAAATTATTGATTTAGAAAAGTTGTTCCTGAAATTCTAAAAAGCGTTTTAGAATACGAACGAGTCTACCAGAACCTAGTTGGTGAGTCCAGTCCATATTATCTATATTATTTCTCGAGAATTAATAGGCCTTTAGTAAAAATATTTCGAAAATAGATGCATCTTATTATTAAATACATACTTTGAAATTATAGTAACGTTACTTATATAAAAAATTCAACGTCAAGTGAAGACTATTTTGGAACAGACAATTTACAAGGAAATTTGCGCATTTTAGATTGACATATATCAAATATAACAGTAGACATTTTGAACTTTTGGTTAAATTATTTAGATAGGAAATTTCTAATTATAGATTGTTTAATATTAAGGTTTGATGGAAAGTTCTATTTTTGGTTTATGCGTTTATATTTTTTGAAAAGTTTTAATTTTGTAATTGTTATCTGATAATATATTATATAAATTTGAATTCCAAATCTCTTTGGTTCTTTTTTCATATTAATTCTCATTATATTTGATAATTTTTATGCTAGAGAAAATTTAGTATAATTAGTGACATTTGGTTAATTTCCTGACAGTAAATTTCATATATGTCATAAGAATTTAATTGTCTTATAGTGTATCGGACAAACAGTTACTTTAGATTTGGAATAGTGCAATACGTAATTTGTAAAATTATTTGGAAATTTATAAATTTGAATTCTTATTTGAAATCTTTGATCCCTCCCTGAGTTAAGAGTGAGTTAATTGATTGTGTATTGATTTATCTTTCATAATATAACATTTAATATCTATAGAGCCAGGCATATTAATTTGACAACTGCTGTCATAAAATTTAATAGGTTATATTTAGCGGTAAAGGTGTTTTCACATTAGTGCAGTTATTATTACAAAGTGTGACGACAGCAACAAATAAAATTCACATCATATAAATTCATATTCATATATAAAATCATAATAAAATTAGTAAAACACATTAGATAAATCATAATTGTCACCCGAACGTGGGGCAAATAAAATTATAAAATATTATTAAAGAATATAGAGATATATAATAATATAGAATAGAAATGAGGTTTTATCAAATGTGAATATTACACTTAATGATTTTAAAAATATAAGAACTGGAAAATATGATGGAAGAAAAACGCGTCCTATAAAGGTTATCTTGGAATGAAATTGACTGTCTATTTGGGTCAGACACTGAAATACGATACAGTGAGCACTTACGAGCATACAGATTAAAACAACCAGATAAATCCCACTACGCAAAACATCTACTTGACACCAATCATTCATTGACACCTAACACAGAACTAGGAGTGCTGCATATTTGTGAAAAGAAACAAGAACTGGATTTCCTTGAAGAACTGGAAATTAGAAGACATTTAAGAAACCCACAATATGAAGTTGTCAATGAACAGTTAAATCTAGGGATTTCTCCACTAATAAACTGTCTTCTTAAGTGATAATTGTAAGGATCAGCAGATATAGTTTTCCTGGTTTTCTATATCATTGCACAGTTATACTGATCTTAATTGGAAAAATGATATCCAGGATATCACCATAGGGCTAATAATATCTAAGCTTCAATATTTGTAATATCACATCTTCTTCTTTTTTCTATAAACATATATTAAGCCAATCACAAGTTAGGTTACTTCTTGGTCTAGCCAAAAATAACTACTAAACATCAGGTAGGCATAAAATGAAATGTAACTTCTGTCATTCTGACGATGATATTGATTTATCGAAACAATTGTCAATTTTTTAGAATTTTCAATAACTTGTATTATATTGTGGAATTAACTAGAGACCGTGAGTTTAATTTAAAAACACTAATGCTATCTTGAAATCTAATGAGGCTGTATTAAATATTCTAAAAAACCGTAAAAAAATTACTGAGAAAATTCCCTCTATCAAAATATTCGCAGATCAAACAGTAAAACAGCGTGAATATTATAAACAGTTAAAATCTAAGTTAAATTAATTAGTTGCTGCTGGTGATTCAAAAATTATTAAATATGTGAATGGTGTTCCCAAGATATTAAATAAAGATCTCTCAAAAAACTAAATACTAAAGTTAGCAAAAAGGAGTCTTCGTCAATTGAATATAATTCAGATATTGTTTACCTAAATATTCAAAGTTTGGTGGCACACAAAACTCAATTGATAGCTGACATTGTTTGTTACCATCCTGCCATTATCTTGCTAAGCGAATCTAGAACTACAAGGGAAATAGAGAATTTTGAACTTGAAATATCTAACTATTTACTCATAAGATGTGATTCTAACTCAAGACACACAGGAGGAGTGATTATGTATATTAGAAGCGATATACACTTTTCTAACGTTAAAACTTATGTTCACAATGAAAATTATTGGTGCAGATTTATATCTGTAAGTTATGGTGGTGCTAAATGGGTAATAGGAAACCTTTATCATTCACCTAGTGGTAGCCATGCAGCGTTTCTTGATCAATTGGAGATAATATGCGAGGAGGTGTTGTGAAAGAATTCTCGAGTGATTTTAACGGGTGATTTTAACTTAGATTTTTTGTCAAACGAATTTTATGTAAAAAAAATTAAAGATATTTTTAATGCTCAGGGAATATGTCAGAAAGTAAAAACATATACAAGAATTACTAATACCAGTAAAACTTTAATAGATTATGTACTAACAAATGCTGACAATTTACTAGTTAATGTATTAGATGAGCCCAAATTCACTGATCATTCTGTAATAACTGTTAAATGTTTTCAGGTAGTAGGTAAATCTATCATTACAAAGAAATGTACTAGAATGGTTAGAAAATTAACTGATGAAAACTTATTTACCATAAATTTAAATTTAATTGATAGTCAATTTTTACTTAATAGTAGTGACGTTAACGATATTTATAATATTATTAAATGTGTTTTTCAAACAGTTGTTAATGGGATTGCACCCATAAAAGGAATAACATAATGTGAGAACAATTTACCTTGGTATGATGGTAATATAAAAAAACTAAGTAAATATAGAGATGTTGCATATAAAACATTTAAAAGTAACTCCAATAATATTAACTGGGAAAGCTATAAACAAAAACGTAATGCTGTTGTTAATTTGATTAAGGAAAAAAAATAATTTCTATTATAATCATATTGATAAAAATGTGATGAATTCCCGTTTAATGTGGAAAACGTTGAAGAAATTAATCAATCCGAAACAACTTAATAATAACTTCTCTAACGGTGTTCAATTCGAGAATAATGGCCAGGTTGCTTTTGTGAGGGATGCTAGTGGGCTTTCTGAACATTTCAATAACTTCTTCGTTAATGGTATTGCTGATATGGTGTCTAGTATTGACGATATTGAATTTATTTGTGATACTCAAATGTGTGAGAATATTTTTAGTAGTTTTAAGTTAGTTTCTTTACACAATTTAGGAATAGTTATAAAAAATTTAGAAAATAGAGGAAGTACAATTTGTGAACTAAATAGTAAAATCGTAAAAAATTCTTTTGAAGTTATTGGGCATGTGTGGTGTCACTTTGTGAATATATCATTGGAAAGTGGTACATTTCCTGAGGAATTAAAAACTAGTATTGTCACGCCTAGAAAATTTTGAAAAAGCTATATTTTTTTCAAGAGTGTCACAACACTTAAGCTTAAATTCAAGAATTACTGTATACAAAACCATCCTTCAACCTCATTTTGAATATTGTCCAACATTGCTATTCTTCCTTGATTTAAATAAGATGTGTCAATTACAAACATTACAAAATTGAGCAATGAGAGTTATTTTGAGGTGTAGTAGAATCACTCCTGTATCACTGATACTCCAAACTTTGCAGTTGTTTACTGTTGAGAGACGGTTGAAATACTTGACTATGGTTTATATTTACAAAATGCTACACAATCTATTGCCGATATATTTTAGTAAATTTATCGTATTTGCTAATCAAATTCACACATACGATACTAGAAACCAGAATAAGTTATATGTAAATACTCAAAGTAGTACATATAATGTAAAAACTTTATTCTTTAAATGATTTATTACTTACAATAATTTACCGAATAATATCAAAAATCACTCTGAATTCAAAAGATTTATCATTCTTGTAAAAAGATGAATATGAAACATTTTAGTACATTTGTGTAGGTGCTGAATTGCGCTGTTTTGCAATGTGTTTTAATATTTTGAATCAGTTCTTTTCAGTACCTTCAACGTTATTATAAACTAATGATTATGTCACATTTGTGTTAGTGTATACTTAGTGTAATTCTTTTTTTTAAATTTTAAATTTTTATGTATATTAGAGTTTCCTAAATAAAGTTACTTATTATTATATATTGTTGTTCTATGAACTCCTTCTTCTTTTCCGATCCCTATTTGAAATCCAGGATCACTTAGAAATCGCAAAAATATTTGCATTTGTTTTTTTGGACTCAATGCACCACCTCTAGTCTCCACTTTTGGCTCCAAAAAATGGTTAGCTATCCACTCAACATTTTCTTCACTAAATCTATACAGATCGTGGTATTCTTCGGCACGACTTTCTTCTTTCGGGATAAAATTTTACAGATCTCATATTCATAAATGCAGCTATTTCTGCCAAACTGTTTAACAATACTAAATGTTTAAGCCAGGGTCTGACAAGCTTGCAAAAATATAAGGTTTTTCCTTAATATTCTTAGTAATTGCTTACTTTCATTCACACCATTTTTAGACAATGCTAAAAACTTTAGCCATCTTTAGCTTTTGCTAAATGCATTTTTAGTAAAAGCTACTACTTATTTTTATTCACTACAAACTAAGCATTTGCTAGGAAAATGTAAGTTTTAGCTTTTACTGAATTTTTATTCACACTGCTCAATAAGAAGACCCGTATGGAAAACACTACAGACAGCGGAGACAACAACCTTAAGAGCCATCACAAAAATGAGACATCCATCAAACCCTCTCCACAATCCTTCAAACAAACTTCTATACCAAACCACAAAGGTACAGCCACTAAATGGTAGATTGACAACTCTACATCTTCTTTGTTATTTACTATGGGTCGGAAGGTTCATGGCGGGGGGCTATATGCGCCTCCGTGTCGATCTTGGTTGTTGTCCTGAAAACTCGGGATCTTCCAATTGAAGGCACAAATGAGCGTTTGGTTTCCCTGCTGAAATCCGTTGTTTTGTGTTTTCCCATGTTTCGATTAACATCTTTGCTCCCAAATTTCACATCCTTATTTGGTTATACCGTGCTGACGAAGGCAAATGAGCTAGAAACATGCATGTCCGCGGTTACCACTCTGTTTCAGTAGCCCTTTATTTTGCGTGAATTACCCATGAATCTCTTTGTTGTTATATATATATATATATATATATATATATATATATATATATATATATATATATATAACAAAAACAGAATTAGCGGGCATATCACGCAAAAGAGGTTACAGAGAATGAGTGGTAACCGTAGACATGCATGTTTCTGGCTCATTAGCCTTCATCGGTACGGCATAACCAAGAAAAGGTGTACAACTTGGGAGCAAGGATGTTAATTGAAACATGAGAAAACACAAACAACGGATTTCAACAAGATTACCAAACGCACATTTGCGCCTTCAAATGGAAGATCCCGAGTTTTCAAGACAACAACCAACAGAGACACGGAGGCGTCTATAGCTCTCCTGTCTAAACCTTCTGACCCTGGAAATAGACAAATAATCAATGAAAAGATTAAAGAATAACGCGTGGAATATAAAACAAAAACAGAATTAGCGGGCATATCACGCAAAAGAGGTTACAGAGAATGAGTGGTAACCGTAGACATGCATGTTTCTGGCTCATTAGCCTTCATCGGTACGGCATAACCAAGAAAAGGTGTACAACTTGGGAGCAAGGATGTTAATCGAAACATGAGAAAACACAAACAACGGATTTCAACAAGATAACCAAACGCACATTTGCGCCTTCAAATGGAAGATCCCGAGTTTTCAAGACAACAACCAACAGAGACACGGAGGCGTCTATAGCTCTCCTCTATATATATATATATATATATATATATATATATATATATATATTGTTTGACCTCTTTCTTCTTTCGTCCACTTCATTCATGACCTCTTCCATATCAGTTGATGTCATTTCACTATTTTTCATCTTTTGCACTTGTTCTTCCAATATTTTCTTTTCATTCTTTAGTATATTTATTTCATTTTTTAAATCCTTCACATCATTTTTGAGATCCTCCATCTGCCTTAATAATAATGGAATTTTTCTTAAATGCCATTCGACAGTCATTACAGAAGAATAATAGCGATCTGTTTTGTAATATAACAGCCCTAAATTCAGATGCTGCAAGATTAGTGCAACCATCGGTAGCATGAAATACGGCGTGGCAACTGTCACAAATAACCAATTTATCCTTATCAGTCAGATTCACTTTGCAAGGTTTACATTTATCTCCCATCTTTGTTATAAAATTCGGCACGCCAATGGATACACCAAAACAAACTAGTATAAATGCTGCTTATCAAGACTTGTTTTTATAGTTTAGAAGTAATTAACAAAAATATTACAAAAATAAAACAAATGCAATTTTCACTGTTTGTACACAAGAAGGAATCACACAATTGCAACAATGATAAAGGTCTTCAATTACCAATAATTTTAATACCAAATTTATTATTTACTGCTGACTTTTTAATTAATAATTAGAAACATTTTTTACGGACAATACAAATGTACCTGCACACTCGACTCGACACGTTTTACCAAAAATAGTTGAAAAGGCAAGGAATTTGGATTAAATTTCCTACAGAAAACTCGTCTGACCAGGCAATCAACGAATGGGCACAGTTGTATATATTTCCCTGTGCTTTTGGTGCAATTGATTGCACTCATGTACCAATAATAAAGCCATCGCTACATGGTGACGAGTATATCGATAGGAAACCGTGGTGTAGATAAATGTGCAAGCAACTTGTAACGGAAAAGAAATTTTTACATCTGTAGATGCTAAATGGCCTGGCTCGGTGCAAGACAGTCGTATTTTAAGAACATCAAATATTTTTGGTATGATGAGAATACGTCAACAGAACTATGGACTTATTTTAGGCAATGAAGGGTACGGCGTAACACCACGGCTATTAACACCGTATAGAAACCCTACCACACCTCAAGAAATAGCGTATAATAATGTACATAAAAGAGAGCGCGTTATTATAGAACGCTATTTCGGACAACTAAAACGTCGATTCCCTGTTTTTCAACATCAGATACGATTGAACATTGACAAAATTCCGTCAGTTCCGCATAATGTTGCTAAGTATTTAAATGACCAATTACCAAATGACGAAAAAGAAGTAGCCGCCGAGGATCACGATGGTGAAGAAGTTGTGGAAGGTAATGATGAGCTGAATAACGATCGTCAGCGTGGTCAACAGAGACGAGAAGAAATAAAAAATATAATTTTTCAATTGCAGTTGTAAATATACTACTAACTATGATACCATATATATATCATAAGACAACATTAAAATTAAAACTTAATAAGTAAAATGAACAAGATACTTGCAGGAGGACAACAATTTTTTCAGGCAGTTATGCCTTCTAAAAAGTTTTCAACGGGCCACACTGTATAATGTTATATTTTATGGTTTTTATTATTTTGAATTACTTTTTAAGTTAAATTTAAATGTAAGTAGATACCTTAATCTGAGTCAAGTTCATTAATTTATTAAAAAAAACGTTAACAACAAAAACAATTTATTCATTTACTTACAACTTTCTGAACACCAAATTATTTATTTCTTCAAATTGGTTTCCATTTTCTTTTTGTATTTTTTCCAACAATAATTTTTCCTTTTCTTTTTGAACTCTTATTAGTTCCAGCTGTTCCAACAATACCAGTTGTTGGAGCTCTGTATTGGACAAATTTGAGGTTTCGTTCCTTAAATTTGGTTCTTATGGGAACTGGAGACTTATCAGGTAAAGGCCGAACATGAGGTGGAGGTGAAATACATTCTTCAGTTTTGGACATTGATGGCCGAGGTTGTTCCATCACAGATCCTATCGACATTGCTCCTGAAATAATTTTTGGATCAAATGGCAGCAAAACAGTAATTTATCCTATTCTGCGAAAAAATACTTAATTTTGCTTTTACATCTTCATCCTATTCGGCGAAAAAATACTTAATTTTGCTTCTACATCTTCATACCATTTATTTGTTTTTATAGCCATACTACCTACCTGGTACTTTTTGAAAAACAGGGTTTTCTTCTCCTTCCATTAGCACCAAAAGTTGTTTTTCCCACGCGTTTAAAACAATTTTCTGATTTCCCGTTGCAGTTTTGTCCATCTTTTTCTTCAACTCGGTCTTCATATTTTTGATTTTCTTTTTTAGTTAAATCCCTTGTAACCTTACCTTGTTGTTGTTATTCCAAGAAGTGAGGTTACATTGCCAATAATGAACAAAAAATTAGCTATTGTAACTTTTCAAATATGTTATTTATGCCGTTTTGCTTTTACGTTTGTGAATCAAATAAAACACTTTGTTGCCAATGAAACAGTTTAATTAAATGGATGGTACCTTGAACATATGTTGTAATAACCTGTCTCAAAAATATGAGGTGATCAACTCTATTTATGAAATGATAATCAGTTATCAATGATTAGTTAATTTAAAATGTTTAACAATTTCTAATGTTATCAACTAACTGAGATCAAAATATACAATACACTAAATCTTTAGCAACCCGTAAATGGTATACCAGTTACCGCTTTACAACAGTAATAATTAACCATATACATACAAGTAGGTAAACTGAAATATAATTTCAGGGCAGTATACATTAACAAAGTTGATATTTCAACTCTAAAGAATTGAAAGAATGTAATGTTAAAATTGTGAATTTGATAGACGTCTTTATAAAAATGTGAAGTTCCTAATAGTAGAATATAAAAGTTAATGTGTGATTCAACGTTAAAAAATGAAGTTATAAAATGAATAAATTGCTCAAAGTTCAGATAAAAACAAATAAAACTTTAAATGTTACTTGCGGTTAGTGTCCAAACTATTAGACGTCAATTGGCTTAATTGACAAGCAACATCTGACTTATGGAACTAGATTCAGCCATGCGGTTAATAATCGTTGTTCATGATCACAGATTATATATACTCCCTGTTCATGATGCCACCAACAAACAAAGTCCAGCTTCGTCCTTTGAACTGGAAACGCCGTTAGAAGCTCTTGTCGCTCTATAACGTTAAATGCAATCCGATGTACGAAACGTCTACAACCCTGGACGGAGAACTTAGCCTGTCAGCTATCCCTACGAGAATATATACCATATAGGAATCATCCGAAATTGAAGCTTCTTAAAATCTGTTCTTGATCATCCTATCATTGATAACCATCACCCATAAAAACTATCAAACGATCAATTGGCAAAAAAATATTGTAAAAACTGCTTGTAAAAAAACTATGCAGTATAAAAAAACCCTAAAAAGAAATTGGGGGTTATAGCCGTGAAAATATATACAAGATGAAAGCTTACCTTGTTACCAAGGGTTTTTCACCACTATAGTTCCCAAAATATATGGATTAAACCATGTGCCACCGGCCATTTTATATACTTACGACTTGTCCTCATCGATACCCCAACTTAATCATTCGACAAGTATCGGACAAGTGAAGTCAACAGCTTCCCTTTACTTTACAATTGACATCAGCAAACAGTGTTACCAATGGCAGTCAAATAAAATCCCCACATTAAATAATAAAATACGCATGGATTGGTTAGATCACATGAAGAATATTAATAAAAATATTACTCTAAACACCCATTTAATTATTTACATCCCGTTATTCCAGGATATGCTTAAATAATTTTAAAACCCATAGTTAATTCCGTTATGCAACCAACTATACAGAAATGTGTATAAAGTTGCATACTCAGTGGGTGGCTTAATTGAATTAATGTACCTCCGTGAGTTACTCATAATACAATACAAAAAAAGCATTGTATTTTTATCATGCTACACCACCCCTCTCCGAAAGAGTAAATAGGGTAATGTATTAGACTATTTAGGAAAATAAACAAAAAATAAATCCTGAACCCTTTCCATTTGCATACCATCAAAAATATAATCACTAATTACCAAAACAAAAAGAATAAATTACTGACCTCTAATTGATAAGTTGTAATTTTGGAATATTGATTGCTGAGCTTGGAATAGGTAACTACGCGTACCAAACGCCTATGGTATAGGGTCATCATCGGGAAAGTCAAAGCCAGGAATTTTACAAAATCAGGTAAAGTCTTAAATCGATAAGTCTCTGTTGTTCCGAACCAGCGTCAAATATTACAATCGAGCCAAAATATTTAATATTAAAACTACAAAAATTAATGAAATGTATACTCATTTCATATAGCCTGTCCTGTGGCAACCAGCATTTGGCATGTGCTATATACAAGTGCAAGTGTAAATACACATACAAGTATGAGTGTGTATGCAATTATAAGTACAAGCGCAACTGTAAACATAATTGTAAATACAAGTGCGACTGCAATGAGAATCTAGAATCATCACATTAAAAGGGAATATATTAATTCATATTCAAAGGAAATAATCTTGAGAGGAAACAATTTTGAGAATCCTCGGGTACTTAAAACATTGAAATAACTTTCCAATGAAAATTTTGAAAACTCTTTCAAAAATAAACTTTCCGAAAACAACTTTTCGAAAATGAATCATACTGTCATTAATTTGCAAACAAAACTTTTCGAATACAGCTATTCGAACACAAACTTGCAAAGCCTAGATACAGACAATACATCCACAACTCATTTACAATGAAAATTTTGAAAGGACTTTCAAAAATAAACTGTTCAAAAACAACTTTTCGAAAATTCACTTTTTCGAAATTCAACTTTACGAAAATGAATCATACTGTCATTAATTTTGCAAACAAAACTTTTCGAATACAGCTATTCGAATACAAACTTGCAAAGCCTAAATAACAGACAATACATTCACAGCTCATTCAAAATGACTAAAAAACATACAATGTTCGGCAGCTAACCTAACATACTGAACCATTGCAACTCGTAACAATACATGTTGAAAGATAATTACCCATACGATATATCCGAATTAGATCCGAAGTAAGGTTCTAAATCTTTCACATGCCATTCTCCAGCATCGGAGCCATCTTCAAAATCTAAAGCATAGACCAATCGAGAAATTCTTTTCCGGACTCTACATAGAATTTTCTTTGGTGCTAACTTCGCTGAAAACTTCACAGAAGCATCTGATAAAACCTTGTTTTTCTTCCATACTTTATCTCCTTCCTCGAAGGAAATATCTCTTTTACGGAGATTATACTGCTTTGCATTACGCTGATACGAAGCATGTAACTTTACCATAGTAATTTCCAGATACAGGTACGTATCTCCCAAAATTTAAAAATGCAGGTGTATAACCTGTTACTTCATGACGCGCTGTATTAATTGCTTGTCTAATTTTTGATAATTCTGTATCCCATGTCTTATGTTCATCAACATATCATCGGATTGCTGTACCTATTGTTTTATTAATACGCTCCACAAAATTACATTGTGGTGAATAACGCGGTGTAAACCATATTTTTTGAACTTCGTATTTATCTGTTAACTTCCTAAAAACTGAACCAGCAAATTGAGTACCATTATCACACAAAATAAATTGTGGTACACCAAATACAAGAAATACATCATTTTCCATATGCTTAACTACATTCTCTGCAGTAGCTTTTCTAAGAGGAAACAAAAGTGTATACTTAGTAAGCCAATCGGCAACTACTAAAAGATGAGTATTGCTCTTCGATGAACGGGGAAATGGTCCCATTAGATCAACTGAAATTATCTGCCATGGCTACTGCACATTCTTTTCTAAACCCATATGACCGATACGAGGCAAGTTAGAAACCTTTTGAGCTCCACAAACTCGACATTTCTTGACATATTCTAAAATATCTACTCTCATCTTGGGCCAATAGTACTGTTCTTGTACTCGAGCGAATGTCTTAAAGAATCCAAAATGAGCACAGGTTACAGGATCATGACATGATTCAATTACCTGTCTCCGTTGAGACTTGGGAACCAGCAATTTCCAGTCACTTAAATTTGTATTCATTGGCAATTTATTTGGAACAAATTTGTATACGACTTCATTCTCTAATTTCCATTGCCGGTATTTCTCCGGATTTTCCTTGATCTGTTGTTTTAACTTCAAGTACCATCAGTGATCGTTTTCACAAGTATTTATTTCTATAGAAGAGATTTCTTCATCTAAAGGTGGTATTCTGGATAGAGCATCTGGAATTACATTTTCGGAACCTTTACGATGTATTAAATTAAAGTTATGTTGTCGTAGACGAACTGACCATCTAGCTAAGCGTCCTGTGGGATTCTTCAAATTATTCAGCCACAAAAGTGAATAATGATCTGTAACGACTGTAAATTTGACTCCTTTCACATAATGTCTAAACTTTTCAATACAAAATATTACCGATAAACATTCTCTCTGTCACAGAATAATTACGTTCAGTCCTGGATAAAGATCTGCTATCATAAGCTATAACTTTGTCTTCTCTATCAATAGACTGTATGAGGACTCCACCAATACCAGTGTCAGAACCATCACATTCTATAATAAAAGGTTGAGAAAGTATAGGTGCGGAAACTAAAGCTTCTTTGATTTTATTAAATGATACTTCAGCCTCAGGTGTCCAACTAATCGGTTGTTTATTCTTTTTAGTCTTAAGTAAGCCATTCAACGGTGATAATAAAGTACTAAAATCCTTTATAAACCTACGATACCAACTGCAAAGTCCAATGAAACGTTTGACTTCAGTAGAATTGGTTGGTCTTGGGTAATTCAACATACTAGAGATTTTCTCTGGATCTGTATGTAAGCCATCCAAACTAATAACATAGCCTAGAAATTTAAGAGATGTCTTGAAGAATTAATAGTAAGATTTGCATCTTTCAAAATTTCTCTAACTTCATTCAACAGTTGTAAATGTTCTTCAAAAGTTGAGCTAGTAATGACTATATCATCAAGATATGTGAATATTTTAGGTTCATACTTTGGACCAAACAATGCATCTACTAATCTCTGTTGTGTTTGAGCAGCATTACACAATCCAAACGGCATCACTGTAAATTCAAATAGTCCACGACCAGGAACACAAAATGCAGTTTTTTCTTTAGAACTGTCATCCAGTGGTATCTGCCAGAAAGCTTTGCGTAGATCTATACTACTTATAAACTTAGCATCACGTAACATGTCTAGTATTCGATCAATCCTTGGTAGAGGATATGAATCATGTTTCGTCACTTCATTAAGAGATCTTCCATCGAAGCAAAATCTATATTCACCAGAGTTCTTCTTTACCAAGAGTACTGGACTACACCATGGGCTTTTAGATTCACGTACCACTCCTAGTTTTAGCATTTCGTCAAGTTCAGAATTTAAAATTTTTAACATATAAGGTGACATAGGGTACTGTTTCTTCTTAAACGGTTTCTCATTTCCGGTATCAATATGCATAACAATTTCTGTGTCAGTCCTAAATTTTCTTTGCTACTGATCTCATCAAAGGATTTAATGATCACATTGGCTTCGGAACGTTGACATGAAGTTAACTCATGCGATGAAATTAAACCAGTTGAACCACGATCCACTTGATTAACAGCAAGCAAATTTACTTCTCCCTTCCTCTGGATATGCCACATATTATTCTTGAAATTAACCATAATCTCAAATTGTCTAGCAAAATCCATCCCCATAATAAAGGAATGCTGGAGAGAGTGTACAATTCACATTCTGACTAACTGACAAGTGTTACCAATACATACAGGCAAATAAACAACACCAGAAACCTTTTGTTCACTACCATCAGCTATAGAAACATTTAGAAAGTCAGGAGGAGAAATATCTAATTTAAACGATTCAATTAACGTTAAACCATCCTTACCTACGATTGATGAGGTTGCTCCAGAATCAAACAAAGCGATAACATCTAAATCAAACAATTTAAAAGAAATGTAAGGCCTATTATCAAAGTCTTTACTAATAAAAATAGGTGTAACCTGATTAACATTATCACAAGAAAACGAATTGGCCATATTGTTCGAAACAGTAGAAGTACACTGGCCTATACCACTTCCACTCTGTACTAGTTTTTTTGAACAATTACATTCATCAGTCTTAACACCATGTTTACCACATTTAAAGCAAAATACTTTTCTTTTCAACAGACATGAAGAAAATGTATGATTTGGACCCTTACAATTCCAACACAAAATAGTTCGATCAACAGGGCCAGTTTATTAAGTTGATTCGATGAATTTTTCTTATTAAATTTCCTACTATTATTAGAACGATTAAACTTATGTACATTACTGGATGAAACTACTTCCTGAGATTCTGAAAAACTATGAAATTTAATATCTTCTAATTTTTTTATTGTATCTTGTAAATGAGAAATCGAATTAAAATCAATAAGAGCAATCGGACTATGATATTCGGGTAACAAATTTTGTTTTATATACTTAGGTTGTGTAACTTCGGGTATGGTTCTAGTTAAGCGATTAAAAAGATTAGTAAGATGAGCAATGAATATAGTAACTTTTTCTTTATTCTTTTGTTTTCTATGCCGGATCTCGTCTCAGATTTGATCATCGATATCAGGAGGCAAGAAATCAGTTTTCAATTTTTGTACTAACTCATCCCAATTATTAACTCGTCCTTGTATACTTCTAAACCAAATAAACGCATCGTCCTTAAAAAGTTCTATTGCAGAATTAAAAAGTTTTTGACTATCTACTCCCCTAGATTTAGCTAAGTCCGAAACCTTCTCAAGAAATGGAAACAATTCTGAAGACTCACCAGAAAATTTTACACCCCAATCTGATATAAGCTCATTCCTTGAACTACAGGTAGTTATTACAGTGGGTAACGTTATGGGTTGATTTACCGTACTGTTAAACTGTGTATTCGACTCCACTACGTTATCAGCTGAAAGTACTTTTTCATAAAGCTCAGATTCGAAAAGAAGACAAGTTGCATAAGTTTCATGTGGATACTCCTTCTGTTGGCTAAAGTCATCGTTTTCTGCTTGGACTATAGTCATACGTTTAATACGTCCCATAACATGAATTAACCTAGATTTTAACCTCAAGAATAAACTATCCGAAGTGTTACCTTTGAAATCAACTAAAATTCTTTGAATAGAATCAATAGTAGCTTGTATAGCAGCTCGTTCATTGCCAAAATCAGCATTATAACTGGACAAATCAATTTTCAGACCAGGTCTACCTCGTTCTTTATCTAAGAGTCTAGCAAGTATCTTTCGTTTCTCGTTTTGATTTTTTTGACTAATAACCGAACGAATTTTTAATTCATAATCTAGCTCTTCTAAGAGTAGGTAATTAGGTTTAAATATTTCCTCCATAATGACAATATAAACAGTAAGAAACTATTCTCCAAATGTGGGATCTGAAAAATTTAAGCAATTAATTCAGATAAACTCAACAATTACTATGACACAATATAAGCACTAGTTGTTTCTTCTCTAAGAACAACTTTGCAACTTTAACGATACTACAATTTTATTCAATTCACAAACTAGCAAATTTAAAAAATTCGGGCCTCACACATTGGTCGTCACTTTATGTAACCTTACCTTGTTGTTGTTATTCCAAGAAGTGAGGTTACATTGCCAAAGGTTCGCTTTTCGCCGGAGAGCATAAGGTCATGAGTTAGTGAGGAATATTTGAAAGCTTGTCCTTTATTATTTTTTAAGGCGCCACTTGATTAGTAGGACATTCAAGAAATTTACTGATTAACCAAGAAACCAATAATGAACAAAAAATTAGCTATTGTAACTTTTCAAATATGTTATTTATGTCGTTTTGCTTTTACGTTTGTGAATCAAATAAAACACTTTGTTGCCAATGAAACAGTTTAATTAAATGGATGGTATCTTGAACATATGTTGTAATAACCTGTCTCAAAAATATGAGGTGATCAACTCTATTTATGAAATGATAATCAGTTATCAATGATTAGTTAATTTAAAATGTTTAACAATTTCTAATGTTATCAACTAACTGAGATCAAAATATACAATACACTAAATCTTTAGCAACCCGTAAATGGTATACCAGTTACCGCTTTACAACAGTAATAATTAACCATATACATACAAGTAGGTCAAAAGTATCTCTAATATATTAAGATTAAACTGAAATATAATTTCAGGGCAGTATACATTAACAAAGTTGATATTTCAACTCTAAAGAATTGAAAGAATGTAATGTTAAAATTGTGAATTTGATAGACGTCTTTATAAAAATGTGAAGTTACTAATAGTAGAATATAAAAGTTAATGTGTGATTCAACGTTAAAAAATGAAGTTACAAAATGAATAAATTGCTCAAAGTTCAGATAAAAACAAATAAAACTTTAAATGTTACTTGCGGTTAGTGTCCAAACTATTAGACGTCAATTGGCTTAATTGACAAGCAACATCTGACTTATGGAACTAGATTCAGCCATGCGGTTAATAATCGTTGTTCATGATCACAGATTATATATACTCCCTGTTCATGATGCCACCAACAAACAAAGTCCAGTTTCGTCCTTTGAACTGGAAACGCCGTTAGAAGCTCTTGTCGCTCTATAACGTTAAACGCAATCCGATGTACGAAACGTCTACAGCCCTGGACGGAGAACTTAGCCTGTCAGCTATCCCTACGAGAATATATACCATACAGGAATCATCCGAAATTGAAGCTTCTTAAAATCTGTTCTTGATCATCCTATCATTGATAACCATCACCCATAAAAACTATCAAACGATCAATTGGCAAAAAAATATTGTAAAAACTGCTTGTAAAAAAACTATGCAGTATAAAAAAACCCTAAAAACCATCACCCATAAAAACTATCAAACCCTAAAAAGAAATTGGGGGTTATAGCCGTGAAAATATATACAAGATGAAAGCTTACCATGTTACCAAGGGTTTTTCACCACTATAGTTCCCAAAATATATGGATTAAACCATGTGCCACCGGCTATTTAATATACTTACGACTTGTCCTCATCGATACCCCAACTTAATCATTCGACAAGTATCGGACAAGTGAAGTCAACAGCTTCCCTTTACTTTACAATTGACATCAGCAAACAGTGTTACCAATAGCAGTCAAATAAAATCCCCACATTAAATAATAAAATACTCATGGATTGGTTAGATCACATGAAGAATATTAATAAAAATATTACTCTAAACACCCATTTAATTATTTACATCCCGTTATTCCAGGATATGCTTAAATAATCTTAAAACCCATAGTTAATTCCGTTATGCAACCAACTATACAGAAATGTGTATAAAGTTGCATACTCAGTGGGTGGCTTAATTGAATTAATGTACCTCCGTGAGTTACTCATAATACAATACAAAAAAAGCATTGTATTTTTATCATGCTACACCCTTCCAATTTGCAAAATATATTTTTGGTGGATTTCTTTGTATGCTTGTCCTTTTTTCTCTTTTATTTTAGGAACTTGCGATTTTTTAAATATATCATAGCTTTCCAAAATTTCCATCAATTTAAGGTTGGACGAAATTTTTGCAGGAACTTCCTCCGTCAAAAAATCACGTAGATTTTTCTGAATGACTACTCATTTGTAACGTTTACCGTTAGCACTCGTTAATGATACTGGTTTAAAAAGTTTTCATGTGCTCGATATTTGCCTTTGTCAATTTGCACATCGGCAGTTAAAATTTGTCCATAATACAGTCTATCTAATTTCACGGCCGACTGATTAGTCATAAAAATAAATAAATACAATTAGACAAATAGCAACATCCAACGGTTATCCATTAGATATGATAAATAAGCTAATTAGTAAAAAAGAGGAAAAAGTGGCATTACAACTAATATTTCCTAAACAAACTGATGACATAAAAACTTATAAAACCATCACATATGCAGGAAATATTTCTAATAATATTTCAAAGATAATATCTTCAGCAACGAATACAAGAATTTCTTTTAAAACAGAAAGTAACGTTAGTACAAAATTGTTAAATGTAAAAACAAAAATACCACCATTAAAGAAGTCAGGTATATATAAACTCAAATGTCCAGAATGTAATGCTGTTTATTTGGGTCATACCCTTAGGAATTTTGAAATCCGATACAGTGAACACTTACGAGCGTACAGATTAAAACAACCAGATAAGTCCCACTACGCAAAACATCTACTTGACATCAATCATTCATTGACACCTAACACAAAACTAGAAGTGCTGCATATTTGTGAAAAGAAACAAGAACTAGATTTCTTTGAAGAATTGGAAATTAGAAGACGTTTAAGAAACCCACAATATGAAGTTGTCAATGAACAGTTAAATCTAGGGAGTTCTCCACTAATAAACTGTCTTCTTAAGTGATAATTGTAAAGATCAGCAGATATAGTTAGGTCACTTCTTGGTCTAGCCAAAAATAACTACTAAACATCAGGTAGGCATCAAACGGAATGTAACTTCTGTTATTCTGACGATGATATTGATTTATCGAAACAATTGTCAATTTTTTAGAATCTTCAACAATTTTTATGATATTGTGGAATTAACTAGAAACCGGGAGTTTCATTTAAAACACTAATAAATATAGGACCTTATCAGTATAAAAACATTTTTTTTGGATGATTTACCAAATAAGAACTTTCAAGTAAATCTGGCTTTTGCTAGCAAAAGGTTATTCACTTCAATTTAAGCAAATGCTATTAGCAAAAGCTAAATCTACCTAGTAAAAGCTAAATCTTCTACTTCATACTAAAAGCAAAAGCTAAGTTTTTATTCACTCGGGCCATTGTCTGGTATATTATATGGCCATACTCGAGTATGGGTCTACAGATACTTTTGTATTTGTGTGCTGCAGTTTTCTTGCTTATGTCCATGTTTTTGTATGTTATGCTTCAAAAGTGATTTCCTCGGCTAACCCATTTTTTCTGTGCTAACTCTACGTTTTTATTAACCTTCATGGGACGGACATCAAAATTTTACGAAAAGGACTAACTGGGGTCCGAGAAGACCCCATGCGTAAAATTGCAGAAATGCTGTATTTTTCTTTAAATTAAATATATAGAAAAGAAGTTTTATTAAAGTTTTACTGTTAACCATTTATTAGTCAAAAATCATCACGAAAAAATACAAAATACCCTAATCACTAATACTACTAGCTACAGATTATTTTAACATTTTTTACAAACTATCTCCGATTTTGAATGTTGTAGGCACACAAAGTTATTATACCTAATAAATATTTTTCTGGATTTTCTGTCTTTTCCTCTTTGACACATATGGTAGCGCCCCCTGGTAATGTTTTGTTGTTCAGCTCTATGTTCTGTTGCATCCAGTAGTTCGAGAAAAACGTCGTCATATGCCGTTTTCTATTCGTCTGAATGTTTTTATTATTATATCGCCGGAAAACGTTTTTCTTTATGAGTTCTTTTCCTGGTCCCAAAATATACATTTTACGTTTATCCAAACTGTTTTTTCGCCAATCCGGGTTTTGCAGTAATCACAATTTATAAGCATTTATTCCTGCGATATCTATAAGATGCGAAAATATTGCCATTGGCCAGCGGTTTGACTTTCTCTGCACTGTATATTCTTTGGCCAACTTATCTGAAGTGTTTTGTTGCAATGAAGAATAATTTCTGGTTTATAGTGCTGTTCTTCTCCAGCTACTTTACTATCAGTATGCTCACTTGAAAGTAAGATGACAGCATGTTTTTGTTTTGGAACATAGGATACTAGCGTTCTTTGATTTCTAAAAGCAAACATACTTGAAAACCCTTTCTTGTACGATGCCGGTAGAAGTTCCCTGGGAATAAATGTTTTATTTTTCTTGAGGGTTCCACATAAAGTAATATTTTTTTTTCCACAACTTGTCAGCAAGTTCTAAACTTGTAAAAAAGTTATGGGTCGTTATTCCAAATCCGCTTTCCAAATGGTCTGTCAAATCTAGGACAACCCTTTGACCTTGACCCTTGTCCGCTTTGTTACCTTGTTTTACTAAAAATTGATAGATACATATGAATATAAAGTTTGCCTATATTGCTTTTCAAATAACTTACCCAAATAAACTTGCATGTTTGCAATATAAGAAGTGGTGCAGTCCACAAGAGCCCATATTTTGATTCCATACTTATCAGGTTTACTCTTCATATAGACTCGGAATGGTGCCTTACTCCTAAATGGTACAAGCTGCTCATCTACACATAGATGGTCGCCAGGATTAAGTCATTTTTTACCATTAGAAGTGAAAATATCGAATATATCTCTTATCGGAGCTAGCTTATCTACTAATTTTCGTTCTTGTCTTGTTTGAAAATTATCAAAGCGTAAAAATGAAGTAATTTGTTTGAATCTGTCTCTTCACATTGCAGCAGGAATTATAGGACGACAGTAAGAAATATCTTGACACCAGAGCATATCTATAGCCTCTTTCGATCCGTGAAGTGCGCCAAGAATAAGCAACAGTCCAATATAAGCTTCAATCTCTGTAGAATCAACAGGTAAAAAACTTTAATTTTATTCGGATTTTCTATATTCCATTTATCATAATATGTTTGTGCCTTTCTGTTTGTTTCGGTTACTATTATGTTCAGAATATCCGGAGATAGGAAAAGAAGAAAAGCGTCTTTTATACTTGAGATATCAGAACTGTAATTTGTAAGGCCTAGAGCATGTCTCCGAATATTAGCTTTTGAACGACTAACTTTTGTGTTTCCTGGAATTTTTGACCACTCAGTTCCATCTTTAGATTTTTATACTGGAATGCCCTGGCTGTTACTAACTGTTGGTTCCTCTGGGTTCGTTTTCTCTATACTTTCATCAACAACTATTACATCATTTTCTGCCTCTACTTCTGTGACAATGTCTTCACCTTCTAAGTCACTCAATGTTTCCTCGTTGATAACACTATCAAACTTTGGATCATCACTTTCAAGTATACGTAACATCTCATCGTCAGTAAGCCCCTTGCGATTGTTTCTAAATAAAAACTGACTCATTTTCAAAACAATGTACCCTACTCGCAATATCACAAGAGACTAACCCGAACATTCAAGTCTAAAAATTATATCGCAGTGCGGGGAATCCCCCATTTGAACTGGTAATTTACATTTTACAATTATATGGGTAAATTCCCTGTGAGTAAACAAACGTTAAATGTATGGGATTCCCCGATTTTACCAACAGTTACCGGGATTATTTTATCGGACGTAAAAGGCTGACCGGGGTCTGAAGAGACCCCTGGAATATAAAACTATTTTTTGTTTATACCAGCCAATAAAAACTACTAAATACATTATATTTTATCAAAATAATGCATAAACTGCAGCTAGATGAAAGATCAATGTTTAAAAATTTGCGTTTGCAAAGATACAGCAAAAACATACGTCATGGGGTACAAACGGACCCCGGCCAGTCCTATGAAGGTTAAAGTTAAGTTGTCGATAGTCATACCAAGGTACTTTACAATTAATGTACATGGAATTATGTTGTTGTTAATATAAATAGATGGTGTTTTATGTGTTGGTGTATGATTAAAGATTATTAATTGAGATTTCAAAGGATTAGGTTTCATATTCCACCTGTTGAACCATTTCTCCGTTCTGTTCATTAGTGTTTGCAGTTCATCATTTTTTTTATGCTGTTATTATGACTAATAATTAAAGCTGTGTCATCTGCGTACTGCAATATGTATTTTTGTAAATTTATGTGATCTGGTGCTAACCCCAAGTTGTATATATCATAACAGTAAAGATTGTAGAACAAAGGAGAAAGTGGGTAGCCTTGTGGGACTCCTTGTTGAGGTATAATTGTTTGTGAAAAACTATTGTTAACTTTTATTTGTATTGTTCTGTCACTGAGGTAATTTTTTATTATTAGTAGCAGGTATTCCGGGCATTTGATTTGTTGTAGTTTGTACAACAATCCACAGTACCAAACACTGCCAAAGGCTTTGTTAATGTCGCGGAAAATAGCAACACTGTGTTCTCCTGTAGCTTAGAGGTTTGTATATTCGATGTCAGGATTGCTATTGGGTGTATAGTGGAGCACTTTTCCCTAAAACCAAACTGATATGATGGTATGTATTTTCAGATTTCCCTCTGTAATAAGTTTTTTATATTTTCAAAATTTTTTTGCTAGGACAGAGAGAAGTGTTATTGGTCGATAATTTTTAACCTCCGAGTTGCATGTGTTGAGCTTTGGAATCGTAATTAAGATACTGTGTTTCCATTCTTGAGGAAAATGCGATGTTTTTAAACAAAATTCATATATATTTATGATATATACCTAAATGAATTTCATAGTTCAATTTTTTTAATATTCTCCGGGTTATTTTATTATATCCTGGAGCTGTGTTTCTGCCCCTGTGTATGATTTCAAAGTATGTTTCTTCCTCAATATCTTCTCGTGCGATATTTTCTTTAACGTGAGTGTTGAACCATGCTAGAATTTTATAATGCCTATTGTCATATTGGGGATCATCGTCTTCTGTGAATGCCTCTGTGAAATGTTCAGCAAATAGATCTGGTTTCTCTTGGTCAGTGGAGAATAGGATTCCATTTTTTCCAGATCTGGTATGATGTGGTCAGCTTTATATTTACTCATTCTTTTAATTTGTTGCCAGTAGTTTTTTCCTCTTAGTTTATTGATTTCATTACATGCGTTGATCTATTTGTGTTCTCTGTACTGTTTTATTAACGTTTGAATATTCTTGTTGTAGGTGTTTATGTGACGTTTATAATCTACATTGGGATTTTTTAGGTAATCTCTCTACATTTTTCTCTTGTTCTTAGTTGTATAATGAATGGTGGTAGCTCAAAATTGTGAAAGTGAATTTTTTCGCAGGGGGAATTTTTTATAATAGCTGATTCTAGCAGTGTGCTAAACTGTTTAATGTCATCCATTGTTGTTCGGGACTGTTCATGTGTGTTTTCCTGCTCCTCAATATGCTTGGTTAGTTTTTTATTAACTTCCTCTATATTACATTTATTTAAATTAACTCTGTATTCATCACTGAGATCTATATTATTTTTTAAGTTATTGGTAACTTCTATTACTGAGTGTTCACAGCCCAGGTCCGGATCAGTAATAACTTTCTCTATGTTGTGTTCTACGTTTTCTGTAAATAGCATCAGGTCTGGAGTGGTATCGTTATGGTTTATCATGTGTAATGTATGGGGGTTGCACTTTTTTAAATGTGCTGTTATCCATAAAATCCTTCAGTTGTTTTTCTTTTTGTTTATTTACATTGAAATCTCCAATAATTATACAATATTATTACTTGCTTGCTTTATTAAATATTGTCTTCTCTATGTTAGTGTTTGGGTGAACATATATCAATATGATGTGTAGTTTCGTCTTCTAGAAAAGGAATAGTAAAATGTGTTGCTTCACTTTAACAGGTTGTTCATTTTATGAGGATTGCTCCTTCTCATGTTCAGCTTGGGATGAACCTGCACCAAACTCCCACTTCTTGTATTTGTGTTAACTATATTGCCAATTTTCTTAATCATGTCCCATTTTCTATGGTTTCTGTTGCTGTCTATATTGGTTTTAGTTTCTACAAAGAGTGCGCAGTGTATTTGACGTCATTGGATTATGTTATTTATTAGCAATTTTTTTGGTATGTAGCTGTTGACGTTGTCATAGAGAATCTTAAGTTTCAACAAGAACTTGATCATTATTTACAGTGTTGATGGGTTGTGTTGGTGAAATTGTTTAAGGTTCGTCGAGATCAAACAAGTATATACACTCTGTTACCAGAAAAGTGTGCGACTATATATATATATATATATATATATATATATATATATATATATATATATATATATATGTTGAATTCTATGATAAATCGTTTCCTTAGTTTTGTGACCAGTTCATCTCTTTGTATGTTTCATTCTTTATTAAGTTTGCGTATATAAGTGTTTATGATCACATCATTGACTGTTATCTGGGAATGTATTTTTGAGTACTTGGTTGTTTTTGTATCAATTTTTTGTTTAACGGTTTGATTTTATTGTTGGGTATACCTTCTATTGGTTTTGTTAGCCTGTTCTGGCATTTTAGTGACCATGCCGCATGATCTTCAGCACCACAGCTGGAACATTTTGGAGATAAGTGTGTTTTACATTTTGATTCATGATGAGGACCTCCACATTTGGTGCATTTGATTGGTTCCTTGCATTCGTCTGTAGTATGGATACATTTTTGGCAACGGGAGCAGGGTTGTGGAATTCGAGCAGGTGGGGTGCTTGGGTATACTGGATAGTGTGTGTTTGTAGAAAAAACCTTCGTTCAAATGTTTTTCAGTAAAGGTGATGCACCATGAGATAATTCTAATAATTGTGGTAGCTTTTTGTGTGACTTTTGAAATTATTTGCAGTACCTGTCATTGATGCTGACCTTCTTTAGCTGTTCGCTTATCTCTTCATCTGTTATTTCATTTTCTACCGAACCTATGCAGACACTGTATGAGATTGATGAGTTGCTTACATGACATAATGATCAGATATGCACAGTTTTTATCCGTATCTTTTCGTAGTGAGAGAGGTGTTTGATTGTTGTGGATTCTGTGTAGATGTGGGCTTGAACAATTTGACAATGTCTGAGGAAGCCTTTGCTGTGGAAGTTTGAGGTGTGGTTGGTAAGATTGGGGACGTTCTTGATGATTCAGGCAAGGAACTCTCAGCTGCTGTCTTTGTTTTCGTTTCTGTTGTGTTTTCTGTGTTGTGTTTTCTTCATTAGAATTTGTTTTTGATGTTTTTGTTTGGCCATGGTTATTTCCGATATCTGCTGCAAAGCATCTTTCTACTGTGCCGCTAACAAACAATACTGTTTCACGGCGAATTCATGAACTGGCAAGCTACCTCAAACAAGAACTAGTTACACGTCTACAAATAACACGATTTGTCTTGCAAATGGATGAGTCGGTTGATGTCGCTGGTCTGGCTATCTTGCTGGTTATCGTGAGATATCCATATGAAAGTTCTTTTGATGAAGACATGCTTATGTGTTCATCGCTGCCCACAAACACTACCGAAGAAGACATTTTTAATATAATAAATATATTTTTTTAAGAAAATAATCTCAGTTGGAATGAATGCATTGACATTTGTACAGATGGGACCAAGACGATGACGGGTAAAACAGCAGGAAATAAAGCGCCTAATTGTAGTTCCAGCCATTGTATCCTGCATAGAGAAGCACTTGCGATGAAGCAAATGCCGTCAAATTTAAAATTAGTTATGGATGAAGCGGTAAAAATAATTAATTTTACCAAATCACGACCACTACAATCCCGATTGTTCTCATTATTGTGTGAAAATTATGGCAGAAAATATAAAACACTGCTGCACATACAGAAGTGCGATGGTTGTCTCGGGATAAAACTTTAACAAGGCTATTTGAACGTAGGGCAGAGTTACAAATATTTCTTTCAGATACTTCTTTTAATTTGAAAGATCGTTTTTATGATAAAACTTGGTTGTTCCGACTGTATTTTATGGCGGATATCTTTCAAAAACTGAACGAATTAAATTTATCATTGCAAGGTAAACAGACAACAGTGTTCGCCAGGCCTGTAACAAAATAACTGCCTTCAAAAGAAAATTAGATTTTTGGATTATTTGCGTTGGTAAGAAAAAAAATAGAAAGCTTTACGTCATGCAGTGAGTTTGTTAGCGATAACGACTCAGAAATGTTTGAAGATGATGTATTTGAAGGATTGGTCCAATATCTCACTTCGATGCGCGCATTGTTTGAGAAGTATTTTCCTATAGAACAGAAAACAAAAAGGAAACTGAAGTCATGGATTCATAATATTTTTTACTCAACTTGCAACAGCCTGAAAGTATGTCAAACAAGATATATGAATCTTTTTTAGATACAAGTATGGAGTCACTGTTCAAAACGACGCCTCTCAACTATTTTTGGTGCAGAATTTGTGATTAATATCCAATGCTTGCCGAAATGGCTCCGAATACTCTTCTCCCGTTCCCAACAGCATATGTGTGCGAAACAGGATTCTCAACATATGCAGCGACGAAAACAAAATACCGCAATAGAATGGACGCCGAACTTGATATGAGACTTGTGACGTGCTTCCTTTCCTGAAAAGAATTACGGACGTCACTATGACCCCCGCGGCTTTACTATCTACCAGATTTTCTCGGGCGCCAGATTTTTGGGATGGTTTACTCCACTGAACTCTCGAAAATGGTAGCGTCAAGAGTTACCAGGGTAGCAACAGATGGAGGTTAAGTAGTTCCAGGGGTCTGTTGTTCTAGACCTCTATGCCGTGCGAAGTGGGAAACAGGCTTTAATTGTTTACCACTGTCGGAAGATGAAACTACCTGTGCTTTATAAAAATGTTACAATTTATTTCGACCACGTAGCTATATGTTTAAAATAACTAAATATTGATGAAAACCCTTCAGTATTTACGATTTCTATTTAAATTACAACCCAGACCAAAGCACTTTATTACAGAATAAATGTTTTACGATTGCAAGCCTAACGTGCAAAGCTTTAATAGTTTTCGGAAATTGCCGGTGAAAATCAGTGAAAATTTACTAGCAGTATGGTGAAAATTACACAGAGAAAGCGTTTTATCAAGGCACTAGCGGTGTTTTACGGAAGCGTTTCTTGGTATTTGTGTACGGCCTAGAATAGAACGGCGGTAACTAATAAATTGCCCTCAGTTTTTGTGCGGAAATTACCTCGGCCGTTGGTGCTAAAATCAATCGCGTAAAGATCAGTTAGTCGGCAGAATCCGAAAACCTCTCCCTGGCGAACCTGCTATGGCAGCGAACGCTCGTGAGATTATTTCGTTTCACGTCTTGGAAAACCCTCGAAGGATGTCCCTGCTATAGCAGCGAACACAGACGAGGTTCCTCCAAGTTGCCTATTATCAAATATTTAAAGTCGCGCTACCAAGGCCTATGGTACTAGATTGAGCAACCCCCAAAATACTTTGAGAATCCCTCAAGAATCTACCTGCTTTGCAGCGAGGATGCTTGAAGGTTTCCCAACGGTATTTCCTTTCCCTAGTGTTGTATACCGGAATCGGGATTCCCGAAATACCTTGAAAATCCCCCAAGAATCTACCTGCTTTGCAGCGAGGATGCTTGGGAGTTTCCCAACTATATTTCTTTCCCCTAAAGTTAAAACCAACAGTAAATTCTTAGTTCGGAATTGTACACAAATACGCGGAAAATCACTCAAATTAAACAAGCAGTAAGCAAAAATAAAATCTATTAGTACAGCTACGAAATACGCTAGGAGCAAAATGAATTTAACACAAGAAGAATGATTTATAAAATAATTTCTAAATTCGCTTACCTTGTTGGCGAAAATCAGTCGGCGTTTCGGAAACGGCGGAACTGTAAAAGCACAGAACTAGGAGCTAAGAGAGCAAAAGAGGCCTATTCCGTCCCGTTTGCCGGTTTTATACATTCTTCTCTCAACCCCACTCAGGAGGTCCCCTACTTAACAATCTTAAAAACGGCGCGGACTGATTACAGTAAGCAATACATATTCAATATATACCGGATGTATCAAAAACAATATACATATTTAAAATTATCAACAGCAAATAAATTTACAGCTTTTGATGAAAGAGGGGTGTATAAGTAAATAATAACATAATTTAATAATAATACCAATAAAATGAGAAATTAAAATGTATACAGTGGGATGTCGGAACGAAAAATAGTAACGTCGTTACAGACTTCAACTGTCTTCTATCAAATCTGATATCAATCAGTTGATGAAAAATAAAAAAAAAACATTTTCATACCTCTCATTAATTAGATTCTTCTTTTTCAATATATTCTATTATTATACTTGTTATCGCTTTCCAAAGGGGTTCCGTCATCAAAAAAGTTTGAGAACCGCTGATCTAGGGAGTTCTCCACTTTTAAACTGTCTTCTTAAGCGATAATTGTAAAGATATAGTTTCCTGGTTTTCTATATCATTGCACATTTATACTGATCTTAAATGGGAAAAAGATATCCATGATATCCCCATAGGGCTAATAATATCTAAGCTTTAATATTTGTAATATATCTTCTTATTTTTTCTATTAATATATATTAAGTCAATCACAAGGTGGGTCACTTCTTGATCTAGCCAAAAATAATTATTAAACATCCGGTAGGCATCACATGACATGTAACTTCTGTCATTCTGACGATGATAGCAATATCGAAACAATTGTCAATTTCTGAGAATTTTCAACATTTTTTCAATATATTGTGGAATTATCTAGAAACAGATTGTTTCATTTAAAAAGTAATATGAGTAGATTCCACAGAAATTACCATTTCAAGTTATTCCTATTTATCTCCTTTATTTCTAAATAATTTTTTGCTTAAATCACTAGTTATATGTTTTGTTTCAGGATTCAGATCGTTTAAGAAAAAACTGGTATGTAATTGGACTGGTGGTTACAGATGGTCGACTACCTTATTATTAAGTATAACGTTAGGTGGCTTTGGTGCCGATAGGTTTTACTTGGGACATTGGCAAGAAGGAATTGGTAAACTGTTTAGTTTTGGAGGTTTAGGAGTTTGGACCATAATCGATGTAATTTTAATTTCGCTTCATTATTTAGGACCAGCAGACGGTTCACTGTACATATAGTTTTAAAACTGTTATTTAATAGTACCAAAAATGATTACAATTAAGAAAAATTATACTATTGATATTTACAGTGTGTTTCATTGATTAAGATCCCACAAATTGTAGCATATTCTGTTAGCTGTACTGTTGATTAACGTAATGTTACACCTGTTCTATGAATATCAGAATGACAGCTTGGGCTGAAAATAAGAAGAGGGCTGAATAGGTCAAGGTGATAGAGGTGTGTTTAACAGTTCATTTCAATGAACTAGTTCATGTGAAATAGTTCCCAAATGAAGAACTAGTTAGATTGAACTATTAACGCCAGAAAGCGAATTACTATTACAATACAATAACTCTTATTTAGTTTTTCGTTTTTTCTAGTTCAGTCTCTCTAACCGTTCCATTACAAAAAAAGAGAATGTTGTTATAGTTTACACCCGTAAGTCCTGTACCTTCTTCGCACGTATGAAATTAGATGGTTTTGAACCATCTCGCACGCGGCTTTGCCGAATATTTATTGTTTTATTTAATTTAAAGAAAAGTTAAATAGATGTTTATTGGACTAGAAGTAATTGAAAATTGAATTGATTACTCAATTAATAATACTATAAAAAGTCTTGTAATAAAATATATATTCCGTAAAATTATTAAATTTTAGAAAGACGTGAATTAAATTTAAAAAATCCATATTAATCATATTTCCACCTTTTATTACCTATTAGGTTTCTGTGGACGGGGTACGGTGCGACGACGTTGGCAGTACCACTGAAACCGTTGAACTCGCGAAAACCAAAGGAAACCGATCTAAGTATGAGAAAAGCGAAAGATGCTCTGTCATAGATTCTTGCTTATTAATAAAACAACTAATATATCGTAAAATCTAACAAATGGGTGGTCTATTTCTAGAACAAATAATCCAAGAAAGGAAGAAGTAACATATACCTATTTATTTCATATCCCAGTCATGAAAATCACAGCAGCATCTTAAAAAAAATCATTTATCGTTGAGGGAACAGTTTTGTTTATAATCCAAATCAATCTGAAATATTCATTTTTGCTTATTAATCTATTTCATGATTTTCAACCCTATACTTAGATATTTGTTTATGGGAAGACGGCAGAGAGTCGGGGACTTCCCCTTGTTTGATGTTCGATTTTCGATGTTGTAGTTGCAACAGTTGCATTGAATACGTGCTTTAGTTTAATTCGTGCAATCGAACTAATAGTTCACAAGTTCGTTAAGTTATTGTTAATATTTGTAAATTATTATTGTTGCAAAATGTCGTTGCCCCGTCGTGGATCCCGAGGAAATCTGCGTCGACACATAACCGGGAAACAACCTCTTATCGGATTAAATATTCAAAGGGAACCTAATGTAGAAGTGGAACCAGCAATTGAGACCGAGGTAGAAGAAAATTTATTCGATGAATCCAGGCCATCTAAAAGTACATCAGCCACTTCAACTACTAGGGAAAGTCAAAACAAAGGTATGCCAATGTTTAAAAAATCTGCTCCTGGTCAACACTCCATGACTGAATATGTTAATAAGCCCGTAGCCTCTCAAAAATCGAGGTCTTTTAACATGCAGCTCGTTCGTATGATAGTCAAGGAGTATAATCCATTTTCCATCGTGGAAGATCCGGAGTTTAGAAAATTCATTCATATGTTATGTCCCGGCTATTCTTTACCTACAAGAAAGACTTTGTCCAATACCCTGTGTTATTCATCCGAACTTGAAAAGGTTAAAATTAAGTTGAATAATGTTAAAGCTGTCAGTCTGACAACGGATTCATGGACGTCATTAAACAATGACAGTTTTACTGCAGTGACGGCACACTTTTTTTATTCGAATTTTGAGCTGAGCTCAGTTTTGCTAGATTGTGTTAAATATGGAGAACGTCACACAGCAGAAAACCTTGCTTCGCTTGTAACAGGAATAGTTGCAAATTATGGTTTGGAGAGCAAAATTGCTGCATACTCTAGATATAATGCGGCAAACATCATAGCCGCGCCAGATGCCGCACATTCCTTGTTTTGCACATACTTTTAACTTGATTGTGCAACAGGCCACCAAAGAAAAATTCAATAACGTAACAAAAGTGAAATCAATTGTCGAATATTTCAAGAGAAGTTCTCATGCGCTGTTTCTACTACAGGTAACTCAAGTACAAATGGGCCTACGGAAACTAAAATTAAAACAAGATGTGGTGACAAGGTGGAATTCCTCTTTCGAAATGTTGTCAAGAGTCATGATCTTAAAAATGCAATGGTCTCTACTTTGGCTCTTCTACAGGCAGATTTGAGTAACACATTAACATCAAAAACGACTGGCTTAATATTGAAAGATCATTGAGCATTTCAAATTTTTTTTTGGATATCACAAATGAGATCCGTGCCGAAAATAATGTTTCTATCTCAAAAGTAATACCTATTGTAAAAATTTTAAAAAGGAAATTAAGTACCTATTCATGTGAAAATGAGCCCGAGGAAATAAAAAATATGGACACAAAACTTAGAGAAGAGATTGAGAAACGCTTTAAATTTATTGAAGAAAATGAACTATACTATCAAGCAACTATTCTGGATCCTCGATTTAAAAAATATGGGTTTATGGATGATAACAAATATAAAAGTGCATTTGAATTGCTCAAGAAAAAAGTGTGTGCTGTGAGACTGCCAAGTTCTGAAGCGAAAAAAGTTCATCCTGAAACTAATGTGCCCATTGCTTCTGACAGTGAATTTAAAAAAAGCGATCTTTGGGGAGAGTTTGATGAAGAAGTGAAAACTCTTTGTGTATCGAATAACCCATTAGCGGCGGGCATAATTGAATTGGACAAATATTTAAATGAACCTCTTTTACAGCGGAAAGAAAATTCACTACTGTGGTGGAAAGAACGTTGCAAGGTATATCCTAGACTTTTGGAGATGGTGAATAGAATATTATGTATTCCGTTCCGCGTGAAAGGATATTCTCAAAATCCGGTCAAGTGCTTACAGAGCGCAGAAATAAACTTACATCCAAAAAAGTTAGACAAATAATGTTCTTAAATCATAATCTATAAATACTAAATGCCTTCGTTTTTACATTTCTGTATTTGTATTTTTTATTATTTGTATTATTTCCAATTTCGTTCTATAATGTTTCTATTTTTTTATTTAATATTTTCAGTATATTTGTATGTTACCTACTTTTTAAAACGCATTTTGTCGCAAATGTATTCCATGGCAATTCTGTCAAAAATCAATAAATATATTTTAAAAAACCGTATTTCTAAGTTGTTTTGTTTAGGTTTAATTAGATATTTAATAAATCAACAATAATTTATCACATTATTGTTGTTAGCACGCTTTTCATTTCTAAAGAATTTTACAGTACCTATAAATACACACATAATTATTAATTAGACAATATTAGTATAATTTTTCGAAATAGAATAGGTCAGCAGTTCCTTAATCAAATCTTCACTAATCCATAATAAAAATATCAATAAGTTCATTGTAGCATTGTTTCTAATAGCTTGGTACCTCGTTCGCGTCGGAAGCGCCACGTCACCGCGCTATTGGTTCTGTGAGTTCGGTCGTTCAGTCCACGTTCAGTTATGTCATAGTAGTTCATTTTTATTGGTTCTGTCCTTCAGTCTACGGTCCACGTTCGGTCATATTAGTAGTTCACTATGAACTAGAGTTCACTTTAGCAAAGTGAACTAGTTCATTTTCCTTGTTGACTGAACTAGTTCCTTTTTCTAGTTCGTTCGCGAACTACCCATCTCTACAAGGTGACCGTCTAGAATTTTCAAGATTTTTCTATTGTGTTCCATATAGACGTACTAGTATGTTATAGAATATTCTAGTTCTTTCTGGAAAGTTCTTTCAATATATAAATAGAGATCAGTTGTGGCAGAGTCAGTCAGTCAATAGTTTGATGTGTTAATAAGTTGAATTGTTAAAAAGTAGTATTAGTATTAGGGTGCCCGCCAAGAAATTTTTTTGTGATACATACTCTCACCAAACTTCGTGTATGGCTTCATTGGACCTAGTCTGACACCCAATTCCTCTATGACTTTTTTGTTTTTGGGGCGTTTGTCCGCTGTTTCCCTAAACATGTCGTTTTTACGACATATAGAAAGTTTATAGATACTGTTTTTTTTTCAAACAGAATAGCTTAAAAACATTATCTGAAACGTGAAAATAAAATTGTCTGATAATAAATGTGGTTTATTGGTTGTGTCCGCCATCTTAAACATGTCGGAAAAACGACTATAAGAAAATTTATTAATAACCACCTGATTTTCGCTGTATCCGTTTATTAAAAAATACAAAAAAATCTTATTATATTGTCTGACAAAAATTATTTCCCGATTTCCCAGTCTGACGCGTCAAAGTTGTCGATTACCTGACAACAAAAAATTTATTAATAACCGCCAGACACCTGAAAATTATGTTAAGAAAACAAATATTTGATTTTTGATATAAGTGTCTGATAAATATAGTGGGGCGTAACTAGAGTCTGACGAAAAAACATCAATTTTTAATAGTTGCAGGATCATCCTATCTCAAGTGAGCAAAGTAAGTATATTTTACCACTTTTGATGTACATACCTGCAAATATCGGAATCTCCGAGTTATGTCAAATGGCAGTATCTAGGTAAAAAATTTACTACCCCTGAATTTGCTTAGAGGAGATTTAAAGGTTAAGATGAAAGTTGCTTAATAAAGGTTAAATTATGAAATTTAAACAATATAAAACACAAAATATTTACTTGTTCTCTAAAGAAAGGTTTACATTCCCATTCTCCGACCTTTAGGGACGCCTACAAGAGCCCTTCGTTGGGGGTTAAGAAATGGTACACATTTATTTATTTATTAAATTCTGAAAATTTTATTAAAAAAAACTTTGAAAAAACGTAAAGAATTATAAAAACAAAACAAATTAATTCTTTTCATCTTCGTCTGATGACTCTGATGTTGATTCATCAGGTACCGAATCATTTTCACTTTCATACAATGAATGAATGAATCTGTACTGGTGTAGTGGTGCTAAAAGATTGAATTTTTTAAAGCCAATTTTACAAACATTTGGTTTTTTAATTTATTGTGAAGTATAAAATTCAGAAGACTAAAAAAATTGGGGAAAATTACTAGCTAGTCTTTTACTCAGTAAATGGTTGATGAAAAAAAACTGTTAAAAAAATTCTGGCTTTTTGGTAGGTAATAATTGTTGTTTATTACACAGTAATGTAATAAACACGAGATATGACATAGGAAATTTTAAGAACACCCATATATAGACAAATTTTTCTTAATTCGAAATAATTAATAAATAATAATAAAATAATTGTTGACCTCCAGGAAAGAAATTAATACAAACAATTTTGTTATAATTAGCAAGGTCAATAAACATTACATCTGAGGGTTTCCCATGCTTTGTTTATCAATAAATATAATCAATACGTTGCAAGTTAGAATAATGAAATTTAAAATTAACCTTCACACAAGGGCATAGACGAGGTAGTTTTGGAATAAATAGCAGGAGTTTTTGACGCCAGAGAGAGGTAGTAACACTCCCTAAGTGACCAGTCTAAGTACGGCCGGCCACTTTATCGACAACAGTAATATTGTGTAGTTGTGATATTCCAATTAAAACGTAAGTTTTTAACGTATAATTATTTTTTTATATACTGTATTGATATTTTTTATTTTTTTGACTTAACTGGGTGTCCCAAAAGATAAAAGAGACCCATATTCTCAGTCATATTGAGTGTACTGTTTACATCTGCGGCCCTTACCTACCAATCTAGTCTAAAATTATAGGCATATACGGGAGATATCGTATGTTCGAGGATCATCTCTCCATATATTTTGGTTGCTGTATTGTGCAAGGATATTCAACTGTACAGGATATCGTATTTATTCTGATTTAATTCCAAAAGTCTCGTTCGATATTTTATTACCTTATATTGTACAGGATATCCACATACCCGAGATATCATAATTATTCTACTAGATTTCCAAAGTTTGTTGATAGATTATTTACTATAGTGTACAGGATATCCAAATTCCCGAGATATCTTAAGTACTTTATTCGATTTCAAAATTTTGTTGTTATATATGATCTACTATATTGTACAGGATATCCACATACCCGAGATATCATAATTATTCTACTAGATTTCCAAAGTTTGTTATATATTATTTACTATATTGTACAGGATATCCAAATTCACGAGATATCATAATTACTTTATTCGATTTCAAAATTTTGTTGTTATGTATGATTCACTACTATTTTGTAATATATATACTTGTGCATACTTATCCTTCCAGTCTATTTCCTTTAACATTAACCCTTACCCTCGTACCAGCAAATAGAACGGGCTGATACGACCTGCATTCGAACTAAGGCTTGGCACATTGTATAAGCCCAAGAGACCTTGACCGCTCGTGCCAGGAAAACCCCTCCCTTGAGGTAACCCGCAGGGAGATTCCTGGTTCTAAATTTTGTGCCGTAAGGCACTGGTGACAGCACGCTGCAAAGATTTCTAGGATAGGAGTATACATTAGGGCCCCTCCGGTCACTATAATCAGAGGAAAAAAAAGCCAGAGAAATAATACCGTTTCCTATACCAATTGGGATATACCAACGACCTATTAGTGTGGGGACAGCGGTAACGGGATACAACCCCCAAAGGAGCAAGAGAAATGTATTACAAGGGGAAGAAGTATTACAGTAATAATTGAAATCTTTTACCAGGTACTTCCCTCCGCTACATTTAACAAGTCAAGACATGAAGCGTTTAATCGCGAAATATAAGAAATTCAAAATCGGAAAATAGTTATTTGTATCACTAGTCCAGAAAATGACCTTTTGCGAGTATGAGAGTGATATTGTGTAGCCTAGATGCGAAGCATCGAGGCGAAACATTTTCTGGATGTGTGATACACACTTTTTTTGGTCCGACCACTTTTTAAATTGATCAAAAGTTTATAAATTTTCTACTAAAAACTAAAATATCTAAAAATCGACTAAAATGACATTTGCTATATGATTAATAAAATTAGCAATGAATGATTCTCAATCGAAATCTAACTACTTAATTATTAGATAATATAATATGTAGGTATGTGCCTAATGTCGTATAAAGTAGCACAGTTAAGGTTATTTTAAGATAAAATTGATAAAAACAAATAATTATTAGGCATAAACCATTTAATTTTAAATAAACACAGCAAAATACAATCGATATATTTTTATAACCGAATGAAAGGTTGTTGTAAACAAATGCGTCATTTCACAAATGTCAAATTTAAAAGTCAAACTTTTATTTAATATAATCTTTATTTACAAACAATCTATTAGTACTCTTTTTAATACCAAAAAAGTCTTTACGCAAATATTGAGATTTATTTAATTAATTTATGAAGTGGTGTACCCAAAATTAACTGGCAAATGAGAAAAACAAAATTTCATTTGATCATAAAGGTATGACATATAGTTTAAGTTACTATTTGATATAAGTAGTGTAATCACTGTAGTGAGTGAGTTGGTAATATCTTGGTAACTCTATTGCCGGCCTAGTAAATAAATGAAGCTGTTTCCGGACGATTTTAAAGCATGAAATAGAATTGTTTCTGGTCGGAGGACCAAAAACATTTTTTTTTGAAAATAAAAATATTTATGATGTTTGAAGTTATAAACATTTTTTTTATTATAATTAAGAGAAAATCGTGTTTTGAAGGTAAATTTTAATAATTATTAAAAATTTGTATTTCACACGTCAGACTGAAATATTAAAAAACACATTTTATCAGACATCTAAAAAATTGTATTTTATTTTTTTTTAAGCAATGTTCAAAAAATTAGCTGGTTATTAATAAATATAGAGAAAAGAACACAAGGTCCAAGCGTATATTGGCAAAATAGGTATTTTTATCTAAGAGACCCTCTTTCAATGTCAGACAATTTTTTTAACATATTCCAAATTTAATTTAAAAACTAAAAAAAATCATAAAAAAAAGTTATTAATAAATTTTTTGTTGTCAGGAAATCGACAACTTTGACGGGTCAGACTGGGAAATCGGGAAATAATAAACCACATTTATTATCAGACAATTTTATTTTCACGTTTCAGATAATGTTTGAAAAAAAACAGTATCTATAAATTTTCTATATGTCGTAAAAACGACATGTTTAGGGAAACTTAGCGGACAAACGCCCCAAAAACAAAAAAAGTCGTAGAGGAATTGGATGTCAGACTAGGTCCAATGAAGCCATACACGAAGTTTGGCGAAAGTATGTATCACAAGAATTTTTCCCGGCGGGCACCCTAACTATATTGTATTTATCCAAGTATTGAATAAAGTTGTGAAAGACTATTTCTTAATGTCTGACAGCACAGTAGCCTCATTAAATATTCAAATAGAAAATTATCTCTTACAGAGTGATCCTAAGAATTTTACAAGTGAATACTAAAATTCTAATGCAAAACAAGTAGGTGTCTGTATTAGTTATCTGTACATCCCTGTTTCAGCTCAAAATACAATATGGTAATAAAACTGAACAATGCCAGCAAAAGGATAAACAGTGCGGCAGTGGCGGAGATTACGATATTAGTTCATTTTGCTTATTTAATTAGATTCGGTCAACATTACAGTTGAAATAAAATTCATTCGTTTAGGCCTATTATAACAAGTTACATTTTCATTTTTATTAAATTAAATTAATTACAGAAAATATAGTTTAATTCTCATAATTCAAATTTATTGACAATGAATTAATGTATATTAAGTAAAGTAAACATACCATTGATAGGAAATATAAAATTCAATCTATAGTATCATCCTCTTCGCTGGCCGTACAAGAATCATCCGAAGACTCGTCGGTTCTATGAAGTTATCTAAAACCCACATTT
This sequence comes from Galeruca laticollis, assembly GCA_963921935.1. NCBI lineage: Eukaryota > Metazoa > Arthropoda > Insecta > Coleoptera > Chrysomelidae > Galeruca > Galeruca laticollis. The sequence goes on from OY998175.1 coordinate 218,366,537, forward strand.
TCTCTTCCTCTTTAATTACATGATTCACAGCATCTCTCCAGTTCTTTTCAGTTATTGTTGTCAATGAGTACTTCATGAGTTCACGAACATCTTTCATTTTAAATGTTTCATTATGTCTAGCTACATAACCTTTCATTTGGGCCCATATTAACTCTATCGCATTTAATTCACAATGGTATGGCGGCAAACGAAGCACTGTTATCCCACGATTCTTGGCTATTCCATCAATAACGAACTTTTTAAATTGTACCTTGTGATCTGAAGCAACCTTTAAACGTTCTTTTTTCAACATATCATCTTCAAATGGTATATCTTTTACGATTAACCAGTTTCTAATATCAGCTTTTCTCCAAGAGGTAGATGGAAGATTTTCTGTTAATCGCGAATGATAAGTGGCATGTCATATTGGAACATGTCAAAACTATATTTCTAACAGTAGCAGCCGGCATTTGATGTACAATAGCATCATGCACATTTAACACTACAGTCTTCGTTTGTAAGCTAAGCACGCTCTTACACTTTACTGGGGTAAAACTTGAAGACATTTTTCACAGCACAGTTAACACTTATGGAACATAAGCGACTCTATGCAAAACAAATTATACAAATTTGGGCGAGACCAAGTTTCACCGTATATACCTGCAAAATTTCTAAGTAGTCATTGGGACAATCCCTAGTAGGACCCTATTGTAGTGTTTCTTGGAAATGTTATTATCAGAGTAATTATCTGGAGAATGAATTGATAAATGGTTTGTTAATATGTCTCCCAAGAATTGACCTGCTTCAAATTCTCAAGATAATTAATGAAATATTTAGTCAGAATAGTTGCGTTACAAGATTATTTCAAAAATAATTCATTGTTTTAACTGTATGTACTCTACAAATGTATGAAGGTCAGTTAGTTGTTTTAATTAACCGAATTTAAATTTATATTACCTTTATATATCAGATCGGGTATAAAATTAAATAGTAAATAAATTCCTTAGATGAACTGGGACGCTTATGGTTTACTACCTGACTAGCATCTGTGACCTTTTCGCGTGCTGTCAGACAATAAGAAACAGACTATAATTAATTTTTTTTTCTGATAAAAATGTAAGATTCAAAATTTAAAATTTTGAAAATTTTACTAAATTTAGGCAACAATATAGAAAAAATTAGGAAACTACAGTGAAGCGTTTCTAGTTCCATAAGTTGATAACGTGTTTAAACGCTTTCGAATCTTTATATACTCACCTTTTATTTTCTGGCAACAATTAAAAAATGCAATACTGCAAGAGTCTTGGTCTTGTGCAACCCTCGCCCACTCGTTCTTTCGTAATGCAATCCTTCAACTAATCTCGCTTTTTGCAAGACCAAGACTAGTCTCGCACATCACTAACTGTAAAATGATCATTGAAATTGTTATAAGTAGTAAAAAATTGCGATTTCCCAGATAAAAATTGAAAGGTATTTCAATAAAAGAAAAGATATAAATTTGTGTTTTGTGAAATGTAAGATTTTTTATATCTAACATTTAAAATACAAAACTCGAAGAGTTGACTTACTAGAACAACATAAACTTCGGGATATTTAATGATACTGCTTTTCCAAATGTAAATTTCATTCCACCTAAAATTTTCCTTAAAAGTTTACCCATTTTTGATTACTAACAGCCTGCATAACTGTAGCAAAGCGGGTAGTTAGTTTTTGACATCTTCATTAACGAATTTTTTTTTCCGCTGCTGGTTTTTGGTGCTTTTACTTCTCCTTGTTACGTCCATGAATGCAAGTGACCTTTTATTTAAAGCTTAGACATGCTCGGTTATAATTTACCCATTAATAAGATAGAACACTACACACAGCAATTCTTACAGCGTTGTCACGAGTTGCAAAGTAGATAAATATATTGACTTAAAAGGAGACTGAGTATGTTGAAAAATAAAACTAAATTTTAAGAAAAAATGCATTCCTTGTTCATTTGTTAGGTTGGAAGCATTTCGGACTACCCTTTGGACTCCTTCATGACATTATAAGAGGAAATGGTAATACAATCCCATATCCATATGTTTATATTATCGTTTTTGCTGTCTACATTGATATTGATCCAGTTCCAATTCATTGTAGTATATACGAAATCGCACACTGGTGTAGTTCCTGAATCCGACTCTGTCTAGCACTATATATGACAGTTAAAATGTTGGCGAATTCGCACCAATTTCTTAGAACGATTAAATATCATTTTTTGCGATCGTTTTTATTTCTAGGAAGGTCGATTGTTGGGAACCGCAATCGAGAATCTTCCGGAATAGAAGGCACTATAAAAACGTTTATTATATAAGAGACTACCTACCAGCGGAGTTAGTTTAGTTTACAATTTAATCTCGTAGTAAATAGATGTAAACAAAAATTAAGTATTAGTGAATATACAGTGTACCTGCATATATTAAGTATAAGTGTTAGTGAAATAAGTGTATAAATAAATTGCGTAAGTATATATCGTGTGTGTATTTATCCCACCCATTGTGTACTTAAATAAATAAGAAAAACATTACAATATTTATACGTTACGACAGACATTATCAAACACATTGACTACATGAATGTATCTTGTGATCAGGGCTTTAATTCAAAGTTACTAAATTTACATAAGAAAATCACATTAGACAATATACTTGTTTTATAAACAGGTATTCCATCACTGCTCTTAATAATTAGACAAGTATACATATGACCACTACGAGTAACATTTTATAATATTTCAACTTTTCAATAAATAACTATAGAGATTGAGGCAAATAACATTCTAGAATATATTCTTAATAATTTATTGCTATAAAAATACCGATAATCTTTGGATTAACAGAATATTCACTGTTCGATACTCAGGTATTTGTTCCATAGATTGGACTGTATTGACTGGTCCTTAGAGACCAATAAGCTACACAAAATTTCCCAAAATAATTCATATAACAATTTGTTCAAAAATATTTACAACCAAAAATGGAATATTCAATTGAGCAAATTCATTACAACAGTCTTTATTATAAATAACTAAATATTTCTACTAGGAAATTAAAATAAATAATATTTCGACCGAATAAATAATTTAACTAAAACACTGTCACGTGACGGAATTTTAAATATACCTACTGTTATTTCTTTGAAAACTGATCAGTCCCTCTAAACAAAAATGTAACGATCACAGTATCATTAAAAAAAATTCAAACACTTTTAAGTCCAAAAAAGGTTTCAAAGAGTTTGATAAACTGTTATTTGTCCGTTACCGGAAAATAGTGGCCACTAATTCCCTAGCTATATGCCTCGACAGATACCAAATTACATTTTTATAAAAAAATTTACCCTTGTTGAAAGAAAATCATCTATTTTGCACATTTGGTACATTTTCAAGAGCTCTAGCAGTCAGTTAAGCATAGATATGTTGTTCACAATGATTCGAATCTGATCTAAAAGAGATTGAATTAAAAACGAAAAAAATGGTTTATATGCAGAGAAGTAGTTGTCTTTTCTACAAAAAATAGTAGGTAAAACTGTTGATTCTTGTAACATAGAGGTTTTTAGTAGAAATCTGGATAACGTTTGGAGGCCAACTAGAGAGAAATGAAATAACAGATGGAGAAGCTACAAATAAAATTAAAAATTAGCAGACAATAAATGTATTACACACTGACAGTTTAAGCTTTTTGATGCTGATAGGACAATATTGAGAATTGGTTGTGAGTTGGGGGTACATCCATAAAAATAAAAAAGTAGAATCCACTTTAGCGTAATGAAGTATATAAGAGAGATGACAAAATATACACGAAGATTGGAGATGGGAGTTAATTGATGAAAAATAACTCAGCTGATTGGCTCATCTATGCCGAATGTGTAACAAATATCAGTAGAAGTCTCAAAACCGAAAGAAGTGGAAAGTGAAGAGAAAAAGTTCATATACACAAAAACCTTAGCAGAAAACAAACTCGTGAAATCGTTTCTCAAACATTGTGAACTACCCTATTCAAAATTAGGCATAATCAATGGATAAGTTTATCTTAAGTCATTTGTCATACGTACTATTTCTTTTTGTAATGGTATATAAGTAAATCTATGAAAATCCGTCATGTGAGATTCACACCAGTGATATAAAGGATGTAACAAAAATATATGTCAGAAATAAAACCACATATTTTGTGACGTGAAGGTACAGCTGGAAAATTAAAATCAATTTTTTCCAAATAAAGAAAACTACGCACCCCGTAAATATTTTATGGAGTACCTGGTATGTTAGGATTCGTAAATGTTAATATGAGGTACATTATTTGATGTATTTGATCGATTTTAAGTAGGATATTATTCTACGACGGTTGTCTAAAAAGTTTCCAACCTAAACACGGAGATGGTAAAGCTTTTCAATTAAAGTTGGGGCTCAAATCTGTTTCTTACGACCTGACGGAGGAGGGTGTCATTCATCGACTCAGCTCGACAAGCTGAGTCCATCGATATCACTTTTAGCGTCCGAGGACGACTTTTTGGAAAACATTGTTAAACCTATTGGAAATATCGATAGTACTCACCTATTTTGAAGATTATCCGTCAACAATTTTCATTCCCCCTTCCCCTTCTTGAAAAATATAAAATACTTAGTACGCGCACATCAGGTTATTCAAGAAGGGGTAGAGTGAATCCAATGATTATATTCCCTTCCCCTTCTTGAAAAATATCCAATAATTTGTAACGCGCATTACGTTATTCAAAAAGGGGAACGGAATGTCCAATTATTATATTCCCTGATATATGCTTTTAACTTTTATTTTTTTAAAAGTGCGTTGACTCAGCTCGTCGAGTTGTGACGAATGACACCCCTCTCCGTTAGGTCCTAGGAAACATATTTTTACCGAAATGGCTGAATGCGTTGAGAAATCTCAATGAAATTTCAGCCATTTTCCATCTTCAGTAGTGTAAACGAGCAAGGGTGATTCTAAAGCCTCGTGGTGTAACGTTAGGCGTGTAGGCTCAAGACGAAGAGGTCTCGGGTTCGAATCCCGGCGCTAGATAAACCATTTTTTAATTTAATAAGTCGTAATAGACGTTTATATAGTAAGAAATCCAGCAAATAATTACTAATAGAGAAAATATGAAGACGAAAAAAGCTGTAAAAACGGATTATAAGATAGGCTACAAAAATCAAACAAAAAATCAAGGAAACGAACAGGCAGAAAGAACTAATAAAGTTAAGTACGTGGAATGTCCAAGGCATGTGTGAAGAGGGAGCGATAAACAATTTGGAAAGTGAAGAAAAAAAGTACAATATAGATATGATTTTAATTCAAGAGACACACATGAAACAGACCCAAACTAACATGCTATAGAAAATATGTTTTATTTACAAGTGGAGGGAAAATAAGGAGATACGGAATAGGGTTCTTAATTTTGAAGTTTGAACCAGTTTCAGATAGAATTTGTACGATAGAAATAAAAGACATAAGAAATATATCAATAGTTAATATATAGGCCTCTACAGAAGAAAAGGCAGATGAGGTAAAGGAAGAGTTCTAAGAAAAGCTAGAGGAAGAATATAACAAAATAAAGAGAGGTAATATCAAGATAGTAATGGGAGATGCCAAAATAGGAAAAGAGGCTAGATGCAAGAGCACAAAAGGTGGAGAAAGTATGCTTGAAGTGTCGATTAATGGAGTTCACGGAACAAAAAAAAACATGAAAGTGATGAGCACAATTTTTAAACGCACAAAGGAACATGGATAGCACCCAGTACGTAATACACGAATCAAATTGATCATATTTTAATAGAGAAAACACACCGCAAGTTAACAAAAAACATGAAGAGGTATATATATGAACTCTTACCACTTTCTGTTAACGGTAGAAGTGATATTACAAAAGAAAGAAAAGAAGCGACAAGAAAGAAGATGAATCAAACGGATGGATACTGGAAAACTGTTGCAACCAGAGATACGATGAAAGTATGAAGAGGAGATTAAAAGAGGTTACCAACATTTAGGTAAAAGTGAAAATAAGAGTATAAACGAAACGTGGGAACAATTAGAAGAGATAATGAAGGAAGCATGTGTACAAATAATACCAAAGAAGAAACGGCAGAACAGGAAACATTGTGGGACCAAGAATGCAAAATAGAGACTGAAAAAAGAAATAAGCTTAGAATAAGAGCAATAAAAACACAAGGAATAGAAGACATAGAAAAATATAAAGAACAATCGTGAACAAAAAAATAAACAGGCAAAAAAAAGAACTAGGGAGGAAAGAAAGATAGAAAAAATAGAAAAGTACTGCAAGCAAAAAGAAACAAAAAACTTTTACAGAGAAATTGAAATAGGAAAAGTTAGTTACCAAAATGGGTCCATAAAAATGAAGAAGGCAATCTAGAGTACGGAGAAGTAGAAATTAAAGAACGAAGGAAAGAATATTTGTATGAATTACTGAATGCCAATAGAGGAGTTATAGAGCCTAACCTAACCTAACCAGGGATACTAGAAGACCACATTAGATGACTCCTCCGAGGAAGAAAAAGAGATTATGGAAAAAATTAATAATCACAAAAGCCCGGAGAAAAATGGAATAGCCATAGAGAACATCAAATATACGGAGAAAGAGATTAAAGAGAAAATTTTCGATTTACGTAAGGATATTTGGGAGAAGAGATGCCAGTAAATTGGGAGGCCACAATTATTCCAAGCCATAATAGCGGCGATAAAACTGACTGTAATAACTAAAGGGGGATAGCTCTGTTAGACGTAATGTATAAGATAATGGCAACATGATTAGAAAATATAGTAGAACCACAAATTCAGAATATCAGGTCGGATTTAGGAAAGGAAGAGAAACAGTGGATCAAGTTTACACAATGAAGGAAGTACTTACACAACATGCTACGAATATAATATCTCGGCAGCAATAGCCTTTATAGATTTCAAGAAAACATACGACTCGGTGAGAAGGGAAAAACTGGCATAAATGATAGGAGAATTTCGTATACCCTCGAAGCTGCAGAGACTGGTAATTATAAGTGGTAATATCCAAGTAAAAGAAGAAGAATCAGCAAACTTCGAAATCAACACAGGCTTCGGATAAGGGGACACACTATCAACGCTGCTCTTCAACCTAACATTTGAATCAATTTTAAGGAATGGAAAAATGAGCAGACAGAAATATACTATTAATTGCATACGCTGATGATATGGCAATCTTAACAAGAAACGAAAAAGAACAGGGCCAAATAAATAAGAAACTAATAGAAGGGCAGAAAATGGGACTATATATAAATGAAAAGAAAAGCAAGATAATGAAAATAAGAAACTCGAAATTAACTGAAATGAAAGTAAGAATTCAAATTTGAGGAAGTGGAAAAATTCATTTATCCAAGAGAAGGATGACAAATAAATGTGAACAGGCAAAAGAAATAGATGCAAGGTTAACCAACGTGAATAGAATCGCTGGAGCTTTAAGTAAACAGTTAAGATCGAACAGACTATCCAGAAGAACAAAAGTAAGAATATAAAAGACCATAATAAAATCAATGGATATTAAATCAGCCCACGAGCGAAATTATAAGGAGATGGGAAAGGAAGATACTTGGAAGAATTATAGACTGGAAAAAATAGGAGACGAATATTTAAGAAGAACTAATGCAGAAGTATATGAGATCTATAATGATCCGCAGATAGACGTGGTAGTAAAATCGACGAGGATGCAGTGTCTGGAACATTTGGAAAGAATGTCAGAAACTAGGACGATGAAGAACACAGCACATAAAATACCAGACCGCAAGGAAAAGATGGAAGGAAGCAATACTAATAATCTTTTTTTTTATCGTGTTGGTAACTAAGTATTTGACTATTATTTTCAAAATCATCATCTGAAAACTCTATGTTTCCTTCCTACATGTTCATTTACTTATTTAGTTTATAAAACTAGGAATAATTAATTTATTTATTCAATCTAAACTACCATATTTAGCATACCACTACATACTTTAGATTAGGGTGTCCCATTGAAGATATTAATGTTAGTTCCTTATATTATTAGAAAAATAATTTTCCCAACCAAAGTTGTGAAGAAATTCTAACAATCTAGATTTATAGGTGTAGATTAAGATTTAACACACCAATATACCCGATTATATAAAACCAAAAATAAAAAACATGTGCAAAATGTGATCTTTACTCAATGGCTTTCGACATGAAATCAATAAACCTTCTGGCGTACTGTTCCGGATCACAGGTGCTAATTATGTTGACGTTCGATCCATATTTCACAATCTTGGCCGCTTTCGCATTATTCGGATTCTTGGGTATTTTCAGCTTCCAATTCGCGTTGTCTCTGGAGTTCTTGCTCATCCCCGACTTTTCTCCATAAATCACAGTTACAGGTAAAGTTTTATTTAACCCTTTCGCTCATGGCGTCCTAAATTTAGTACACGATTTATTATTCATTGCAATTTACTCTGGGAGACTGTTTTATCCGTCTGTTCATGTTGTACTAAATTTAGAATACTTATGCTCCATACGCAAATGGTCTGTTGTCCTTTACATATCTGAATAAACACCTTAACTATGGTTATTCTTGATTTATCTGGACTAAGTACATGTAAAAATTTATTCAGTGTTAGCAATACTGTGTTCAAAAGATAACGTGCAATCTTCATTATCCGCGAATACGCTGTTATTGGGACACTGCGCTCAATATTCCGAATATATCACAAACGATGCCAATAAACAGATTTTATTCTCTAAGGCAAAACCTGCATTTTGTTGATGTAACCACAGAAAATAATGATGGCGACAGATTGTGGAAAATTCGCCCATTATAACATACCCTTAGAGCAAGATGTTTATCGCTGCCTTCAGAAACGTGCCTTAGCATAGATGATCAGATGGTATCATTCAAAGGTAAACTAAACGTGAAGCAGTATGTGCCGAACAAACCTAAACTGTGGGGTATCAAAATATTTGCTATCTGTGCGCAAATGTTTGACTTTATCATCTACCAAGGGTCAACGACAGAACTCTGCAAACAACAATTGGAAGTATTCGAACAAGGGGCCGCAGTAGTTTTAAAACTAGCTGAACGCATAAATGAAGAAAACGTCCAGTTATATTTTGACAAATATTTCAGTAACTACAATCTGCTGCATTATTTGCGTCATAAGAATATATTTGCAACATGTACCGCGAGATTTGACAGGTTTCACAAACCGCCAATTACTTCCGATAACGACATGCGAAAATCCGGAAAGGGAACTATGGAGCAACTAGTCAGTGGTGATGGAGAAGTTGTGATTACTAGATGGTTTGACAATAAATCAGTCAACATGTCGTCAAACTTCATGGGAATAGGTTATCAGGATAAGTGTCGCAGGTGGGACAGGCAAAAGAAAGATTTTTTACAAGTAGCCCGTCCCAAGGTAATAAAAAATTAAATTTGAACATTTATACGTTCGAAAAAATGGACACTGCTCATGTTCACACATGCTATTGACATAGATGTGTGAATTCTTGGAGCGAATATAAAAAAAAAGCTTCAGCATTAGGAGTTCCAAAAAAACAGGCTCTTGACCTTCTCCACTTTCGCAGGTTTTTTGATTTCATCTGGAGTTTTATAATTTCCCATATATTTCGCAACTCTATCATTAAAATTAAACATGTTAGACACCAACTGTATTAATGGAACTTTTTGATGTTTTACTCGAAAAGTTTATTTTTAAGTTTCGAAAGACCCTGGCTATTATTTTGACAGTCCAATTTTTTTTTAATAATTAAAAGTCTCATTTATCCCCCTATTTAGGATATACTTACACGCTTACATCATAGGATAGATGATACATGAAGTATGATAACGAATACAGGATAGATGGATGACACATGATTTATTACAGAAGTCACAGAACATATGCTGGATGACAGTTGACACATGATGGAGTGTGAAGGCTATTGGACCAGAAGGTCACTAATAAACTTAGTAAGGTTAGTCGGTAAAAGTGAACCACGATTATTTAGGGAATACGTTTATTTAGGTAGTTAATAAAACACATTGAGATTAGAACGCTACGAAAGTGTAAAACAACCGAATCGACAAGGTTATTATTGATAACCGTAAACAGTGCCAACGGACTGAAGTGTATCGATTCAGCATCCGTATAGTAAACAACAGAAGTCACACAACATATGATGACACATGATGGATGACAGATGACCCACGATGAATGACAGATGACAGAACGCAGAACATAGATGATACATGACAGATAAACAAAAAAGTTATTGTCCATTAGGAGAACGGATCTGCTCACACTTCAGCTACCGCTATGCCTAAAATTCACAAACTTCATTTAAATTGGTTGACCGTAATATCCAGATCAGGCCCCCAGTGACTTTTTGCTGTTTCCTAACTTAAAAATTTTGATTGAAGGCCGGATATTTTCATAGACGGAGGAAATGATAGCATACGTAAACGCATATTTTGTAGAGAAAGAAACTATAAACAATAATAACAGTTTTCAAGAAATCGATTAAGTCTTATAATACTGTATATAATCCATATCAAAATTGTTCTGCCTGGACATATTTCTACAAAGAAAACAGTATTTGAATAATTGAGGTTAGAATGTCGATCTCCTGCTCGAGTTGCAAGCAGGAAATTTCGGATAATGACAAGGAAATGCAATGTGATAGCTGCAGAGTTTAGTTCCACCTTGTGGAAAAATGTAGTGGATTATGTGCAAGCGAAATCCGAGATATAGTTGTTCAAAAAATAATTATAATGTTTTTCTGTGAGGTCTGTCGCTCGGCTATTAAAAGAGTGCCATACCTACTAAATAAAATAACTTCATTAGAATCTAAGATCAGTTCCCTAAAAAAAGAGATGGAAACCATGAAACAAATGAATCCCTCCAACAATATGGATCTCATTCTATCGGAAGTCTATGAACGTTCCCAACGAGCGAATAACATGATGATCTATAATATGGAAGAATCAGGTGCATAGGAATTGAACCAACGTATTGAGTATGATAGAAGAAAAGTAGTTAATATCCTGGAGTCCGTGGGTGTTCATGAAAAGGAGCTTGTTTGAGTGATAAGAGTTGGTAAGAAATCCAATAAACCGAGACCCGTCAAAGCAATCTTATCTAACCCTGATTTTGTTACTAAAGCCTTGAAATCAGGAAGAGTTTGGTCCTCGTCTAGATATAATATTGGTCCTGACAGAACAAAATTACAAAAAGAAGCGTTTAGGAAGGTTCACAATGACTTAAAATTACGCAGAGAAAATGGTGAACAAAATTTGATTATTCGATACAGAGCAGGTCATCCGGTTATTGAAACCAAACTCCCAAGAAAAAACTAAGCGAAACCCCTCTACAAAAATTCAAGATTTATTTTCAGAATGTTGGAGGATTGAGAACAAATTTGAATTGCATTACGATATCATAATCTTAGTTGAGTCTTGGTTGACAGACTCATTTGCTACTTCAGAGCTTGGTTTAAAAAACTATCAAATATTTCGATGTGATAGAAATGAATAAACAAGTAACCTGAAAAGAGGTGGAGGAGTTTTGATGGCATTTGAGACTGATTTACAAGTTTATCAAATTACTGAAGTGAATATTGATGTTGAACATCTATTCGTACATCTTACACACAACAAAAGCAGTTTCATTTTTGGTTCAACATACATTCGTCCGGGCTCTGGCAACGTCATCTATGAAAGTCACTGTCAGTCAGTCGAAAATATACTATTCAAATATATGAACTCATCAGTATTTTTATTTGGTGATTATAATTTGCCATTGGCCACTTGGTACCCCCACGATCGGGATGGACTATTACAGCATTGTCCAATTGGATATCCAGCATCGATACTGAATGAACATTTTTCTTTTAGTGGACTAAAACAAATTAATACGATACCTAATAACAATAATGTATTTTTAGACTTAGTTTTCTCCAATTCGCAAGACATTATGTCAGTGAATCTTGCAATTGATCTATTATTGCCCAACAATCCACATCATGTAGCATTATCCTGTGACTTAGTACTACCAGATAATCATGAGAGTATGAAGTTTGATACTTATTACTATGATTTTAAAAATTCAGATTTTATTGGTTTAAATAATTATTTTGCTGCTATTGACTGGGATGTGTTCTTGAGTGGTAATGTTGAATTAGCGGTTAAGAATTTTTATCAAATTTTCAATAATGCTTTGGCAAATTTTGTACCTTTTCGTAGATACAAATCCTCAAATTATCCGGTGTGGTTTAATTCTGAATTGAAGCAACTAATCAGAGAAAAGAAAATAGCTCACAAAAGATTCAAAGAGACGTCTGATACTAATAATTATACTGCTTTTTGTAATTTGAGAACTAGGTGCAAAAATTTATCCAAGTTATGTTATAGTGACTACATAGGTATGGTTGATAACAACGTCTCAACTAATCCCAAATATTTTTGGAACTATATCAATTCTTTGAAAAAAGATCATGGAATTCCTAATATTATGACATACAATGATGATGTAGCCAGCTGTGGCACAGATATTGTGAATTTGTTTGCTGAACATTTTGGAAGTGTATATAGCAATATTGAGGTTGCTGATTATGTAAATTTCAATCCAGTTAATACTGTTACCCTTCTGGGGGTTTTTAATGGAATAATGAAACTAAAAGACAATCTGAGTTCTGGACGGAATTCCTTCGTATATTCTGAAAAGGTGTGTTTATTCTTTAAGTAAACCATTAGAAATTTTGTTCAATTTGTTACTCAAAAATCAAATATTTCCTACTACCTGGCGAAATAGTTATGTAACGCCTATTTTCAAAAACGGTTCTAAGGGAGAAATCAGAAACTATAGACCAATAAGCAAACTTTCTGCCATACCAAAATTATTGGAACAACTCTTGGTCAGTCATATTTCTTTTTATTATAAAAATTTAATAACTGAACAACAACACGGTTTTGTAGGTGGTCGATCAACGGTAACTAACTTATTATTATATCAAACCGATATTGTCAGTGCACTAGAACAACATAATCAAATTGACACGGTCTATACTGGCTTCAGTAAAGCTTTTGATAAAGTGAACCACAATTTATTAATCAACAAGTTGTCTGCCGCTGGCTTTCCATCATGGTTGACAAACTGGTTACATAGCTATCTTTATTCTTTATAATAGACATCAGTTAGTTAAAATTAAGAATTTTGTTTCCAATTCTTTCCTTGTCATATCAGGAGTGCCACAGGGATCGCACTTGGGTCCCCTGTTGTTTAACATTTTTATCAATAACATAGGAACTATTTTTAAAAATTGTAAATTTCCTCTTTTTGCTGATGACTTAAAATTATATACAAACATCTCAAAGCCAACTGATTGTAACAAACTACAAGAAGATCTTAATTCCTTGATAAACTGGTCAGAATCAAATGGAATGTTGTTGAATCCTGATAAATGCCAATGTATTACTTTTAGTAGAGCAAATCCTATAATTCAAAATGACTATCATATTGATAATAAGATCATAAAAAGAGTATCGGTTGTTAAGGACCTTGGAGTATTATTTGATGAAAAACTTACATTTGTTCAGCATATGAATTCAACTGTAAGCAGCAGCTCTCGAAAACTAGGTTTTGTTCTTAGAAATATACGGGTATTTTCAATTCTTTCAACAAAAACATTATACATGTCACTCATATATTCTTGTCTCCAATATGCCTCTCCTGTCTGGAGCCCTCATTATCAAGTTCATATCCATCATCTTGAGCGTATACAGAACAAGTTTTTGAGAGTTGTTGCCTATAAAATGGGCTTATACCAGGGTACATACAATTATTCCCAAATCTTAGAGCATATATCAATTCATACCTTAGAAACCAGCAGAAATCGATCTGATTTGATTTTATTATACAAATTAATTCATGGCGTAATATGCCCAGAATTGTTGGCACAAATCAATTTTAGATTCAATAGAATACCAACACGTAATTCTGAACTTTTCAGCATTCCTTTTCACCATACTAATTATGGCTACAATAGCAGTATACCTCGTATTATGAGACTGGGTAATCTACTTAACACAAACGATGTATGTGTAACTGGTGTGAGCTTGTGTACCTTTAAAAATTCACTTAATGAAGTGGCTACTCTGTGATATCTTGTGATATATATTATTATCTTCTTATATTAATTCTTATATTGTTTATTGTCTATATATATATATATATATATATATATATATACATATATATATATATATATATATATATATATATATATATATATATATATATATACATATATATATATATATATATATATATATATATATATATATATTGTAAAGAGGGGTTTGCCCGTTTATAAATAAATAAATAAATATTATCTGGAAGGGTTAAAAAAGTTAGTTGAGTTTGAAAAAGTGTATTGATTATGTTGAAAAATAAAACTAAATCTTAATATTTTTTTTATTCGTGTGGTCGTGTGGTCGGAAACTTTTCAAACAACCCTCGTACGAGAGCAAAGAGCCACCATTTTTCTTCTTTTCTTCATTATAAATAAAAATTGTTTAAATTTTAAAAAAAATTTTTGGAACTTTTTTATTCAATACTTTTTGAAAAAGATTTTGTAGATATAATACCACTTTTTTTGATGTTAAGAATCTTTTGAACATCGGCATCAACAGTATTGTTAGTGATAAATTTCAAATCTAAAATTTAGGATTAAGCAAAATTAAATTACCTAGTACAATACTATATATCCACAAATGGCAGGTATTTAATTACATGTAAATTCAGTCAGGATAAATTAGGGTTAGGGAGTAAAGTACACAAATCTGTAATCAGTTTAAGGGGAACCACAACACATACAAAACTTTCATTTGGATTTTGAGAACAATATGTGCCCAATTCGTAAATTCTGTATTAACCTACGAAACTTTCATTTGTATTTTGAGAAAAATATTTGTACGTTTTTAAGACATTCTGTATTAATTATCCCCAGATTAGTGGGTTAAATTTATGATCCACCTTTTTGTAACACCCTGTATACGTTGGCAAACTTATTCAATAAAGTTTTTCGAACAGGAATCACAAAATATAATATTTTACTAAAAGGAACAATAAAAAATAGTTACTGGCCATATATGTCAACTTTTTAGTTTAGCTGGTACAATCACAACATTATAACCAAACGTGAGGCTCAGAGCTTCAGTAGAAAATTATAATAAACGCTATGAAAAAGATGAAAATATAACATTGGCCTAAAATGTCGACATATTTTCGGACATTGGATCTGTTTCATATTGCGTCACGCTGTATATAAAGTAAATTAAATTAACGACATAAGCGATGCTACAATAGGAACACTACAAATAAAATTATATTCTCAAACAATTATTTTTCATATCTTCATCAACAAACGAATTCGATTTCTTCCAATAAAAGTTGATTTATTTCGAGTTCGTTTAGAGTTTTCAAGTCTTCAGCATCCATCTAAAACGAAAACGATTTTATACACTGACTCATTATCTAAATTAATATACAGTGTGTCCAAAAAGTAACTGCAAAATAACTAGGTAAAAAAATGTAAATGCGAAAGTTTCAGTTAAAATTGTATTTTATCAGTCAATTCTAACGTTAATTCACAGGGTAGTCCGTTTTCTTGGAACAATTTTTTTTTTAAATAAAACAAGGAAAGCTGTCTATATTCATTTCAAATTTATGGGAACATGAAGAAAAAAAAGAGGTAAAAGATATTTTTTGCTTTGATCAAGATATGTGCGTCAAAAAGCCGTTGTTGATATTAATTATGACGATCACATTTTAGTTGTCGTTTTGTTGGGTTGGGTTACGGTTTCATTAGAAACAACAGTATAAGTGGCCCCTTTTGTTTCTGCAGTTTCGCAGTTTTGGGTTTTATTAGTTTAATACATTTTTTAAATCCTATATCAACTTTCCAAATCGAAACTCCATTATTAAAACTGCAGTTCGGAGAATTGCATTTTTTTTAAATTGTAAAAGTAACCAGTCCATACAGTTTTCTGAGGTTAATTCGTATGAAGTATAAAAGTTGCGAAAACTTCCAGATTGTTCTGAATTTTGATTAATTTTTAGGAACCAATGTGAACAGAGATTTTTCTTAAATTATGGATTAAAATTAGCATACAAGAGGAAAAAGCCTCTTCGCTATAATATTTAGACATTGTATAGTACAGTAACATTTGGATTTTCCACTCTGTATATAAAGATGTATACCCGATTAACTTTTTTTCTCTCTCTGAAACATACTACTACAACGCAAAATGTATTTAACGTCAAAAATAATTGTAAATTTAGCACAAGTTAAAAAATAAATAAGCCTACTCACTAAAATCGAACAACGCTGGATTGTTATTATTTCATTTGTCCTTATAATAGTGCACCTAAAAGACGGTGGTAAGTATATTAAAAATGAAGACAATTACTCGAATCTATACATTATTACTGATTCATCAACTGTTTTTATAATTGAACATTTCTTAAAACTACATTTGAACACAATTTTACTTGAATGTTATGCGTCAAGAAGCAGCTTGTCCAAATCATCTAAAAAATTTATATCTTCAATTTTAATAAAATTCAACCCTTATACAGTAATCGTATGAAATTTGTAGATATAGGACGTTATTGGGCCGCTCTCTATTAATCAGAGAATGATAACACTTAAAAAGTTATTTAAAATCTCGTAGTGAGTGATAATAGTAATTGAGCTACAAACGCAACGAACGAATGAAATGCCTTCGGAATACAGCGAATCCTCGTTCTCGGAAGAAGAAATGGAAATAGACGACAACGGATAGTGGAAAAAAAGAAAAAGAAAGAAGAAACGGCGTAGAAAACCATCGAATCCAACAAACCCATCAAAAAGAGTCACACCACCCCTATCACAATAAGAAATACAAAATGTAATAATGAAAATTCAACAAATCACTCTCAACCAAAAAACATCAACAATAAAAACTATCCAAAAAACTCCATCAATAACACATACAACTATTCATTACAAATCAAAAACATCATGAATCAAAAATGTCAGCATCTTTTTCATTTCAACTGATCAAGAATACAATTTACATATTTTTGGAATACAAGAAATCCAAACAGTCCTGATGTTATAATAAAACCAAGACCACAATTGTCGGAAAAAAATTTTCCCATCACAAAATACTGAAATTATGAGAAAGGGGGTTCTTTGGTATCGACTGGTGTTGTCCATTTTTCAATAAAATGAATGTTTCAGTTTTTAGCAGAGAATTTAAATTAAAAGAAAACATACCTTCATATAAAAAATCTCACAGACCAAAATAATGAAAATATTCATTTAATTTTCACGGAAAGTACTGCCAAAGGTCTAATCTATGAAAAAAAATAAGGAGTATACTTCAATTATGCGATTCAGAAGTATTGTGCGTCAAAGTTAGATTATCGAATAAAGAAGGGTAAAATCAAATATCCATAGTAACTCTAAAATTAATAGAGTTAGGACATTAACAAAGTCACCCATCGATTTGGGACGAAATTTTATCTAATCAAACATGTTTCAAGGCAGAGAAGCGACATAAATATGTTTTTAGAGAATTACGAAAAATGCAATATTTGTTGGAAAACATTATTCCTCTAAAAAAATACTGAAATTATGAGATATGGGGTTCTTTGGTACGACAGATCGACTGGTGTTGTCCATTTTTCAATAAAATAAATTTTTAGCAGAGAATTTAAATTAAAAGAAAACATAGCTTCATATAAAAAATCGCACAGACCAAAATAATGAAAATATTCATTTAATTTTCTAGGAGAGTACTGCCAAAGGTCGAATCTATGAAGAAAAATATAAGGAGTTTACTTCAATGATGCGATTCAGAAGTATTGTGCGTCAAAGTTAGAGTATCGAATAAAGAAGGGTAAAATCAAATATCCATAGTTACTCTAAAATTAATAGAGTTAGGACATTAACAATGTCACCCATCGATTTGGGACGAAATTTTATCTAATGGAACATGTTTCGAGAGAGAGTTGGCTATAAATATGTTTTTAGAGAATTGCGAAAAATGCAATGTTTTCTCTAGGTTCATATTTGTCGGAAAATATTTTTCCTGTCAAAAAATTTGAAATTATGAGAAATGGTGTTGTCCATTTTTCGATAAAATAAATGTTTCAAATTTTAGCAGAGGATTTAAATTAAAAGAAACCACGCCTTCAGATAAAAAATCGCACAGACCAAAATAATGAAAATATTCATATAATTTTCTAGGAAAGTACTGTCAAAGAAGAAAAATCCTGAAAAACTAATTTCATCATTGACATTATCAACTTTTTGTTTCACGTGTTCAATTGATGGATGAAACCTACAGTTATGTTGTAAACCACCATAAATAATTAACAATTGGATCTGAAATTATCAGCAAAATGTTATATACAGGGCCTTTAAATAAGTTTTATAATATTTTTGATAACACAATAGAAATTAATATTTTGAACAATTCGTATGGTACTTAATTGAAAAAAATTGTTTCGATAACTTGTCATATGTCTGTTTAACAAATCGGCTAAAAATGGTTCTCCAATAATGATTTAACTATCTGTAAAAATTTTTTTTATAATATCAAAGTACCTAGTCCTTTTGTTTATTAACAATTTATAAAAGCAGTTGTGTTTGTACCTTCACAGTGAACGTATCGATAGTTCAAGCGATCAGGTATTAACAGTGCCTAACAAAAACTTTGACTTCTTTCTAAAGATAAGTAACTAGTTTTATTTTTGTTTAAGTATAAAATCGAATTTAATATTTAATTGAATTCACCAACTTATGGATTTAAATTCGGGCGGCGAATCGCCGCCCCTATTAATTGATAAAGGGTCTTCGATAAAAGATTTTCAAAATATTAATTTCGAGAATAAATATCAGCCTTCGGATGTTGGTCCTTATTTAGTTTATATAGAACATAAAGAAAAAAATGTAGGTCGTTTATTTCCCATTAAAATCGGTCACTTTTTAAGAAACATTACAGAATTCAGGCAAAATATATCAGATATAAAACCAGTAGGGGTGAACAGGGTAAAGGTAATTTTTAAAAATTTCAATATTGCTAACTGTTTGGTAAATCATGAAGTTTTATTAAAAAATAATTACATAGCTTATATTCCACTATTCTTCACGCATAAAAAAGGTATAGTACGTATGGTAGATACTTATTTTAATGCCGAATACCTAAAAGACGCAATTGAATCTGGAATTAAAGTAGTTGATGTTAAGCGATTAAAGCGTAAAATTGTAGACAGTGAAACCAAAGAAACAAAAGAAGTAGATAGACAAATGATCGTGGTTACTTTCTTAGGAAATACGATTCCCCAATCTGTTAAAATAAATATGGTAAACTTTCAGGTAGAACCATACATATATCCGGTGGTTCAGTGCTATAATTGTTTACGTTTCGGACATACTAAACATCAATGTAAAGGTAAACAGAAATGCCAAAACTGCTCTGAAGAAAATTGTAACTCAGTGTCCTGTGAAGAAAATAGAACACATTGTGTACATTGCGACAGTAATGAACATAAATCCACATCCAAAAAATGCCCTGTTTACAATACACAATTGAGTATTAAAAAAGTAATGGCCTCTATGAATGCATCTTTCAAAGAAGCCGAAACTATTGTGAAAAATCCTGCTTACGGAAAAATCACAACTAATAATCGATTTTCATTATTATCAAATCCACAAAATTTCCCTGAGCTAACACATACAGCTTCAACTTCTTCTTACAGCTCAATCTTGAGTAAACCTAAGCCCTCCGTACATTTACCTAAACTTAATACGAGTACATCTGCGTCAAAAAAACGCAGAAAGTCCTCACCTCCAACTTCTCCTCCAGTAAATCATGAGAACAAAAAAACTAACAAACATTCTTCCATACTCCCAAATCCTTATAGGGAAGAGTTCAAATTTTATAAAGAGCAACTAGCATTTCAGGTAGAAAACATTATTAAAGATATAATTCTCAAAAAAAGTAACATTAATGAGATCAATGTTGAACAAGCAATTAACAATATCCTGGATAAATATGAATTAAAAGAAAAAAGTAGTATTAATAGACAAAATGACGAAGACTCAGATACTTTCTAATAAGCACATCAGAAATAATATCACAATTGTACAGTGGAACTGTAGATCTATTATTGCAAATCAAGCGAGTCTTGTAAAATATATTAAAGACACACATGTGGACATTTTAGTTATATCAGAGCACTGGCTAAAACCAAACAATAAATTTCGTATAAAAGGATATAATCTAGTAAGTAAATGTAGAAAAGATGGTTATGGCGGGGTATGCATTTTTGTGATTCAGGGTCTTAACTATAAAGAGGTTTTGCTAAATACTGGAATCAAGGACTTAGAAGTATGCGCCGTATCGCTTGACTCTTTGAATTTGACTATAGCATCAATATATAGACCTCCAAACGTAATGGTAAGTCGAGTCAACTGGATTAATTTTTTCAAACAATTTGATTTATCTGCTACAATTTTTTGCTGTGATTTTAATGCACATCACGATATGTGGGGACCAACTCCTGATGATCGACACGGAAAAATACTGGTAGAAGCTATGGATGACCTAGAACTTATAGCTCTCAACGACGGTTCCCCTACGAGAATTAACCCAAGTGGCAATCACTCAGCAGTCGATTTATCTCTCACCTCCAACACTCTCGCTGCAAAGTCTTCCTGGACTATCTTAGATGACACATTGGGATCTGATCATTACCCTTTAATAATTGAGATTCAGATTAATTCTACAAACCTTGCATTAAATCCTTCCTCGAAATGGAATGATTCCCACGCAGATTGGAATACATTTCAAAACGTTTTGCAAACCGAAATGATAAAAAATGATTTTAATGAAAATTCAACTGGCCCGGATAAAGTGAAGAGACTTTTTGAAATGATTTCAAGCGCGGCGTGTCAGTCCATGCCGGTCAAGAAGCCTTTTATAGCGATTACCCCTAGGCCTATATGGTGGGACGAGGAATGTACAATGATATTTAAAAAACGAAAAGAAGCTCTAAAAAAATATAGAACTCTAGCAAGTTTTGAAAACTTTTTGAACTACCAAAATGCTGCCGCTAAAGCTAAACGTATATTTAAAGTTAAACAACGGAACAGCTGGATGACATTTTTAAACAAACTTAATAAAAATACCCCACTAACTGATATATGGAGATATATTAGATCTATGAACGGCAACTGCAATCAAAATCGTAAAAAGCCTATTCCTAAAGAGCTAATTGAAAAAATTTTAAACAAACTAGCACCTCCTTCTGCACCCAATCTCTTAAGTTGCAGATCTTTTGGTTTCCAACCCACGGATTATACATTAAAAGCATTTACAATAGATGAACTAGAATTTGCTACAAAAGATAGTCGTAATACAGCCCCAGGGCTAGATGGTTTTACCTATAAAATTATTCAAAAGCTACCCTTATCTGTGAAGATTTTCCTTCTTCAAATTTTTAACGATTGGTGGGTGAAACAAGAATATAGCGACGATTTAAAAAATATTATAATTTGTCTCTTTTTAAAACCAAATAAAGATGCAGAGTCTCCTTCATCATATCGACCTATTTCCCTATTATCTTGTATAACAAAAACGTTTGAAAGACTAATCAAATTTCGACTTGAGTATTTTCTTGAAAGTAATTCTATTCTTCCTAGGACGCAGTTCGGTTTCCGAAGGGGACTGGGCACAGTGGATGCTGTAGGTGCATTAGTTGCAGATATTCAAATATGTTTTTCGAACAATCAGTACACATTATGTTTATTTATCGATTTGACAGGTGCATATGATGTAGTAGATTTAAATATTTTATTTGAAAAAATGGTAGATGCTGGTATTGGGAAAAAGGTTTGTGCTAATGTAATTAATTTATTCACAAATAGAAACATTTTTATCCGCGACCATAATAACGTGTTACATGGTCCACGCACAGTCTTCAACGGTTTACCACAGGGATCCATATTAAGTCCCTTGCTTTTTAACATCTATACTGCAGAGCTGCATAGGTTAGGCGGTGAAACAATTAACCGAATTCAATACGCTGATGATTTATGTTTTTATGTTACTCGTAATTCATATGGAGAATGTGTTAAGGACTTACGAGCATTCCTTCAAGTACTCAAACCATGGCTGGTAAATATGGGCTTTAGTGTTTCTTCGGAGAAGTCTGCTCTGGTATGTTTCACTCGCCATCGAGTGGAAACGTCCAGGGCTCTCTCTCTAGATGAGTTCACATTCCCATTTGTCGACGAATACAAATATCTGGGTATTGTCCTGGACAAAAAATTATTATGGACTAGCCATATCAAGTACACTAAACAAAAATGTGAAAAAGGTATGAATCTTCTCAGAGTAGTTTCCAAACAAAAATGGGGAGCTGACTCAAACATCTCCTTCATTTTTTATAAGTCTTATATCCGTTCAATATTGGATTACGGGTGTACATTTTATGGTTCCTCATCAAAAACCAATTTAATAGCTGTTGACCGAATTCAATACAAATCATTAAAAATATGCCTAGGAGTTATGATGTCATCACCTAATCAAGCTGTCTTAGCAGAAATGCAAGAGCCCCCGTTGCATATTAGAAGGCAATACCTAGCCGAAAAGCTTCTTATTAAATACCGAACATTTAACACGTACATGGTTCAAAAGATTTCAGCAATAAACACTAACAATCTGACTATGCCATACTGGAGAATAAAAACCAGTCCTCCATTAGCTGAGGCTTTTCTTAATACCAACAGCAAAGAAAATCATATCTTAAAGCAAGATACTTTCCCTATTTTTCAATGCAATTATGAATCTTTAGTGATTGCTCCTAACATCATATACCCCTCTTTTTACGAATTTTCTAGTATCAACCAAGTAATTTTGAAAACTGAACTTAACAATATAGGCGACAATGTTACCACAATATACACTGATGGATCGAAATGTGATGAAGGAACTGGGGCAGCATTTCTTGTTTCAAATACTAATTACGTGGAAAGATTTAGAATTCCCAATTATTGTTCTGTTTTTTCTGCAGAAGCCTTCGCCATATCAAAAGCGTTAACTTGGTGTGCTTTAAATCCGATTCAAAGAGCTGTTATTATGTGTGATTCCAAGTCAGTATTACAGGCTATAGAAAGTTCTCCATTCAAGTGTTACAGACAAAATATAATTTTAGAAATTAAAAAATTAACAAGCGAATTAAAAACCCTGAACAAAAGTATAGTATTCATGTGGGTAAAAGGGCACTGCGGTTTAAAAGGAAATGAGTACGTGGACTTGGAAGCCAAGAGAGCCTGCAAAATGACTTCTTATACCAATCTTTATGTCTTCTCAGACCTTTTAAATTATTATAAGAAACATATTAGAACTAATTGGGAGCGGTCTTACGCCGACTTCGCTAAAACATCTAATAGCCAATATTTCCTTTTGCATCCTACTTTACCAACTAAGATCCCTCATATTTTTAATTTTGATTATAGAAAACAATATACCTCCATCATATCACGTTTAAGAATAAATCACGGTCGTTTCCCAGCTCATCTTTTTAAAATAGGTATTGTCAATTCTCCAGCTTGCTCCTGTAACAAGGCATCAGTAGGAGATCTGAACCATATTTTCTTTGAATGCACTGAAAATGAAAAGGCAACTACTGAACTTTACAATTTTCTTATCAATTTCAACGTTCCTCTTCCCACAAATATAACCGCTCTTTTGGCAAATACTGAGAAGTCTGTACTTGATTCCATAGTGGATTTCATAAATAATTCTAAATTGTCTATTTAGATATATGCTTAGATTTATGCCCAGTAATCAGCAATTTTATATCCTTACTCCTTTACAGTCCTTTTAATTTTTCAACCTTTACTCACTTTTAACTTTCTGTGGCTAATAGACTATGTCTGAGGCCATTCTCCCCCCACACACACACACAATTTATAAAAGAAGAGCAGAATTTTTTTCTTCTTAAACTTAAAAAATTTCTATCTTTAATACAAAAATGGTGATTTGACAATAAATATTTAAAAAAATTGTTTACATTATTTCGACTTTTCATTTTTTGTCAAATTAAAAAAATTATAATAAACATCAACTTTTTTTAAGCATTTATGGCGTGATCTTATTAAGTAGGCATATAAAAAAGGCCCCACGAAGCAATACATTTTTTGGCCAAATATTTAAACATTTTTTGTTGTCTCTAATGATGACACAGGTCTGGTAAAATTTTGTTAATAAAGAATTGCCTAGCTTATTGAAAAATTCACTTTAAGATTTATTTCCAACGAGAATAAATTATTTGAAATAACTTTTTTAAATTTTTAAATACACATTATTTGATACTTATTTAAAATTATTTTTGGTGACGTACTCCACATCCCGAAAGTGACGTGCCTATATTCAACGTTAAATTAAAATTATATATAATGTGGAGACAGAATTTCAGGAGGTGTGACTTTCTTATTGGAAATTTCCTAATCTTTAAAAGAATCTTCCTTTTAAATTTCTCAATTGTTTATAGTTTTGGAAATATTCGCAAAAAAAATAAATACTTTTTCATCTTTATTTATTTAGAGCTATTGCAATTTTTTATGTGCAAAAAAATAGTTTCAATACATTTTTTTAGACATTAATCCAGACCAAATGAGCAATTGCACCTATTTTTACGAACTTTATCTCTATTTGTCATTTGTCACAATTTTCAACTCATGGACTAGATTAAAACAAAAATTATCAGTAACTACTTACAGTTATCAATCCTTCATCCAACTTTTCAAGTAACCTCAGTTTCAATTGCATCAGTCCTGTAGGTATATATTCTGTATTCTTCAACGTAGTATATTCGTCTAATACCTCAATATGAATGCCTGATTTCGAATTATTCTTATAACCAGTTATGCCAATAATATGAATACCAGGAATTTGACAAGACATTTCAAATTTCTCTATTTCAGTCTTAAGGGAAATGCCTTTATTGTCATTGACAGAAGTAATAACGGTAGTTAGGAAAGGCCTCTTTTGCAATTGAATTTCCATGTTGTATGGCAAATGTGTCGCTTGGACATTGAGATCTTTAAGGAGCTCCCTATCTTCATAAAATATGCAAGAAAGGAGAGCGTTCAGTCTTTGTTTTAGAGGTGTGGTTAAATCTGTAAATATATAAGTTATTATAGAATTTTGTGGATTAATAACAGAAATCAATAAAATCTGAGAACATGCTCAGGTCAGTATGTTTACATGTGTGTTCAAAACTGACGAATGGCTGCATAGCTTTACAAAAAAAAAACTGGACACGAAAGTTGAAAATGTCTATCCATACTGTTATCCAAACAGGTTGGTTCGTTTCTGATACTCTATAATAGTGCCAACAATAGATCGCCGTCTTTATTAGTTTGAAACGTATGGCAATTCTAGTAAATATCAGACTATACAAAACGTAATTATAAAATGTTAAAGCAACCTAATTAGTGATTTTCAAATTGTTAAATTTTAACATGTTTAACTAGGTACTAAAAACACAAGTCCAATAATCCCAACATACGCGATGAAACCCACAGTACTAAACAGGAGAAGGGAAGAAACAAGATAGAAGGGAAGAGAAAGAACTATAAATAATTGAGAAAGAGATAATGAGAATAATATTGAGACCAATTATGATGCCAGAAGTGGATAGAAGACCAGAGAAAACAAATAAATTGAACAAGAAAATATAATAAGATATGCAAAAGCACAAAGCACCCATAATAAGAAGAATATAATTAGAAAAGTAACAAGATGGGTTCCACTATGGCGAAGAAGAAGGGGAAAAGAAAGGAAGACCAGAATGAACAATATAAAAGACTATATGGAGGTATTGGGAAAAGCAGTAAGGACCAACAAGAAACTACAAATAATAAGTTAAAGTACATGATAACGAGAATGGATCCACCTCATAAAGAGGATCTAAAAAGGCTTCGAAGCGTCCATTCTAGCTGGGATGTAGGGGGTGCTGTAAAGGAAAGAATTCCTATATAAGGGCCCAATTCACTAAAATTCTCAAAAACCTAACAAAACCACCAAAACTCTGATTCTCATGCATTTAAGATATTATGCAACATTTATGCAAAATTTTAAAATGCAAAAGATAAAAGTTTGGAATTCTAAAAATTGCTATCTATATCATTAGCATCGCAAAGTTCGCAATCGCTAACATTTATTTGACTTTTAGTACTGGGAAATGTCACTATTTTGCTAGTGTTTGTGAATGGTTGCGCAAGATTTCGTGTGATTTCACGTAATTGCACAGATTTCACGTGATTTCGCAAATTTCTGACATAATTTCACAGGGTGGTTTATCCCTAGAATGCTGCATCCACCGCATATTTGAATTCTCCGCACTAAAACTTTGCCAACAAATGTTGATTATTTGACTTATAGAGTATTAGTACGAATTTATTTTGTTTATTTATTTATTTAACGGATAAACCAATTTATAATAATATAATGATACTATTCTTAACATTCATAATTAAATATAGATTTACATAAATATACTTAAAAGCTATCAAACAAAATATAAGATTTAAAAAGTTGTACAAGGTAAAGAAATTCACATCTAAAAAGATTTATAACAAAATCCATGATGAACGCTTAGGTAAAATTAATGTCCCTGACTTGACTTTTAAATCGTGACAACAATTAAGGTAAAGCCACCAATAGATAACACCCCCAAATTCCATGCCAATGCATGACACCCTTTCAAAAACTACCTATATTAAAACATACGAACATTTCCTACTGAAGTCCGACAGTTGGCAACATTGCTTAGATCACGCTTGATTATCTGTAACCGTTTTCTCATTCTGTAATGAGCAGAGACATGTGTTGTCTCTGGTAATGAGGCCTACACCCGTGAACACGTTTTCGTTCAAAGAGTGTCAAATTGTAGTCTGGTTTTTGTACAAGTCTAATGAGAATATTAGGGAGGTAAGTTTACATTTTTTCATTTGTTTTACTTATGGATTGAAATATGCTGAATCTTTGAAGCTAGAAAATGAGTATTACTGCTTTGGTTATGTCTTCCCTTCATTATATTTATATTTAATAAATAACAGATGTGTTAGTGTAGTGTCAGCTTTTCGTCTAACTGAATCTCTTGAGGCTAATAGTTGACATCCGATGTCAGGCATCAGATTTCGCAATTTCTTCAGCTGGTTAGACGAAATTAACGTTTTGCTTTTTCATGAATACACAAATAAATTTGGATATAAAGAGATGTTGGGAACCAAAAGATGACAGGGGTGTCAACAATTGGTCGTATAGGTGTCAGCTATTGGGTTTTATGTCATTGTATCAGTCTCACTCTGGAGTGAAAATTCTTCGGTTTTGTTTGTAGATGCCGAATCACCAGAGAAAAATTATGAAATACTCCCAGCAGAATATGCTAGATGCTTTAGATGAAGCGCGAATAGGAAATTCCGTTAAGGCAACGGCTAAAAAATATGGAATACCTAGAATTACACTTTTGTACAAAGTTAATGGGAAGTTGCCAATAGGGAAAAGAATGGGCCCAAAGGGAATGTTTACCATTGAACAAGAGAAAATTTTGGTAGAGCGGATATTTTCCATGCCCAGGGCCGGTTTTCCAGTAACAAAAAATGCTTTCATGGTAACTGTCGCGAGGCTAGCCAGAAAGTTAGGATTAGAGAGAGTACCAGGAGAAAAGTGGTAAAAATTGTTTCGCGCCCGCAATGATAGAATTAGAGATTAGACTCGTTCCAGACCAAATGTCACCAGCGAAAATTTAGCGCAATGGTTCAAAGAAGTATGGTCCTATATTTCAGAAAGAGAGCTCGTCATTGCAATGCAGAATCCGTCTAGAGTGTTCAATGCGGACGAAACTGCGTTCTACATGAACCCCAAAAGTGGTAGAGTATTGGCTGAGAAAGGTAGCAAATCGGTATTCTTAGCAGGAGGTAATGATGAAAAAGAAAACATTACTGTCTTATTAACTGCCAATGCCTCTGGCCAGATAGCTCCTCCAATGATTGTTTTTCGTTACAAGAGAATACCGCTACAAATTGCTGAGGTAGTCCCTGACGACTGGGCAATAGGAAGATCCGAAAACGGGTGGATGACCCAGGAAATTTTCTATGAATATATGGCGAACATTTTTCATCCGTGGCTCCAGAAAGAGAACATTGAACTTCCCGTTGTTTTCTTCCTTGACGGACATTCTTCCCACATGTATCAGAATTTTGCGCGAAGAATGGTATTGAGCTAATTGCATTATATCCTAATGCAACCCACCTTATACAACCCATGGACGTTGCGGTCTTTCATAGCTTGAAAACACACTGGAGAAAGCAGGTTCAAGACTGGAGAATGTCTCACACAGAAGAAGAGCTGAAGAAAAAAGATTTTCCTCCACTTCTCAAAGAAGTTATAGAAAAAATGGATCTTTCCATTTTACAAAACGGGAGCAAAAATGGATATGAATGGAATAAATACATTTCTGCTACATTTGGAGAAAGAAATTGGTGAAGAGAAAATGTCGCAGTTTAAAAATAATGAGGGTGACTGGAAAGGACCCAAGGAAGATTGGTCTCTCTACAACATTTGGAGACAAAGTAAATCTAAAATTGAACGGGTAAATCAGCATTATATTTTACGATTAGAACCACTAATGTATGTTCTATTTTTCAGATGCCGCTGCAAGAAATTCCGGAAACTTCAGACAATAATCAACAGGAGAATAATGATATTTCAGCTTCTGAAAATGTTGTTGCCGAGCCACTAGCATCTGGCAGTAACCAGCGGCCCCACAGCTAGAACAGATACCTGATAGTTTCATAGCAGAACCAGGGCCATCTGGAATACAGTTGAAAGAAGTAATTCATGAGTTAACACCAAACAAACAAAATAATACAAATTGCAGCATGAAGTCAACAAACACCGCAGATCCCACAATTCCATCTCCATTCAAGCGAGTGCTATTTTGGCCTGATACAAAACCACAAACGTCTAAAAGGATGAAAAAGGAGAAAATTCCTTGTGTACTCACATGGCCCCAAACGATTATGCATTACCGGAAGAAGGAAGAAAATAAGCACACAGAAAGCTGAAAATCAAGCTAAGAGGAAGAAAGAGAACAAAAACGAAAAGAGTTACAAGAAAAGAAAGAATCTGCTGAAGAACAGAAGAAAAAAACAAAGGCAAAAAAAGAAACGGCACACTTAAATGACAGGTTGATAGTGATTCAACGAGTTCGGAATCATTATCGATTGAAAGTGCCGACTCTTCTCCATGGGATGAAGATTTCGAACACGTCAACAATGAAGAAGACGATTTATCATACGAACCAGTTAATTTCGAACTTCTCAAGGAGGGAGATTTTGTCTTGTGTGAATTCTTAGGTGGTAAACGTAATCAAACTAAATTTGTTTATCTATGTGTGGTGCAAGATAAAAAATCACACATTCAAGTTATGGGATTAAAATCCACAGACAGAATGAAAAAAGAGTTTGTTTCACATCAAGAGGACATCTCTTTTATATCCATGGACCAAGTAATTGGCAAAGTATCTCAACCAGAAATCTTGAGAAAGGGGGAAAGAATCAGTTATGCTTTTCCAAGATCATTGCCGGTTAAAGAAGTTTGAAAATAATCAAGTCATCTATTGGTCAGAAACATGTCATCTATTGGACTATTTCAATTCAGATGTGTCATCTTTAGGTAGTAATGATGGGTGCGAGTAAAATATTTTTTCTCGTTCAGTTTTTAATAAAATATTCATATGATAATGATGACCAGTTCTAGAAAACCTTAGAGTATCTCATGATGTATTCACTTTTCAAATTTTATTAAAAATATTGAAAATTTCAGTTATTTTTCATTTTATTTCCTTAATAGTGTCATCTATTGGGGGGTTTACCTTAGTCGAAAATATCGAGATTGTGTTGATAGTTGTTGGCAGTTTTTAACAGTCTAGTTATAGGTTCATTCCTGCCATAGTTTGTCTGGAGAAATGGAATATGAAACAATTCAGGGTTGCGGGTTCTTCTGTCATTTACGTTAAATTCTATTAGAGCTAGTAAGTCAGGACACTAATGTGAAGTTCAATTTCTATTCACAGATTTTTTAAGGACTGAATATTTAAACGAGTCAGCATCTCATTGATGCGAAAATCACCTACCTGAATTCCCAGGCAGGCACACTGTCTTAAAAATCTATTTTGAACCCTTTTTATTGAATGTAAATCACGAGGTAAATCAGTATTAAAATGTGGAGACCAAACTACTGAATTATACTCTAAGATGCTACGGACTAATGAACAAGATAATAATTTTAAGACCTCTGCTGAAAAATATCTAGAAGTTCTAATCATAAAGCCTAGTGTTTTATTTGCCTTAGATGTAATTTCTAATATGTGTTGTTTAAATGCCAATTTAGAATCGATCATTGGTTACAATAAGAATCTTATTTTTTATGCTGTACTTAAAAGTAGGGAAGTTGGAGTTTCTTGAGAATGTAGTTTGGTAGCATTTGTTTTGATTCAATTCCAGCATATTAGTATCACACCAATGAACTAAATTGTCTAGATCCTGTAACATAATGGCGTCATATTTTCTTAAATATCTTGAGATCGTCAGCAAATATCCATTGACAGCTGTCCGACAAGACTTCTACTTCATTAATAAACAAATTGAATAAAATTGGTCCAAGATGTGATCCCTGCGGAATACCCGATGACACATTTATTCCCGATGGAATGGAGCCAGCATATCTAACACATTGTGATCCGTTCGAGAGATAACTCTGTAGCCAAGTAAATACCCATCACAAATAATTTCGACAGTAACAATTCCTGATTAACTCTGTCAAAAACTTTTGTAAAATCCGTATATATAGAATCAACTTGAAGTTTATTTTCAAAAGCTGTCAGAATGTAATTTTCATAACAAATTAGATTGGAGGCAGTAGAATTTCCAGGTGTGAAACCATGTTGTTGGGAATTAATTATATGCCGTGTGTGCCAAAACAACTTTTTAGAGATAGGGGAATCTAAAAGTTTTGGTATTTCAGATTGTATGCACACAGCACAGTAATTTGTGACATCATTTCTCTTACCTGATTTGTAGATAGGTGCAAGAAAACTTTGTTTCAAAAAATCTGGCTTTAAACTACTTAAATTGAAAATACTATAAATGGTTTAGCAAGAGTAAAAACGCATTTTGTTAATACATAAATTGGTATGCCATCATGACCATAAGAAAGCTTACCTGGAGCTCTCATAATGGCTTCTATCATTTCCTGAACACTAACAGTGTAACAACTAACATTTACTCTGTCACGCATATATGTATATTCTGGAATATTTCATTACCTTTAAAGATTTACTACACTATCGTTACCATTCCCTAAGTTATCTTTATAAACCATAGATGAAGGTCATTTATAAGAGTTTTTTTCATTATTGATATGTTTCCAAGAGATAGTTGGGTTTGAGAAAATACGGTTCTCAGTTTTTAGAATATAATCATTAAAACAATCATTTCTGAGTTTTGAACACTCTTTCCGAAGATGTGCAAAATGATAGTAAAATCTAAGTTCACCTGAGGATTTGTACAGCTTATGTATTTTCTATTTTTTTCAATAATTAAATACTTAAGTTCTGAATTAAACCAGTGTGGAAAATTTGATGGTTTATACTTCTTGACTGGAATAATTGTATTTATACCCTCATAAAGAATGCTGTAAAAATAATCAACAGCTTCGTTTACATTTATATTCCCAGTTTACTTGGGCTAAATAATCATTTAACCCCATATAGTTGCCACGTTTGAACTCATGAAAATATTCCTCGTAAGTTAGATATGATTAATTCTTTTGTTTCAAATCAAAGGAAACAGCAGTGTGGTGTATACTATTATTAAAAATAGGATCTATAGGTTCTGAAACTTTTATATTGCTAAGACTGGAAAATATAAGATCAAGATATACATTTCTACTGTTTGCTATTGTATTTATCTGAAACAAATTATAGAATTCCAGACCATTTGATAATATGAGTGCCTTAGAACTATCAGGGCAGTTTACCTTCAATCCAAATTCATAATTAGATCAGGTGGATTCAGGCAAATTATCATCACCACAAATTATGAGCTTACTGCTCCTATAATTATAACAAATATTCTCAATAACACTGACGTGTTCCATAAACTTATCCTCACCGGACAAAGGAGGCAAATAAACCCCGCCTATAATGACATTTTGGTTATTAATATTCAAACTAATGTGAAGATGTTCAATAGAACTTGGAATTATTGTGACTGCTTTCGCGGACAACTTACTTTTGACAGCTATCAAAATACAACCACCCCTCGACCTTCCTGTCCCCACGAGGTCTCTATCTAATCTAAAAATATCAAAGTCATGCAAATGTAATTCAGAGTCTTTAAAATCTTCATTTAACCACGTTTCAACAATTATTATAAGATCATATACAGAACATAGTGCTGCTTGACGAAAGTTGAATATTTTTGATCTAAGACCACCCACATTATGATAATACACCAAAATAGAGTTCGAAATATCATTTAGTTTTTTGACTTGCATGAAATTTGAGGAATTCCGTGCACGTATTTAATGAAAACTTCTTCTCCTTCTGCTCTTCTTTCATTTAATTCTTCTTTAGATTGCTTCATATTTTTCATCTGCATGCTTGTCATATCTAAGTCTATGAAGACTTTCCTTTTTTTTTTAATGTGTTTCCTGTTTCTCATAATTGTCATTACCTCATCTGAATTCTGGAGAATAACCTTTCCAACTTGTAAAGTTTTTATTATTTTGATTTCTTCATTTGGTATTTCAGTAACTATCTCCTTTACTTTTTCAGCGTCTCCTACATAATTATTCTCTAATACATTATAGAGCATGATATTGTTAGCCCTTCTTTGACATTCATGAATCTCTGTTATTACATTTTCTTCAGACAGTGTCTTTTGCAAGTAAGTTTTTAAATTACCAATTTCATCCTGCATTTCATCAATTTTTTTAAGCAATTTTGGAATCAATCTTACCACACTTTGGCAATATTCACAGTAGTATCTTAGTTGCCTTTTACCCTTCAAATTCATTGTCTTTTAATCGGTCCTGGCAAGATAGTAAAAGACACGTATTATTCTCGTCTGTATGTAAATGATTGATTTTCATTGTTTATCCACCGAATAATATAGTGAAAATTTAGTGTTATTATAGTATAACAGCAAGAAGAGGTATGTAAAATAAGATCTCTTTTAAAACACAAAAATTACCTAGTTTTTAATGAAATAGTGAAATAATTGTTCTCCAAGATATTCTCCAAGATATTCTTTAGTCATTAAATTTTCACAAAAACTTGTATTCATCAACTGATAACAAGCATTTAGAACTTAATATAACAGGGCTGTATTTGGAAACATAAATAATTTTTAAAATGGATAAAATTTTGGAGAAACTAAACACCATGGATGAAAGGAACATTAAAATGGAAGAGAAAATAGATGGATTTCAAAAAGAACTAACCGCCCTAATGAAAGAAAACAAGTAAATAAAGATCTTAAAAAAATCTCAATGGCACAGGACCAATTGGACAGTCTTATTTCAGTAACATGTTCGCATAAAACCGAAAATAAAAAATTAGATACAAAAGTAATAGAATGCTTTGAGATGTACAAAAAACCAAAGTAACATTCTGGCATCAAATCAAAAACAAAAAAATAAAAAAATTTCTGGTAAATTTGAATTTTCTTAAATAAATGTTTTAATGTACGATTTAGAGAAAAATGTTAAATACAAAAGTTGTAGAACGTGTTAAGGTCTATAAAAAAGCTCAGTAACTTTTTTGCGTCAAATGAAAAACAAAGGAAATACGATTTTTTTTCAACTTTGACAGGCCGCCATTTTGTTTTTACTCGGCCGATTTGGCTCATTAATGAACTCGTCGAAGATTTTTGCCTAACCGATTTTGTGGCGAGTTTGGTTTCGATCCGTAAAAAAATACGCCCTCTATCGTGCTTACAAATTCCGTTATAATTTGTGAATTTTCCTAAATAAATGTTTTAATGTACGATTTAGAGAAAAATGTTAAATACAAAAGTTGTAGAACGTGTTAAGGTCTATGAAAAAGCTTCGTAACTTTTTTGCGTCAAATGAAAAACAAAGGAAATACGATTTTTTTTCAACTTTGACAGGCCGCCATTTTGTTTTTACTCGGCCGATTTGGCTCATTAACGAACTCGTCCAAGATTTTGTCCTAACCGATATTTGTAGCGAGTTTGGTTTCGATCCGTCAAAAAATACGCCCTCTATCGTGCTTGCAAATTCCGTTATAACACATATATATATATATATATATATATATATATATATAAATTTATTACAAATTAATTAATTAATTTATTTTTATCACTCCCAACATAATATCGTTGCGTAAATATCTAAGGCAGGTATTCTATTACTATTGACACTTCATTCATGACATTTTATTGACTTTTTCAAAATAATTTTTACAATAACTGTATTTTATGTAATTTAATTTCAATATTTATACATATTCTTTTGAAAATGCTCCTAAAATAAGAGCGAAACGTCAAGAAGTTTGATAAGTCTTTATTCGAAAATATATTTTAACTAATATATTTGTTTCATTCCACAACCTTTGAACCCAAGAAGATATAATTCTAAATATATATATATATATATATATATATATATACATATATATACATATATATATATATACATATATATATATATATATATATATATATATATATATATATATATATCCAAAAACCAAAAGTTGGCAGTTAGTCACGGCTGACTAGTTAAAAAATAAAACTTCAAAGAGTGGTCTTTGTTAAAAAACCCTCAAAATCGTGGGGATAGCAGCCAAAAAAACTTTACAGGTTAGAGATAAAGTGAATCAAATAGTACATTACCTAAGCTTTCGAAGAGCATTGTCTTCATTCTCAAAGGCTATAATAAACCAGAAAGAAAAAATCGGTTAACTTAATAAAGAAAACAACTTCTGAAATCATTACGACTTACTTGTAGTGTTGATTTAAAATTAAACTCACATTTCACAAATTGCAGGAAAACTTTCATCCACTAAAGATTAAAATGTCGACTAAATATAATTTCTCTCCTACATATAGTAATGAGAGCCAGGATTTTTTTCATGTTTTTTAAAAACCAAAAGACGTACACAAGAAACGAACTCATTTTGTTGAATATCTATTTCGACATGAAATCGACTGCTGTCGAAAGGTAGAGATACGGGGGGCAATTACAAGGTTGAAGTAAAAACATTTAATAAAAATCTAAATTTCTCAGCAATACTGTTGTGTTTTTTTGGTTGCTTTGGTGAAAACTTCAAAGTAAAACAATAATAGATTAATGTCCACACCTAGGATAACGTCAAGATTGAAAAATTACACCTTTAAATTTAACCAGACTATTGTCTGACAGCTGCCACCTGTCTTTTGTAAAATGTAAAAAATTGGGATGACGAAATAAGCAAACAGTCAGTGAACACTCAAACCTCTCACATTCGGTATTCCCCAACTGTCAACCCATTCCAGCATTACTATTATTAACTAAAAAAGCCAAACAAAACCCACCCGCAAATACTAACGATCTCCACTTTCGTCTGATGTTAATTTCCATGAAAATCAGTATTGATAATTTGAAATTCTCATAACAATAATAATGTCAGTTAGGAAAAGTGATGTAAAATCTGTAACTTTTAACACATGGAAAGGACCTAACCTCTCACGTTAAGGCCCGACTGTTTGGAAATCATTTGCATTCGCAACTGAGCTGTGATAGCCATAATGTATAAAAATTGTTTTGTTTTTAAATGAAATATTAAATAATGTTTGTATTGTCAACACTCGACTGACCTGTCACTTCAGCCAACCATTAACTCAAAACACTAATTTGGGAATCAATCTCCTCGCTACCGGAGTGGACATTATTAAAGTGCAACAAATCTTACTAAGTGACTCAATGTCAAACCTTCTATTCATTGGTTCCTCAATGTTATTAATATGATACATTTCTAAAAATTTTCTTTTGTTATAGTTTCTTTCTACATCAAGAATCTTTACTTTATCAAAATCTATATGGTGGAACTCATCTATAACACGTTCTGATAATGCACATTTTCGCTTTTTTAACCTAGCATCGCTTTTATGTTGAGCACAACGTGATTTCAAATTCTGAGATGTCATTCCTACATACTTTTTGTAAAAATTGTAACTAAAAGTATGTAGGAATGACATCTCAGAATTTGAAATCACGTTGTGCTCAACATAAAAGCGATGCTAGGTTAAAAAAGCGAAAATGTGCATTATCAGAACATGTTATAGATGAGTTCCACCATATAGATTTTGATAAAGTAAAGATTCTTGATGTAGAAAGAAACTATAACAAAAGAAAATTTTTAGAAATGTATCATATTAATAACATTGAGGAACCAATGAATAGAAGGTCTGACATTGAGTCACTTAGTAAGATTTGTTGCACTTTAATAATGTCCACTCCGGTAGCGAGGAGATTGATTCCCAAATTAGTGTTTTGAGTTAATGGTTGGCTGAAGTGACAGGTCAGTCGAGTGTTTACAATACAAACATTATTTCATATTTCATTTAAAAACAAAACAATTTTTATACATTATGGCTATCACAGCTCAGTTGCGAATGCAAATGATTTCCAAACAGTCGGGCCTTAACGTGAGAGGTTAGGTCCTTTCCATGTGTTAAAAGTTACAGATCTTACATCACTTTTCCTAACTGACATTATTATTGTTATGAGAATTTTAAATTATCAATACTGATTTTCATGGAAATTAACATCAGACGAAAGTGGAGATCGTTAGTATTTGCGGGTGGGTTTTGTTTGGCTTTTTTATTTAATAATAGTAATGCTGGAATGGGTTGACAGTTGGGGAATACCGAATGTGAGAGGTTTGAGTGTTCACTGACTGTTTGCTTATTTCGTCATCCCAATTATTTACATTTTACAAAAGACAGGTGGCAGCTGTCAGACAATAGTCTGGTTAAATTTAAAGGTGTAATTTTTCAATCTTGACGTGATCCTAAGTGTGGACATTAATCTATTATTGTTTTTCTTTGAAGTTTTCACCAAAGCAACCAAAAAAACACAACAGTATTGCTGAGAAATTTAGATTTTTATTAAATGTTTTTACTTCAACCTTGTAATTGCCCCCCGTATCTCTACCTTTCGACAGCAGTCGATTTCATGTCGAAATAGATATTCAACAAAATCAGTTCGTTTCTTGTGTACGTCTTTTGGTTTTTAAAAAACAGGAAAAAAATCCTGGCTCTCATTACTATATGTAGGAGAGAAATTATATTTAGTCGACATTTTAAACTTTAGTGGATGAAAGTTTTCCTGCAATTTGTGAAATGTGAGTTTAATTTTAAATCAACACTACAAGTAAGTCGTAATGATTTCAGAAGTTGTTTTCTTTATTAAGTTAACCGATTTTTTCTTTCTGGTTTATTATAGCCTTTGAGAATGAAGACAATGCTCTTCGAAAGCTTAGGTAATGTACTATTTGATTCACATTATCTCTAACCTGTAAAGTTTTTTTGGCTGCTATCCCCACGATTTTGAGGGTTTTTTAACAAAGACCACTCTTTGAAGTTTATATATATATATATATATATATATATATATATATATATATATATATATATATATATATATATATATATATATATACATATATACAGGGTGTCCCGGGACTAATGGGAAAAAAGTCAGGAGCGTATAATCTGAGTAAAAATAATGTTAGTACTTCATATAAACTTTTTCTATTCAGGTCCTCGTTTTCGAGTTATAGGCCTCCAAAGTTTTAATTTTGAATTTGGTTTTTATTTTTATTTTTTGTACTAGTTATTTGATCTTTATAAAATTCACGGCAAAGCTATAATGTACGTGTATGTTTATTTTAGTAAGGTGAACAGATTTACAGTAGTGTCTTGAAGCCAGGGACAGACTACTCGCAATAGTTAGTGATCCTAAAAATTTGCAGGGATGGCACACCCTGTATGAAATTATCGAAATTCACTTCCCCACACATTAAGCTAACGAAAAAGTACTCTTGTTAGAATTCGATAAAATAAGCCGTTCGGCTAATATTGACAGTTTTATTGCACTACGTACATTCACCATTTTTATAAGTACACAACGAGGTAAAACTAACTTATTAATACGATGTCCAAGATTAACCTTCAGTACTACAAAAAAATAATTTAACGATAGCAGAAGATAAAAACCATTAACGACTTATTAATTGGAAAGTTGGTAAAAACTTTTTAAAAGTGTTTTTACCGTTTATCAAGTAACCATAGGATTAGTTGTCAAACATTGTGTAGAATAGTTCGTAGTCAGTACTTGTCAATAATTCATAAGTCCTTAATTTAACAGTTACAATGGCAGAATTCACTTTTATTGAGTACGCAGATATGAATTTAATGTATGGACTGGTTTCTCGAAACTGTTTAAAGGCCAGAAGGCTTTATGCAGAATATTTTGCAAACAGAGCATTTCCAGACAGACGAATGTTTGAGCGTATTGATCTCAGGTTACGAGAAACAGGTATGAATAAGTAAATGTAATTTTCCATGTATACAAAACAAAGTTATAAATTTTAGGACGTTTTTTGCCAAAAAAGATGGAGAAGGTCCAGTACGAAGCGTACATACTGTGGCAGTTGAACAAGACTTGTTAAATGCAGTTGATAATGAACCATCAACGAGTTTACGAAAATTATCAAGAGAACATAACGTCTCGAAATCAGTTGTGCATCGCGTTCTAAAAGAACAGCTGTTATATCCTTTTCACATGAAAAAAGTACACAGTATGACAGTGGCTGATTATCCTTCACGACTTGAGTATAGCCAGTGGTTTCTGCGACAACAACAAGCAGACAGTACATTTATTAGTAACGTTCTCTTTACGAACGAATCCGGTTTCACCAGAGATGTAGTCATAAATTCTCATAATATGCATTTATGGGATGATGCGAATCCACATGGCATTAGTCAAACTAGGAGCCAGCATAGATTCATGGTTAATGTTTGGGCAGGAATAGTTGGAAATCATTTGATAGGGCCATACTTTATTGACGATACTTTGACCGGTCAGAGATATTTGGAGTTTTTGCAAAATGAGTTATGGAACCTGTTTGATGATGTGCTACTACAAACTCGTAGGAATTTATGGTTCATGCATGATGGGGCCCCTCCTCATTTCAGTTTAGATGTACGATAGCATTTACACACAAGGTTTCCTAATAGATGGATTGGTCGTGGAGGCCCTTTTCAATGACCACCGCGATCAGGAGATGTTAATCCTATGGATTTCTTCCTCTAGGGTTATCTCAAAAGGTATATGCAACACCTGTGCAAACAAGGCAAGATTTAATAGACAGAAATCTGTTACACTGCAATGTTATTAGAAGTGCAAAGAAACAACCGTCGTAGACTTAGAATGTGCGTGGAAGTGGGAGGAGCTCATATTGAACATTTATTAGAAGAACGTTAGTTTTTGTTGTTTAGGAATTAGTTTCAGTCGATTGTTTTATAACTTGTGTTTTATGAGGTTTTCTTAATGGTTTAATAATGTTGTGTTCGTAATTTTGATTAAAAGCAACTAATTACGTTGTCTGCGTACCTTTTTAATTCCCATTAAATAAGTTCTTAATGTTTTTATCATCTGCTATCATCAAATTATTTTTTTGTAGTACATCGTATTAATAAGTTAGTTAGGTAAATTTGTACGTAGTGCATTAATAAAACTGTAAATATTAGCCAAACGGCTCATTTTATCGAATTCCAGCAAGAGTACCTTTTCGTTAGCTTAATGTGTGGGGAAGTCAATTTCGATAATTTCATACAGGGTGTGCCATCCCTGCAAATTTTTTGGATCACTAACCATTGCGAGTAGTCCGTCCCTGGCTTCAAGGCACTACTGTAAATCTGTTTACCTTTCCAAAATAAACATACACGTACATTATAGCTTTGCCGTAAATTTTACAAAGATCAAATAACTAGTAAAAAAAATAAAAATAAAAACCAAATTTAAAATTAAAACTTTGGAGGCCTATAACTCGAAAACGAGGGCCTACATAGAAAAAGTTTATATGAAGTACTAACATTATTTTGGCTCAAATTATACGCTCCTTACTTTTTTCCCATTAGTCCCGGGACACCCTGTATATAACCTTTTGAACGGAGGGTGATTTTGGCATCTAGGAACACCAAAACGAAAAACTGCATTGAAATTTTTCCGAAGTCGCGTCATGCTACTCTCTACAATAGCCCATTTCATTCTGAAATAAGACTAAAAACAGCTAGACAAACAAGATAAAAGGATAGAAGTCTTAGAAAGAGAACTGAGGAGTAAACATTTAATTATCTATGGAATCAGTGAAGTACCGGATGAAAATACCGAAACCCAAAAGGTGGAAGTACAGGAGGTAATTAACCAACTAGGGGTTCAGCTGAAATTTGAACAAGATATAATGGATATCAGGAGATTAGGAAAGAAAGGGGAAAATTCAACTAGACCAATATTGTTAGAAATGGCACATAAGAGTAAGAAATTTGAAATTGTCACGGAATTTGAAAAATTCGAAGTGGAGTCTTAGCGAAGATTTTCCAAAAGAAATTAGACATCGGAGAACACAACTTTTGGAACAAATGAAAATAGCTAGGAGTCAAGGCTGCAAAGCTTTTGTTAAATACAATAAACTTGTGAATGGAAAAGAATATGAACTTAAGGATATGGGAGGTTGGAAGCAGCAGATAAGTGCGCAAACACCAACAGAATTTAGAAAAGCAGGGGGAAGAACAGTAGTGATAGATCACCAACACTAGAAGAGCATTCTTCAAAAAACCTGAAACTTTTATAAAAGAAAATAATTTGAAAATAACCACAATTGAAAAGGAATTACACACTAAGAACGAAAATAAAATTCAACTAAATGAAGCCAAAACGCTTAATACAAATGGTAGAAAGTAGAAAATAAATTCAAATGATGGAGAAAAAGCAATAAGCACTTCAACTTGGGACGTGCTCTTGGGCGTCCAACACAGTGTTAGAGTAGTACTCTGGAATGTGCAGGGATTTAAAAATCTTAACAAATTTTCTCGTTGAAGACTCGCATATGCAATATGATTTCATATGTTTATGTGAAACGTGGCAGGCTACTGATATTGAGGTACCAAATCTTATACGTAATAATTACAGTGTTGTTTACTCCAAAGCAATTAGGGAGGAGTCTGTAGGACGTGCAAAGGGAGGCCTAGCCGTATTCTACAAAAACAGTTACAGTCCAAGACTCCTGGAGACTTCTCCTTGGTGGCTTATATATCAGTTTACAATGTCTTCTCTTCAGTTCATTGTTTGCCTTGTGTACATTCCACCGAGTAGTAACTACATTGAATTATTAGAAACTTTTGGAGTTTCACTTGATGTGATACTGGAAAAATATTCCGGTTGTATAACTTTCATAATTGGAGACTTTAATGGTTGAATCGCAGAACCTCAATCCCTGAAGAGACTGTAACAAATACTCAGTTTTTTCCTGACATGTTAAGTCACGACAAGATGAGTAATGCTCAAGGTCGCTATCTTCTTGAATTTATGTCTATTAGAAACTTTTCATTGGTAAATGGTCATGTTAATACTGACAGACCTGCAAATTTTACTTTTTGTAATGCCTTTGGGCAAAGTGTTATTGATCTATGTTTCTGTTGTAATGATAAACTAGAATTTGTTGACAAATTTAGTGTACTAGATGATCAATATTTGTCAGACCACTTCCCAGTACTTCACTAGCCTGAAATGGAACAATACTAAAACCATAGATTACATTATGTCAATCCAGCACTTGCCGAATGTAGGTATGTGTGGAGATGTAGATATTTTATATAATAATCTTTGTTCAAGTATATGGGACGTAGCAAAAATTTAGGTCTGTTTTCAACAAAAAAAAATTAGTAATACAAAAAACATTCTCGTAACTCTTGGTTTGATGTTGAATGTAAAGAGCTAAAGACTCAAGTAAAAATTAAATTAAGAGTGCAAAAAATATGGGTTTTCAGAACCATATAAAACGAATTACATTACTATAAAAATGAATATAAGCAGCTAATTTTAAAAAAGAAACAAGTGTGTGAAAATAATGTTATGGTTGCTCTTTCCAATACTAGAAATCAGTCAGAGTTTTGGAAAACATTAAACTTATTTAGGCGCAGAAATAAATTCTGTCCGTTATCAATTGCGGAATGGGGTCATTTTACGACCACTTAACTACAATTAAGTTTAAATTTGATATAAGTTTTTTTGACGTTGGAAATGAGTTTCTGGATTCACCTATAACACTCTCAGAACTTGATCAATCCCTGTTGGTGTGTAAAGATGGTAAGGCTCCTGGTAGGGATGGCATAACCTATGAGTTTCTGAAACACTTACCACAAAATTGGTGGTTATACATGTGTCACTTATATAATAAAATATTAGAATCAGAAAAAATTCCACTTGGCTGGTGTGACACAATTCTAACAATGCTTCACAAGAAAGGACCCTTAGATTATCCAAACAACTATCGCGGTATATCGCTAATCAATTGCAGCGTTAAAGTCTTTACACTTATTTTACTAAATCGTCTGTCCAGCTGGTGTGAAGATAATTCCATCCTTCCAGAAACACAAGATGGCTTCCGAAAAGACAGGCTGTTTAGAAAATATTTTCATTTTAACCTCGATCTTGCAAATCACTCTTAGACTTCAGCGCAGAAAAGTGTTTGCTGTCTTTGTAGACCTCAAAAGAACATTTGACAGTATAGATCATAAACTTCTTTGGTTGAAACTTCATAAATTTGGGATTAGTTCTAAACACATTCGGATACTAAAACAGATATATGATAAAGCTACATTCTCAATCAAGCAACAAAACTTATACAGTAAAAAATACAACATCTCGGAAGGTGTCTTGCAGGGAGAATCACTTAGTACCCTAATTTTTTCTATTTTCATACCTGACATTGAAGATTATTTTCGCTCAAAAAATCTAAATGGACTTACTATTGACGGCAACAACGACATATTAATGCTTCAATACGCAGATGATATAGTTATCCTTGGCGACTCTCCAATTGATATAGAGTGAAAACTTTTTTAACAATCTGTTTTTGTAGCCTGAAGATGGCCGTTTGTAGGCCGAAACTAGTAGCTTTTATTGTCTAACTATTAAATAATTCTGTGACACTGACTTTGAGTTTTATTCACAGTATCACTGTCAGTCACATTTGTGTTATGGATGATATTCTCCTTTTAAAAGTAATGATATTCTCAAAAAGTGGCCATGTACATAATTACAATAAAAAATTTCATTATAGTGGATATTGTTTGGAAACAGTAAAGGTGTTGTCCTCCACAGCCTTGTTTTGCACCATGGCTAAGAATTCTAAAATCAAAGCTAATCGGGCCATTGGAGCAGTAATGGATATAATGTATCGGTCAAAAATGAATACTTGGGATCAATCTATATAATTCAATTATTTAATCTTCTCTTTCTTTTGGAATTGGTGTATGGGGTCTGCGTTACACTGATATTATAGAGCGTGTACAGGTAAACTTTTTCAAAAAACTCCTAAGTCTGTCAAAGAATACCCCAGATTACATTGTACGCTTGGAAACAAGTTCTGATCATTTGTCAACAGTTGTTTTCAAACATGCCTTACTTTGGTTCAACAAACTCAAAAGAATGAACTTTTCAAGACTTTTAAAAATTTGTTTCAATCGACTTGCTCAGTTATCATCTGATAATAATTCAAAGTATAATTGGGTGACACAACTTAAAGAATGGTTTATTTATGCGCAATGTGAGTGTCTATGGGAAAATTATTTAAGTACAAATGTACGCAGTTTAGATAGACTCATTCTAGACAAATTTCGAAAACGACTGCTTAATAGTGACATAAACAGAACGGTTACTTCTAGTTACTCTTTACTATACTCACACTTACTAGTTGGTGAAATTAGCAGTTATTTGCAAACATCTGCACACATTTATATAACCAGAATAATAGCGCAACTTAGAACCTGTAGTAAAACATTTTTAAAATTGTCTTTTAAATGAAGTTTTTATATTATTGACAGCACTGAGAATTGCACTGTCTGTAATATGGATTCCCCGGAGTCATTACATCATATGCTTTTTGAATGTCCCATTTACAGCCCTCTCAGAAAAAATAGTTTTTTTGAGAATGTTCATAATATTGATGATCTGGTGCACTACCTTAATATTAATAATACACGAAACAGATTCTTTGAACTTACTAAATTAGCTCATAGTATTATCAGTATATTAAAGCTGCGAGCATTTGCACATGGTGAATGATTGGCTTTATCATGAACATGAAGTACTTACACACA
Source organism: Galeruca laticollis (assembly GCA_963921935.1). Classification (NCBI taxonomy): domain Eukaryota; kingdom Metazoa; phylum Arthropoda; class Insecta; order Coleoptera; family Chrysomelidae; genus Galeruca; species Galeruca laticollis. Next base: position 218,411,125 of record OY998175.1, read on the forward strand.
TATTTTATATTTTGGTTTTTATCTTAACTTTTTTATTAATTTACAAATTAGTTCTATGTCATAATTTATATCAAATTATCTTAATTCCTCTCTTGAAATTTTGTACCGAACCCTTGTGAAAAGATTTATCTTATACACAATAAACTATCTATCTATGTCTTTTAATCCTGATGCATTGAGATCTGAACAATTTATATGAACAGTACAGTAATTTATATTGTTGATAATCTTTCTAAATTCATCCTTGCCAAACTTTGCTATTGGTCGCAAAATTGACTCTGATCTTACAGAATTACAACATGTAAGTGTATGTCTACCCCTTAATGATCAGATGTGTTCTCTTTAATAACATTTGGTCATTTGTATTGGTTGAAATTTATTAACACATCATCGAAACATGTAACTGATTTCTCTGTTACCCATGTTGGCCCCGGTATTAGATACTTCAAGTTATATGAGTTAAGACAGCTTATAAGCAAGTATATTTTTTCACATGTTTCTCTCAAAAAATCTACATTGAAATCTCCAAGAATTACAATATTTTCAAATTTGAGACTTACATTTGATAGAAGTTGTTCGAGTGCTTCTATAAAATTTATAAATACACCCACTGTATAGTAAAAGAAGTAACCAAAGAGAATTAATCTTAAAACCTTACAAAATAGACTGAAAATAATGAGCAATTTAACAAGATGTACTTACCATTGATATGTTTTATATTTTGCTTTGTTAGAAAATAAGGCAAGAGTTCATAAGCTCTGTATTTCAACATCCACAAATAAAGACATATTTCTATCAAACTTGAATAATCGAGTTCAATATCACCACCTTTGATTCTTTCTAAAATATTTGGTATTATCACAGTTTTAACATCATCAGCACTTAACTTGTAATTTAAATTACTTATGCACCACAAGAATCTTTTGATATCCTTAAGTCTGATGTGACCAGAGATATGTTCTTTACTAGAAACAAATTCAGTTTCTTTTAAAAGTTCAATACATCTTTCACTAAAAACTCTCAAAATGTTTTCGTCGTAGTATAGATAGTCCGAGTATACAGTGAGTATGTGTCCTAACGCTGTAAACGAATAATAATCCAATGTTTTATTGAAGAATATTGTGGACGTCATAGTAGCTAGGAATTCGTCATCTTGGTATCTATTTTGCCTAATAGTTTTCAAAAAAGTTATAAAAAGCGCTGGGTCTTTAAATAATTCTAAATTATTATAAACATTTGTAACTACTTTCGAATATAAATGATCTGTTTTCATTCGTGTTGTGGTTTTAAATACTGTGTTACAAATAATGCATAGATCTTCATTTGATAATGATTGAGAATTATATTGGAGTAGCTGATTTATGCATTTCCTCAGCAGCTCATGTTCTCTGGACATTTTTTTTCTCAACCCAATGTAGAAAATTAGTTGAATGATATCGTTTTGATTGAGAATTTTTAATCTTTTTGACAATTCTCTTATAGCAGATTCATAAAATGCATAACTTACGATTCTATTTGGTACTGTTCTCATATAAATGTGTAATATTTCCAAAATTTCCGAGGTTTCAAAGTGCTTGATTCGATCACGACATTCTCTATCTATTTTATTGAATAAATGTATATCTTGGCTGATATCCAACAATTTAATGGATGATTTGATTTGTTCAACGTCACAGTGTTTCAGATTAATAGCTTTTATAGAATCGTAACTTATTTTAGGTGTGCAATCATTTTCTTTGATATTTTTAGTATTAAAGTTTGACATATATATTAAGAGTCTACCGGTGAGCGTTTTTTCGCCAAGTTCTACAAATTTATCACTTGCGAATGAGTTATTTCTTCTATATCGAATTATCTGCTTTTTCTGAAGGCACTGAAGTAATTTATAATTATTTTTAAATAGTTTCGCCATAGTAAAGTTCACTACCTACATTTCTTAGTTGGTTTATTTATAGGGTAATGTCATAATGCACCAATTCTAAAATTATCACCTGAATCATATGACTGTGACGACAAACGTAAAATTTTGGATGTATTATATAATCATAGATATATAATATATATCTATGTATATAATAAATTATATATAAATGACTAATTGGTTGAAGGTAGAAAAAATGTTTAGAAATTAAAGGTTACACTGCATTCTTTGGTTATATTTACATTATTTTTATTGACATATGGACTGAGCCACAGTATTGATATCTGAGATTAAGATCGCAGTGCCACAAGTCGAAACTACTGTAGATGTATAAAATTGTTTGGTTATGTGGTTTTAATCTCAGATTAACAAATAAAATATATATATTTGTTTTGATCTTTTCTTGCTCCAAACCTTGAGTCACATCTACGCTCACTTGCAGACACTTCCACTGCTTTACCATATTTACAAAGTCTCTTTAGTTGCAGGAAAAATGAAATTAGAAGTTTAATTGAAAATGTGTCAAAAAGTTATGCAAATAAAAAAAAGTCATACAAATTATTGCATTTGAGTCGCTATTTTTAAAATTAATTAATGATACTTGAATTTTATTTAATAATATAAATTTTAAACAAGTATTTGTTGTATCATTGGGATACAACATTGCTCCAAATTTCAGTACCTGTTTAATGTGTCAATAGTAACCTATTTAGTAGTTTTGTCCTTGTTTAGATACCATATAAAGAGAGATGCAAATATCGTCTGACTGTGATCGACGATCATTTCGAATAGGTCGTAGTCACGGACGCAGGGTCGTAGTATTAGAGTTTTTAAGCCCTTTATTTTGTCACGTTAGTATGGTTATCGTTATTCTGAGAATGCGCAGTATGAAAACTTGGAGACCTTAACTTTAATAACGATAACGGACTTCGTTATTTACGGAGAAATACCGTAAGAAGGTTTTTATGCTTATGGTTATTTTTCCAATTACAACGTTGTCAAAATTGATAAATTTTGGTACCCGCAATTGTTAAAACCTACTTAATTTCTTTGATGTAAAGGAAACTGCTATATTTCTTTATGTTTTAGAAGACAATAGTTTATAAAACATTCTTTTCTTTGTCAACAAAGCTGTTACATATTTTCTCTGAGAAAATCTGACGTCGTTAAGAATTTATTGTATCAAACCATTGAATAAAAAGTAAAGGAAGGAGCAATAAACACAAGTTTGATTGATCAGGATGGTTGTTGCATATGGCGGACAGCAATATCCGTTTAACCATAGGCGCGTCCACAATTTGCTTTTCTGACAATCTTTAGGAAAACTAAAAACATATTTTTATGCATCAAACTTTTATAATCAATATTTACACATTATAAATAAATCCAATTTGAAAAAATGCAAATAAATCTTTCTTAAATGTATAGTGTTACAACAGTTAACTTACTATTTTTATTTTTATGTTACGCCTATGTCTTAACCTTGTCATTCATCAAAATATGAAATGTTTATTTTGCATCTTTTAAATTATTTAAAATTAATATAAATTAAAGTATAAAAGAAAACAACTTACCTATGAAAAGTGATGCCTAAAGATTTATTTTTAGGGGTATTGGAGCAACCGCAGGCTGCACAACTAACCATTTTGTTTGTAGTCTAATTACTAATGTTTCAACACTTACAACACTATTCTAATTAATCCTAATAAACACTTATTTAAATACAAAACAAAAATACAAGAAAAACTAATGAAAAACACTATAAAATTGTTATAAAACTTCCAAAAGCAAAAACGTACTCTCCAACCAATGCAACAACAAAATAAAATGAGTCATACTTGGTTGTTCAAGATGGCTACTTCCGTCTTGCTTTCTCTCTATGAGTGTAGATAGTAGGCTATCCTTCCTTTACTTTTTATTCAATGTATCAAACATAAAACCTAACCTTCATTATTATTATCCACGATTAATTATCATTCAATATGTAAGGATTCTTCTAACAATAACATTTTATAAAGCTTCTTCCATTGTTAAATTTATGAAATATTGATCCATTTACTATTTAAATAACATGGAGTTATATTTCCAATTCGTCAACTGTCATTATAATTGATCTGTAACTGTTAAACAGAGTACGTTATTTTTAGATGGCCTAAAACACCTTCTTTTCTTGTTCAATGTAATCGTTATTGTTGATAAAGTTAACCATAACCACACCTAAAATCTCCGTTATATTTGTAGGCTTAAAAACTCTCGAATAGGTCGTAGTATTGTAGTGTAATGTCAAACGTGGTTTATTTTTTAGAGTAATAATAGGTTTGTTCGTAGAACATAATTTGCTAACGGTTGCCAACCAATTTCTGATTATTATGTACTTATGCGCGGTTTTTGATTGGTTTCATTCGGTCGGAAATTTTTCACTCTAAGAACGCAAATATGATATTTTCTCTACTTGATAGCGACTTTTTGTAAACACAAATGCAACTGTGCCGAAATCCGAATACTAACCTCAATATCTGATTGTTGAGGGAAATAATTTGTGATAAAATATATATTTCTTATGTTGTGATATTAATATTGAAAATTATAAAGCTGGTATTTTCAGAAAAAGGATGGAAAGTATGTTTTTGGTATTTTACCTGTTGTCGGCATTTTCTTTATATTATATTTTTTAGCAAGTGATAACCTGATTCTGGATGAATTCTTAGTTTTTAATACAACAAATAATAATTCCTTAAAACTAAAGAACCCTTTAAATAAGAGCACTGAGAAAACAACTTTTGCTCATTTATTCTCAGATTGAAGAACATCATTTACATGGACAAGAACATGTACTCTTATGCTACTGGATATATACCAGAAGTATAGGTCAAAGGTTGGCACTTTAGAAATCCGTAATTTTTATTTACTTGTTATCAAATTCAAACACCAAAGAAAAAACAAATAAACAGCTGATTTTTAGTTCCTATTGGATTTATCAATGTCATTGTGAACTGCGCATGTCTGACATCTCTCCAACTTAAAATTTCTTATTAGTCAGCGAATTATTCCGAAGGTTGCCAATCAGTTTCAAACCGACTATTTTCTTTTTATGAACGTTGGATTTTTAATCACTGCATTTTGGTTTGGCTTGTGCGAACGCTCTTTAACGAAATGCGCCTGTGCTGTACAGTTGCTAACGGTTTCTTACTGCTCTACGAACGAACCTAATAAACATAGAGAGGGCTATTCATTCATAAACACGTTTATTATTGCGGCCAACAATTCTAAACGCCAGTAGTGAAATAATGAATGAATTACAAAAAGTGGATATGGTATTGTAGCTACACGGCGTTGGTAATTTCGGCTGTTTTTCTGACAAACTTGGCACCGACGAACCATAATAATCCAAACACATTAAATTAATTAACTTAAAAGTTTTGAAAAACACATCAAAACGAAAGAACTGAATATTCACTCTCTAGTCGTATTGACGCTCGTATAAACAAACCTCAGATTAACAAATGAAATAGATATCTGTTTGTTTTGATTTTTTCTTTCCCCATTCATCGAGTCACATTCTAAGCTCACATGCGAACACTTCCACTGCTTTGCCATATTTATAGTCTCTTTAGTTGCAGGAAAAATGAAATTAGAAGTTTAATTGAAAATGTGTTAAAAAGTTATGCAAATAAAAAAAATTATACTAATTTATGCATTTGAGTCGCTACTTTTAAAATTAATTAATAATACTTGAATTTTATTTAATAAAGGCATATTCTTATATTAATTTTAAACAGGTATTTGTTGTAACCTTAGATACCTTTATGGTTATAACTAAAAGTGGCAACACTGCTCAAAATTTCAGTACCTGTTTAATGTGTCAATAGTAATCTATTTATTAGTTTTGTCCTTGTTTAATTACCATATAAAGAGATATGCAAATATCGTCAGAGTGTGATCGGCGATCATTTCGAATACGCCGTAGTATTGTAGTAAATAGTGTCAAATGCGGTTTGTTTTTATGAGCGCCATTATGACTAGAGAGTAAACATTTAGTTCTTTAGTTTTGATGTGTTTTTCAAGACTTTTAGTGACATGGTTTGTCGCAAAGTTTGTTAGAAGAACAGCTGAAACTACAAAGGCCATGTATCTACAATACCATCCCCACTTTTTGTAATTCATTCATTATTTCACTACTGGCGTTTAGAATTGTTGGCCGCAAAAATGGACGTGTTTATGAATGAATAGCCCTCTCTTTGTTTATTATTACTCTAAGGTACTGTACTTCTAATAACAAAAAAAAACCAAAACTCAATACAAACGTTTGTCGTATTGTTTTGATTAAGATGCATATGGTTGATGTCCTTAAGCCTGGTCCAGACACAACGTCTTATCGAATCAGACAAGTCGTATCAAGTATATGGTGCGTGTGGGCCACAAAACGTACGTCTTGCATGATCGAAATAAGGTTATACGATAAGTCGAAAATTTGAAGTGCGAGGCATCATTCTATGAAAATTGATTCGACAAGTTGGAGCGTGTAGACAAACTTTCGTTTTATTGGAAATTGTTTCAGTATATTTCCGTAGAACGTATTGCACTGCTTTTTGCTTTCTGTGTACGTATTGGCAACTATTTTGCAATTGAAAATTTAAAAGCAATATGTCAGATCTTCGTCAGTGCTCCCGAGAATTTTTAAGAGAATTTATTGAACTCTATCGTAGTTTTCCTTGCTTGTGGCAAGTTAAAAGTGCCGAGTATAGTGATCGAAATAAGAAGTCACAGGCATATGAAATAATGATTGAAAAATACAAGGAAATTGATAAAGCAGCAAACAAGGAGACAGTTACCAAAAAAATTAACTCTTTACGCACCGTTTACAAAAAAAGAATGATCCAAAATAATGAAATCCACTAAAAGTGGAGCTGGTGAAGATGATATCTAGAAACCAACGTTATGGTACATTGATTTGCTTGAGTTTCTAAGTGACCAAGATCAAGACAGTCGACAAACACTATCGATGATGAGGCACATCAAGATAAAAGTGAAACAGAGGTAAGTAATATCTATTTATTAATAATAAAAGTAAGTTTTATAGGTATTCAAAGCATTTTATTGTCCAAAATTATTTGATTCTTTTTATAACATGTAACACGAACTACTTAAAAACTAAATCATCCTGCCATGGGACTGAGCCATCATTATTAAAATAGCTACACAACTTTTCTCTAACAATTTTTGCATTATTAAAAACTTGGCCTCTTCTTCCTCTTTTAATGTCATGCATTAAAGTAGGGTCACACCTGTCTCCTAAGACAAGAGAATAATCTCCAGTAATATTTTCTCTATCCTTACTTTCTGGAGTAATTTTGTGGAGATTTATTGCGAAGAAAATTATGTAGTGCACAACATGCCAAAACAACATTGTCAATGTTTTCTATATTTAAATTTATAGTAGTGTGGATGATTCGAAATCGAGACGCTAAAATGCCGAAAGTATTTTCAATAGTCCGTCGGGCTCTGGATAACCGGTAGTTAAAAATTATTCGTTCTCTATTGAGTGTTTCCCTACTATATGGTTTGATAAGATAGGGACGCATTGCAAAGGCCTCATCACCAACAAACGTATATCCAAGAATTTCGTTAGAATTGGGCATAGATTCAGGATTAGGAAGTTTTAGATCATTATTGGATAGTTTTTCATAAAATGTGGTATTAGCAATTACTCCACCATCAGAGATTCTACCATTCGTGCCAACATCGCAGTACATAAACTCATAGTTCGCATTAGCTATTGCCATAAGAACTATGCTGTGCGTTTTCTTTTTCTTGTAGTTAATGTAATATGATTCGCTTCCCTTGGGAGGAACAATTCTGATATATTTGCCATCAATACTACCCAAACAATGCGGAAATTGGCATTACATTAATTTTTCCTATAGGTATAACTATTAAATACATGTTCTTATCATTTACCTATAATTTTAGCGATAAAATTGAATAAAATTTAACTTTAAATGAGTCAATGGGATTTTATTCGGCATAAAACATGCTTTAGTTTTTTTATACATTTTCTCTACGGTTGTATTTTTATTTTCTTATAAATTTGTAATATTTTTTTTGTTTTAGGTTGACTTGGAATATCAGAGTTTTCCTGCCACACCATCTACCGGTCGACCATCTACTCCGACTAGCGATACCGCTCCAGTGCCCCGCTACCTACCCATACTTTTAATCACAAAAAGAAGACGGCCTCAAATAGCAATGAAACAGCCGAAGTTATGTCTAAAATTAGTAAAAAATTGGAGTTATTGCAGGAAGATTCACATAACCGATTTGGAGAACATATTGCTGATAGACTTAGAGCAGTCCATTCTGATCAACTCAAGTTTGCAATGAAACTTATATCTGATGTTTTATTTGAGGCAGACATATTATCCCTAAATATATATTCCAAAATTGTAACTGAAGACCAGCACCATCCTCCTCAACAGTCTCTACGAGAAACCAGACAGCAACACTTTAACCAATATGCACCACATTGTATCACCGATACCGAACCAAGTGGACAAATTCCAAACCAAGGCTGCCATCAAGGGTATTACGCAACGAAAATCCGCCATAAACAGAATGCACAAGAGCTACAAATACCTCATGATACAACCACACCGGCGGAACATGTCAACACAAATTTTATACCTTCCAATATTGAACAAAATCCGCGCTTCTCGTCATTCTATAACCACCAGCAAACACCACAAAGGAGCATATTTTTGCAAACAACAACAACATCGGCTAAGCAATTTTCACAACAAACGAACCAAGAACATCACTCACTACTTGAGATTGGCCAGCCTCAAGTCACTTCAAAGCAGATATCAGACGACCCAACTCTACTTTTAGAAAAGGACACAGATTCTAATCCAAAAAATATTGCTCAGTATGTTTCAAATTTTAAACCGAATGAGGGTGTTTAAATACATGATAAACGTTTATAATTAAATTAATTATTATATGTAGTGTTCATGTATTTATTATAGAAGACGTTTTCATTTTGTACAATTACTTTTCATCTTCTATAATGTTTAATTTTTTTTTAAAATAAATATATTCTAAAACTCACCTCCAGGTAGTCTTTTTTTAAAACCCTGTAGATAGCGTCACAAGTTTCCGGTATTATTTAACTCAGTGATTGCTTGGACATAATGGTGGTGAATTCCAAATCTTTGTAGCTTCCGCCTGTTGTGAGAAACCTTAACGTGGCACTAAATCTCTCATGAACTGAAATGGATTTTTTCATGCAGGTGTTTTGCCTTCTAATATAAGGAGTAACAGATTTTAACAAATAATTGTAAGTTTCAGTATTCATCCTCATGTATTTACGCTAATCATCTGCTTCAAGTTCACGTAATAATCTGACATGAGAAAATGCATGTCTTTTTAACCACCATTCCCACGACCATCTCAATCTTCGTTTTTTTTAAATCTTTTTGCTTTTTATTGCCATGCAAATAGCATAGAGCGACCAAAGAAGCGCTTCTTCCAAGACCGAAAACGTTTCGAAACTAAAATTTGACTGATTAGTTGGAAACGTATGGACGCGATATCTTTTGTACTTTTTTTCGAATGTTTTGCATGAACATTTTATCGTTCGATAAGACGTTGTGTCTGGACCAGGCTTTAGTCACGTGATGGAAAAGACTCAGCGTTTCTACTGTAGCTTTGATCTGAACAGAAATAATTAAACTCTCAATACACGAACTTTATTCGACATAATTCAAATTAATTATGACAACGTAGAAAATTATTATGTCAAGTAAAGAAACATTCGTGACAAATATTAAAACTAAGTATGTGTTCACAAGAACCGTTAAAAACGCTATACTGTAAATAACCAGCTTATCAAATATACTACATTTCCCCCCCTCAGTATTAATGACGAAATCTTGTAAATGAGTTGGAATACGTCGTTCTCTATTAGATTTTCTTAGCTCAATTACTGGGGCTTCGGTGCTAGTCGTTTTAAAATTTGTAGGTTGTGCCGGTATTTCAGAAGAGTCGGAGGTAATCTGAGACTGTATTATATCATTGGTAGTAGATTCTGGGTAATTGGTGTCACCTTGTGTTTGAGAATCTGCTTCAGTTTGATCGCTATCCGTAACTGTTGGCAATACTTTTCTTTCGCCACAAGGAGCTAAGTGTTTCAGAGATACTGTCAGTTCTCGGCCATTCTGAAGACGGACAAGGGCATGATTAGAGCCTGCTTCTAATAGATCTACTTCGTCGACGAGTGGTTCGTATTTAGATAACCTCACTTGACAACGCATAAGTACTTTTCCGGGAGTCAACAACCATGATGGGATCGACTCGCCATTCGGTGACCTCCGGAGATGTTGAAACATGCGTTCATGTGGAGTTTCATTAGTGGCAGTACAAAGAAGTGACCGGACACAATGAAGGGCATCTTGAAGAACAATTTCCCATTGAGAGGTCTTTAGCATACGGGACTTGAGTGCCAACATAATAGTCTTCCATATTGTACCATTATATCTTTCCACTTGGCCATTTCCTTGAGGGTTATAAGGTGGAGTGCGACTGGTCGCCACGTTAAACTTAGCTAAGTATCTTTTAACTTCATCAGATATAAAAGAGGAGCCTCTATCAGAATGGATGTAGGATGGTATTCCGAATACAGTAAAAAGATTATGTAAATTCTGTATTACCGTCGCTGCTGACACATCAGAACATGGAAAGGCAAACGGAAATCGTGAATATTCGTCAATGATCACTAATAAATATCGATTCCGTGATGTGGAATGTAGAGGTCCCTTAAAATCGATATTAAGCCTCTCAAACGGTGCTGTCGCTTTTATCAATTTTCCTGATAACTTGATGAATCGTGGTTTCAATTCGCAGCATATCGGACACATATTTGTTATTCTTCTTATTTCATCTATTGAAAATGCCAAATTCTTACTTCTAACATAATGATATAAACGAGTAACTCCAGGATGACAGAGAGTAGTGTGTAATTGTTCCAATGTTTGTCCGTTAGTTGCTAGATTACAGTGAATTCTAGTGAATGCGTCTGCCACAGAATTAAATTTGCCAGGTCTATATATTATGTCATACTTATATTCGGATAATTCTAATCTCCATCACAGAATTTTCTCGTTTTTGATTTTGCTACTTTGTTTTGAATTGAACATAAACGAAACTGATTGTTGATCAGTAACCAACTTAAATTGTCGATTCAGTAAGAAATGTCGCCATTTCCTTAGTGATTCAATTATTGCGTAAGCTTCCTTCTCGATGGCAGAGTGATTTCTTTCCGACAGAGACAAAGTTCGAAAGAAGAATGCCACTGGGCGTCCTTGTTGCGAAAGAGTCGCAGCTATTGCGTTTTCGGATGCATCAGTTTCTACTACAAATTCCAATGATTAGTCGATGCATTTGACAGCCGAATCTGCAATCGATGTCTTAACATCTTCAAATGCCTCTTTAGCTTTGTCGTTTAATGGAAATCTCATGCAGTGAGACAATGGTGCAATCCGTTCTGAAAATCGTGGCACCCATTTCAAATAATGCGCAAACATCCCAAGTACTCGTTTCATGGCATTAAGATTAGTAGGGAGAGGATAATGCAGAAGAGCTTCTAGTCGAGACGTATAAGGTCGAATAGTGTTGTTTTCAATAACATATCCCAGTAGTTTGATGCGCGTTATTGAGAATTTGCTTTTTTTTAGTATTTAAGGTTAGTTTATATTGCTTTGCAGCCTGAAGAAAATGTTCTAAATTTCGATCGTGATCTGCTTGATCGATTCCACAAATGGTTACGTCAACAAGATAGGAATAAGTGCCATGTAACTTTTCGGTTTCGATTATCCTGTCAATAGCTCTTTGAAATTCAGAAACGCCATTCGTAACACCAAATGGGATCCGCCGGAATTGATAAGGTTTACCGTTCGCTTCAAACGCAGTATAAATTTTGTCACTGTTCGGTATGGGAATTTGATGGTAGGCTGATTGTAAGTCGATAGTACTAAACAGCGTATATTGAGCTACTTTATTCACTAAATCCTTGATCCTTGGTTGATATGCATCTAATAAAGTGAATTTATTTATTGTTTGTGAATAGTCAATGCACATTCTCTTCTTTTTATTCTCTCCGGATACAAGCACTTGCGCCCGCCAAGGAGAGTTGCTCCGCTCTATAATACCTTCATATATAATTCGTTGTATTTCATTTTCGATAAAGTCACGATCTTGATTTGAAAATCTACGGGATTTTATCGCTATAGGTTTCATAACAGGCGATAAGTACCTAAACAGTGATGAAACTGGTACTTCAGCAGCCGCTAGGTTACAAATAGTAAGAATCTGTCTAGATCCTCCAAAATTCACATAGAGCTTCATGTTGCTTCAAAATATCATGTCCAATGATGACGTCGGCACACGCTTTTGGTAATATTGACATTTTAATATTCCTGTAGATATTCCCAAACATCTTTAGGTCACCTTCACAGCTATTGCGTATTTGGCACGTCAAAGAACTAGATGCCATCAAAATGTTTCCATATTCAGGGAGTAAATCTATTTTCAAAGCTTTGGCAAATGATTCATTTAAAAAACTCAGAGAAGAGCCACTGTCGACCAAGGCTGTTGCAGGTTGAGAATTGATAGTTACAACAATTAAAGTTTTATCTAAGCAAGTAGGCCCTGTAGCGGCTAAGTAATGATTCTTCCAAGTATTTGTCAATGTTTCTTCTTCAACAGGTAAACTGCTAGCAGTCACTCTTTTTTTAGACGAGCGACAGACATTACGGAAGTGCCCCTTTTTGTTACAATTTCTTCAAAGTGCTTCACGTGCGGGACAAATATTACGAGGATGCTGAGACCTTCCGCAAAAATAACACTTACTACTTGAAGCCACCGAATTAACTTGAGGTTGAGGTTCGATAGCGTTTTCTGGAAGGCCATTTTCGGATATCACATTCAAGTTTATAGGTGACGTGCCAGAAATGAATGAATTCGACTGAAGAACTGCCATTTCTAACGCTCTTGCCTGAGAATAAGCTTGATTAAGAGTAATAGTTGTATTCTCCAAAAGACTTTGTCGAATTTTCGGATCGCTTAGCCCTCTTATAAAAGAGTCCCGTATATACGCATCCCTATTCTCTTGATCAACTGATTCATTCGGTATTTGAGAACGCGTTGAAAGTTTGGGCCTGGAATAAATTTCGCTCACCTTCTTGACAAATATAGCTTTAAGAGTACTGATTGCTGTGACATAATCTGTAGATTCGCTTATGTAGGAGTATACTGACGATGAAACATGGTTAACGAGTAAATCCAATTTTATCTCTGGAGTGATCTCATTTACCGTTCCAATAAAGTTTTCAAACGTTCTCAGCCAATAAATCCATTCCTTGGCAGCAGTTGGAGACGAAGGATCTACTTCTAATTTCTCCGGTCGAAGAAATCTATCCATAGTTGAAAATTATGTCGAATAAACTGATCTGAACAGAAATAATTAAACTCTCAATACACGAACTTTATTCGACATAATTCAAGATAATTATGACAACGTAGAAAATTATTATGTCAAGTAGAGAAACATTCGTGGCAAATATTAAAACTAAGTATGTGTTCACAAGAACCGTTAAAAACGCTAAATTGTAAATAACCAGCTTATCAAATATACTACAAGCTTCATGGCAATAACATCTCCCTCTTCAACTTACGTATGAAATGGAGTTTTCCGTCCGTCCTGCTCATTATTACAACCATACGCGACACACGAAATCACCATGTCTTTAAACTAGATGTATTTGTCTTTGCATAACACGAACACTCCTTTAAAAGAACAAAATATAATTTTTATACCGACTTTTAAAATATCACACTAGGACTAAACGCTTTCAAAACCCCACTACTAAACACTTTCTAGATACTATTTCAACCCAGAATTAAATAAAAAGCCGATTTAGTCTGTTTATATCGAAAAAAACGTAAATGATTATCTCAGGTACGATCTAGCAAAATATAACGCAATGGGTAGGAAAGAGAAAGGTTACCGACACAATGAGTTTATCTTTGTCGTTGCGCCTGACACAAAAATGCTTACATTCGATATCAGTTGGTTCCTTTCCTGGTAAGTAAGTATAGAGTTCATCGTAATAGTGTAGTTTAGTGTTTTACACCCTTCTTGCATTATATTTTCTTTTATAAATAATTAAGTGATTTTTCTTAGACAATATATTTATTAAATTGTTCTTTTTTAAAGTTCATACTAAATATTTTAATTTATTTTATGTTGAAGCAAATTGTTCAAAGATGAGCTAGATAAATTGATTATTGATTTCATCATACTTTTTGGAATGTAATTTTTAAAATGAATTGAACACACAAACATATATTTCGATATAGGTTGTCCATTGTCCATGTTTTTCTTGCATCTACCATTTCGGTTTCTCCATTTTTATTTTTTATTCTACTTTCCACTTTCAGGAAATCGATGGAAGGAACTCAATTGAACGTCTTTATTTCTTATCGATTTGCACTGTGGTACTAAGCAATACTCACGACTTTTGTCGCACATTTTTTAAAAAAAATTAAACCTATCACTTACCATCCAATATAAAATACGAAAAACAATTTTCAAAGCACACGAAAGAGATGAAAGAAGTAGTGAACAAGCATTGTACAATCTTAAACTCCAAATTACGTGGTCAAAAATATTTACTATTACAATTTTTTACAGTACACCCACAAACCATACATACTGTGATTTGTGAATAGAACTATAAAGAATTCTACTGGGTGATGACATTTTAAATGTTCACTTACTTTTATTTACTTTATTAAAACTAAAATCCTAAATAAATTAAAAACAAACCTAATCCTACTCACCCTAGACACACTATATTTTTAGCAAGTTTTATTTTTGACACGTTTACCAAAAACAATCTAAAAAACAAGCGATTATAAATATTGGCTTTAAAGTTTCAAATCGTGAATCTGTGTGCGCGTCTTAAAATTCAAATTTCCTCGAAGCTGGTGGGGCATAAACCACCAATCACTTTACTAGTTCCGTAAAAATTATAGAAACGGCTCTATGTTATAAAAACATTTTACAGTAAAGGTCATCCATAGATAACCTTATATATAGGACAATGACTAAATATTGTATAGGGAGAAGTTTATCTATGATTCTGCGTAATTGGCAGCATAAAAATATTTTTACCGGAAATCATTCTTATAAAAATGTGTTCCGTCCCACTATAAAAAGGGTTTTTTTATAATTCGCGTACAAAGGAGACTTCATTATACCGTTATTTACAGTGTCACAATGTAGGGTGTGTTCCACTTAAAGCCCACAACGATTGCAACACTCACTTTATCGTTCCAATTAAAACTTTCGCTGCTCACATATTTTGAACGTCGTTAGCCCAATTCGCATCAGATTTTGTATGAAAATTTCAATTAACGTAATAACGAAATGTTAATTATGATAAGGTTGGGTGTTTTTACAAGATTACCATTTTTATTGAAAAAATCCCAATGGCACAATACCAATTGGACGGCTTATTTGAGTAAAGTTTTTGCATCAGATTCAAAACAAAATTTAAATTTTCTTAAATAAATGTTTTCATGTACGTTTTAGTGTTTAGCGTTTCATACAAAAGTTGTAAAACGTGTTAAGTAACTTTTTTGCGTCAGATCAAAAACAAAAGAAATAATTTTTTTTTCAATTTTGATTTTGATAGACCGCCATTTTGTTTCTACAGGGCCGACTTGGCCCGTTACGAACTCGTCTAAGATTTTGGCCGAACCAATTTTTGTAGCGAGTTTGGTTTCGATCCGTCAAAAAATGCGCCCTCTATCGTGCTTACAAATTCCGTTACAACACATACATATTATATATATATATATATATATATATATACATATATATTAAAGTGAAACATAGCTACAAGGAAAATTAAACTAAATAGTATCACTTGAATCATATCAATTTCTAGTAAGTATTCAATAAAAATAATTCATGACGACATGCTATTTGAATATACATAGTTTAGACATGTCAAGAAATATCTACACATAATATACATTTTAATAAAATGATTTATAAGACGTCGATTCAATTTAGTAATTATATTTCAAAGAATATGAAACAACTATGAGTAAATTTCGTCAATTATATTCTAGTATGTATTTATAAGAAACCCTGTATAAAGAATAACATGAATTTTGAAACAAAATTCAATAATTGTATCGTTATAATTTATAATCACTTTTAAAAAACCCTGTATATAGCATAAACTTTTCAATCAGATTGTATCGTAACGTCAAAACGAAAATATTTAACGCGGAAATTGACGTTCTTTGATGGTTCGGATAGAGTAATTCGGAGTGATTATAGTAGGGTCTTGAAACGTAAATAAACACAGTGAATATATCTAAGAGAACACAGGAATGGATGTTTTGATTTGAGAAGAACCATTTATTTTTACCTAGCAACAATGAACAATGAAACAAAATTGAAAACAATTGCAAGTTGTTGATTTTAAGCTTGGGGAGAAGCGTCGTGGTCTTATAAGACGAGAGTCATGTTAAATTTTCTTTCTCCAAATTATTATAAAAAGTAAAGATAACTTCAACAAAACTAAATAATAAGTCGACTAAAGTATTCGACAAAGCATACGAATAAAAAAACAATAATATAATCTCTATTTAAACAAATAGTCAATAAAACTAAGTGCTATCGACCAGAACTAGGTAAGATTGTATCAATTTACCTTATTAGAATAATTTTTGATGATCGTCGATTCACATTACCATTAATTGTGGTACATTATTGAAGAAATAACCCACAATTCTTATTTTTTATCCTGAGTCCCGGCTTTGTTCAATCGTAACCACGAACATTCCATATACATTATCTCCAGAGTTGAAAAGGAGTCAATGATGAACTCTATATTTTCTTGTGTACATTAATCGTGCCTATAAAAAACAATAACACGTATAATTTCTCAGATGTTAGGTATTATTATTGCTACTAATTTCTTATATAATTATTAGATTTAAAGGTTCAATCTCCACTAATAGTACGGACATAACACACTAATTAATTAATCACATAGCTACTCACCAAATTCATATTCTTTAACAATAATAATATTCTCAACACGCCACACTTTTCGTCTTTATAAACTAAATAACATTTCACAGAACTCACTCACAACGCGACGGTTATATTTGGAACAATCTACAGTTGGGTTTGACAAGCGGCAAAAATGATCATTTTATGCTAAATAGTAGATAAATATATTGAGCGTAATTTACTCGATGAGAAATTTAAATAAAACTTGTAAATAACAGAAATATGATTCAGTTAAACTCGAATCATCGAGACGAGTGGTCGTTCCGAAAACGAGTTCAGCAATAGTGTGTATACTTAAAATCTAATCAAAGTAATTAGTGTAAAAACAGGTGAGAGAATCGATTCCAATATTAAAGTATCTGGGAATTTATTAAAATAATATGATAGAATATCGATATATTCTTTCCACATAAAAGTACCGTTGCCATACCCAAATTAAAAATTTCTGAAAAAACCCACACAGTGATGGCTTCCGACTACGGGGGCGCATCAAATTCTACAACAACTAGTCAACGTCAATATTCTCAAGTTGTTAACTCTGATATGTTTCCAAAAAAAGAACAAGCGATCGTATTAAATGTTAATGACAATCTCACTCTCGGAGACTATGTGGAAGCCGTCGCAAGTATTGTTGGCTCCAAAAATATACTGTTTGCCTCTAGAATGTCAAATAATAGAATATGTATGTACTTGTCGACTGTCGAAGCTGCCCAAGATATAACTGAAAAGTATCAAACTTTAAATATAAAACAGCACCAAGTAGGAGTTCGACGACTCATTACTCCAGCAAAGCGAATCATCCTATCAAACGTCTGTCCATCAATACCACATGACATACTAGAAGCAGAAATCCTAAAAATAGGTTTTCAAAAGTATCACCAATGGCATTCCTCCGGGCAAGTCTGTCAGGAAACGAATACGCACACATCCTAAGTTTTCGACGTCAAATCTATGTAGTACCAAACGATGACATAAGTCTACCTCCCTCATTGGTCATTACATTTGAAGATACAACATATAGAGTGTTTCTATCATTCGACGGAATAACATGTTTCCTTTGCAAAACCCCAGGACATGTTGCCAAGCTTTGTCCAAATCAAGCACCAAACTCATCCAACTACCAAGAAAATATTACAATGCCAGTTGAACCAATATCAGTAGAAACCTCCGTAGAAGATCTTAGCCGAATTGACGAGACGAATGATACTCCTCCATCAAATACCTTTAAACGACCACGGCAATATCTAACAGCTAGTTCCAGCGACCTTACATCCGAAAAAGATCCTGTGGAAGTGGCAAGTAATACAACAGATCAAAAGACCAAAAGGAAAAAATCCAAACAATGCCCCTCCGCAACCAAACAAAATCCAAATGCCGAAGATCTGGAACCTGTAAAAAAATTCTACAATGAATCACCTCAACAACTCCTTACATTTGAAGAACTCTCCGACTTTATGGATAACGCATTTGGCACAACTGACCCCTTAAGTATAGCCCAACAATACACAGATAATATTCCTGAACTACTCGCCCTTCTCCACAACATTTACCCATTTATACAACACAGGGCGATGAAATCCCGATGCACAAGAATCCAATCCAAGATACGTAAGCAACTGAATTTAGTCTCGATATCAACAAATGAAGAAGATGAAGATAGTTACGATTCATCCACTTCTCAACTAAGTCAACACTAATACTTTCTTACTCCAATGGAATATAAATGGGCTAATAGCCCATCTGGAAAAATTAAAACTCTTAATATCAAAAACTACAAAGCTGTGATCTGCATACAAGAAACTAACTTCAAAGATAACAAATACTACTCACTAAGAGGTTACGAATGCGTCCACAAAAATAGAGAGTCTGACAGAGCTAGTGGAGGAGTGGCTATTTATATAAAAAATAATTTTACATGGAAAAATATACAAATTACATCAGAACTAGAGGTAGTTGCAATTAACATACAATACTATGAGAAGAATTTGAACATTATTAATATTTATATTCCATCCAACAAAAAATTCACTTCACAAAGCTTACAAGAAATAACCAACCAAGTAAATGGCACAAAAATAATAGTAGGGGATTTCAATTCACACAATACAGCGTGGGGATCCAAGACTACAGACAAAAGAGGGAGAGAAATAGAAAAATTTACAAACACAAACAGTCTTATAATAATAAACTCTGGAGCGGGTACAAGATTAAATCCACTAACAGGAGAATTATCTCCTATTGACCTAACTATTTGTGACGCACAAATTGCACCAAACCTGAGTTGGCAGCCAAACTCATACTTATATGGAAGCGACCACCTACCTATAAGCATAGAATTTCATTCCAGAAAAGACAAGAACGATCATCTTAACTCAATGGAAAAATGGAATTTGAGACGAGCAAATTGGTTTAAGTTTACTGAGTACATAGAAAGAAATATTCCAGAATTTGATCAGATTGAAGATAACATTGACGAAATAACGAATGTACTTACCGATACCATTATACAAGCTGCAGAAATACATATTGGGTATGTAAAACCATTAAAAACAAAAATTCCAGTACCTTGGTGGACACCACAATGCGAAGAAGCTATTAAAGCGAGCAAAAGAGCGTTATATAAGTTAAAAAAGAACAAAAACCAAACTAACTTAGTTGAGTTTAAAAGACTCAGAGCAAGAGCAAGATACGTCACTAAGCAAGCTAAAAAGGACTCCTGGAAATCATTTGTCTCAACAATCACTCCAAATACTTCAAACTCCGAGATATGGTCAAAAATAAAGAAATTAAAAGGAATTTCATCAAAACATAAAATAACAAGTTTATCCCACAATACTGAAATTATCTCTAATAACGCACTTATAACACAAACATTTGCAGAAGAATTCTCTAGAATATCAAGCGATGAAAACTACGAACCAGAATTTAGGGAATATAAACGCGATACAGAACAAAGAATAAAATTAAATCATGCTACAGGTCAAAACCACCCATTAAATGTACAAATCGACAGTGAAGAATTAGAAGAGGTGCTGAAACAATGCAGCGATAAATCCAGCCCGGGACCTGACAAAATCCACTACACTTTTTTAAAAAACCTCCCAATAACTGGAAAAAGGTATTTGCTACAGACATACAATAAAATTTATTTAGAACACAAATTTCCAAAATCATGGTCAGAAGCTATCATAGTGCCAATACCCAAGCCACACAAACCAAAGAATTTGGTAACGTCTTACAGACCAATATCCCTCACATGTACAATGTGCAAAGTCTTAGAGAAGATATTAAACCGCAGGTTAATGTGGCATCTGGAAAAACATAACCTTATATCGATACACCAAAACGGATTTCGAAAAAACAGGTCAGCAAACGATAGCATTATAAACCTGGAATCCGAGATACACAATGCATTTGCTAACGGTCAGAAACTGCTAGCGGTATTTATGGATCTTGAAAAAGCTTACAACTTAACATGGCAACATAAAATTCTTGAAACACTGGTAGATTGGAACATTAATGGAAATATAACAGCATTTATCGAAAAATTCTTGACACAACGTAATTTTGTAGTCAAAACAAATGGAGAATTATCTACCAAAAGAAAAATAGAGAATGGAATTCCCCAAGGATCTTCCTTAAGCACAACATTATTTCTTGTCGCCATAAATGACTTCACCTCTTGTATCACATCTCCACTACGTGTAAGCTTATATGCTGACGATATTGTAATATACGGAAAAGGTAAAAATATTAAAACATTGCAATCCCTAATTCAAAATGGATTAAACAAAATTTATGAATGGAAAAACAAGTCTGGCTTCAAAATATCTCACGAGAAAACGAAATGTGTCTTATTTGCACGAAGAGCCCAGAAAGAATACCCGGAACTGACCATAGGAACCACCAAACTCAGTTTCACGAAAGATATCAAATTTTTGGGAATAATTTTTGATGATAAACTTAACTGGAAAAAACACTTTGACTATCTTAAACGAAACAGTACGCAAAGCTTAAACATATTAAAAATCCTATCACATCAAAAATGGGGAGCAGATACAAACAGTTTACTTAACATTTACAAAAGTACCATTAGATCTAAAATAGAATATGGAGCCATGGCTTTCCAAACCGCTAAAAAAAGTTATATAAAAACTGTGGAAATAATTTCAAATAAAGCACTTAGAATAATAATTGGTGCGTTCCCAACAACCCCCACAGACACTCTCTATAAACTTCTTGGAGAGATGCC